>CM076976.1:25654366-26299616 GCA_039105355.1 Benthosema pterotum
ACCATGAATTCATGAACAAACACAGAGTATATTCATAAGAAATATTCATTTTCCACCACTGCAATAGGAGTGACTTAATTCTCATGTTTTTGGCTCAGGTGTATTATGAAAATAAAATTACTTATTCCGCATTGAGATTTTATACAAGTCTCTCGAGCGTGACTAATAACTGCTCTCTGCGGTGATGCTTTTTGCTGTTTATTTAATCATATTAATCTGTCAGTGGGCAAAACTCCACATTAATATATTTACAAGTTGGCGGCAGCAGATTAGGTCATATTTAATGAACTAATTGAATTTCGCAGGAAACATGTCCTGTGGTAGTGTAGGTTTGTCTGGATAGAGTGCTAATGGAAGACATGGTGTGATGACAGACGTGCAGGGGCGGATCTAGCCATGGGCATGGGGGGGCAATGCCCCCCTAAATACCCAGTTTGCCCCCCCAAACACAATGCCATGCAAAACAACCCAAGATATTTCAAATTAAAGTGCTTATGTTTAAAATGATGTGAAACACTACTACTGCTAACTACAGCTGTGTCACCACTAAACCGACAGCATTTCATCATTGACAACAGAAAACTCTCTGAGTCAGACCTTTAGCTTTATGCATGCTGCGTGTCTGTTGCAACTTCAACAACAGCTGATGTTATTATTGATGCTTTACTTGACTAATGAAAGTCCTGTAACTGAAAATTGTATGGGTGCGGCTTCATCGCCCATGGCGCGAAGTGCCACAGAGAAATGTTGCCCCTCCAACATTTCTCTTTCCCCCCAAATGGGACATGTTACATCCGCCCCTGCAGACGTGGAACCATGGGGGAATTACAGAAAGACTTACTCACGCTTCATCTGAAGGCTGCAGAGAGAGAGAGAGAGAGAGAGAGAGAGAGAGAGAGAGAGAGAGAGAGAGAGAGAGAGAGAGAGAGAGAGAGAGAGAGAGAGAGAGAGAGAGAGATTTGGCAACAAAGCACAAGGTCATCATGGGAAAGACACTGGTCATCTCTCCCAATAATGACCAAGGTTGTGCTTCAGGATGTGACCTGTGGGTTATGATGCATGCACGGTCCCAGGGGACTGGCTGTGTTGTACTGACTGTGTGTAAAAGACAGGTCGTCAGCCCGAGTCTCGTCTCTGTTGTTGACTATGTGTCTCAAAGCTCTATTCCAATTCTGCCCTTTAATGAAACTAATGAATAGAATGTCTATTTGAATGTGTATAACAACAACAGTGTCCCACAAAGATTGGATTCTGCATGGTGTGGGAATGGACTGAGTCTGTATAGGCTGGTGGGAGAGACAGCGAAATCAATTTGCAACTGCAGCATATGCCACAACCTCCTTGCTATGGTTCACGACCGATGGAAATACTGCCACGAGCCCACGACTGATACTTAACCTGCCGCGAAAAAATCAGGGGATAGTTCAATTGCCGGGACTGATCTACTGTGACTGACAAAAATCAGTTGCGGTGGATAGCCTATCGGTCACGCAATTTTTTCATCTGTCGCTACTAAACCTAACCCTAACCTTGGCCCTAAACTGAACCTCAGTAAAATCTATGCCTAAGCCTACCCGTAACCCCAGACCACGGATATCCGCCGTGACGGGTAGGATATCTCCGGCGGCAGATATAGAAAATGGTAGGTGGAAAAAGGTTGCAACTGTCACTATTGGTCGGGACTCTAATATCATATCAGCTGCGACTGATATCTTATCAGCTGTGGCCGTCTACCTCAGTCCCAAGTGAATTTCGCCCATCCTAGCTGGTGGTGTTTTTAAAGACATCAGTGTTGACTTGACACTTGGGTTGCACAATGGTAAAGTACCTGCCCACCACCATGAAGGCCATAGCTTCAAACTAATTTAAAAAAAAAATGTTGGTCCGTGTCCGGTGGGGTGGCACGTACGGGATGGAGTAGGACCACCATGGATCTATGTCCTCCTGGTGGCAGCTCCTCACTGGTAGAGTCATGACACAACAGCATTGACAACACAGAAATGTGTGTGAGGACTTGGAGGAAATGATTGGCATAAATGTCAATTGTCTTGACAAAGCATTTATTATTGTCAGTGACATGATCTGTTATTGTACTGACACTTGCTTTGGCAATGCAAACGTCTGTTTTCTCATGCCAATGAAGCTGTTTCAGAACCAGTCAGAATCCATATGTCTTGGGGTGTTTCGCTTCAACATCAGCTGTTATTTACTATTGTTTAATTGAGAATGCTGTGTTATTGGACTAACCAGAAAATAACAAGCAGATCTTTGTATTCTCCATTATGTTGGCACACACTAACGATTCTCTCTTTGGTGTAGATGAGTAAGGGAAGCCTGTCTGGAGGAGAGAGGAAACCATCACCCCCCTCCCTCTCTCTCTCTCTCTCTCTTCTCAGAGACAGTCTCTCCATCACTAAATCTGAGCAGTCTGGAATTAAAGGGAAAGTCCACCCATTTTCAACATTCTAATATATCATTAGTATACCCAGAGGTGCTGGGTGGACGTGAGAAAAAAGTTCCCCCATTCTGTGTTCCCAAGAAATGGAGGTCTGAAGAAAACCACTAACATGGTGAAACATCTTGACGACATCATCAAGATGTATTTTCATCATGTTAATGGATTTCTTTAGACACTTCTTTTTATGAGTGTACAAATAGAACCAAATGGAACCCGTTCATTTGGTTGCATTTGTACACTCTCAGAAAAAATGTTGAAAATGGGTGGAATTCCCCTTTAAGCCGTTCAGTAAGAACTCAAGCTTTTCAAACTTAGTTAACTCCTAAACGACACCTGTAAGGAAAGCTGTACATACAATAACCCCTAAGAGGCTGTTCTTCAACAGGATTATGGACCACTGTGGTGTTTATAGGCCTACAAGTATTAAGTGACAAAATGCTTGAATACTGACAGGAAATCTTTTCTTCTATGCGATAGCCCTATACAGTACATAGAAATAAATATGAGTAAACAAGCAAAATGGCAAATGGCAAGTCCTAGTTAACATGTGAGATGTTTGACCAAGGAGGAATGGTCACAGCACTATTACTTTAAATACAATAAAGGTGGACACACTCACCATGCACTTGTTGGGTTTCTCCCCAGAGTGGACCCTCATGTGGATGAGCAGCTTGTAGCGGGCATTAAAGGGCTTGTAACGCCTCACGCAGCCCGCCCAGAAACAGGCAAACTCCTCCCCTTTCCGCTGGTCTATGTGCGCCTTCTCGATGTGCCTCACCAGCTCCTCCTGATGGCCGTAGGTCGCGCTGCAGTCGATCCAGCGACACTGGCCCTGTGGGTCCATCGCCGCATCCGTCGCTCCAGGAGCTCCGGGGAGCCTCGGAGACTGAAGAGGGGATCGGTCCTGACCGCTCAGGCCTTGCTCGCCGTGGAGGGGCTGGCTCAGATGGAACAGCTCCCCCTGAGCATGGCCGCTGAGCTGAAACAGGTCTGCCTCGCATGTTAGGAAGTCATCTATTGGCTCCTGCTTTATGGAGTGATACTCGTCCTGAAGCTTCTGCTGTTGCTGGCGGCACTTGCTGAGGGATATGTGGGCCCCGGCGGCGCTGCTATGGGGGGAAGAGGAGGTCAGCAACAGTGAGGATGAAGAAGAGGTAGAGGAGACGGACGAGGAGGGGGAGCAGAAGGAGGAAGAGGAGGGGGTGGAGTGCATCTGGTGAAAACCTTCCTGCCTCTGGGCACTGTGCTTTGCTTCTGTGTGCAATGTGGGTGAAAAGTCTTCCGACGTCCTATTTATAGGAGATCCGTTTGTCTTGTAGGAAGAGCAGAGGAGGGAGGTGAGGTCCAGCCCCAGGGAGGTAAGGGACATGGAAGTCCTAGGGTGATAACACAGACCGACGCCCCCGGAATGGACAGACGGGAGAGAATGGCAGAGGTCCCCCGGGGACGGTGGTGCGTCGAAATCCTCCGCGTCCTCGAATACGCTGCCAAAACCAGGTAGGGTTAGTTGGGTGTCTGTGGGGCCAAGATCTGGGGGCCACATGTTATCCTCCTCTTCCTTTCTCCTAATAAAGAAAATCCCTGGAGTGAAACTGTTGTTGTTTGAGATGGAGGTGATGAAAGCCCTGTTTAAGTCTCCATCGTTAGAGAAGAGATCCAGAGCATCTTTCAATGCTCATGAGTCGATGCGCTGCCGCTGGCCATGCTCATTTGGACTCGGGTTTACTCAACGTTCTTTCATAGGTGCCAAACTGGTGCATGGTCAATATCTCCTTTGTGCACTGTGGGAGACAAAAAAGCGAAACAAACCTCGACTTGAGTCATTTTTATAGAAAGAAACACTAATATAAAACATTATTGCACACACTGTAACAATACAACAAATTAAAACTGTGAGCCGAATTGGCAAAAGTGGCTGTGAATGCTTTTAACCTGCCATGAATTAACAAAACATAAAACCGGCCCTTGGGGAAACGTTGTCGCACTCTTGCACGTTCCTCATTTCATTTCCACTCTCCTGCAAAATCTTAAATCCAGTCATTAACACTAAATGGAGCAAGGTAACCAGCATGCGGGGTCATGGGTGAAATCAAACCCAAACAAACAGGGCACAAGCCACCTTCTTGTCAACAGGCCTCAATCTAACACGCTCGGAGTCTGTCACAGAGAGTGTATATTTGGCTTCCTTTGAGCTGCCCTGGTAGCCGGGCTTGGTTCGCGATGGCAGGCGCACAGGGCCACCCTGACAGCGAACAGCCGGGCATTTGTACAGCAGCAGATTGCCTGGAACCCGCTGCCAGATGAGACGGCTGGCCTGCGACTGGTGAAGAGATGGAAGGTAATGGACCGCATCTCTCCACTAACTAACCTGCAGCGCAGGGGCTCTGGAAAACAGAGACCTCCAAAACCGAAGGTCCCGCCTCCCATCACTTGTACAGTAGCTCCACTGTGCAACAGTCCTTGCATGTTCATTTGGGATAGAGTTAACTAACAACTGCTCTGTGTCATCTGCCAGACACTGATGATCTAATATGCAACAGGATCACTGCCATATATAATTGGTCATCGGAAAGATTTGATGGGATTTTATGTGTCTGGAGGACGTTTTATGGGCCAAAAATCCGACACGACCATGATGATGAGTACGTAAACTTCTCTAGTTATATTAGCTGAGGAAGGAGGCAGTAAGTGTAGGTTTATGCCCTTAGTTTCCTGGTACACTCTGGTTTACAGTTTTATGGTTCTTCCCGTAAATCGCTGGAGTTCCCCTCACCAGAGTCATGTAGCGGGCCAATCGTGGGAACTGTGGTTAGATGCTAATTAGAGATGTTGCTGTTGAGGGCCCAAATGTGTCAGTGTGTGTCGAGGAGAACAGCAGGATTAATGATACTTATGTAACAGACGTGGTCTGGCAAGCTCTGGATGAAATGATTACCTAATTGGGTACCTGTGTTTTAGCATAAATCACAGAAATCCATGGGAGTTTAGTGGGATATCTGTGGGCGCCCAGATGACCTGCAATTAAAACAGCTAAATCGCAATTTACCGAATAGCTTTTTGAATACTGAAGCCACGGACCAAAGAACTACTGAATATTCACCTAATATTTGATCTGTGTCGTGTGTGATGATAATCTGAATCATGTCTCACCCAAACCGAATCTCACGCAACTATGCTGTTAAAATAGCAAAACTGTGGCAAAGGCCCTGCTGCACACATCGGGGAAAAAGGGGATTTTTTAAAAACAGCAGGATGTCTATTCAAGGATGATTTTGGTTCTGATCCAGAAAGACGAGTCAGACATTAAACCTAAGAAAAGTGTCCCACAAAGCCCCAACTTATCCAACAGACTTTGTGAAATAGCAGGCATCTCATATGGTGTCTTTTAAAAAGCCTCGCTCACTGAGGTTAGCTAAACACAGCTGTGGCATTTCAGGACAAGTAAATGTGTACTTGTCTCAACAATAAGCACTTCGGTTCTTGAATTACACACTTTTTGTTGAACTGAAACATGGGAAAAAGGTTCCTCATTGAAATAAATAACAGGCATGTATTCCTGAAAAGGATTTTCACGTTCTTAGAATGCTTCTGTAGAAACTGTTTTTAGCATCAAATATCAATGATGATGATGATAATATGATGATGATGATTATAGCAGATAAACTACTATATATACATTCTTTTTTTTAATTTATGTTAGACAAACTCTTCCCACTCAAACATATAATGTGTAAAGCAGAGAGTAAGTTGATAATTACCAGACCATGAGGAAATAAGCGTTTTTCCAATGCAAGGTAATCAGAGTGAAGGTCACTTGCCAAAGACAATCAGCCTTTTCTAACATCTCATAACTGAAACCAACTGTTTAGACATCTGACAAATTGTCATGTCATATGTTGTGAAAGTAATGCAATTTTGAATAAACATACACAAATTCAAACCAGCAGCTCCCCCAGCGCCGTTGGTTTCACACTGTTTGATGCCACAATGATTTCGCCTCAGGCAACAGCCTTGTTATTAAAGAGACAGACAGGTAGAAAGAATTCATAGTCCCAAATGAGCAAATCTACAAGATCGCAATGTGAGGCAGCATATGTTGTGACTTGTGACTCACGAGCTTGTAGATTTAGATGTTTTTGAACACTGCCATACGTCATAACAACATAAAGCAGGCCTTTTGCATAACACATGCTGTATCCTTTGAGGAATGAGGAATATCAAAACCAGCGAGAAATTACATCCTGTATTTTTTTAAGGCAACTGGTGTGTGTGCATCACAATGGGATCCACTTCATGTTTGAAACAGTAATAGTAGTGATGATGTTTTCCACGGCTGCCTACCTTTAAGAATGGGACTGGAACATCACACGCTGGGACATGTGGTTCAAAGAACCCAGCATATGGCTATCCACTTCCTAAAACAAAATGAGCCACATCATGTCACTCAGCCAAAGGTTTGCAGATATAATACAAACAAGTCCCATTTGGAATCCATACCGCATTACCTTCTGTGTGCATAATACAAGAGCAATTATTCATGTTAATCTAACCATAGCGTCCGTATTGTACTGTAGTTATCATAGTTTCCTATATTTAGCTCTAACTCTATCTTAAGTAAAGCTACATTCTGTAATGTCTTATCCAGGATTTGAACCTCTGCTTGCTGCATTCATTTAGGCACTCGTGGTCAGTGTCTAAATAGAAGAACAGGGAGACCAATTACGTTGTAAATACAACCACCGAAATGTGATAACTTACATTCCATTAATACACTCAGGACAAATGTCTATTCACAAAAACAGAAGTTACATAGTTTAGCTTTAAAGACCAGATGCAATGGGTTAGACATTTATCATCCAGTAGCAACAGTAGTGTTTATTAGTAAGCGGTTACAAAATCTCCGCAAATGTCTGGATGCACAATTTCTGGTACATCTGCGAAGATACTGCAAATGGCATTTAACAATTTATGAGAATCCATGTGGGGGTATAGCGGGTAAGGTCATTAGCTCTGCTAGTGATACCATCTGACACACACAACTGGTTTATTTCTAACATCTGTTACCTGCTCTGAAGTCAAAATAGCATGGATTCATTTGGATCTGTGCATGAGCACAGTATGTGCCATAAATACTGTATATACTGTATTCGGCTGCTGTATTAGACTCTGCCAGAATTATTTTTAAACGGCAGTACTGTACTGTCTGCCTGCTCTCCTGAATATCAGCGGGATATCATATCAATTATGAACAGATTATGGATTATTGCAAGGCTATTTTATATTCCTGGTTGTACCCAAATAACACAAAATGAGAGCAGTCTTACATAAATAAGTACGAGATAAATAGATGGTACGTGGGTTAAGAAGGCTTAGCTCTGGGTCCATAACTATAATGCCTTCATTATTAGAGCTATGGAACTGATCTCTTAAGTTCCTACGCATAAATGCCAACCAGCTTCTCATTCTTTCGTCCAGTGGCTTTCTGGCTAAAATGTGCATTTTATCTGTGTGGTGGCGATGCTCAGAGTATGACTACTAAGGAAAGTAAAGGAAGGTAAGCTTCCTAATCACACAGGCCACCTTTGTACTCGTGAGTAGGTAAAACGGTATTTTTATTTACACTAAATACTAGAGAGGCCTATACCACTCTTGTGTCACCATCTATGCTCCCCTCGCACCCAATGAGCAGTGAGCAGGCCGGCTGTCACTAATAGTCCTCTGAGGTAATACAGATGAAGATTCCATATCCATTTATGTAACGGCATAATTCTTGGATGATCGAGTGTATTCCTCTGCTTTATTTTATTTTTAATTGAGAACTATTATAGCAACACATGTGCAGGGTCGATTAACCCTGTTAATGGCTTTCTGCGGGTCTCTGTTGTCATGTGGCCCATCTGCTATGTGACATCAGAACCAGTCCAATTTATGACATCAGTCAATGACATGCAATGGCGTCAATCATCCCGTTATTTGGGCAAAGATTCAGCCTAATCTGTGAGATGGACGGACAGTCAAGACAGGCAGGCACGCACACACTCATACACACACCCACATGCACACACACATGCACACGCAAGCATATAGTGGCTTGGCCTCTATTGTAGACCACACCATAAAAAATTAAGCATTTCCTTTTCCAGTCTTGTAGTGCTTCTCTTTTTCTATTGCTTTTATGCACAGCTTTTTTGTGTATGTGCTCTGCTGGAATGTGATGTAATGATGATGTATTGTGGCCCTCACTTCATACAAGTGTGATTTCGGACCCTATCTGTGACCTTGAAGGGGCCAGAGAGAGAAAAATCACACACCCCTCAAAAATAACATTACAGACATATCAATGGAACTCTGTGTGGGAAATAGGAACATGTGATTCAAATGATATCACTTCCCCATGGAGGCGTGGAATTTTTTTCCCCCAATATTATCTTTATGCGTCTCTTTCTACCATGAATCACAGCGACAAACGTCATTTAAATGATTAATTATCTTCTGCTCTCAAATTAATAGAATAGGCGGATCCCTGACATCCCCGATCAATCTACACACCCTATCGTATAACTCTCTCACCCTGGCCGACCTAAACATTTACAAGCAGGTGTGAATCTCGAGGAAAAATTGGCCGTGCGCAAATGGCAGGAAATTCCAGCGAAATGACAGTCGCTTGGTCCAAAACCACAAGTCACCGAGAGGCTGTCGAGCCAGTGGACCAGAACCACCAGGGCCAGAGACTATGGATGGACTCCTTATGGGGTCCATGTCCATCCACCATTTGCCAACATCTTGAAACAGGAGCAGCTTTAAAAATGGTCTGTTAAAACTCATTTATGCCTGTTTGCATCCTGTGCGTTGTACCTTTAAACTCTCCCTCATGCCACTACATGATTCAAAATCAATTAATCTTAAGGGTGGGTTTACAGTTTTTGAGAGGGTCCAACAAAAGGCTGAGGTAAGAGCAGCTTGTGACTCATCTTCTGGCAAGCTGGTGTATTTATCTAAACGAGTCCATACATCAGGCTGAACTGTATCCAATAGCAGGTCAGGATATGCTACTCTGACAGACTGGGATCCACTCCTTTACTTGATGTCATTGAATTTTACACAGTCATCAGTTTACAGTGAAACAAAAAAGAAAAACATTAAAGCGCAATCAACCTTTTGAGGGTCATATTGTAAAACCATTAGGGATGAAAGATGAGGAAATGATGACAGACAAAACAATGATTTATCTCAAACTAAAGTTTGCAATACTTCCTTGTCTCCATATCATTCAAATAAATAATTTGAAATATGTGTCCCAGACCTGTCCTGACATAGTACCATACCAGCCCTCTCTGTGTCCAAGAATAATCTAAACTCTATTGGAAGGTAATGACTAAAAAAAAATCACTGCAAAAGCCAGCGAAGTTCACATGACTTATCCATCTGTGCTTCCAAGCGGCCCCCCGAGAGACGCCAAGAAACATTCATCATTCATTTTTCATGCTAAAACCTTGAAATGTAAATGTGCTTTCCTCTGGGAGCAGATGAAAGGAGAAGCGTTACGTACTCTACGTGTCCTCCACCTAGTCACCGAAGCCTCATCAATCTTGACAGAGCTCTTTAATGTAACTTCTCTTCTTGTTATGTTTGTATGTTAGCCTAGGTGGCTTCCAGCAAAAATATTTGAATTATTATTATTTTGCAACAACTTGTCTTTATTGAGTCTGATTTTCTCTTCTGTGTGTGTGTGTGTATGTGTGTGTGTGTGTGTGTGTGTGTGTGTGTGTGTGTGTGTGTGTGTGTGTGTGTGTGTGTGTGTGTGTGTGTGTGTGTGTGTGTGTGTGTGTGTGTGTGTGTGTGTGTGTGTGTTTCCCAACACCGACCACTTCACTAATAGAAAACACTTCTGTTGCTACTGGATCATAAATGTACAGTAGATCTGTGTCAGACACACGTTTTCAATCTGGCATAAAAATATTAAAATGCCTGATTTATATGTGGTTGCGGGGCCATGTTATGCACTGAAAATAGGCAAGTTTACAAGATCACGTGTTGCGCGGATTAGTATAAATCACCCCTCGCAGTCCAACCAACATTCACGAAATCAGACACTTGAGATCAGGACTGCTGTACACGTACCCTACTTCTCCATAGAAAACAAAGTATTATTTATAAATACGAGATGTTAGTCCAAGAGCTGGTGCCTATCACTCTTTCTCTCTCTCTCTCTCTCTCTCTCTCCCTCTCTCTCTCACACACACACGCACGCGCACACACACACACACACACACGCACGCACGCACGCACGCACACACACACACAGACACACACACAGCGGCCCCTCAAAATGAATTGAAAGGCTCCAAAAATAGCCTGCACAGGGGAAAGTTGAATTCATATCATATGTTAAAATAATAAGCTGAAGACATAAGGGACAACCAGACCTGCATTTATCCCACAAATTAGACAAGAGGGAGAATTCTGGAAGCTGAAATAATTATCCCGAGTTAACATGCTTCGAAACTATTTTAGCCTGTAATAAATACACCAAAATATAATGTTGAAACAATTACGTCTAATACCCAGTCAGTGAGTCCAATTTCCAATTCTGTCACCCTTGGGAGTTGCAAAACTATCCAACAAAAACGTTTTTTTGTTGAATGTACTAGAAATGAGAGAGTGATCTCTATTCATCTGGCAGGCATAATCAGTTGATAGTAAACAGAGAGAGTGATGAGAGAAAGGGGGAACAAAAAAACAATTTACAGTTTGTCTCATCACCACTATAAATCCATGATGCTGCATCATCAATGCATCAATGAGATGAGATGAAAGAAAACACAAAATGGTTGCCTGCATTTGTTTATTAGGACAAATAAGTCCCATATGAGTTTTTAATACTGACCTTTATAAATCCACCACGTTATTAAATTCTAATGAGGTAATGCAAACTGTATATATCAGTAGTAGTAGGCCTATCTACTGTCCGTAGTATCAGATAGGCCTATGAGCACCTTCAACGTAGATATAAAGCCAGTTAGTTATAAACTCACACCTTCAGCAGAGCTCACAGGCTTGGATGGTGAGTGGAAACACTGACTATCTATCCTCTACCAACAGTAGACATATCATCCTTGGGTTGTTCTCCAAAAAAAAGCTCCATGTTAGTGATACTATGAGACTAATGACTAAACAAGCCTCTCTTCCCTCCTCCCCTGTTGGGGGCTTTCTGTAAGTCATATTTCCACCCCCTGCATAGCTGCTTCATTCCAGCCACATTACATAAATCAGCCGAAAGCAGGGCCGGATATAGAGGGGGGCAGGGGTGGGCAGAGCCCACCCAAAATGTGCATCCTGCCCACCAATGAAAGGTAATATCAGTAACTTTCAACCCGTGGTCCAGGGACCACCAGTGGTTGAGAGAGGTCCAGGTGGTCCCCAGCTAAATGGTGGAAAGTTGGTTAAGCAGGTGTAACTCTTTGAGAGCGTGAAAATGTAACCAAATGGATCCTTGCGGGTCCATTTTGGGGTCTGTGGGGCTAAAATGTTCTCAAATGGTGGTCCGTGGCTCAAATGGCGAATAAATAGTGGACTCTGGTGTCAAAAAGATTGAAAACCACTGCTTCATATGAAAAACTTTGGAGTTGCCCACCCTGCCATTCTTTCAGCCCACCCTAGTAGGGCTGGCTGAATCCGGCCCAGCGGCCCTGGCCGAAAGAAAGCAAGAGTGGGATAGGAGTGTGATTACAGAAGGATGAGGAGAGGAGGAGGGATATCACATACTGTAGCCTACGTACGGTCGGTGCCCTATTTGGAGGTGCCATAGTTCAAATAGTCTTAAAGGAGAATTCCACACCAAAACATACTGGGCCTCAATCTACCTTGATTCCTGTGACATGATACATAATGCCCTTGATTTTTGTCACAGATGTCCCATTTTCTACATTTCACCATGAGGTCCCCGTCCCAATGTTGATGACGTTCCAACAGTTAACATGGCCGCAGGTTGTCTTTATTCTACTGCGGGTATTTCTGTAATTCCAAACTTGTTTTTTTCCACACACATCACATTTTAATAGTATACTGATAAACACACTTGAATCTTACATCAATCTGGGGCAGTCTTTATGTAATCCCAGAGGTAATCTATTCCTCCTCCTCTCCTTCCCTCCCTATTGCTCTCTCCAATCACTCCGGTAGAAACTCTTGTCACACAGGTGCCACCTGAGTTTTTAAAAATCATATAGTGGTCCAATTATCTTGTAGTGTGTGGTTTGATGTGATGCGTGGGAAAAAAATAAGTTTGGAGTTACAGAAATACCCGCATTAGAATAAAGACAACCTGCGGCCATGTTAACTGTTGGAACGCCGACGTTGCGGTGACGTTGGGACGGAGACCTCATGGTAAAATGTAGAAAATGGGACATCTGTGCCAAAAATCAAGGACATTATGTATCATGTCACAGGAATCAAGGTAGATTAAGGCCCAATGTGTTTTGGTGTGGAATTCTCCTTTATGTATATCCCAACGACACATCGTTGCACAATCCATAACAGGTTGTGTAATCCACGTAGTATGTGATTACTGTCATGTGTCCTCACTCCTCCTGGGCAGATAAAAATAGATCCAACTAATATTTTCTTCAGGAACAGTTGCAGTAGATTCAGAGACAGGGGCTGATATAACATTTCCCAATTGGGGGGGCAAGAGAAAATGGCATGGGGGCGATGAAGTCACACCCATACCATTTTTGGTTAAAAGACTTTTATTAGGCAATTAAGCATCAATAATGTCGTCGTCTGTCAATTATGTCTGTTGTAATAAGTTACAACAGACATGCAGCATGCATAAAGCTAAAGGTCTGACTCAGAGAGTCTGACCTGATGAAATGCTGTTGGTTTAGTGGTGACACAACTGTAGTTAGGTAGTTGGTAGCAGGAGTAGTGTTTCAAATCATTTTAAATATAAGCAATATAAGCATTTTAAATCTAAGCAATTTGAGATATGTTTTTTTTTGGCAAGCCATCATGTTTGATGGCTTGCCAGTCAGGGGGTCGGGGGACCTGACTGTCATCATGTTTGACAGTCAGGCCCCCACCTAATTGATCAGTTCTAAATAGATATAGGCATATAACAGCTGGTAGTATCCCCAAGCGAAGGGCTACACCACTCCAACCAAACTAATAGTCAAACTTTGATAAATATGGTTTGGATTGGAATGTAGATGGGGAATTAAGGCACAATTTGCAGTGCTAAACAGGCTGTTAATCGAAAACCTGGTTTAAAAAAAAGACTATCGGCCTGTAACAGTTGTTTTCAACCAGTGGTCCTTGAAAGAGTTCCAGGTGGTCCCCAGGCTAAATGATGGGAAGTTGGTTAACCAGATCTAACTCTTTGAGCGTAAACATTTTCACACAAGAGTTAAAATATTCATCATCATCATCTCAATTAGTCCAAGTCACAACTAGAGAATGTAGAAGATTAATGGTCATTTAATTGGATCTGTCGCCTATGTTTGCCTGTTTTGTATCTGAAATGGTACTGTGGACAAAAGCAAAATAAATCTTTAGTTTTGGGGTCGGAATATGTTGTTAAATGGTGGTCCGTGGATGAAATGCTGATTAGTGGGCCCTGGTTGGTATCAAAAAGATTGAAAACCACTGGCCCATCATATTATTGTTGAGCTATCAGTTGACTACAGAAGTTAAAGGGGAATTCCACCCATTTTCATTTTTTTTGTGAGTGTACAAATGTGAACCAAATGGACCCTAGCGGGTCCATTTTGTTCCATTCATACTTTCAGAAAAAAGGAAACTCATTAATTAACATGGTGAATTACATCTTGATGTCATCAAGATGTATTTCACCATGCTAATGATTTGTTTCAGACCTCCATTTCTAGGAAACACAGAATGGGGGGAACTTTTTACCACGTCCACACCACACAACATATCGTATATTAATGACGTGGTATATTGAAAATGAGTGGAATTCCCCTTTAAGACACGATTGTTTACAATACCTAATTGCATCCATAAAAGTAAACGACAAGACAAAATATAGGCCTACTTTTGCCCCAAAAATACTTTAGAAGTGAGAAGTGGGGGGACGCAGTCCCCCCTCCACTACACCCCTTGCTATATAGGAAGTTTCCCATTATCTTCTTACCGTTGCTGCGCTAATTCGCTCCGTGACATGAAGCCTGTGTTCGCTGCGCCGCAGCTAGTCCAACGCATGCCGTTTCACACCACCAGCCCGCAACGCTTTACTGGACTGACTGGACAACTGTCTCTCACGTGATTCCAACCAGCGCTTGAAATGACACGCGCTTCTTCTTTTATGATACGCAACCAACGCACTGCTGTAGCAGCGCCCAGAACGAGGCTGCTGTTGCTGCTGCTCTCTGTTGTAACAGGCGGTGTAATGTATCCATGAGCAAAGTACAAGTCCATGGGAGGTAAGATTCTGGAGCAACTCTCGCCCGTTTACGCAGAGGGAAATCACTCATCACATTACCCCCCCCGCCCCCCAAGCCAACCTTCCATGACAAATGGACCTAGATTGCGCACTCGCGGGTCCGTGAGGGGTAGCTTAATGATAAACGCGTGACATACGTGCATTTACAAAATAATATATATATATATATATATATATATATTTACTAAATATATATATATTAATTTTTGCCATTTGAAAGTTTGGCAAAGGCACTGAAGATATTTCCCCACTCTTGTTGAGCTAATCCTATCATCATAAATGATGGATAAACATTTGCATGAGTTATGTATATGTTTGTGTATTATGGCTGCACTTTACAGTGAAACTGACAGAAACGCAAGCGCATACAATCACTCAGAACCTTTAATCTGTGAATGTGTTTACAGTCAAATTGCAAATCGGAGATATAATTCTGATACCCAAGCTGATGCACAGGGTTGTAAACAAGCCTCGTGGGACATGTGTGGAAAACCAAACCAGATGTTCCGAAAACAATCCACAAAAGAACATTCTCTTTTAAAATTCTAACCGTGGGGGTTTCATCTCATATGACACAAATACAGAAAACAGCCTCGTCACTGGCATCTCTGAATCATCATAGCATCTCTTGCTCTTCAAGCACAGAACGAAATATTTAGAAATCTTGCGGGCACAATGTGTATTCAACGACAGAGTGTAGTATGAAGCATGAAACAAACACCACATGTTCATGTTTCCAAAGGAAATACAAAGAGACCTTTACATGTAATCTGAATGTACCCAAAGCAAATAAAGAGACCTTTACATCTAATCTTAATGTACCAAAAGAAAAGAGAAAAAAAATCCAGGATATGATGTCCTCCACAGGCGATAACAAATTTTGAAAGTGGGGGACTCGTACAAAAATAGTCTATAGGTTAGCCCTTAGGTTCTTCACAGATGAAGAGGCCGCAAGTCTGCTGTAGCACACATCTGTCACTGGTACTGAAAGAGTTGCCCTCTCCAGAGTGCCTCATTGTACAGTTGATGCTGAATAATAACAAAACGAGGCACTTTCATGAGGTTCTCTTTGTCACGTTGCTTCTTTTGAATCAAGATAATTCAAGGGCTCGAAAGTCTAGGTGCACATGTGTTACTCCTTGTACTCCAGAAACTGTTGCAATCTCTTCCGGTGCTCCGCCGACATTTGTATAGCGCTGAGGACATAGAATAAAAAGTTAGTGTGATGGGAATGGGTGAAATCGTTTCGCTATTCTGGGGACATTTTATGGTTGCGTTAGGGAGACATACGTTAAGTGCTCCCCAAAGGTGGTTGTTATCCTGTAGATGGCAGTCTTGAGGGTGGCTCTAAGAGCGAAGCGCAGCGTTTTGTAAGTAGGGTCCCCCATGTTGTAGAATAACCTCACAGGCTTGCTGGAAGCATGAGGCAGCTTGAAGTGCCTGTCCACTGCCTGAAGACAAGGAATTCATGTGTTTTAGTGATCCTCCTTATTCTTTACCCACTGCAATGAAACTACAGGACCTTTATTCCTTTTGGGTCAGTCAGTGCCAAACTAAAATATCTCCATCATTTGCTACACTTTTTATTATTTTTTTTCTTCATTTGAAATTACTTACTAGATTAAAACTGAAAGCTTACTACACCGGATAAGATTGCACTCATTTGGTGTCTGGCTAGTGGCTACAAACTATTATGTCAAAATTCATTATTCTGTATGGGCAGTTCAGTTTTGGGAGCCCTCCTACCAAACATAACTGTTCAGGTGGACTATTCAGCAGCATGAAGAGGTAGTATTTCAAGCCACCAGCTGTATTTGCTTGGTGCCCACAAACCAAGAAAAATAATCTGTACCATGAATAGTGCTCGGGACATCTCCAATACATCTGGGGATTATTTGGGAATGAGAACAAAAAAAAAAATCTACAGGGCTCTCTAGCGTTTTTATGCTGAATAATCCAAGTACATCATTGGTGTGCATCAAAAATCCAGAAATGCTAAAAATAAATGTATATAGTGAATGTTTGATTACTCAAGCTCCTTTTGATTACTAAACATGTTGATTGACAGCTCTTGGCAAACCGGGAAGGGTCTGCACTTGGTTGTCAAGGCAACATGTAAATAGTTCAGTTTGTCTCTGAGGGTTTGTATGCTCCACTAAAGTGTGATTCATACTGTCCAGCATACAGCAATACACTACGGTATGATTTCATACTGTCAAGAGTACAAGTATGGTGAAATCAAATAGTAGCTAAATAGATTTTATCGTTTCAATTTCCATTGCCACCTCCGCAAAGATTGCATAACTATTTACTGTCATTGAAAACTTGACAGTGACCACCAGCACAACCCCCCCTCCAACAAGTTATTTGTCCAGATCATCCCGTCATTAAGGCATAGTGTCCAAAAGTAACAGCCAAATTACCTCCTGAAGGACCAGCATGCTGCTGAGAATGCTGGGTAGCGTAGTCTGTACGACGCCAAACTTGTCTTCGGAGAAAGAGGCTGCTACTAGGTAGGACAGCCCTAGAAGACAAAATATGAGAGCTCACATCACATAATACACAACACCTCAACAACTACTACTGTGCCTTGAAATTTAAATAATTCTTACCTTCCAGTGCCCAGATGTGAGCTTGACTGTCAGCAAAGAGAGCTTGACTGGAAGATTCTGGGAGCTGTGGTGGAAGATGATGATTATTTTAACAATAGTCATTGCACTGGTTTATGCGAAGAAACCAGGCTAGTTGGCAGTGATCTATGGATTAGTTTAATGCAGACAGATCCTGGCTAGGATTGACTGAACTTGGTAATTAGATGGAAGGACAGGCAGTCTTGGGGAAATGTATACATTTGTTTGTTTAGTGGTTTTACTTTCTACGGAGAAGACATTAGGATAACTAAGAGATAGTATTTACCATATCAGTAAAGGCTTATACAATAAATCATAATTCGGTAACCCGAAGAAACCTTTGGGCAGAGGTGGACAACAAGCATTTTCGTTCAAATGGCTTTCCATCTCTCAATGGTTTATTTAGTGATCGCACATTTAACGTGGACCCCAATTAATCACACAAGGGCAGCGGTGCACTGCATACTGGCATACAAATGCTCCTGTCAGCAGACAACAGATCTTTTAAATTTAGTACTATACAGCTAAGGAGATAAAACGGATACCAAAAGACAGAAGATATTGTATTTACACACATGATTTGTTTTTGCAATGAAAAATGTACTTGTCTCTTCTATAACAAGATGAGGAATGAAACTTGGAGAAGACTTTCGAACAAACCACAAATCATTTGATGAGGACATTTACAGCCAACTGCGAAAGGAGAAGGACTTGAAATCCCAACTAGCAACACAGCGGTGTGTTCAGAATTCATTGCAGTATCCGAGCTCTATTGTATGTCATGTTTATGCCAAACATATGAAATCATTTCAGGATGGCGAGATATATTCACGTATGTTTCTTTCACAGGGATTGTTTTTGAAAGAATAGTAGTGCAATTCACATGTTCTGCAGTTTTAATTCATATAACGTTATTGACTGACTCATGATTTCTACATTTTATTCAAACTTCTCAACTCATTCTACGCTAGCACTATTCAAATGAGCAGTCCTGGCACTAGTTGATCTTGCTTTGGAAAACAGCCAAGTGATCTTGTGCTCGAAAAGGTTGCCCACTCTTGCCATTGGGTCCTATCGTAGTCAAATAACTGCCAAGTGTTACATGACTCTTCTTAACTGGAGCTCTTAAAGGAATTAGTGGGGTTCATTGTCATGGCAAGATGTGTGGAAAACCAGTTTAATTAGTAATGCTTGTAGGCGCAGGTTTGAAAAATGGGATTAGATGCCTACAAGAATAATGGGGAAGGGGGTGGTAGGTAGGTGAGCCCTTCACAAGAGAGACAGCATGCACATTCCATGCAACCTTACCTTGTTAAACAAATACATTATCAGCACTCGCCTTTCCAAGAAATGTTTAACCTGAATGAGACAATTACACGTTGAAAGATACCATTACATTTCTTTATCGCTTGTCAAGGAATAAAACACAGGACCAAGAGTCTCATCTAACAGCTATAGTGCTGACAAACGTCATCTACCAAGTGATTTCGAAAAGAGTTGATGGTGAAATACCTGTTCTTGTCTGTTCTGGAGGAACTGAGCCAGGAGGCTGGGTTTGGAGACCTCTGGTTTTGGGCTGGGTGCAGGGGATGGGGTTGATGGACTGCCATTAGTCTGTGAATCCACTGATGGTGAGAGAGACAGAGAGAGAGTGAACATGTGTGACATGAACAATGTATAGACCTAGACCCAGTACAAAGTAGCTAATTATCCCATGTGGCGTTTGGACTTTCTACAGAGGTGAATGAATATCACTTCACGATGGATGAAATTTATTAATCTGATAAACGGTTGCAGTCGCATTGGACTGCATTAAAAGTATTCTGCAGATAAGTACTTCAGCCAAGAATAATGTTTTGTTTTTGTTTCCTTAATCTCTACCAATGTATCTACACATGATTGTAGAATACGTAGGCAACGGACAATATCTTTTGGTAGTTTGTAGTCTGACTAGTGCTGACAAATGATGTTTGAGAGGCATGCTTTGGCGATGTGAGGTTACCATCCAAGTAAATAACCGTATAGAGCACAAACAGGGCGTCTATATCGTCTTACGAACTTTTAACTTGGTGTAAACTGGCTACTTGTGAACCAATGTGGTCCTACACGTCATCTCTCAACTCTATTCTCATTCTAAGAATCTCAAGTTGCTTCTCGCTTTGTAAACAGTGACCGTCACAGGCCAGAGGAAGACCTGGCCTGGCCTGGCCTGGCCACATCAGGCAACAGTCCAGAAACACTGTCCCTTGCCCCAAGAGGCTAAATCGTCATTAGATGACAGCCGATGGGTTTTGTTTCTCGAGAACCCTCCAACATGGGATGGAAGACCATTGGTTGCAATAAACCATCAATATAAATGTTTTACAGACCCAAATATTGATTGTGTGTTTACAATCACAATCCATGTTTACTGTAGTTAACTGCAAAGCCTTGCTGCCCTTTAGGGCAAGGATCATACATACTGTAGAAATTGCAATCTATATACAGTGTATAAATCATACCTGTGGAGGTGGACCAGAGTTTGGGGACCCTCCTCATAACGTGTGGGCTCTGCACAGAGCCATACCAAGGTGAGGAGGGTTCCACTGGTCCGGCGAGGCGCCGCAGGGCTGGGGAGGAAAAAGCAGGGCTGTCCACGTTTGGCGTGAATGGAGAGGACGGGGCCGGGCTGGATTTCACCACAGAGCGCAAGTAGGCTGGGGCAGGGGTCCAGCCCATGCTCATGGGAGTGATCACCTCCTCTGTACCAGAACTTACTAATAACGAAATACACAAACAACAAAAAAACAAAACAGATGAAATAGATTGGGGTTTTCCATTTGGCCAATTCCAAATCCTATACACCACCCAGACAACAATTTCCTCAATCATCTTTGTGTGGTTACTTAATCACAATAATGTTGTTGAAAAGTTATTTGTTTTTGCTTGACCACAATGCTAGTTATGTCATTTAGATGACATGTGGATTAGACAGATGCTTGGTTTGATGTTTACCTCGCATGCTAGTTTCCTCAAAGCCATTAAACTGTTTTCCTTGTCCTCTACTTACGTGACTCATTTAGTTCACGCATTTTACTCTGATCGTGCACTTGTAAGATACTCTGGATAGGTGCATCTGCTAAATGTCTAATTTTGTAAAAGTGCAGAGAGATTATACTATTTTGAAGTTCTTTGCCACATTCTTTGCAGGGGCACGCAATTATGCTTATTGCCATAACCAACTCTTCACTTTTAACAGATGTGTCATGCAAGCAATACATTGCCATGAACGGATTATTTTGAACTTTAACTATCAGATCTATAAGGTCAGAGCACCGCACCGGGACTTGTAGATATTTTTTGGGGGGGGAAAAGTGTGGTGCAAATCTTTGAATATATCCTTTCCTAGTAAATGCTTTTAACTCAAATTTGGTGCCTGCCCTTCTAATAGATCAAATAATGAATTTAGCTACAAAACAAAAAACAAAAAAAACAAACAAAGTGAAATCACTTCCCCTACCTTTAATGCACAATTGATTGAGAATATATGAAAGTTTCACTTTTTGTATTATATTGTGGAAGAAAATGAACTTTTACCCAATATGCTATTTTTTAGAAGGACCTGTATGTCTGTGTGTATTGTTGAGTATTTTATACCTGAGCTGTTGGACTGTGTAGATGTCCTGTCGCTGCCAGTAGACTGGGTCTTAACCCTGCCATTTGTGGCTACAGTGTCATGATGGGCAACAAGCCTCTGAGTCAGGTCAGTTAGCAGAGACAGACACTCCTTACTGATGGCATTCCAGTTATGAGGATGGCCACCTGGGAAAGACAAGACTGACGTTACTCTCACCTTGGTGGAAGAGAAAATACATTTCTACCTCAGTCCGAATACAAAATGGATGTCAGAATCGTTATGTCACAGTATGACATACGCTACAATGAAAGGGTTTTACAAGCACTAAAGAGCATTTACAATTAAACAAGATGTAGCCCTATGCATTTGTGATCAAATTGCATGAGGGCTGAACACTAAAGAGTGCATGGCACTAAAATAAAATGTTAATGGTAGTTGAATATGGACATCTGCTCTGTGTTAGGCGGCAAAGTTGCAACAAACCTGGCTGACTAAGACTGAAGACCTCAAGACGTCGTGAAGGACTGTGCTGGGACAGTAATGCCAAATCCTGCAGCGCTAAAAACTGAAATAGAAGGGGAGACCGGTAATAATCTGCATTTCAAAAGTAACACAAAAAAAACAGACAACTGAAAACGTTAATGTCATTTTAAAAATTTGAGTTGATCTACCTTCAAAATCATTGGCTGCTTGCCAGTGAGAACTTTCGAAAGACAATGACTTTCATCCTCAGTAAAAGATGATTGCACTGGAAAACTCAACACCTGCAAAAAGAATGACATGATATTTTAAGCATTTAAATAAACAATATAAAAATATAATACTTGTTAAGGCCACTCTATACACTAAGGCCTAGATTTTCGTCACCTCTAAACCCCTTATCTCTTAACTTCTTTGCCTTTTTAAACTATTTAAAAAAAGCATTTTTCAGTAGTTCAAATGCCAAATGCCTTAGCACTGGCCAAATGCCAGTGCTAAGGATGCACTACTACACACAAGTAGACTCTGGGCAGTTACAATACTGCCCCCTGGTGTTGAAAAACAAAAACAAAAAGAAAAGTCAAACAATTGCGTACCTCTGTGACAAAGATTCTGAAGAGCTGCACAGTGATGTACCACTGCAGCAAGAGGAAGGTACAACAGATCCATAGGTGGTAGAGCAGAGAGATATCTAGCAGCCCAGCTATGGTGTCAAGAGGATGGAGGGAGCTACAAAGAAACACCACGTTAAACAAATGCATCAATATGTCTGTACCTCTCGATTGACCTATTCATCCCCAAACATATTAATCTTTTGCTAGCACAAATTGACACAAAGCCTCAAGAAAAACAAGAGGATCCATTACAATACACTTTCCATTAGACTTTCCACCCTGGCAGGTATGCAGTGATTATAATTTCACATCATAAATAATTCATACTAACCTGTCTATTTGAAGATTCAGTGTTTTACAGACCCATGTTCTTGGAGCATATCCTGTGAGTAAGGGAGACACCAAGCTTAACAAATAAATCATGTACACAAACGTGGGATCTCACATTGTGAATATTGTGAATAGTACAAATAATTACCTATGAAGTAATACACCACAAGGTAGTTCCTGACAAAATAAAAGCTCTGGATGGCACTGCATTTCACCACCAAAGGCAACGATCCCTTGAAGCGAAGGAACTTGTATTGCTAAAAAAAAGAAATAGGAGATGGCATTGGCAATTACTTATATTTTCAAAGCGCCAAGATAAATAGTTAAGTTAAAATCTGTAAAGTCACATTTTATAAGCAAAGGAAACAAAGGTCTTTTGAGTTTTTGAAAATATGAACAGAAGCCTGTTTACTGGTGTTTTCCATCATTGAGTGTAATAACATACCTGAACAGTGTGGAAGGCCACATAGTTCATGTTGTGGATCACTCCCAGCAGGCTGTGGCAGAGGCCACTAAACGCTCCTGCTAACAGTAGTACAAGGAGGTGCTCGTTCAGATACAACTGAGGGCTACCGTCACTGTATTAGGGGAAAAAAGGTGCCGCTGTTAAAACTACAGATTGACGCTGGTTTAGCAAAAAGGCAGAAACATTCGTTTGTGAACACTATCCGAGTACATCTTGTACTGCTTACCCATCACATTGTGTGCATGGGTAGCCAAGTGTCCGATATCTGCCTCCAATGGCTACAGAACAACACCAGGCCACTATCATTCCCATGACGCAATGCAACAGGGAATGGATGATCTGGCGAGGGTGGAGTAGCTGACCCAACAGCTCAATTTTTGAACAGGCAATAGATGGGACGACTATGAGGAGACAAAAAAAAGAAATCAGAAAACAGTTATTGGAAACATAATACAAACACAACACAAGTCCATCTTCCATTCCCTTTCATGTACAGCTTGCGAATTAAAACAAGTACCTAAACTAATACTCTCGACAATACTTAGATTACTTAATCTAATTACCTCACCATTGCATCATTATATAAACTGGCCAAACGGCCAATACTTTGAGAGACGACCGAAGATGACCGATGCCCGCAAACCGATGGCTTAAGTTAAGGCTTAGTTATGGCTTAAGTCTGCACTGTAGGTGTACTAGGTTTGACTCCTGATCCAGAGAGCCTTTGCCACATATATTCCCCCCAATTTAGTGCCAATATCAGTTCACCCATCAGTAAAGGTATGGGGGAAAAACAAAAAGATTAAATGGGTCAAGGTCAGTGTAGAGCATGTGTAATAAATACAATATTTGTAGTTCCTAGTCAGACTTCTTGAAACCAAAGTGGTTTCCAAAACAGTTGAACTGGTTTTACCTTTCTTGCTGACCAAAGGCTCTCTTTCACTTATCTTGACTCAGGCTGAAAACATGCCAGTCTCACAGTAGCCAGACAAATTACAATTGGAAGATAACAATCTAACCACACTGGAATGGATGACAAACCGCCATCACATGGTCCATTAGCGCCTATTGTGTCATTGGTGGTACTCCCGATCAAATACATCTATAGATGGGGAAGACAGGGGACTGAGTTACTACGCAAATCTGAAGAAGAGGTGGATTTTGTTGGCAGTTTTGATGGATGATTTCATCTGATCTACTGTCATACAGTAGTAAGGAGAAGTAACTCCCCATAGTGTCATATGGCTGAACCTAAAATAACCCTTAAATCCCATACTTTGGTTGGTTGAGTTCAAGCTGCATTAACTTGTCACTCACCTGTGTAATATTCTAGATTCAATAACCCAATGACCAGCATCACTGCAAACAACAAGATGAAGGAAAAGACAGCGCCAGCACTTGTTAAGATGTCCAAGCAATCTAAAGAAAGAAAAGGGGAAAAAAGCACAATAAGAAGGGGGAAAAACACAATAAGAGATTAACTACAGTACGTTTTTTGCTATCTGATTCTACAGGTAGTTTGGCATGGATTGTTTTTTTTTTATATATCAAATGGGGGTATGAGGCATAATGCATATCAATGTTCACATAAAAAGTACAGATAAATATCTTCTAACAGCCATTAGGTTGTCATCTGAAATGTTACATGTGCTTTCTGTGGATAAGGATGTCAAGCTTATATTTTTCTTGTTCTGAATCAGATTGTACAGCCCTAGGGTGTATGTTAGTATACTGTTAGGAATACGGTGTTATGGTGTCTTTATTGCAATGTTACTCTAGTTTTCTTGTGAATGTATGTCTAACTCTATTTCTATTGCCCTGTATCTGTAGCTTAAAACAGCCGTGCTGCTGCTGGCATCAGAATTACCCATGGGATCAATAATAAATCTATATAAAAACGCTTGGTCCTAAGAACAGTTCACTGCAAAAAATGGGGGGACGAATGTTTTTGCTTTTTCTCTGAAGCCCTAACCACACCAAAGGGTCAAGATAGTATTGGTGCACGTCGTCCCAAGTGATTCACAACGCATGGAATTCAATGGCCTTAACCACATTAAAGGGTCAACATGCAACTCCTTGCAAACCAAGGAGTTGCATGCGCCGTGGTGTGGTCAGGCCCTTAAATGTCAAAGAGCCATCTGACCTGATATCCACTGAATGGGGTGGAGCAGACTCAACCTGCTGATCACTATGAACAGAGCTGTGGTCGGAGGCATCAATGAGACAGCCCAGGCAATGCTGGCCGCAGCTCTCCAGGTGATCACCTGAATAAATAAAACCGTCAAAACATAAATATCTCCAGCAGCAGATCATCTAAAGAAAAGATTCAATAAATAACCAACTGCTCTTCTCATCATATGTATTCCAATTACAAATTCGTTCTCAGTTTTGTCTTCAATGTTTGTGTTAACACAGACCCTCAACGCTGGACAATGGGGACCTTTTTGTGGATGGCTCAGTGTATATTTGTCAGCCCCACAAAAATACATTGAGTTATCCACAGGGAAAAAAACAGGGATACAGGTCTAAACAGTGTGGGTAGTTGACACCTTTAGCTATTTCTATTACACACACACACACACACACACACACACACACACACACACACACACACACACACACACAGGTATGACTTTGTCCAAGACTGTATTCTAGACTGTTTATTAGACGGTTTATTCCTATATAATGAGAATAGCCATGGGGCTATGCTCAGTATAAGGGAATAAAAGTAACTAAAGTTGAAGTGTCCAGGGTTTCATCATAAAGCATACTTTTAAATTAGTCCAGAACATTTAGACAAATTATTATTATTATCAAAATATACATCAAAATGACATTTGCAGCTAAAATGTCCACACACTGCCTGTGCTGCTGGCGTTATACCGGTATTAGGTGCGTAAAATGCAGAGCCGCTAGCTAGCGATAGCGCGGTGGCTAATGATAATGACAGTTCTGGACTCAACACAACAACTTGTTATAATAATACTTACGTTACGTAACCAGCCACTCTGCTCTGATGATGCCATGTTTGTTGATGAGGTAGATGGAGAGCCAATAATGAACGATAAAAACACTGGTGGCTCTCCGCTGTCAAAATTACAAAACGGTCACGTTCATGTTGGACTGCGGCTTGTTGTTGCCCATATCGCGCGCCACATGCCTCCGAAGGACCCCTAGTCCTCTACAGCCTGCCCCGCTCACTGCCTGTTGGCAATGTATAATACATTGAATTATTATTTATAGTCAGTTTTTTTTTAATCTATCCCGACTATCTCTGACCTTTTTAAGTGTGCTGACCATATAACAAGCTCCTCCCTCTCCCCAGTGAGCCACAAAAAAGAATAATTATATGGATATTATATTACAATATATTAGTGGAATCTTCTTCTTTATATTAATAAATCTTATAATAAATATACCAAATAATAAACTATTGGCCTACTTAAATCTATACACACAAATTTTAACAATGTGCAAGCTACATAAAATGGCAAAAACCTCAAAGCGTGATCAATTTATTTAAATACAAAGATGCCTCTTGAATAATTTTCAAAACATACAACTTAAAAACATGTGCACAAAAACACTTTCAATTTGTAAATGTTGTGCTCGCTTTAAGAATGAATGGTAGGCATAGATATATTAAATAATGGCATTCTGAGAAGCATTCATAATGTGTAGCATTACAAAATATCCCGCTTGCACTGTTCACCTAGTTATATTTGTACAGTATGTATTCACTTGCAGTCATTAGGCAACCATTTGGTCTCTTTCATTTGTGCATTTGTTTATTTGATAGAGACAGTCAGAGCACGTTGATGAACATCAGTATAAAAATATAAAGATGTAAACATGCAGGAGTATAGCAAGAATGCTAATTGACATTCATAGCCATGTAATAAAAACTGTGTCAATACAAATACAAATATACTAGTACAAAAATACATCAGGGTCAGGTGAATTCATCTATAAAATGAATGGTAAAGCAATTACAAAATTGTAGGACAAAACTGAACAAAAATGATGTAAAAACATGGCCTACAATAAAACAGTGGTAGGCCTATATAGTTCAAATCATCACTCCTCGTTTCAAGGAGGCCTGTGTTTTTGTGATCCTTTTTTCAAGGAGGCAATAAGAAAAATATTAATCAGGCAGTCAATGTGCCATTTTCAGTTATGAAATCCTTTAGTCTCATCATGTACAAAAGCTTTCTTATCATGATGATGATTATTGCCATTTGTTAAACTGTGTTTATCCAGCGTGGACCGTTTGTCACCATCTCGACGGTACGGCTTGGTCTCAAATGCATTGACTGGCAGCTTTTGGGATGAACTGATGGACATCTCCGTTTGAACTGCCTTATGGACCAATGGCTTCTGTCCTGGCCTCTGGGAAATTGCAGGGAGAGAAAGTTGCTCTCTTTGACCCTTCTTGT
Source organism: Benthosema pterotum (assembly GCA_039105355.1). Classification (NCBI taxonomy): domain Eukaryota; kingdom Metazoa; phylum Chordata; class Actinopteri; order Myctophiformes; family Myctophidae; genus Benthosema; species Benthosema pterotum. The sequence goes on from CM076976.1 coordinate 25,681,857, forward strand.
CCTCCCACAATTTCAGCAAACGGCGCTGATTATTTGTCATGTCCTTCAGGTTCTGCTGCAGTGATACCACCTGGTCCTCCAGAAGAGTTTTAGAGGTGACTGTATTTGCCAACTCTGATGTCAAATCGTCAATAGTCAAGCTCAGTTTGCCAGCCTTTTCAACCAAAGAAGCACACTGACGCTCTTTCTCGTGCAGGTCATTGATTATGTCCTTTGTGGTTTTCCCATTGAATTTTGGATTGGACTCAAGTCCAATCTCAGAGCGAAGGATTTTCACTTGTTTCCTCAGTTCCTTGTTGTCTGTTGTTAGAGTCTTAAATTTCTGTTTTAGTGCCTCAGTGGAGCGCATCCTGGATTCGTATGCTCTCAGTTTTTCTCTGAAAACACTCTCTCGGTGTATGGCATCGTCCCTCTCCTTTCGGCATTTTTCCAACAGTCTTAATGTCTCAAATTTGGACACTTTGTCTTTGCCATTTGACGTGGCCATCTTGAGTTCAAGTCTCACCGTGACAAAGTAATCAAAACTGCATTATTACAAAATATATTCCAATGGAAATGACAAACCATTACTACTTACAAATGCCTGAAAATAATTCCCATTTGTGACGCCATCCGTCCACTCATAAATCCACTTAAAAAAGAAGAGCGCCCGTCTGCACGCACAAGTCTGAGGCAGGTGACATTCTGCTACTAGTGTTATCTGTTTGAGAGCCAGCTCCAGTGTAACTCAAAGCTAGGGCTAGAATGACCATTAATTAGGCCACCACCACCCCTTGACACAGTTTCAAGTAACATTTTTTTCTGTTTTGTTAATTAAAGCAAATCCATTTTTCTTGGCAAAAATTATTACAAGCAGACACACTTGAGTTGGGATATTTGTGTTCTGACCACAAGATGAGAAAAAAGATCACACTACTAGATCAGGATATTAATATAATTTTCCACTGGCAGCAAAACAATGATACTGTAGTCTATCTGTAGCTGCAAATCACACATCTTTTCAGACTGATGCGCTGGAAAACCTGTAGCAGTAGCCAAATGCACACAAAGTAAGGACTTGTCCTTTAGTAAGATGCAATTTCTTGTGCCCCTATTGGTTACCATTGCATCCTTAAATATTTAAATTTTCAAATTGTACAGATGTACTCTCTGTCTGCTGCTGACATACAGTCAGAGATACACTTTCCCCAGACCTCCTGGACTGAGTGGCACTACTGAGTGGCACGAGTTTTATGGAAAGTCTGAAAGGTCATTGTAATGACTATACAATCAAATAATTAACAATAGATTCTACCTTCCAGCACATTATACAGTATCTCATCAAGTTAAACATTGAAGATGACCCAAGATAATTAATTCCAACAAAAAACATGTACACTTTTCTCATCAACACAAGTGATTTCCCACCAGTGTCTACATTATTTCATCTAATTTAAAACTTTTTGTTTGTCTGCAACACTTCCTTCCTTTTTTGGGGTTTGTTTTTTGCTTGTTTAAAATACCTCTGCTGTCAGGAACAAATGACCAAACTCCAAAATGTTCATTGGAAAAAGTAAATGAGAAGAAAAAAAGATTGGTGTTACAATGACTTTATATATTGTCAATTATATGTGCATGTGTTGTGGAGAGGTGGTGGAGTTAGGTAGTCTGCTTCCATTGGTTCAGTACTTTTCAGGGGCACCAGCCATTCCTATGCCCAGGTTTGTGAGTGTGTACCTCATAGCAATGATTTGATTGGCTGAGAAATGTATCGAGGATAAAAAGTGAGGACAGAAAATTGAGGGAGCTGTGGGTGATTAGCCGGATTAGACCTGAGGATAAAGAATGAGGATTCCAATTGTCATTGGCCAGAATGTATTGATGTGATGATAAGAGCGCCTCTCATCCCTCAATTCACACAAGTGTTATTTTTCATACCAAAAACCTAAAATATGGAGTTAGGTGGTTTTCCTCTGACAACAATGATATTCATGTTCTTTCAATAGTCAATATTTGGCTAAATATCATTCCTTTTGTGCAATAGAAAAGTAACATTCAAATGGATCTTGAATGTCTCATTTTATTCCCCATCCGCAAATTATATTTACAGTATTAACAGATCCATTATTAGAAGAAAAACACACTTTGATCACAGTTAAATACAATGTCTCAAATAAGACAACATTGTTAAGAGATACAGTAGTTACACAAATTACACATCCCATGTGAAATTAGAATGAGACTTTGGCATTAAAATTAGGGCACTTCTAATCAAGATAAAATGCAGTTATTATTTGTGCTTGTAACACACTCACATTTACAAACTAACAAAAGTGGAATTCCTGCAGCTCATACTTAGATAAAGTACAAAGAATCTATGGACATGTCATTATACTATATGAAATTGTATATATATACAAAATGCCTTTATAACTATAAACAGTAAGCAGGTCACCTAAATATTTAACAAAGAGGTTAGCATCACACTGAGAGAGCAAAGTGTGAGCTGAGTAATGCCTTACCATTCTGTATCTTTAAAGAAGTTTAGAACCCATGCCACGGGTGTTCATTTGTGAATTGGGTCTTAATGGCTTAAGACAGAATAGGCAAGCATAGGTGAAATCCAGACGACCCATGACTTCACCATTTACGGCAACCTGATTCCCTCTAATAAGGCAACGGGAGAACCTGCAATTCAAAAACAAATAACACTTGATGTGGGGAAGACAGAATCGTGTACAGGAAGTCTGGTATCACGTGTTTGACATCCCGGAAAACAAGCCCAACATGTCCCTTTTAGACGTTCAAACATAAAAAGATATCAATATCTGGCTACAATTGATTGAGAATGTATTTGTAGGCCTGGACGGCTGGCATATATGTACAGCATGTCACAGATCCGACTCAATATCCCAACGACCTTTGCTGCGCCTCACTTTCCATCTCTCTCAAAAAAGAAAATACATGTGCAAATATGAAAAGGTATATTCTACTCACATATGCCTTTTTGTTTTGGCAGTGGGTCGGTGCTCAGCTATGAATATAACTAGGTTAAAATACCACCAAAGTGGAAAAAGCAGGAATCAAAATAAAGGATGAAAGATTGGCGCAGATACATTCTTATTTATTGGGAAAATTAGGCATGTTTCGGACTCAGCCTTCCCCAGAGTGTAAAAAAAAATCAATCATTTCATTAAAATGGGTATTAATAAGTGTAGGCGAAAAAGCATCTATTTCACCCACAGTTCAGTTCAGATGCAATGGATACTGTATGTATAACATACACTTAACATTCCTTTAGTAGGGTGAAGGTAAGCATTTCAGTATCATATGACCAATTTGCCCCTTTGCAAAAAAACAAACAAAAAAACAAGAACGTTGTGTTAACACGATAAGCGCCAGGAACTATTAGCGGCCATTAAATCAGTGCACCTGTGATCGTTTCCATCCGGACCGAGTTTCAGGCGCACATGACGTCGCCAGGCTTCATCTTAGAGGTTGCTAAGATTAGCCAAAACAAACAACAACGATTGGGAACAAAGCGAGATCATATACTTCCCACTGAGACTAACGATAGTGCTGCTATGGGCCACGAAAAATGAGCACTTTGATTAGAATTTTATAGCTTTTGATTTTGATCAGGTGACGGGCCAGCCGATTGTGCTAATGTTGAGATCAAATTGTGCTACTGCTATTTACCGGTACTACAAATAATTTTAACATTGAGTGACGGGAGTTTCTTTCCAGTGGTGAAATGTCCCTTTAAACTGAACGCGTTTTGGTGTTCTAAGCATTATGTTTTAACTATTGAAAAATAGCAGATCTACAAGCTCATAGCGCGCCACTCGGTGGCGTGCTATGAGCTTGTATCTCTGCTATTTTTGAAAAATCTGAATATTATGTTATTCAGAAACTAGAAATCTAGACAGGACACAATGGGTTAATGTATAAAGTAATGTTGTGCAGGAGATGCATGTGTTTTCAAAATATAAAAACACAGAACAGAACATATTCTATGACATTGCTATTCACCTTTGAACAATGAACGACAGCAGGGACTTTATGATGGTGCCTTGATCGCTGAAGCTGTAACATCACCACCCTGCTCGACCGGTTCTGGTTTGCTGAAGAAATAAGCCTGGATAGGAAAGAATAAAAAGGGGGGGAAAGCGATGGACAAAACATGAACATGAGTGAAGTGAATCCAAACAGTAGACGCTTACACAGAATTTGTAAAGGTCCATTTGATTCCATTCATTTGTATCCATTCACATTCAGCTTGTTAGTGTCTAAAGGCTTTCTAACACCAACAGGCTTCAGTGACTAATTACATGAACGAAACAGACATCTGATGCCTCTACAGTCTTGACTGAGTGAGTTCACACAAGGAATATGCTTAATGACCTGACCTTTAAAGGTCCGCGTCATAAATTTTGTTGGTTGCAAACGTGACACCGAATAATAAATCATCCCACAATACACATACACATATACACTAAGTAAGAGTAAGAGACAATGGCACCCTGGTGGACAACCCGTTTCTGTGGGGTCCATACGTCCTTGACTTGATGAATAAAAAGCAAAAAGATGATCTAATAATTAGAGAATAGAATACTGCAACCACTACGAGAAAATTAGGAAAATTAGGAAAATTAGGATAAGCAATGATCACACAATATACAGATCCACTCATGCCTGGTACTGGCACAGTACATTTTGACAAATATGTTTATATGATATTTTTAATCAATTAAATAAATGAAGTTTGAGCAACTCCTTATTTTTAGTACCCTGTACGCTCTGTCTCAAACATTGTGAACAGGACTGTTTACCCCACCCCCATTCTCATGAACCTAGACATGACCCAAATATGTGGTTGTGTTGTATTGCGTCTCTGGCAGAAGTGATGTCGAGTGGCCTACAGTGACTCGACTGCCTGCATGATGCAAACAATGCAAGGCAGCATGTAATGCAAATTAATTGATTGCCTCCAGACGATGGTGATGTTCTGGTCTGTTTTTTGTTGAATACTATGTAGTTCCGGTCAGTTGCCAGAAGCAGGCTTTTGTAAATTGAAATGCAAGTCAGTCACTAGAATTTCCTTTTTGTATCCATCGCTTAGCAACCTAGAACTATTCATACGTTGGTGAAGAACACCACCTATTTTAAACCACTGAAAAGACCATTGAACATATCGTCTGGCAGTGAAGCATTGAATTTGAAAGAATGTTGTCATAGTTGTTCTGTGATGCATTTTTTTGTGTATTCTTTTTTATGAATGTATTCATTTTATTTATCTCTGCTATGTGTGCCGGATTGGTCTTGTAGTAAAAGATTTAACACGACAGATCAACCTTTCAATCCAATCTGTATAATAAAATATTAATTAATTTGTAATTAAATGTTCTTCAATCAGACATCATTAGATTTAATTGAAAGAAATCTCATACCCCTTCTAGTATGTCAGTTTAGTATAATTAAAAAAACAAGTCTGTAAATGATAATAAGTCACAATAGGTATGCTATGTCTCAGCTGATAAATGAGATGCACTCTTGTTGGAGGCTTTGTGACACGTTAGTTTGTGTCTCTTGGTAGAGAGCTGGCTACACTGTCTAATAAGGCTATGTTGCTAAGCAAGCAACCACAACAGGATAGACGTTTAGCTAAATAACCAAGCAATCAGTGAGAGAGTCGGTACAAAGTAGAGCCACGTTGTTTCACTCGCATTACTCCGCTGCAGTTCAAACAAACAAAGACAGATAGCCAAGTTAAAAGGCAAGGTAGATCCAATCATAAGAGTGCAACAGCGGTGACCAATTTTGTTCCAAACAGCACTAAGTTAAAGGGGTGACTGAGGGCAGATGAGACTGGGGCATACATTTCCGCTAAACTGGGTCAGTAAAGGTATGGTTCACCGAAGCAGACCAGGGAGTGCTGTATCTCGTTTCTTCCGAAACACCTTTACCTTCCATATGGCTAAAGTGCAGGGTCGCGGCCGCGTGTAAAAAATTATGTGAAATCAGCACCCCAACAGTAGCGGGTCACTGTTCCAACATGTGCGATTACCTTACATCCCACGGCCAGCAGGACGTTGAAAGCCACAATGGATGCCATGATTGCTATGGCGACCCTGGGGTGGTCGTCCCTGACCGCTGGCCAGAAAGTCAACACCAGCACTGAGCCAGAGAGGCAGAGCGCCACAACGATGGTGCACCACCTCAGTGGTTCGGCTGGGATGATCCACAGCACCTGCAGACAACAGGGAAATTGTATATGGAATAATTTCAACCACAGGCAAATTTAAAAATGCAAGACCAACTAATTAGTTAGTTAAACATGTGATACCAATTAGTTCTTGGTAAAGTAAGTAAGATAAAATTGCGACCACCTACCACCGCAGGAATGTAAATGGAAAGGGAGTATCCGTAGGCACAGACAATCTCCATAAAGGAATAGGACACCAGGTTCATGACCTTATTATTTCGCCACAACAGGACACCCCAGAGGGCAAGAGGCACCAGCCAAGCATAGCTATAGATCGCGGTTGCAGCCATGGTCACTGGAAAAACACAACGCAGAGAAAAAATACTGACATTAATGTTTACAATTCTTAATGTACATTCATGTATATTCATGAACGGCAAAGAAAATAAAACAAACCTTTTTTAAACTCAGGCACGTATTTGTGCTTTGGTTTGCCGAGATGCACAAGGAAGTTTGATATGTTTCCACTGATGGCAATGGCAAACACAAGGGTAGCACAAATCCAAAACGGACCTAAAATAACAAGAATAAAAGCATTACAAAAACGGCAAGAGGAACATGATAGGAGTGGGGATATCTGTAGTCTGTAGTAATGTCTCTGGGTCAGTGGGTTCAAATCCCTTTTTATCCAGTTGAGTGTGAAGAATAGCAAAGCCCCTAGAGTCTAGAGGCCAGCAAATGTCACATACCATACTGTATGACACGTAAGTTCTGTAAGATATATACAAGCTTGGACTGCTTTCGGCCAATGTAATGATATAATGTAATGATGGATTGGAGCTGGGTTTTAGAAGTGGCTCATGTGAGGGAATATAGAGTTTAAAATCGCTCCGACGGGTGACGCTACCGGCAAATGACTCGGTGCTCGATAAGCCTCGTGGCCATAGGAGCCTGTCTTCCGATGACAAGACACAGCCTTTGCCGTCTTGTTAACAACCTCAACGAGAGGTAAACTGCAGAGGAGCCTCACCCTGGAAACCAGAGACACCATCAGAAGGGGTGGGGCCAGTCTGCGTAAACTCGCTAAGGTTTATACTGTACATGTTGCAACACAAGATTACGAGGAATTCCCCATGCTTCCTATTTATGCTGCTGCGCACCTCACTCATACGTCACCAACCAAAAACACCTGAGCCTGCTCTTGAACCTGAGAAGCAGTATGTGATATATGTATGTTAATATACAAAAATGAGATGATGGATCTGATGACTATTGTTACTAACCATAGAGATCTGGGTTTCTGCGGATGTAGAGATGAATAAAGTTCTTTCCAGGCCATGGCAGTACTGATCCAAAGATTCTATCCTTCACCTGAATGATATATTAGCATTGACTTACTATAGCACAACAATTCATTGAAATGCCATAACATTGACATGCTATAACACTGGTATAATACCTTAAAATACAAATTTGAACGTACTATTGTAAACATACCATAAAGCTTGAAATATCAACATATCAACACCCATCCGCAATAGTATACAAATTATTCAGCCCTAATACCTCCTAATCAAGGATAGTCAATCCCCCCCGACTACCTGATGTGTGTCAACATCGAAGAATGTTTGGTAGTAGTCAAACGTCCAGAAAGGAGCACTTTTCTTCTGTCCACCGAGTAGCTAAAAATAAAGTTTAACCAGAAATGTGTTGGTTATATTGACGTTAGGATGCCTGGGACATTTTGCACTATGACTGCTTATGCTGGCACCCCGTGTCTGTGTCCCTACCTCTGCCTTGTCGTCATCAGCCAGTGTGTCCTCATGGTCCTCTGCTGTCATACCAGCTAGTCTGCTGTGCTTGTGTGTGAGAACATCCTCATCTTCAATACTGATGGTGACATCATCTCTGTTGCCTCCCAGCAGGTTGTCTGCTTCCTCAAAGTCTTACAAGAAAGGCATATGCAGCAGTTATTTCATTTGTTTTTAGGCATTAGCTAACGGCAGTATATCCTAAAATATTAAGTATTTATCATAAATGCAGAACATGCACATAAAGTTGTAGACTCAACCTATCAATGACTTTGGATAGGTTGAGTCTACAACTTTACTGGCCAACATCATACGACTAATCAGGCCAGTTCAACAGTTTCAACCATGTAATTATATAGAGAAAGGAATGTGAAATGTAACCGCACCTTTAAATTGAAAATGATCGTCTAAGGACGCCATTTAGGGAGGATTATCGTTGGAATTAGGAAGGATCTCAAAAGGAAAGCCTATAGCCTCAACTTGTCATAAAGTTTAGGGTTTTCAGCACCCACTTGTTGATTAGTCAGATGAGGCTGTGGAAAGCATAAAACACATTAGATAAAACATTAAGAATCGAATAATACATTGCAGTAGATAGATATATACAGATACAGTGAAGCATCAAGCACAGTAGTGTAAAAGTTAGCTCTAATGTTAGCTCAGCTGTGTACACAATGCCACGTCGTTTTGTTTTGACACTACCATGCTATCGCCAAAGCTAACGGAGCACTTCACGTGTACCTTGTATCGTATATAATTAATCATTTACATATATATATATTTATAAAAACACGTACTGTATGTTGTTCTGATTGATCCCAAAAATCATGTCACTCCTCTCTGAATCCCAGAGCTGTCAGCTCAGGACATCATCATCATCATAACAATAGCATTCTGTTACCTTCAAAGTAAGAGCTAAAATATTGTTCTTAAATAAATGCGATGATATGCTGTCTGTGCAAATATATATTTACATGTGTATTTATGACATTTAACCTTCTGATATTCTTGTAGCTAAAATAAACAATGCCCTTCGGAATAAATAAATGATCATACATACTTAGTGATGCTTTATTTTGATAGCGGAGCAAAGAGGCCAGAGCCATAGGAGTACAGAGTACAGACTGATATTGAGGGGGCAGCAAAAACCTGGTCACGTGGGTCACCTACTCGCCCGAGAGCCCATGGACTCCAATGCATTCGGTAACATCCGGTTGTCCCAATTCGTTGTCCCCATTCAATAGAAGTGCATGTGGAAAAGCCGCCATTAGACTGACCCCACGAAGTGAACTGAGTTTACGTAAGTCTACGTTATGGCTCTGAAAGAGGCTAACGACAAGGAACTCGGCTACGTAACGTCCGGTGAGATGCCAGGCGGCGGCTCCAACAAAACTAAATAAAAACAAAATCGGGCAGACCCCGTCTCATATCTTACGTCTCGTTTGCTTCCCTATTTGCAGAACCGTGGTAGCAGCAGACCCTCGTTTTGCAGTCAAAATGTGTGATCCTGCTGCAGACACTAGTACGGTTTACGTCCGCGAACGAGGAAAACTCCGTCTCGTCAAAGGCATAGTACTGAAGGAGACCAAGTCGGTGTCATCATCATCACGCAATGATGGGGCAACAAAACCTCTAGTGCTGAGGAAAGAGCACTTCGTGTTCACATACAACGCAGAGGGAAGTCTAAGATACTCGACCAAGTCCCTCTTTGACATGTGCCTGACGTTCATAGCTGGCAACATCCACTGTGTGGAGTCTCTGGTCGGCTTTCCTGACCAAATAGGAGACAGGCTGTTTGCAGCATCCGAAGAGAAACAGGTGTTTTTGGAACCAGAAACGGCCCCGAGGGCACTGCAGCTATTCAGTGATGCATATGGTGACATGATACTGGGATCCCTTTGTCTGCGAAACAGGTAGGTGCTGTAGTAGCGCCCCCATTGTAAAAAAATAAATAAATAAGCATCCCAATGTCACCACCATCTGGTCACCACAGTAATAGTTATCACTGAGTGAGCAGCATGGACATTTTGACTTATTTTGTAGGTTTGCTCTCCTGTCAGAAAGGATGGATGAGATCAAAACGTTTCACAGTTTGAAGTCCCTGGATCTCTTTGGCTGTGGACTAGGAGACAATCATGACATATTCCAGTATCTCACATCTGGGTCATTGACCAGGTAAAAATTGAAAAAACAAACAGTATAATCAATCGTGGGGCAACTGTGGCTCAGGAGGTAGAGATCCGTGGGTCAGTGGTTCGAATCCCAGGCTCCTTCTGTCGATATGACTAGGTGTCCTTGGGCATGTCACTGAGTTGCTGGTTATGACGTGCATGGTTTCCACTTCCAGTGCCATCCGCTAAAGGTGCCTTGGATAAAGGTGCAATTATTAATGCACCCTTTGCCATTTAGGATGATGGACATGTTGTCTGATTTAGTCTTCTCTGTCACAGCCTGGTACAGCTATTCATCGGAGGGAACAATATGTCAGATGTTGGCCTACAAACATTGACTGCACCCATCAGGATTATGAAGAAAAGTGGCCTGAGCCATCTACAAGTCCTGGATCTATCCTGTGAGTCACTTGCCCTTTCACTGGTTTATCAAAACGAAATCTGAAAAATGTAGTGAGTGTGCTTTACTGTTGATCAATTCTACTTCTACTTTTTTTTCACAGACAATCCTATCTCTGAAAGGGCTGTTGGGTATCTTGCCTGCCTACCAAAAGTAGAGAAGCTTGACTTATCAGGGACTAAGTTGAGAGTGAGTTTATTGACAGTGATGTTACTATATGCTGCCTGCAATTATAGTGTAGCATTGCTGAGATTTTAAATGTCATTTTATTTACAGCTTGGCACATCAATAAAATCAACCATGTGGGACCTGATGGGGCTTGTTTGTTCTGAGCAACCACTGGAGATTTTTGATCATTCAAAATGTAAAACTGAAGGTTGGGCAGAACAGGTAAATGTATTTACCGTAAGTTTTTAATGTTAGGATCTTGACTGAAATTCTGTATTCTTCTATGTTGATATTACAAATCTATTCATTTTATTTTCAGGTTATAAACCAGTGGGAAAAAAATGCAGCACAGTTGCCCAAACAGAAAGAGATTGGGGAATCCAGGAAAGCAGCGCTTCACTTTTGTGAGTTGTTTTTCATTCCATGACATTCACATTGCAGCCATAAATGTAACTGCTATCCAGCATGACCATCACTCAACAAACATAGCGGTCTTTAAAATGCTTTATTTTCCAGTTGGCAGGCAGAAATTTGTCAGAGATGTTTTGGACGCAATGCCGTTGGCACAGGAGCAGATGGAAGAAAAAGACAAGCGGGACAGACTGCAATTCTGCAAGCCACAAGAGACCAGTCTGACGACTGAGATTAAACTGTCTGGCACTACAAGGTTTTACAAACAGCTTGCCAGACATGGTGTCAAAAAACGGCAGCGTGAATCACAGAACAATGACGATCAACAGCACGGTCCTCCGTCAAAGCGTTTCTCTCCGTCGACTCTGACAGCAGAGGACATGGAGCTGCTGGACAACTATTGAGGCATTTTGTGGTTTATTGGACTGCTAACAGAAAGCATGCTGGACTCGCTGGACTCGCTACACTCTTAATATTTAAGTTGAAGCTGGTCCTGAAACATTTTGTTGTTGCTGCACTTTCTTGACCACATTGGTAATTTTGTTTTTTCTTATAATAAATTGATTTACTTTGTATAAATGCTATTCTTTTTACATTTGTAGAACTATTCTGTGGGCCCACAGCCTAGCTATCTTGTCTTTGTGCAGATGTACTCATCAGACCAGTCGTGACAGTGCTGTTGGCCATCTTGACATAAACCGCGTGGGATGCAGTCACAGTACTGGAATTCCACAGAACTGCAGGGCCACCATCCCATGTTACAGGAAAGTGGACAGGCAGCATCTAAAAAAGTCACATTCAAGTATTCCTACATTAAGATTGTTATGCTTTGTTTGGCAGAGATAACGGTCATGGAAAATAGTAATAAATAGCAATAGTCTTTAATAGCATTAGTCTTGTTAAACTTACATGTTCCAATCTCATCAGAACAATCTCCACAGTCATTGATGTGGTTGCATTTTTGATCAATGAAAATCCAGTTGGATGGATTCCCACATCGAAAGACAAGATATCCAGGAAGGTGGATGGGTAGATCAGCTATTAGACATGAAAACATACAGTAGGTAGTTTTGGATTTTGCCCCCTCCATTTCGATGTCCAATACCCTTCTATTCACAATACAATAAATAGGTTGTGTCATGGTACATTACTGCACATGGCGCTGTCCTCATCAGCTCCACTGAGACAATTCAAGACTCCATCACAGAGGTCTGAGGGGGGTAGGCAGGTCACTCTGTCGTCACATAGGAAGCCTGTGCCATTCTTTTCTGTTCTACACAAACGGTTCACTGTAAGATTCACACAAAGAAACAAATCAAACAAACCTTTGACACTTGTTTCAGTACTAAAAATATGTACTATATATTCAACACATTCCAGAAAAAACATGTCTTACCAGGAGGTTGTTTGGGAATGCCTAATAGCAAGGCAAGTACAACGCCAGTCACAGTTAATACAAGACATAACAGCACGACAATAGCAACACAGATGGTCCTTCTGGTGCAACAGTGGCATCCACAGCATTCTAGACAGCAGTCTAGGAATAAGGATGTGCTTTTAACATGCACAGAATTATACTTAAAATGTTGGATTGTACAATCACTGATTTCAAACTTGCTATTTTTGGGGACGAATATCAGCCATTTATAATTTAAGGTTCAACACTGCACTTGATTTGTTCAAACTCCTGGAATTGTAAGAACATATACCTGTTGTCTCGGGTAGGTTCTTAAATAATGTATTATTTAAAAAAAAAAAACAGTATTTAAGTTTGTAATGGTACTGGAAGCACTTTAAACAATCTTACCATCTTCAAGTGTTGTAGCTGTTCCAATTGAATGAACATCCAAATGTCTCTGGATGGAAAATAACCATTACAAACAACATAATTACTAATAACACCGCTATACAGTGTACATCACACATATTGCAATTGACTTTACATTACCTGTGGATGGGTCCTGTTAGATTTCATATTGATCAATTATCCAATTCATGACCTGTTGATATGGCAAGGTTTTTCAGCTATACAGCACTGTGAAATATTCTGTTTGTATGATGAGGGCTTGGCAGTCATCACTTGGATACAGTTTAAACACAGGACTACACCTTTTCTGATGCCAGCTCAGACATGCAGACCAAATCCAAACATTATACCTACACTGCATTCACCATCAGATTGGGTAGCTGTCACTTTTATGGAACAAAGATTGATAACACCCATACATTAACCTGTGTAGTATGGCCATTATGACTTTATAAATCATTGATTGGACTGATTACATGATTGCAATTTCCACAGCAAAAACATGGACAAATATTTCTAGAGCCTCTATTTTAAAACAAATAAAGAACAGTATCAACATGGATTTTACTCCCTCTTTTATTTGTGAATAATTTTCACTCTGAGAAAGACAAGTAAGTGCGTGAAGAGTGATGTTACAAATACTTAAGCACTGTCACTTTTAATATAGATTAAGGGCATCATCATTATACAACTCATCTGGAAACCGCCTATCCACTGCATCTGAAACACGAGACCGCAAAGGGAGAGGCAGCAATTATAAGCATAATCTACTTCAAACCAAATCAGTTTCACCCTAGGTTTAAGAATTTCCTTGAAACCTTTACTTCAAGTCACAAATAGTTTAACAAAGCATCATTCAATAAAATAAGTACATCAACAGAGTACTAATGAAAACATGAAAACAGTAAGAAAAAAAATCCCCAAAAGCTATTTGGCTTGTACCGCCATTACTTTAGTGTAATGCCTCAATTTTACCAATATACAGAAAAAACACCCTGGTCATCACTTCAATTCCAAATGCAAGAAAGATATTACACAACAGTCATAGAAAATGTGCTTAAAGTAGTTAATCCCACTTAGACAGCAAGATACAAGGGTCTTTTGCCCAAGGGATACGAGCAGTTTTATTTTACTATTGTTAGGAAGAAATGACCCTCATTTAAAAGCATATTGGTTCCTAAATGTTAGACTGGTCCAGATTGACTTTGGAAGGCAGTGGCCCAGCCTCTTCCTCCTGCCCCGAGGAAGTGATGATCACCAGGGAGGATGCTGGGTATGGAGTCAACTTCTGATCCTTAATGTAGTCGATGTCACCATAGATGCTCAGCTTCTGAAAGCAATCGAAGGACATTACAGCCATTGGCATAAAGTAAAAAAAAAATAAAAGAACAAAAACCTGTTGCATATGGGATTGCATTGACATTTGACAGCATTTTTGTGGGTCTGAATTTGTAATGAATTATTTTGTCTATCGGTCACTACTCTCAGTGGTATCAACTAAGATATCTTATGGAGTAAATTGACATATGAACGTGTCTGGCATGCACACAGCCACACATATTGGTCTTTTTATGTGCATACACAACTGGTAAACCTGTTGACAAGTTATGAAACTAGAGGGCATGCTCGGCCAGCACGCTCACTTCGAGAAAACCTTTTATGCAGGTTTTCTGTAGGTGACGCATTGTAGCATGTATGTGTGCGCACTATAATGTTCTGTACCTGCGCATGCAAATGTAATTCTATTTTTGTATCACGCCATGGTATTCTGTGCAATTCTGTGCAAGACAATGCAGAATTTAGGCTACTACCAAAAAAGCCACAATCATTTTATTTTGCAATCAATAACATGATAGATCATTGTGTGATCAAAAGTTCAGAGATTTGTACAATCTGGCTTTTCATTCGATCAGGTCAGTGTGTAAACTGACAGATCCCAGAACTCAGAACGAACAGAGACCACCTGGGGTGTGCGCAGTACCCCTCTTGGAATGTATTTCAGAACTTCTGAAAATAAGAGGCGTAAAAGCTGTTGTCCTTACTTCTGAATCAGAAGTAAGGACAACAGCTTTTACCCCCTCTTATTTTGAACAATTTTCACTCACTAGAAACAGAAGACTGCAGGTAAAGGCAGCAATTACAAGCATTACTTTAAATGCACAGTAATTATCCAGAGTGAATTACACTGAGTTTAGGAAACCAAATAAGAACTGGAGAGAGTAAAAGAAAAGCACAAACTGCAACCAATGCAACTACTTGCAACTGCCATTGTTTGGGGAGAAGCTACTCACAAACCATTTGGGTTGCAAGGAGTTGCATAGGGAATCATTGGTACAGTTTGGTCCAAAGACTGACCTCCGCAGGTACATATTGATCTACAGCGGTTGCCACAGTAGCACAGCAGATCCAGATCAGCACCAGTACAGACAGAATCAGAGTTGTGGTTAGAATCCAACCTGGGAGCCAGGGGTTCCTAAAAAGGAAACAGGATAATGGATTAAACATAAATTGCAGTTAATGGACCAGGTGAGATGAGTGACTGAACATAACTTGTACTTGACACTAATCAAGAGTGAAGGAAAGTAAATGCATATAAAGCAAGCAGGGCTGACTGCAATGCTGGCGTGTGGTGGACATTTTGTTTTTGTCAAAGTATTATTTTTGCAATAGACATACACTACAAATGAATAAATGATAACAGTATTGGAAACACGCTATAAACTTAAATTAACTTTACTGTACTTTGCAAAAGAGTGTACAAATGGAACTGTTAGGGGCTCTTAGTCTTGAAAATATAAATGTTAAGAACATATGTTCTAAAGGTCTCCTAAATCAGTGTCATATTTGTGCCTTTATTGATAGTTACAAGACTGACAGGGGAGAGGGAGAGAAAGAAGGGGATATGTGCAGCAAAGGTCATCGTGAACGGGACTCGAACATGTGCGCGGTCAGGCCAGAGACTATGGCATGCGCCTAGACCGCTAGGCAAGTGGGCACCCCACTAAGAAAACCCAAGAGACTGACATTCAATTTGGTCTGATGATAAAGGACACATTTTGTTCATGGACGCATAGATGAACCTTGAAAGGAAGGCACTGCTGTATAAGAATATTGATCCTCATAGTCAAAAGGTCAAAATGTCTAGAGGAAAGCGTTCTGGCCTACGCTTAATATATTTGAAAATATTAAAGTGGGGGTGCCGTGATTTTTGTATTTTTTCCAATTTTGCACATGTTTAAGAGGTGGCAGTATGTAAATAGACTCCTTGGTGTGTTTTTTATGTGCAATGATGTCTTCCCTTTGTATTTAGGGTTTCTTCCTGGGGGCTGAACCTTTCCAGTCAAACATGCCAATGAAAAAAACTTCACTATAGTGACATCACGTGTTCAGCCCCTCCCCTAACTCCTCCCCCTTTATCATGCAACTAAAGCTGTGGGTGTGGCTTCAGTTCAGGTGGATCTCCACCCATCACCACCCACCAGGCAAACCAGGCATACTTAATGAACTGGTAGGATGGAATCATAAAAATGACAGTTTAACAAACACTGTACACTTTTGGGGAAAAAATCTTACTTTTCATATAACATTAATACCTGATGATCATGTTTTAGGGTAGAAAAAATTCACGGCACTCCATCTTTAACTGGTTACATGATTTGACTGTTACAAGTTAGACAACGTTTTTTTGTAAAAAGTAGTGTAATAAGGGCTATGTTACCTTGAGAGGCAGCTGAAGATGTTGTAGTCATCGTAGTTAACAGTGCGGTCTGCATACATATCTCTATCCCTCTCCTGGATGAAGCTGCGCTGGTAATCCTTGTAAATTGGGCTGCTCAAACCGGGCACTTAAAATGAGATATGAGAAGAATCCAATAAGTCCTGAGTGTTTCTCTACTTTGAATGAATGCATTGTTCTTTCTGCTCATTAAAATGAATAACCTTGTTATCATAGTGATTATGCTATGACAGGACAATGTGACTTCAAATCAATAATGATTATTTCAACAATGAGAGTGGCATACATGTCTCCTGTGGCTGTTCTTTGGCTTCTTTCTCCGGCTCAAACTGGGGAATGAACTGGATCTGTGGTTCCGTCTGTGGGTCAGAAAACAAAACTATATACATTTGATTCAACAGTTCACTGTCATGTTACATTAGCTGTATCATCTTCAAACCTCCAAACACCATTTTCTCCTTCTCCATTGATCATCTTGAAATTTCTTGTGGGTAGTACAGAGGACCTACCAGGGGTCCACATTAACTGACTGCCTGTGACAAGTAAATAAAATGTTCGGGCAAGTGGAGTTTCCAACCAGGTTGTCCGACGAGCATTTGTATTCCATCTAGAGATAAAATACTAATACTAATACAATTGCAACTAGCATGTTCACTAATTTGGACTCATTCAAGTGACTGTCACCACTTGGTTGGATTTAACTTGAAATTTGAATGTGTAGCCTAACCTATAAAGTTGCTTCTGAGACAATCAACCCCTGCTAAGGCTCTATGGAAGTGATGTACGGTGATATACTGTATTGTATAATTGCACATGATTGCATTCATGGGATTCTTCTGCAAAAATACATCCAAATTGCCTATCTGTGAACACATTTAGTTACGGAAAGAAAATAATATTGTCTTGAGATGCCTGATATTTCTTTGTGCACACTCAGCAAGCACGGCACATGTTGTTTTCCTATGTAGCGTAAAGGGACTATCATCATGACACTGGATCGTTGCATAGAGTTGCGAACTGCCAAACTCGCAGATACCTGACCCAGCATTATAGGCAGTACTGAAGGCATTTCCGGAACTGGTATCAGTATCAGTATCGAGACGACTCTAATTAACAGGTCAGGTAGTATAACTAATACCGTACTCTATGACAGTACCTGGAAAATGACAACCTTTCCGTCGTCGGCCTGAAGGTAAAATGTCCACGAGGAAGTGATTAGGTTGTGGGCATGGCTCATCACGTCATCCAAAAAACCTCTAACCAGTGTCAGTGGTTGTAGCATGTGAATCCTGGGCATCATGGCCACCAGCTGTGAAATAAAAGTGAGGTATTGAGGTTTGATGACACATGCGTACAGACAAGCTTAACATTCTTCTGTTTTTTTGCTGCCCTTTCGTACCTGCTCTTGCCTTCGCTCAGCAATTGGGAGCTGACTCTGGCAGCCGAGGTTGCATGCGTATTGCTCATCTGAATGGGTGTAGGCTTCACGGCAGGCTAGAGTATGAACATTATAGAGAGATTAACACATGGTTAGACAGGATTATGGAGATTGGTGGACAGACTTGGCATAGGAGTTACTTATTGTGTGTGGGACTGAGTGGACATAGACTTGTACATTTGAGAAAATGGCACGATTTTCCTTTTACAGGTCTATGCAGGAGTTATGTACAATGTGACTATTTAGTGGACTGGATGGAAACCAATTAATTATTCAGCAATATCAACATACTTGATTCACACTCGGATTTGGTCTGATTCAGGTCTTCGCTGTCGCCAACAAACTGGCATATAGAAAACAGACGACAGCCTCTCTGACAGGCATACAGTTCCTCCTCCTGAACAAAACAAAACAAACCAGTTCAGCACTTTGACACCCGCCTACAGAATGGCTGCTGCAAGTGGCAGAGTATTTATTCTAATATTAGACTACACACAAAATTACGTGTGTCTGTGAAATGAATGAAATATGAATGAATCGTAATGATGGAAACGTAACATGATGGTTGTTATCTGACTGAAAAGCACTGAAAGGCCCACATGCTACGCCAGCAGATGTTAACATGTTAGCACAATCGCTCTGTTCCAGGGCTCAGACGAGAGCCACAGCGTATAGATAGAGTAACGACAACCCCGTTCACTTCATGGCGCCAGTCCGTTGCAGGGTCTTCTACATAGGCTCGTATTGAATGGGGACAGCAATGCTTTGGGAGTCTATGGGCTCGCGCGAGTACATGGACCACGTGACCATCTTGTTTTCTGCCCCCTCAATGTCGCAACTCGTCTACTAGATGGCTCTGGCTAAAACTAGGCACAATGAATACTCAGTACTCACCCGGGGATAAGTGTGCAAACTGTATGTCATTTGACATGTCTTGTGACACGACGCCGTGCTCCCCAAAACGCTGTCAAAGACGTCGGAAGACGCGAAAGTGCATGCGAGCACGACGGAAAGCCCCAACACAGAATAAAAGGACGAATAAGTCCCCATCTTGTCTCTGTAAAAATCTAAACAAACAACACTGTTCTTCTTCCTCCTCCGTCCGTCTTGCTTAGCTATCGCGTGGACTTGAGTTGCACGAGAATTGTGTACCAGAGACATCTAGTAAAAGAGTTGTGGCATTGAGGGGTTAGAAAACTGAGCGCCCGAGTGGCCTGAATTTGAGGGACAAACTGGAGTTTGAAATGCATTGTTTTCAAAGAGATAATAAATAAGAGCTACTTTAGACATGTGTGCAATATGTCAACTGTTTTATAGTATTGTATAGTAACGACTAAAGTCACTGTAATGTTTATCTTGTGCAATAATCATCACTAGTAAAGGATTAAAAATAAAAGGAACATCATTAAGCTGCGCTGTTGCCTGTACAATGAATTTCTGCCCACGAGGCGCCGCCATTGGGCCGGGCCCCATGAAGTGAACGGAGTTAGCGCAACTCTGTCTATATGTTATCATGGCTCTGGCCACTACCAGAATGCATGGATGCACCGAGTTGCTATGTTAACTAGCCGTTTTTATAATGCTGTGTTCAGTCTAGTTGATTAAAGGCAAGCGAAACTTTTTTTGGTGTATCGTGGAAATGGATAAATTTGTAGTGCGGCTCCCCAAAGGTGAAACATCCAATGATATGAAGAGTACGGGAGGGAAGCGGTATCGGCAGGCTACGATTGAGTCATTACGGGTGAGCAGCTGACTGGGAGTTTTACCGTGAATGGAAGGGAGTCTCTAAACATCTGCACCGCTGCAGGAGGACAACAACAATAATGGTCATTCGTGTGTTCTCTTTTACAGAGAGTGGTTGTGATTGATGACATCATGCGCTACAAGTCCATGTTAGAGTTGTCTGATCAGAGTAAAGACAACCTACTAGAAGCCCTGAAAGAACTGAACAAAAAGATACCATCCAAGGAGGTCCTGAAGTCTACAAAAATAGGTATTCACTTCTTGCAAGTCTCGTTCTGTGCGGCACGAATGTTACCACGTTGCTTATCGGTGATCACACAGGCAGAACTTATAGTTTTGTTTAAAGGAGCATTCAGTGATTTCACTTATTTGGGTGATTTGGAGACCCTTACCTGGTCTGTCCAGGTAACAAGATGTGCACATGCACACGCTCTACAGTGGGGGAAGTGCAACAGGTCATTTATTGCATGTGCACCAAGGTCCACCACCACTCAATCACGATTGGAGGAAAGCCCCTCTCATTCTGGATATTATCCTATCAGAAGTCACACAATATGCAGCAGCAGGAGAAACAAGTTAATGACAAGTCAGTGAGCAGTTTACTGAAGAGAAAGAGAGACCATTGTTATTGAGCAAACACTCTAGCAATGATAACTATTGATTCTATCAGAATTTAACCTTTTTAACAACAACATTCATCATTTTAACCCCAAAATATCACTTGATACTTGATACCCTGCCGTTTAATTCAAACGTCATAGTTGGAAAACTGTTTAAACCATGCCTTGTTTACAATATAATATAGTAATAAAAATAACCTGAGCATTGTACATTACAACCCATCTCAACAGCTCACAGAGGCACAGTATAGATTACAGACTATTGGTCAACATGAACAACAAACTCAATAATTTGAAGACATAATCTCCCACAAAATAAATCACCAGTAGAAATAATTATGTTCTATTATGACCCAGCATCATGATTACTGCACACATACAACAACATGCTCTGTCCAAATGAACACGGCCACTGAACAAAGCAAAGTAAATCACAAACTACTTTTAGGGCCTTCTGTGCACGCAAATCACCATATTAAGTAATACATACATACATACATATAACACATTGTTTTGTCGGTTCAAAGGTCACACTGTGAACAAAATGCGGAAACATGCTGACCCTGATGTGAGTGCATTGGCAGCACAAGTTTATACTCAGTGGAAAACCTTTATTGAAGAAAATTCCAATAAGCCATCTATTGAAGTCCGATGTGATGCGAAGTCTGAAGAACTCAGGAGCAATGCAAGAAGACTAATGGCTGAGGCTCTGGAACTAAAGGTATGAATTAATGAGCACAATTGAAACATAAATACTATTTTTAGTATGAATACACTATTACCAATGTATTCATTTTCTACTGCTTTTTATCCACACTTAGCCCTAGAATGGCAATATTACATACATTTCATGTATTCCAAATACACAGCAATAGATCGATCCATGGCAAAGGTACCATGCCTTTATGCTGCGAAGATACAGATGCCTTTATGCCGTGAAGATACAGGCCTAGCATAGGAGCGATCTATGGCAGTGTTTTCTCTGTTGAAACATAATAATATGCTGTTTGCATTCCTTACAATTAAAATTACAAATGATATACATAGTATTACAGAGCCATATACATAAAGCAATAATTATTCATGCAGGTTACAGGTTTTTAATGAAATTGGGTTGTTCTTACTGTAGTCATTTGTAAACCAGTCACACAGCCTATTTTTACATACCGGCAATTCAGAACCAGAATTTGTTTATTAAACAAATATGAGGCACCCAGGTAATCCTATTTCAGGAATATTTACAAGCAAAGTATTTGTGTGTAGAGGACAACAGAAACAAAAACATACAATATACTACATAGAATAGATTTCATTAGACTGTACACTTTTCTGTACAATATTTACACTGATGTGCATTCAAATAGCATGGCATGCGCAATACTGTTACAATTCTATATTGGATAGTTGCTGCTCAATTTGGAAACAACATACCCATTGTACGGGACTGTTGCTATTGTCAGTCTCTGTTTATACCCCCATAATTCCATACATGAGGATTTGCGAACTTTCTACGTGGTGCAGATTCACTTGATGTGACAGAATATTGTCCATATATACAGTATGTGACAGGGCATGTTACTTTTGTGATGTCGTCCTCGTTCGTAGTCGTTGACCTACTGTACCACCTGACCTATCAATAAACACGCACCCTGTGTAATGACTACAGTATATCTGTCATGTTGATTATTGCTCATCTGAACCTGCAGGTGGATTGTGGTCTTGTTGACAACATTGAACGAGAAGTGTTCCACCAGAGCTCGCGGCTGGTCAGCAGTTCATACAGAAGGACTGTGAGAGCACTGGTCTTTGCCTTCAAACACAAGCCTGAGGTTAGAGCACAAGTCAAAGACGGCACGGTCACTGTTGATAAGTTGGTTTGTGATTATAAGAAATAACCAGCTGTGTTGGACTGAGCGTATAAGACTTCTTTTGCAAAGAACTCTGCTGATGTGTAATCAATATCAAGATATCATTATGGTATTATTGCTGCTATTGTTTTTCCTTGGCCCCCACCTATACTTGTCCCCCATTCTTTCATGACAATTCCCTCTAAATAGGTTTTATAAAAAGCTTTTTTGTGGCACATAATTAGACTCTTACCGTACTGAGTTATTGATGTATTTGAATCATTGCATTGAGCAATGTAATGTTGAGTAGATAGAGGTGATCATGTTATTACACATTTGAAGGTAAACATTCTTCATGTGGTGCTTTTTTATACTGTTTTTTATTATTCAATTTTTGTTTGTTGCAAAAATAGATTTTTAAAAAAGTACCCCGTTTCATTTCTGACTTGATTGAATTGTATATCTAGAGAAGCACCAGCCATACAATGGCTATCACCATAAGAATGACAGCCAGTACACAGATGGCGATGAAGACGATGTCACTGGGGTCAGGAGGCTCGGCCTCTGCAGCCTCCCCCGTCCCCTTGGCACTCTCCTCTTGTCGTGCTCTCTCTTCTTGCCTCAGACGCTCCTCCGTTGAGATGATTCCCACTGTCGCAATTTTCCTCTGGGCATCACACTGCACCTCATACTCTTGAATGTCCTGCTTTTTTCCATCCGAGAAGTCGATGTAGAGTATGTTTACCAGAACGGTGATGTTGCGGCGTTTCTGTATAGTGGGTTAGAAGTAGGTATAAGGAGAAGTCATTTTCTATGTTGCACATGTAAAGAAGCCGTGATGAAATCGAAATGGTATGCGATGCCTCTACAAACAAGGAGTTGATGTCCTCGTGACAAGCGAATGGGAAAATATTATGGTGCACAATGAATAGAACATAAGTGAACATCACAATGTGAAATTGGCCAGTACACATTACAATACTACGTTGTATTACCAGAACATTGTACAAGTATTCTCATGTCCATAATCGTTTTAACTATAATCATGCAGATGCACGGATCATTGTTCATGTGGAGTGTAAATGGAATATATTATCGGATAGTCACCTGGCCAGCAGTACCACAGTTGTCAAAACGTGCAAGTATCTTGTATGATGTGGCTGTCAGCTGGGCTGCACATGATGGCTCCCCCAGGTAAATGCTCTCTCGGTCAAGCTGGGGTAGGGACTGCTGGGCTATCAGGATGGAAAATTCACTTCTTGAGCAGCTTATGTTCACTGGCACCACTTTGAGAAAGGACAAATATGTTGAGGTCAGATGGTTCAACACCAGTTTGACAGAAAACTGTGCTTGATGAGTTAAATACATATTGAATATAATGCTAAACAGTTTTAGCAGTACATCTCTTTTTGCAATCATTTCGTCAGTACTATAAATTATATACTGGTCTTATGCTATGCTCAATATAGGTGGCAGAGTAACGGAAGCCTTTGTATAGTGATCTACTGTATCATCTTGTATGCTCATTGTGCAGCATTCTATTCTAAAGTTTAAAAAAGCTTATTATGGAATTAGATTTCAGTTTGCCAAACAGTGGGCTGAGACCCATAAATGGGTTGGAACCCATTATTTGAGGTCATGAGTACATATACAGTCTTCCCGGGCATATACACCAAATCCTTTTGGGGTCTTGAGGTAAATTATGGGCTATGCTGGTGAAACCAAATATTTGTTAAGACTTCATTAGATGTCTGCTTGTCTAATAAAGTATGCAACTTCTCCAGTGTATGGTGGTGAGACACTGAGATCCAGATACCCTGTCCAGGACAGGCTTCAGACACCAAAGGATGATTTATGTATTCATTCATCTTCCTCACAGTCATCTGACCTAATGGCAAATTCTCATTCTCACTGTTCATGGCAAATACATTATTGGTGGGTGTGAAGTGGAATTTCCATAAAAATGGAATAGATTATTATTCAGATTCAGAATAGGATTTCAAAGGAAGGCTAGCTCTCACCTTGTACAGGAAAGTGCTATATTTCATTTAAGTGGGCTATATATATATATATATATATATATATATATATATATATATATATATATATATATATATATATATATATATATATATACTGAGAAATTCCAGAGATTTCATAGCAAGTGAATATTTGTGAGTGTATAATGCGGCTGGAGTAGGTATCCTGTGAATGTTGATGTGGTGAGCTCACACTCACCTCCAACATACGAGCCAGTGAAGCCCCTGTGAGCCACGTTTCTGTCTGTGCTGAGAACAACCAGTAGCTTGTTGCTCTTGGAGATGATGGTGGGGGGCTGTTCCCTGCCACACCAGCTCCCTATTAGTGTGTCTGTCTGACTGTCTCCATCATACACAGTGACGGAGTCATAGTCACAGCCGTCCGTTAGACTGTTACGGTCCTCCAGCTCCATGAATGGAAAGAACAGTTTGACCCGATATCCAGCCGTTAGGTTGATGGTCCAGTGGCAGTTTATGTTGTTTGGATATATATTGGGGAAGTGTGGGCTGGTGATGTTGTCACTTAATGATGAAAGGACCTGCTGGCATTCTCCTGCAAAAGTAGATGTACGACATGTTATGTGTCTGTTTTTGCATATTATTCAAACTAAAGTTCGTCATCACATTTTACTGTGTGTGTGTGTGTGTGTGTGTGTGTGTGTGTGTGTGTGTGTGTGTGTGTGTGTGTGTGTGTGTGTGTGTGTGTGTGTGTGTGTGTGTGTGTGTGTGTGTGTGTGTGTGTGTGATTGTCTTAGTGTTTCTTATCTTGTACATTAAGAAACATTACACATTTTGTGTACATTTGGTACGCATGTCTTCAATCTGATGTTTTATTTATTTCTTCAGTTTTATGTAAAGCCCCGTAACCTGCAAATATATTATTTTGCTTTCTATTATTAATCGATTTATACCATGCTTTTTTAATGGTACAGCCTTGCCTGAGTAGTAATATGCCTTGAATCCCCGTCCTCCGATGTTGAAGTCAGACTTGAAGACAACCAGAAGCTGATTGGACGTGGTGACCGTGGTGGGGGGTGTCTCCCCTCCACAGTAGTTGCCCAGGTGACGGTGGGTGATGGTGGGACCATCAAATAGGGCTACAAAGTCAAAATTACACCCCTCGTTGTTTTCCAGTTTGAAGTCGAGGAAGACCAGGCTGACCACAGTGGTGTTGGAGACGTGGATGGTCCAAGAGCAGTCAGCATTGTTGCTGTATTCCTGAGGGTAACCCGGGCTGGAGATCACTCCTGACAGACCAGTTAGCACTCCACCACACATATCTAAAGAGAGGTGGAATCGAAATTTGGTTGTGCCTTTATAAATGTGAAAACAATATTTCAGAACACAACTGAGAACACTCTATGATGAAACAATACACATCAGACCTTGAGTAGGGAGCAATGAGGAAATAATGTGGAATGCTTCTAACAACTGATGCATTACAATTTACATACTGTATGTTTTGCAATATCACATAGTAAAAACTAGGGATGTCCCGATCAACTTTTTCCAATTCTGGTCCGATACATCACAACACATCATACATCACAATTTCTGTTTTAGACGATATCGATACCAAATTCCAATACCAGAAAATAAGTTGGGTAATAATACAAAATATCTTATATGAAGTGTCTGATCACTGATATTTAACAATACCAAATGGTCTGATAATGACAAATGAGGGCCAATACTGATACTTTTCTGGTACCGATACAGTATTGCCCCTATCGATATGAACCAATATGACAAACAAGGGCCGATCCAATACTTTTTCCGATACTGATACAGTATTGGGACATCCCTAGTAAAAACTGAGTATTGGGTCTATTCCATTTAATACATTTCCAACCAAGGTGTTTCATTTTCTGGCCAAGATACTGTATGAAGGCTAAAAAATGACCAGGATATCACAAAATGTAGATACAACTATTAGTTGAGATAAAGGTTTGGGTGGATGTAAGAGATCACCTTTCCTGTACCCTACAACGAATCCCCTATGGGCCACATGGCGGTCTGATCGGAAGATGATGGACATCACATTCCAGGAGGAGGTGAACTGGGGTGGGGAGATATCCCCGCAGAATGTCCCCAGGTGGTTGCCCTCATCCTCAGCTATGCCGTTGTAGATCTTGATGTAGTCATAAGAACAGGTAGCATGGTATTCCAGCTCAAAGTGATGGAAAGTGAGCAGAATCGAGGAGCCCTCGGCCACCACAATCAGCCAGACACACTCAACGTTGTAGGGGTACAAGCCTGGGAAGTTGGGGCTAGATATGTTGCCAGATGAAGACGACAGAATTCCACCGCATTTGACACCTGGAAGTTATTGGAAAATCAACTGCAAGCTGTCACTTAACTCAAATGACAACCTGAGCTGTGGTAATTCACATGCCCTTGATGATGTATGGTTTAGCCCTTTCTTTCCTGCTTAGGTTTTTTGTATTTGTTTTTTACTGTACCTGTACATTCACGATTTCCTAACAGCTTGACACAACCTTAGATGGTGCATTGAAAACTGACATTGAACAATGGACGTCTAACGTACACAGTCTATACAGTGCCTATAAGATGAAGTACCCCCATCAAGCGCAGGCTACCATCAAGATAACAAATAGCAACTCACCTTTTTTGGAGTCAGCCTTGTGGACGGCCAAAAGTAAATTAATCAATATAGCCACCCTGAGACTCATGCTGTTATTGTTGAATCGGCTTTTGTCACGCCTCACATACAATAGCAACGGAGAGAGAAAGAGAAAGGGAACAGCAGAGTCAGAGCTCACACAGCCTTGAGACGTCAGCAAAAGGTGCCGGTAGATCTAATGGGACGTTGAAAAATTCATCCACAGCCTGAATGGGGGGAACCTGATAGTTGGGCCACCCTTCGCCTCCTTCGCTAAATTTTAATGACCGATATCGAATGTTCCTGAGTGCCTTGTCAGGACACTGTTTGTGGAGATGGTATACATTTTTTATGATTGTCACTCACACTGGACACTGCTGCGGGCCTGAAATAGAGAGAGAGAAGGAGGATAGCCACATTTGTCACTTGTATTAAATGGCATCATTACCAGGATTAGGATGTGTGTGTTAGGTTTAGAGAAGGGACCAATACTATTGAGTTCATACACTGATTTAAGTACAACAATGCTAGCATGGGCTTAATTTGCATCCCATTGAAGCCCTGACTTCATGTCACAGCAGTCATGCCTTCAATTGTCTATGACTCCAAATTTGTCAAGACTTCATTGCCACAATTACTTGAAATTAAATATTTCAAAAACTCAGCATGCCTACATAGTTTGGCTGTAATTGTCTCAGGGATACAGATGCGCACACCTGCACAGACACACACACACGCACACACAGCCTCTAGCAGAGCCACATCATGGTAATCATACCGTGCACACTGGATAACCCCTTATGCATTATACAGTGTACAGTATGTATTGGTAGGGCTGGTGACTCTGGGGGGTTGAGATAGGGATGATGAAGTGTGATGGTAAATGCAGGGTGTTATGGCCTCGCTATATCATTAAGAAATCCACTGTGAA
The DNA here is from genome assembly GCA_039105355.1 of Benthosema pterotum. NCBI lineage: Eukaryota > Metazoa > Chordata > Actinopteri > Myctophiformes > Myctophidae > Benthosema > Benthosema pterotum. Next base: position 25,709,786 of record CM076976.1, read on the forward strand.
CAAAAATACTTTATTGCTGTTATTAAGCCTGTTATTATATGATCATGATCTTGGGATTAAGCATGGTGAATTTAAATCTCATGGTGGAGGCGGAGAGCATAATGCTGTTAGTGTTGAGTAATTCCTGTTCTCCCACTCTCACTCATCATAATCTGCAGCACTGTACCACTTTATACAGCTGAGTCAGATGTTGTCTCACTTGGAGAGTGGAGACGCAACATTGTACTGTGTGTGTGTGTGTGTGTGTGTGTGTGTGTGTGTGTGTGTGTGTGTGTGTGTGTGTGTGTGTGTGTGTGTGTGTGTGTGCGCGCGTGCGTGTGCGCGCTAGTCTCATAAGATGTTCTTTCCTAATGCAGTGCAACACTGTACACAGGCACACACCCTTTAAATTGCTTAGGCCTATTTTTGATTTTAATTGGTTTGTCACATATCTGCTTTGGTAGCAGCTTTGGCAATGTAAACATGTTCTAGCCGCGCGCGTGCGTGCGTGTGCGTGTGTGTGTGTGCGTGCGTGCGTGTGCGTGTGTGTGTGTGTGTGTGTGTGTTGTTTACCCCTTTGGCTACTGTTGAAGGAAATGCTGCAGATTGTGATGTTCCAGACATAGTTTTCTGATGTAAGTGCCAAATGCGTGTCATATTTAGAGCACTTGACTCATATCCTTCCCTGTCAGCAGCAGCTTCGCCCAACTCACGATGCAGACAAAACACCAGAGGTGAGCTGATGGAGAGAAACAGACAGGACGACAAAACACCTTTAGCAATAGGCTGTTCTTCAAATAAATAAGTGCTGGTCTGGCTGGAAATCCTTGAATTCAGGCTGAATCGATACTGCCCAAAGAGTGCATCATTGCAGGTGCGCCACGAAACCTGCTAGATGGTGCTGTTGCACCACGAGACCGCCTCTAAATCCACCACCCCGTCTGAAACAAGAAAAAGAAAAAAGTCATGCAGAGCTCTAAGCTGAAATAAATAAGAATGTGATTAAAATCAGTCAAGTGTTTTTCACACAGCAGTTCCTGGAACTAAAATGAGCTGCCTCGCCTTTGAATTTTAATTCTCTCCTCTCTGAATGCTTGTCATTGTTCAAGGATGTGGGCACTGGGCAGTGCTGAAATGTGTTTCAGAAAGATATCGTTTGTTTGGAGCAATTAAATCACCTATTAGCAAATAAATGCCACTTATTCAATTCCAAATAAGGAGGCTGCTTAAACTAATGAAAACTTTAGGTTGAATAAGGGCCACTTTAGTAATTTAATATGTGTTCAGAATGATACTGCCAAATATTTGCTCATTGGGTCTCTTGTCACTTAATTGAATGATTTTTGGTTCTAATTCATGCAATTATTTAATTCTGACAATTAACCTTCTTTTAAGCCCATGCATGCATGTGGGTCATACCGTGTGTGTGTGCGCGCGCGCGTGCGTGCGTGGGCGTGTGTGCTTGTGTGTATGCTGTTTGACAGTTTATATATATATATGATTATTTTCTGATATTTATTTTCTTTTGCAGCATCTTGAAGACATACCATAAAAAATGTGTAACAACATAATATAGCTCTTAGCTGTAAATTCAAATGATGTGATATGCTGCTATACCAAAGTAGCTTTCTTCTACTTTCTATACGTCATTATACTTTAATGTTCAGGCCAGGGGTGGGGGTTGCGGAGGTGATGGACATAATAATATCCATGGCTGAAAACAGAGGAGTACATCTCCTGTCTTGGTTAGTGTGATTTCTTCTTTAATATTTTTAGGCTTATGGAGTATATCTTTGCAGCTAAAGCCTGCCCTACAGCAAGCTCTGAATTGTCAGAACATTTCAGAAAACACTGCCACCCCAGTTCAATCAACCATGCATAAAAAAGCAAAAAAAGAAAGAAAGAAAAAAAAAAGCGCTGCACGCTCTGTCCACTTCCAGGTTTTTAGAATGGTGGTGAAAGGAAAGTGAAGCTCAGCTTGGCTTGAATTTTCGGTGATGGCAAGCTTTTCCGGGAAGCTGGCCGCTACAGCTTTCTCAAGCATGGGGTGGAGTTTCTTTCGAATCCACCTCCACTCCAATCAAAAAAACGTTGTGTGACGTCAGATCAGAGTCGAAAAATGTGTCTCCAGACTCCAGGCTTGTGTACAGGCTTGTGTACAGCCTGTGTTTTCAACCGAGCTGTGAAAAAACAAACAGTAAGTGATGTCACAGCTCAGCCGAAAATACGGTCTGTTCACAAGCCAAGTCTTGCCTTAATCACAAGCAGTAGGGGTCTGAGTACATCTGGCTCGCTTGAACTTAAAAAAAAAGTTCACACTCTCTGTCATGTGACGGTTTATTGACTGGTCGTCAATGGGATTTGAAGTTCAGCTCAGCTTGAAATCTTTGACGACGCCAAGCTTTTCTGGGAAACTGTCCGTGCTGGAAGTGTACCAGCACTGTAGACATTACAGTTTGCCTGCGCTGACAGTCTATGCACAAACAAACTTTGTGTGTTTGTCTGTATTAACTGTGTTTGTGTTTCTAGCATTGAATTCAATGATTTCATTGGTCGAGCACCACGCTCAGACTTAGGTGTGTTATCCATATAAATCAAAATGTAAAAAGAGGGTTGCACGCAGACTCCATTTTAATGCTTTAATCTCAAATGAGGATAGACGTTTCGGCTACCCAGCCTTCCTGGATAGCCCAAACGTCTGTCTCCTTTGAGATTAAAGCATTTGAATGCATTCTTGTTTTGTGTGACCCTCTTTTTCTTTTTACATTTTATGAATCACAATTAGAACCACAATTCCAAACATTATGATTGTGATTATATACTATGCCTGCCCACTGAGGGGCAGGGGATTGGTCAAACCCAAAATTATGTCATTGTCTCCACCAGACCAAATGGGGACAGAGTACACTTGTTTTTGCACCCTGTCCGTCCATCCGTCCATCTCTCTGTATCTACACTACTCTGGCACCATTGGCCCGGTCGATGTCAAAGCCAAACTGTGCACACACACTCCCTGAATGCCAACGACCATTTTATCCATAACACTCCCTGCACTCCCTACAGAGTGCAAGGAAAATCCTTTGCCCTGCATTTTTCACTTCTGCGTTTATATCATAGCACCACCAGGAAGCCGACCTATGTAAAACATATATTTTATAGTTGTACTCGGCTTAAGTTTAGGAATAGGGTTAGGTTTTGCCACTGCTTTGCTGATGTTAAGGTATAGTTTGTTTAACTGGAGTTAATGTCCCAATTAGAACAAAATGCCATGAATCATGAACACAGCGTTTGCAGTGAAACTGTGCACACTGAGGAAGAAATGCCACTTGACAGTTTACAAATAATTCCAAATTAACTTGCAACTGAGGCAGATGTCCGCGGCAGATAGTAAATAGTCGTGATCGATAGTAAATGGCCGATAGTTTTTTCCGGGACGTTTTTCCACCCGTCACAGCAGGTATGCTCTAGGTCGGGGTTAGGGCTAGGGTTAGGTTTAGTAGTGCCCAGTGAATAAAGGGCGCAACTGATAGCAAAACATCTGACCGTTAGTAAAGGGAAGGTTGCCGGCTCGAATCCGGGCTCCTCAAGAGTTACTGTCGAAATGTCCTTGAGCATGGTTTCCACCTCCATCAGTGTATGAATGTGTGTGTAAGTGAGTGGATGAATGTGATGCACAAGCTTGTAAAGCGCCTTGGATAAAGGTGCTATATAAATGCACCATTTAACACCACTGGGAGGTTGTCTTGTGTGAAAAATATTAAAGATGAGTGCCATGATTTTTCTTACACCCTAAAAAATATCTTTTTTTTTTTCTTTTTTCAAAAAAGTGTACAGTATTTGTTAAAATGTTGTTTTTATGTGGGTTCCCCCACCAGTTCATTAAGTATGCCTGATTTGCTGTTGGGTGGTGATGGGTGGAGATTCACCTACCTGAACTGAAGCCACACCCACAGCTGTCAGTTGTATTTTAAAGGAGGAGGAGTTAGGGGAGGGGCTGATAATGTGATGTCACTATATTGCAGTTTTTTTATTGGCACATTTGACTGGAAAGGTTTCAGACCCCAGGAAAAAAAAACAAATACAAGCGGAAGACATCATTGCACATAAAAAACAGACCCAGGGGTCTAATTAAGTACTGTCTTCTCTTAATCATGTACTAAATTGGAAAAAAATACAAAACTCATGACACTTATAGTGTCACAACACAGTATAGTTAATCTTTATACTCATGCGATCGAGACAGATCTGTGTGATCTTTGAGTGGTGCCAAACAGCTTCAATGAGTCAACAGCACAGAACAATACATGTTTATATTCCTCCCACACATTTTGTCCAAACATCACAAATGTTTCTGGACTGGCCGAGACCTGTGTTCTTTTTCTGGTTTATTTAACATTTTCCAATTCCCAGTCCGGTGGTGGCAATTTTCTTGCAGCATGCAGACCACCCAGGCTGAATGAATATTACGGGGGGAACTGCTACAACCTTGTGCATTGTATTCCCAGCTGATGCCCTTGCAGCCAGACACGTTTTTTCCCTCCCTCATTATAAGCTCCAATTCTCTCCAACATGCTTTGTTACATTTCCACTTTTTTCCAGCACCAAGAACAATATTGATAATGATCGTACCTCATAGCATTGACAAGTCATTGGAGGTCATGAGTAATACTTTAGTCATCGGATGAATTATTCAATCTGAAAGATTGGCCTGTAGGTTATCCTTCATCAATTCATCCACAAACCTACAGTATATTAAGAATTAGCCAGCACCCTTTTATGTAAACCACCTCAGTCAACACACTACTCAGAGAGTATAATTATTGGAGAGATTAGCTAGGAAAAAAAACACTGAATAAAAAAAAACATTTCCAGTGCTGAAGTTCTCCATGCAGAATTATTATTATGTGCATTTGCTCTACTCGTAATAAAATCGGTTGTTTGTCTATATTGTTTATTCACAGAAGTTTCAACACATTAATTGGAAAGTGGAAACACAAGCAATTAGCTATAAGCCTGGGATTTACACATTTTATAGGCTAGGCTGGTGTTGGAAAAATAAGTAAAGTGCCTTAATTTTTACTTATGCTTGATCTACCTTTCATGTAAAAAAAAAAACATTAGGGTAATGAAAAGTAATGGACAGTGAATTTTGAAGGTTATGATGTGAATGATTTTACCTATGCGATCATTTATGTAACTATGATGTTACCCTTGACGTTAGGATTAGGATGCCATCATGTCTCCTGTCTCCTGTATTATTCATTTGTTTGTAAGAGAATTTTCATCCTTGGCATTTCATTATCTGTTTGTCGCCTACAGCTGCCTGTTAGTGACCACAATATTGTAACCTTGTTATCGTGAGTGTTGTAAAGTTCGGTAGAGCCGACTCAGCAGCTTCCAAGTTACGATGTGCTAGAATAGTACAGAATACAGAATAGCACAGAATAGTAAATATTATAAAAACAAAAGTCATCCAGCCCAAAACCCCTGGTTTTGTGACGTCTATGAAAGCCACACCTCCGCACAGTACTAGTATATGAACGGATTTAGGGTACCTATTTCTATATGGTCGGGACTTAAGTATGCCATGAATAGACTGGGTAAGTGGGTAGTACAGTACCTACCCACCCCTACTGTATGAACAGAGCAGCTGTGTATCAGTCTGTGCTATTTCAACAAGTTGGCATGAGAATTCCCATTGGCCATAACCCATAACCAGCCCAGGTTATGGGCTGCTTATGGTTAATAGAGCGTTCACACAGTTGAGAAAAGCTTAAATTAAAGTACTTTGACTGCGGTGTTGCATGACATATGTAACTTGAACTTGAACCTATACAATACTGGAGTTATGTTATAAAAGTTATAAAAGACAGGAAAATGGATCCATGGCATTCAGGTTTCTGCTGTATTGAATCTATAGGCTAACCTTTAGATAGGCCTATACAGTTGTAATCATTTCAGTTAGGGTAAATGTGCTATAGCCAAGAGGTGCAAGTTTGTACCGTTTGTACTGCTTGTGTGTGTGCATGTGTTCATGTGTGCAAGTGTGATTGCTCAGTCGTGACCTTCAGAGCAACCTGGTGTACCACAATTTGAACTCTCACCACAGGATAAATCCACATGATTGATTGATTCACCTGAATAACATAATAATAAAAAGTAAGAAATATATTTGATTTAGTAGTAGTGAGGAAGCAGGGGTTTCCACAAACAGTCTAGAATTCTGATTCTAGGCAACTAGTTATGTCTGAAAGTGTACTGTGATCCCCTTTGGATCGATTAGCCAGTTTTTCCTCACGTTTCAGAAGACCATCTTCTAAAATACATTTGGAGTCCATGATAACAACATCAGAGGGAGCTCCACAACCCATGTTCAACCCTGATTCAGTTCCAACAAGGTGTGAAATTAATTTTGCCCCCATTCCACTAATATGTGGAACCCCCTGCCAACAGCCATTAAGAAATGTGAATCCCTAGACCCCTCCAGCCCTTATGGGCTGCTGCATGTCCTCCTTCCCCCTCTTTTCCTATACTATACACATTTTCTCCATTACTGCTGTGCTTTTTTAACTGTATACGATGATTTATTTCCTTTTTTATGTGTATATATGGATTGTATAATTACTCATATTGCTCAAGCTATACTTTTATTGTGTAGCTTACACTATATTTATTAAAACACATTTCTCGCTTCATCGTCTCATTATAATCTCACTCATAACAAATTAATGCAAATTACTTGCACAACTGAATCACTCTCGGACCAGTGTGTATGGAACTTTCTGTAGCATAATTAAGAAACTATAAACTACTAAAAAGTGCCTTTTCAAGTGTGGCACTATAGAGGAAAAGCCGTGGGTTCACCATAATATAAGCTATAGCTTCATTCTACAGATAGCATGGGTGTGCTGAACATGGCAGTCTGCCTAATGCAATTTCTAATGCAATTCTTTTCATTATGGACATTTTGGCATAAGGATGGCAATGAAAAGGCCATCCTGTCCAAAAGCAGGTCCGGATGTTACGATTTTAGACCTGATGTGTTTGCATTGTGTTGGTACAGTATACTGTCCCAAAATGCATTTTTTATATAGGCCTATGCATTTTAAGGCTATTGGAGGGTTTGATCTCCCCCAAGTTTTCCGGACGCACCATAAAGCGGGGACTCCACAGGGGCATTGTGGATGCTTATTTCTGATAGCTCCAGCAAGAACCCCAAACTACTGCCACCCATAACATTTTCGGTTACAGGACTTATATTAGGCAAGTAAGGAAGTTGCAACAGACACGCAGCATGCATAAAGTTTAAAGGTCTGACACCGAGTTTTCTGTTTTGAATAATTAAATAGTGTTGGTTTAGTGGTGCAACAATTGTAGCCGGTTAGCAGCAGTAGTAATGTTTCAAAATAATCAGTGCATGCCATCATGTTTGGTGGGGAAGTCAGGGCATTTAGGGGGCATTGCCCCCAGCCATGCCTAGATCCGGCCCTGGCCAAAAGCAGTGTATGTTTCTTCTTTTGGGGAGCAGCAGATTTTATGACTATGTACTTCTTCATTAACTGGTGTCTCTGGCTCAGGAGGTAGAGCAGGTCGTCCAGTGATTTGTGGATCAGAATCCCTGCAGCTCCTGATCATGTCTACATGTTTAGGTATCTGTTGCACACCAAACTATATAGGATAAGACACACACATTGCTCCCAATGTGTGGTTGATGCCTTGCGCAGTCATCTTATCGCCACAATTATTGTGTGAACTGAAAGTAATGCACTACATTATGTAAACTGCCTTGGATAAAGGCGCTATATAAATGTACCGTTTACCATTTAACTGACCTACCGCGGACATAGCCATCCTTGGAGCTTAGCCATGCCACTGTTTCCATGTTTCATTCATTCATTAAATCTCTGTGATCTTTTAAGATTTTTTGACACTTAATGCAAGGCACATTAGGCTTTACATAGATTGTGCATTACGTTCACCCATTAAAAGACCCATAAACACTGATGGTGGGTTAAACCACGCAAGGCACCAACCCGCACATCGGGATCAATTAGGCGTTAGACTTGTTCAAGGACACAGTGGGATCAAACAGGGAATGTCACAGTTTCCATGTGTCCACTAAACCGACCAGGGTCGTGCAGAGAGCACTGAGGGGGCAAGGGCTCAAACTCCATAAAACGGGCATGTGTGTGTGGGGGGTGCACGTAGCACGCGCCAATTTTGGGGCACGGTGGACTTTTTGTGGGGTCTGTCCCTTGTGCAATTTCATGTCATTGGGCAGTAAAATGAGCAATACATTCTCATTAGTCTGAAACTAAAACTGCCAGCACATTAAAACTATAATTCATTATGATGAAATTATCATTATACTTGTCAAACCACATAAGCCATTATTGCCCTCCCACACAAGCCCTTATTGGACCCCACATAAGCTCTTATTGGCCCCCACACAAACCTTTATTGGCCCCCACATGACCTGTCAAAAAAGAGGGGGGGGGGGGAGTAGAAAAAGTTATTTATTATTTATTTAGGTTAAAAAAGAAGGCACTTTGAGGGAAAAGGCCCGGGCCCTAGCACCCCCCCGTACGTGCCTGATAGTGGCCACTATCTACCTCTGAACCGCTGCATGCTGCCCCACCAGAAAGCCTCAGTAGTCATTGTACTGATGGATATATTATATGATGGGGTTATCATAGTTTACTCCTGCTCTATCTCAGAATACCTTCTCATGAAGCCCAGGTCCCAGCTGTGCAATTAAAGGGGTTCCACCATGAATTTAAAATCTGAAATAACAAATTCCAATTTGTTATTTAACTGTGCCCTTAAACACCTCTTTATACCCATTAAAGCCTAAACAACCACTCAGATCATTCCTTTTCATCCTCTCCCAGGGTGCTATACCAAGCCACGTTGCAGTAGGCTACCACACATGCCTACACCTCTGGGTGTGTATACACCCCTTTGGGGTGTATACACTAGGGAGGCTAAAAACACCCCAAATCTTGAAACATTTTAAAATTATGCCGATCCCCCTTAATATGTAATATTAAATATTTACAATTGTATACTGTATACAGTATATAAAAATACATTTACAATAAATAACCAACATCATCTTGTTAATTTTGACGAATTGAATAATTGGGAAGCTGGTTCACATTTCTTCTCTCTAATAATTGTTCATAAATCTAAAGCAAGGGAAAAGTTTGAAATAATCGTGATATCCATTTAAAGTTATATCGCATTACAGTAACTGTAAAAAAAAAAAAAAGATTCTGCAATTAATAACCAGTCTCATCAAAAATACAGCGGCCTAGGTCATTGCTAACAGGTGCTGTGTAAATGTATTTTTCTGGGGGGGAAAGAAGGTGACAGCTCTTTAATTAGCCTTATCATTCACTGTAGTGATGCTCGGGTGTAAAGCAGTGTAAATACTCCAGATATAACAGTGAGCTCAGGGGAGGGTGAACAGAGCGCCCTGGCACATAAATACCGTACAATTATGGCCCTTATTTTAGAGCATTTAATTAAGCTGTTTTAGTACCCTTACCTCACTGGGTCCTAAATATCAGAGTCATCAGCTACAGTATATCAGAAGATTGCTCTTGCTGTAATCTCGCATGAATATTCACACAAGTAATTAAGAGGTAGAATGGATTGATTAAGTGGAAGGGGAAAGAAACCAGTGAGATGGCAAACTCCTCCGCAGTTTGACGACAAATAGGAGGGCAGGGTGTTGGAAATGTCACCAATAGAACTGCATGGGCTGTTAAGTCAGTACTAATGCGTTTGTTGTCATAAGAGAAATATACTGTATGTTTTTTTTTTAAACATCCCTTCGTAGGCTATTTCTATTGAGACTGATCATTAGTGCCTGTCTTGTCTTGCAAAGATCAGGCTCAACCAAAATCTAAAATATCTCAAACCGCATATTACATACATATATATACCCAAATGGAAAGTGTTCTAGATCTTTTAAATGCCATTCACATATATTTTGCAGAAATGGTGAAGTGTCCCTTTAGTTTAAGCTATAACCCTCCACGCTGCAGTCACTGGTTTTAAATGCCATGCTCGTGATAGTTTGCCAGCTTGAGAAGGAAGCACACTCCATATGGGTGTGATATCCAAAATGCCAATATCCCACTGAGACAGCTCTGAGAGCCTATGATTCAAGATATTGTTCTACACAGAAATCCACCATGCCTAGGCTGAGACGAAAGCGTTTTATGTTGGAATTATAGCCGCGGTGCCACTCTGGTTACAAATGCCCTATATAGAACAACAGCCACTGTGCCAGGCAATTTCATATGCCTGCTGCAATTCAAGGTCACATAATAGTAGAGAATAGTTTGCACAGTTTCATTAACAGGGTGTCAGGACGGCGCAGATACACTTGTGCTCCCTAGTCCCTACTGCTGACCCCTCTGGCCTTGGTTGGCCTTCTGGGCCGGTGCAGCTCAGTACTTCCTGACAGATGGCTTTGAGTAGCAGCCATTTCCAGGTCTGTGGTGGGCAGAGGTGGAAAAAGTACAAAAATATATTACTTAAGTAAAAGTACAGATTTTCCACTTGAAAGTTACTTAAGTAAAAGTACAAAGTGCCCATTAAGACAATTACTTAAGTAAAAGTACAAAAGTACCTCAAATTAAATGTACTTAAGTATCAAAAGTACAGGGTGTTAAAATGTACTTAAGTACAAAAGTACAAAAGTACAAGTAAAAAGTACAAGATGCTTTTTCCTCCAAAAAAATGAATCCATCTTGTCAAATTATTTCAAATGTTGCAGTATAGAAATGGTGTACCAATGGCATTAAATTACAGAGCCCCTACAGAGCATGCATAAAAACCCACACCCAGAAGTGAGGGGCGCTCTTATCATTATCATCATACAAAATGATATTTAGAGCAATTTCTGTCCCCACTCCTTAATTTGTCTTTAATGTTCGCCTTCACAAGTTTACATGTTACACTTACAGTAATACTCAAAACTGTCCATTAAATATTTGGATTATACTAACTGGCCATTCATCAATGGCATTTAATGTCTGTGTTAGGACAATGCTTGTGTTTACATACAGTACAGTCAAATGCATATTTAGTAGAGGTCCCTGAATTGGGAACGCTATTGTTAAACAAAACAGACACCATAGGCCTATTAGCCCTTCACACCTCACCCACTCTGAATGAATGAACTAATGACTTAGGACAAGCTGTGATTCTGTCATCCTCAAGATGTAGCCTATGTTCAGTGATAGGATTTCTCTTTATAAATAATCAGTCATTTCAGTAGCAAGGACTTGAAATGCACAGGCTATAGTAGGCTGTGCACTGGACAAATCAGAAAAACAGATGAAGAAAGCTGAAAAAATGTAACAACTTTAACTACCGTCCAGTTCGACCTGCATTTTCATCAGAGACTCATATAGAGTCACTCCAGACAACTCCATTCACTTCGTAGTGCGAGTCCAATAGAGGCTCTTCTATATACTTCTATTGAGAATAGGGACAACCAGGAGTCATGTAATGCATGGCTATGGCTAGTCTATGGCTAGTCTATGGCTAGGCGCGAGTTTTCTGACCCCTGAATATCATAACTCTTCTACTAGACGGCTCCGTTTTTCGTCACAGCGCAGATCTAAGCCTGGAGATCGAGGATAGTTTTTCGTGCAGTCCACGGCAGGACTTATCTTATTATTAGCCTATATTGCCATCACCTGGGTGAATCAGTCGTGTAGGCCTAACTTTCCCGAAACGATCTGTGTTTGTGTTCTACAACACAGAAAGCTGTGATGATGAGCTGGTCCAAACTGCCGACACATACACAGGCAGCGTGTGTGAGTGTGTGAGAGAGAGAGAGCAAGAGGGAGAGAGACAAAGACAGAGAGAGAGCCAGAGAGAGAAAGAGAGAGGGAGAGAGAGAGAGAGACACAGAGAGAGAGAGGCGGCGCAGCACGGGTGTTTCTCTGTGTGGATGTGAATGAACGAGGGAAGAAATAAAGTCGGCATGTATCGTATATTTTGCGCGGAAAATGTAGCGAGTAACGAAGTCTCTAATTTTAATGTAGCGGATAAAAAGTACGATTTTTTGCTCAAAAATGAAACGAAGTAAAAGTAAAAATTCACGGAAAGAAAAATATAAATAAAAGTACAAATTCTCAAAAAATGTACTTAAGTACAGTAGCGAAGTACTTGTACTTCGTTACTTTACACCACTGGTGGTGGGTGAGGGGCACCAGCTGTAGGTGCCTGCTGGATAGGCATTAGATCCATAATGTATACTGTAACTCAACCTCCACAAAAAAAAGAGTATGCTGCAGGGGCGGATCTAGGCAATGCCCCCCTAATTGCCCAGATTGCCCCACCAAACATGATGGCATGCAAAACATCCCAAGATATTTCAAATTAACATGCTTATATTAAAATGATTTGAACCACTACTACTGCTACTATCTAACTACAATTGTCGCTCCACTAAACCAACACCATTTCATCATTGAAAACAGAAAACTCTCTGAGTCAGACCTTTAGCTTTATGCATGCTGCGTGCGTGTATGTTGCAACTTCAACAACAACTGATGTTATTATTGATGCTTTACTTGTCTAATAAATTCCTGCAACTGAAAATGGTATGGGTGCGATGAAGCCGCCCCATACCATTTTCTCCCAATTGGGAAATGTTACATCCGCCCCTGACCTCCACACAAAAAAAGTATGTTGTGCGACTAGTGTGGATAAGTGCATGATACCCACAGCCATAAATTTGTAAGAGAGTTTGAAGGTCATGCTGCAGGTGTGTTGCTATGCGAGTAGTTTACGCCGTTCAGCAAGAAACTAATAAATAACAGCTTAACTGTGCAAAAAATATAGCCCTGCTAAAATTATTCCGTGACATTTTCCTACTTTGAATATGAACGCGGTGCTTTATTCATTGAGCAAACTCTAATCCGGGCAGAGGGAGATATAGCCTTGCATTCACAGCAAAACAAAGTCAGCCCCGTGTTGTTTTATGTGATATGAATTCATAACTTAAGACACGTGGTATACTCCTGAGGAATATTCTACCTTGCATGAATACAGAATTACAAATCAAGCCCTCATTGAGACTCAGCGAGTATCCTGCCCTGGAGTCATTTAGAAATATAGACTGCCACACCAATATATATTAATGGTTAGGGGGGTAGGGTGACAGAAAATAAAGGTTTAACAGCTATTGGCCAGTCTCACTCCTGTGTCCTGGGATGCTGGATGGCCAATTACTAAGATCAATGTGGGTCTAATTAAACAGTCTACCTCCTAAACGTCACGTCATGTATTTCTTGTTTTGTTTTTTTCCCGTGTAAGAAAACAAGGCAAATGAATGCTGCTGCTTCTCCTGCTACATGCGTGTTACAGTGAGGTCATCAAACTCCACTCTCTCCTGAGACATTATCATTGCCAGCACGTGCGACTGATGGGAGCGCAGTGCAGGGGGGGCGGTGAGGTGAGGTGGGGGTCGACGGGCTGTTGATGTTATGCTCCCTCATCTATCAGTGGGTCGGCTCCTCTCTGATGGCCACTGAAGCTCTATTAGTCCCCGTTGCCCTGATTGATGGCGCGCAGTACTGTGTGGGAAAGGCAGTGGTTGTCGTTCTGAACACTACAACATGCTTGTTAGCCTACCTTTAAATCTCAGAACGGGCGACTCCTACGCGCGATTTCTATAAATAAAGACGTGGATGAGATGTGGACATTGCAGGAGATGTATGGCGCGGTGTGTAGTTCCAGCTCTTTGTTCCACATTTCCATGATTTTATTTCTAGGGTATGTAAATGCTATACACGTAATGACCGGTGAGCTCAGGAAACGCTCGGATAACAAGGTTCATGTATAAACAGCTTTATTTCAGTGTTTGCACACAACCAGCTCAATACTTGAACTCGAAAAGATGCCTATTCTCACAGGATATGGCTGTTTGTTGTTTTATTAGGCTGTTTGTATGTTTGCTGTTCATTGTTTTCATGCAAATTATCTTGGGGTTTATGAAAGGCACTATAAATTCAAACTATTATTATGTAGAAACACACTCCGTTTGTAAGCAGATTTGTTTACAAACAGAATCTACCTCCACCTCACCTCCACTCTATCGGCTCATTACGAAACTGATGGAGACTGCTGTGCTGTGATTGGCTAAAACACTGCCTCACCCCACATACCCCCCCTCCACCTCACACATTAGCCATGCCTGCCCTGAGCCCGACGAATGTTTTTGTTTTCATGATTTGTTGACAAGAACGAAGTTCTGGACCATCTGCAGGACGAAGCAAGTGTTTGTCTGCAGGGAAACAGCTGCAGCATCAAAGTAGAAGCAACATAGAGAGAAAAAGGGCAAAAAATATACTCTATATGTCTACTTTGATTTTTGGCTAAAAAGTTGCCTCTATTACCTTTAAAAAAGGTCAGCTCATGAGCAACAGAGGAGAGGCGGGTACGCTCAGAAGGACTACCTCTATTGCATATGGTTTTCTACCAAAAGATAAATAGTTAAATGAAGGACATGACATTAAACAACATAACACAGTAATCCCCCCAACAAATCCTCCTTAAAAAAATAAAAAATAACCGCAGCACAATGAACACCAATAACGAAATAAATGTGTGTGTGTGGGCATGCTGGGAAATCGAGCTTGACATATCCTGGGACGTTCCACTGCCCCCACCTGAGGGGTCTAATTGTTCCCAGTGACCCACACACTGACATGAAGTCTCTGAGGTGCTGAGGCATGTACAGTATGTGCCTCCAAGGCTTTCCAAGGCTCTGGGGCTCCTGTGAGGCTCAGGGTGAGGGCCAACCAGTGTGTATGTGTGTATGTAGGGAGGGACGTCCTGCGTACAGGGCCTCTCCCCCACCTCCTCTACACGGTTCTCTTCTATGTTGGCCTGGAGAACCTCCAACCTCATAACAGCTAGAACAGTCCTCTTCTATACCGTGGAATGAATAGGTCAGTTTCTGGAGAAACAGAGCCTCGACTGGACCGCTCACCTTCAACCAGTTCTCCCACTTAGTCCTGACCTGATCATGTCCGGAACCTCAAGAGAGATAGCTTCTATCTGCCCACTGTGGAGGCCATAAGAACTGAACCAGCTGGAGCTGGTTAATGTGATCTGGATCACTGGGCATGCAGGCCCGGTAGCATACAAATAGCTTCCATATATACAGTATAGAGTACATGAATAGCTTGACAGATTGTGGGAAAATCATGCAACAAGGGTCGTCAGGATTGGGACTCGAGCCCACAAGAAACAGGCTGTATTTCCAGCATATGTTCCCAGACTGCTACTCCAGCCTGGGCATTATTGTCCTTTTTACACACAGGGATGATGGGGCAGACCAGGGACGTATGTACCATATCATGAGCCTTCTGTTCTTACACTTTTGCTAACAATGCCCGCTGTTAGATGGATTAAGATATTGAACCAATTTTGTCTAGTTAGTTATAATCCACGTTGCAAAAACGATGTTGAGGAACTGTTTCATCACCTTTTATACCAGCATACCATAACTGATGGCTCTGTGCAAAAGAGAGGCTGCATGTTTTCCACTGTGCCTGGTGCAATTTGTTTCAGTTGACTTGCACATTTAGGAAAAGTGAGCATGATGATTTATGTTGATACATATCAATATGACCTTCCAGTGGTATAGCCTGCCTTTACATTTCCACAAACAGTGGGACAAGCTGTGTACAGTGGGACAAGGTATATATATGGCGGCCATACGAGAGGCGCAGTAAGAGAGATAGTGCACACTCTGCTAAGGAATGCATCTAAAAAAAAACAACACAAAAGATGTAAGTATTCATTCTTTGACACTATAGCTCACACTAGTGTCAAAGAGTATAGCTGAGCTGAATTAGTCATGAATGTTGATTTATTTGAACGCAGCGAGGCCCGACTCTTTGTTGCTGTTGTTGTTGTTATTAAGGTCAGAAATGCGTGGCAAGTAGCTATTGTTGTTTGTGGTTGTATTACTGTATTATGGCTGTGATGTTTGCAAGAGTGGGTCTATGATTTGCTTGTCAAGAGCATTTCAAATCAAACTCCAGTGAGTGACATTGTGTCTTTTATCTTTCTGCTGTATACAACTGAAAAAAGACGTGATAGAGGACCAGAGGGTGACAGATTGTCACAATTGAATAATGTAAGAAACCACAATCCCAGACACAAATATTTCTGTTTTCTTCTATGTTCAACCAATTTCCAGTTTCATGGATTTGTGTATATATGTTTCACTTCATTGTTTAATATGACCACGTCGTGCAGCGCCATAAGAATGGATTATGGCATTATGGCTGTGTCCAGTCCACATGTTAACCTTATTTGCCAAGTTATTTAAATGTGTTTATTTATATCCATCATGGCTGTGTGTGCTGTAGAAATAAGATGATGAATATGCTTTTCTAGGTGATAAAATCTTGCCCTTCTCCCCCCATCTCCACACCCTAGTATACTTACCTTATTATCTGTGGGAGGTTGCATATATAGTCACTGTGCTTAAAATATTCCATTCCAAGCTCTATGTCTGATGTCACACATATCCCTTCCTCGTTCCTGCCTCATGCGAATGTGTTTTGTCTCCAGGAATGGAATATGGAAATGTGTTTTAACGTATTTGCGCGGATGATGATGTTTCCCTGTATCGTATTACCATTTCATTGGCTTCCCACTTGGTGCTGCTGTCCTCGGTTTGCCAGTATTTGTAAAGCAGGTTCCCTGCTGTCAAATTGCCTCTAAGTCTATATGATCCAAGAAAGAGTCGAAACCGAATCTTCCGTGTAGAATGTAAAGCTATTATGAAAGTTCCCATTCGTGAATTTGTGAATTTCTGCCCAATTCTTAGCGGCTGGTTATGCTGGTCAGTCATTTGATTGGTCTGTCCATTCAGGCTTCAAATTTCAAAGTTCTTAAAAGTAGGAAAGAGCTTGGTATTTTATTTTATTTTATTTTATTTTATTTTATTTTATTTTATTTTATTTTATTTTATTTTATTTTATTTTATTTTATTTTATTTTATTTTATTTTAAACTCCACTCCACAACTACTGAAATGTCTGCATCCTGAACCCCCCGTACAGTATTTACATAGGCCAGGGCATTACATCACAACATTAATTTGTTACAATGAACATGCAAACTGACAGCCAATCAAAAATTCATAACAATTTGTAAGAGATTTGTACTTTGAACCAGACAAAATACTGTATGTACCTCTAGATAAACCATTATCAATAGTAAATAATGCAGAAATTATATTTTATACATGACATTAATTATTTATTAATGTTCTGTGATCTTCAGAGCCATGGGAAATATTCTTGCTCTCTGGAGGTATACTCACCATCCCATTCACATTTGGCATGGAGCCATGTTGAATCTGCCTTGCTGCATTAACGGCAGAGTAGAGAGAATATGTGATATTAAAAAAAAACTGTTTCCTGGATGCTTTCTTAGTTTCATTTCAAATCTGTTTTGGGATCTACAGTATGTGGCGTGGGTTTCTCATAAAATGCAAGTCAGGGCTGCATAAGACTCTTCTGCCACAGAAAGTGGGCACGTACTGCATCTAATATTCTAAATTCTATTTGCCTAGTATTAGTAGTAGTAGTTCTCAAGTAAGTTCATCTCAGTCTCATGACTGGTGCAGCATAGTATCAACTCATCTAGTATTAGTTGAGTCCACCGTCCATAGGCCTATTTTGTCTCCAATACATTTATATATTATTTCATTATCCACTATCTCTACACTGATCTGATCAACATGGACATGTCCACTACCGCATATTCCATCCCCATTGGCTAAGATTGCCTCTCAAAGTTTGCACAATCTGTCCGTTTTGACGAAAATGCCTGAAATCACGAACACTGAGTGCAGTGAGTGCACAGATTGCACACAGTGCAATTTGAGGGAAATTGCACATGCACATTTACGAGGAAGACATTTTACACATCAAAATCATGGTAGTGCTACAAGCGCTATAATTGGCCCATTTGTGTTATTACCAATTTCTGCACTGATCTGTGTAAAATGTTGCATGTGCACTCCCTAGAGCAATGGTTTTCATCCAGACCACCAGGTCCACCAGTGGTCATTGAGGTTGTCAGTTGGTCCCCAGCAAATTGATGATGAGTTGGTAACCAATTGGACCCATATTAGATCTTTAACTCTTGAGAGTGTAAAAAAATGCATGCTCAAAGGTTAAATTATATATCTGCTTTACTTAAAGGTAGGGGAAGTGATTTCACTTTTGTCAGATATCACCCCCCCCAAAAAAATCTGTTAAAATGCTCTATTATAAGTTGTGCAGACTATATATGGAGTTTCCCCCTCCCCCACATTAGCAGAGGAGCTAATAAAAGTTCCCCAGGTGGAGGGTGAATTCTCCTCCAATCAGGATCGAGCAACAGGTTCACATAGTGTAGCTACTCTTGGGCGCCGCTAGTGCACCAGGCTGGTACTACACGATGAATTTCAAATCACTTACCCTACCTTTAGTCTAATAAGACAATGTCTAAGGCCGTTCATTCTAAACGGGGTCTTGCGTAAGGGACACCGTGTAGCACATGCGTAGTGGTGAAGAACAAAGACCTCCCGAGCAAGGATCTGCCGTGAAGCAAAGACTACCTCTAGGCCCGGGCCTGCTAAATTTGGATTAGAGGCCTATACAGGCCGAAAAGCCTGCATGAGGCCTACAGGCTTTGGGGCCTTCGCCCTGCATGACTTTATACATTTGTTTTTTTTTAAAAAGGTATAAACTACACAGTAAAATATATAGCATTGCAATTATGCTTATAATTATAGATAGGACTTGAAGGTATAATGTGGATGTTCTGACAGCCATTTGACTGTTATTTGCAAGTGAATTAATTAGGTTGATTTGTTATTTCATTTGTTTACATTTGTTTTCATTTGCTACTGTAGCCTAATCTGATTGTTATCCAACATCAAATAAAATTACTTTGCTGTTGTTCATATGCATATGCAATGTTATACAGTTTATAGATCCATAGGCAGCAGTTGCCATGTGTAAAATACATTTGGGTTTCCAATTAAAAAATAGCGGGCGGCGCCGCTTTTAGTAACAAGGAAAAAACGTATCGTCCAATCCCTTCATCCAATCCCTTCAAATGAATCCGGATCAGTATGCAACACTATGCAATGTTTTGTCTTGCATCAATATCAAACTCTTCCTCTTCATGGCGTTCAGTGAGAAACCAACGAATAATTTGAGAGGTGGAATTGCATGTTCAGAACAGCCGCCTGTTTATCCCAACACACAACAGCACTAGTAGTCACATTATCAAAATAAAGATTTAATTCTACCATAGCCTACTCAGCCTACAACAATTGAATTCAAAGTGGTGATTCTGTCATCGCTTGAGATTGCAAACCTCCCGTGTACAGTCAGGATTGTTACATACTAGGCCTGTCCCCGACTAAGGATTTCTATAGTTGAAATTAATATGAATAAATGTGCCGTTAGTTGCCCCCCGCGGGCAAAAATAGGCCTATAGCCTTTAAGCCTTTTCTTTTCTTTTTTTTTTTCTTTTTTTTACTGAACAACAAAGCACAAAATACTTCGAATCTACACAATTAAAAAATGTAAACGAATTGTTATTTTTTAACAATAAAAGACAAAAAACACTTATTTAAAAACTGAACAACAAAACACGACTTTGTTTCTTTCGTTGAATAAAACAAACATGTGCCTTAACACAAGAAAAACGGCACGGTTATCTTGATCGAAATATTAATTTAGCAAATATACCTAGAACGACGGGGCATTCGCCGTCCTCACCCTCCTCCTCCGCTATATCCTCACAGAAGGATTTCACAAAATGGGATATTTGCATTTCATTTGCGATGAAAACTTCTAGGCGAAGGAATTCACGCTGCATCGCTTGTCGATGCCCGTGTTACCGCACGGCCATGCCGCTGGCTCTGCAGTGGCGGAGTTTCTGGTCAAATCCAGGGCCGGATCTACATGGGACAGGGGAGGGCAGTGCACATCCAAACGTGCGTCTTTCTCCTCAAATCAAAGGTTACCGGGATCAAATCTCTTCTCTTATGACGTTTCTGACATATCTCATCGAATGAGGATAATTCCGGTTCCTTGGCGTGAAAAACCTTGGAGTTGCCCCACCTGGCAATCTTCCAGCCCCCCCTTGCCAGGCTTGATGAGTCCGGGTCTGTTTTTTTCCCTTCTCCCCCTTCTTCCCAAAAAATGCGTCTCTTTTTTTTTCTCTCTTTTACACTGGGGCGCAGACGAATGTTATAGGCCTGTGCAAAAAAGAAGAACGGCTTTTTCTGTCTTTTTAATGGGTTAACACGGGCAGAAAACTGACTATAGCAATTAGCCTACGTTTATTAATCATACCTGTGCTTTATTAAGAACATAGCAGAGGAGCGCTGGTCGGTGAGAAAAGAAAGATTTATAACGGGCGACAAATGGATGTAAATACTCCTCGGGATGAGTGGATCTTTTAGATCCCACCTCTGTCAATCTCCCGGACCAGTGTTTTCTTGAGGGTTGTAATGACAGTATTATCGTACGCGCCGGACAGCGATGCATTCATAGCTGCGATAAGCGCTCCGTATGGGTTATCATTGGCGTGTTCTCCACTGGGCTTTTGTGAGATCAAGTGGTCCTTGAGAGTGTTCCAGGTGGTCTCCAGGCTAAATGATGGAGATGTGAGTTTTTGCCGACTTTTTTGCAATTTACTTCATAACATTTCACAGACTTGGGATAAATTCGCTACATAAAGCAAAAAAAAAAAAACGTGGAACATTTCTTTTCAACATAACATATTTGGTTTCACGTTTCTGCTCTCAAGAGTTAAAATATTTATATCATCTGAATTAGCGCCACCCAATTGAGAACGTAGGAGTTTAATGTTCATTTGCGAGAATCCATGCAGCCTGGAAATGTGGACAGAAACAAAAAAAGATTTGGGGTCTGTGGGGTGAAAATGTCCTCAAATGGTGGTCCTTGGCTCAAATGCTGGTTAAATAGTAGGCCCTGACAAGGTTAAAACGACTGTCGTCGTAGCTTAATAAATTATTTTAGTTTAATCTTGACACGACTACTCACTTGTGTGTCCCGCAGACTCCCGCTGCAGCCCAGTCCAAATGAATGAATGTAAATAGCCTACTCTTACGAGCTTACAATGCAACGCAATTGCACTGTGAGCTGGTGAATCTGCTATAATTCTGTCTGTGCCCATAATTTATAATTATACATAAAAAAAACATTAAACAAATTTCCCTAAAAGGACTGTCAGGGATATTCAAATGAAGAATAATAGTGAAAATTGCGGACGATATTGAGTAAAGTTAATTTAATTAAACATTGTCCACATTTGAATGAAACGATTAAACCCACGGCTTATATTTAATACAGCCACATGTGAACAGGTGTGTGTGTGTGTGTGTGTGTGTGTGTGTGTGTGTGTGTGTGTGTGTGTGTGTGTGTGTGTGTGTGTGTGTGTGTGTGTGTGTGTGTGTGTGTGTGTGTGTATAGGAATGGATTGCTTCTACATTTATTCATATGAAGGCCTTATACAATGTTGATGATCTATCTATTTTGGCCGCAAATGTTCGGGAAACGGCGCCTCCGCTGTTATTCCCAGAATGCATTGGGACACTTGGCAAGAGCAAACTATCTTGAGAGACTATATGCTGCGTGAGCCACGGCGTTTCCCAAAAAAGGACATGGTTTGGGATTCGCTGCACAAGGAGCCAATGAACAATTAGACAGGCTTCATTTGCGGCCTATCGACATATGTGCGCATGTGCTACACGTTTGGCGTACGCAAGACCCCGTTTAGAATAGGACAATGTCTAAGGATTTTCATTTCAATCACGTTTGCCTGTTATTTTTCCTAATGACAACCATACAGCATTGGGGCTCCTGCTGGCCTAGTGGTCCAGGGCAGCGCATGCCACATAATTGAATCTGCCCTTTGACCTTTGTTGCATGTCGCTCCCATTCTCTCTGTCCCTCTTTCGTCTCAATCTTCACTTGTACTGTATCCATTAATAAAGGTAAAGACAAAAAATACAGCATGGAAAGGTGGACAACATTTCCATATTTTGCTATTCAACAATAACAAAATGTGAGGCTCAATTTAGTCAGAATCGCATGAAATGATAGTCTGTGCAGAATGGGCCTTGACATGAATAGGCTTGAAAAGCACTGCCCTAGAGCAAACGATTGGCTTCCAAAGTTTTGAAGAGTGACCCATTTTGTACAAAAAAGCTGCAAATCACAGACACAGCACCCGATTGCCATGAAACTGTGCCCACATATTCCCACTAGGCTTAGGAAGAAAATGCCACTTGGTATTTATAAAACGCTCCTATCCTGGAGGAGACCGGTGGCCCAAGGGGCACTTTTTCTAGTTTAGACGTTCAGATATAGATACCAGTTCTCTCTCATCTGAATTAAAAGCCTTGACTGACAAAATTGAACTAACATACCGGCACTCCCCGTTCTTGTCCAATTACCAAAGAAGAGATAATACAATAATGTATAGCATCCATCATGGCACTCTCGTAGCTCGCAGATCAAAGGTATGACAGGAGAAAGAACAGGATGGGGCAAGAGGAGACGACATTTCCAACATCACTTGAGGGAGTGGATCTTGCCCAGTAAGCACAGGGAGGATACTCAGTTTCTCTCCTCCAGCTTCTCCACACATCAGCCTTTTCATTTTTCTTGCAAGCACATGGCTATTTTCAGAGGGTGGCTGTTAAAGATTCATCATGTTCACTATCTATCATTCACTGTAGCGCGCTTTTCTGCACAGCAGGGAGGGACAGTGTGTGAAAAGTGCAGTGAAAACGTGTAAGTGTAACTTACTTAAATACAAAAAGATATTTGAAGGATGTCAGCTATAGCAAGCCAATGGTGCTCGCATCACGTCTCCTGTTGGCGTTACAAACTATTTGTCCTTTTCTCGTGTGGACATCTCGCACACATTAATATACCGGCAGTGAGATGGGGGAAACAATTCTGTCGTGCCTGTGGGTGCATATTCACTCAAAAGTGATCACATTTGCATGTCTATGTGCCCATCTCATCTGGGGAGCGGCCATTAAAGAGATGCGCATGCTGTGCGGATGCCCTTTCTATCATGCCGGGATTCATTCCTAATGTCACCTTTGTCAGTGTGACTGACAGCATCGAGGGGGTCATTTGCTTCCCGGCAGGGGACCACCTGTCAGAGCCGGCACACGTGGAACCGATGATGTTTAAGAGCATCTGTGGGGGGGAACTAGACTTCACTTCAAGGATACCGGTATGCACTTCATAAACTCAAGGGTGGCGCATTCATTAAGTACATTAGTATTCAATCATTCACCCAAATATGACGTTTTCTGGAGCAATCCTTAATTGTTCACTTTGTCCTCCTTGGCGTCCTGGTGTCATGTTGTCCTTATTTTTCTTTTACATACAGTATAATAAGGGTAATAATAGTAATAATTAGAAGAAGAAGAAGAAGAAGAAGAAGAAGAAGAAGAAGATAAAGAAAATGTATTGTCCATTAAATTTGACATGAAATTGAAAATTATCTTTGGCTGCAATTTACAACAATAAAAATTATCCAAAATTTGGATGTCAAGAAACCATTAACAAAAACTATACGTCAAGAAAACCTATTTCACATACATTACTTCCATGTTCGCCTCATACTAACCGGTCAAAGAACGATCACGGCTTTTTGTCTATGCAGTCCTCCAACCAACTGCAGATGAAAGCTATCTATAATGTGGATGAAAAACTCTAGGAATCCTGAGAGTAAAGATCCAATCCATCTCCAAGATGCCCCCAAATCAACATCCACAGCCATAGTCACATTCAACTACATTCCTCCAGGCCAGAGCCCCATTCACTTTGTGTCACACTGCTGTTTCTACGTTTCATATGTGCCATATTTCCCCCACGTGATGTCACTTTGTGAGGTATTTCCTGGGGACGGGGGTCCCCTGCTGCCAAAGAATGCTCACTGAGGCGGGAAATTGAAAAAGGCGTAGCACTGGATTTATACCGCATCACCTTTAATAGGCCTTGTTTGCAGTGAACGTGTGCTTAAAAGTGAATTGATGCTTAAAGTTACAAGTGTCAACCAGTTCAGCAGTCCTGCTGAATGCAGCGTAGAAGAGAGATCTGCACCTTTTGTTTGCATGAATCAATAGTGATAGTGCCCTTTACAAGGCAGGATGTGAGGTTATAGGTTATGGAGTTATTTCACCCAAAAGGGACCTAGCACGAAAAGTACAACAAAACCTTATGGACCAATTAACATTTTGGCTGAGGTCTGTGTTCTATTTTCTAGTTAGAAATAATAAATCTGTTTTCACAGTGTAGATATGGGGAAGAACAGCGGCAATTATGAGGCGCATGTCATGAGTGTGGGATTCAAACTTATAATCAGAAGTAACCGAATTAAACCCTTGCTGAGAGTGCTTTCTCACATGCAATGTGTACGCCATTTTGCTTTCATGGAGTTGCTGTTGTTGGCAGAGTCCCACAGATCCCAGACTGTGTGTATATGTACAAGATGAAAATAGCTTGCTAAGTTGCTACGGTCGCCTGGTGTCACTGTGGGACACCATAGCGGCTATCACGCTGCCCTTGCCACTGGCCAATGTGAAAGAAAGAATCCCCACCAAAATAAGAACGAGGAGGAGGAATCTGTTGGCGCAAGTTGGGCTTCTTCTGCATCCACACTATAGACCACTAGTGTCTCGAGTGTCTTCTGCTGCTGAGACAAATGTGGGTCATACCAGAAGGGGGCTGCTGTGAAATTCTAAAGTCATTTGTTGTAAATTGAATTCCGTAATGACATCAAATGAAAATGGAGCCGTGAAAGTATTCCGCTCCAACCACGAGCACTCCCTCCACTCCACAGGCTCCACACAGCCCCACTGGGACATCTAGGCGACAAGGGGGGTAGTAAACACAGAGCTTATGGAAATGAATGGCACTGTGTGAAAATCACATTTTATTGCACTTTATTAAACTTTATGGTTGTGTGATGAGACCTCGGGCTCTTACAGATGATGTCATTAGTTTACATTACTCATGCATGGAAGGAATTTGTTCTTCCATTAATTTCTTGCTGTACCTTTTCAAACATTTAACCTTGCAAAATTACCTAAACTTTCCTATACAGTGACAGCCTGGGGGAGTGTTTGCAGTTGTGAAAGTGGTGGGCTTGTTTTCTCACTTATTGAGAACTGAGAAATGGACCAGCAGTCCAGCACTATTCGGTAGTAGAAGCCTGGCTTGTACTGCACGGGTCACAGAAAGGTTCCATTGGAGCACTTGGTTGTTAAAGAACCTTTATAAAGGGCAGGAAGAAGTATTATGACAGCTGTTCAATAGCCTGTCCCCTAGATATTCCTATAGTTTTGTTTGAAAGTTTGTTAGTTAGTTTTGTTGTGCTATCTAAAATTCACTTTGTAGACAGCTGTGAATCCTATATAAACACATCACCAGTCCTTCCAAAGCGTTTGAATCCCTGTGACTCGTATCAACACACACCTTTCTAAAATATACTCTAGGCTGCATCTGCCCAATATGCAAAATGTAAACAACAACCTAACAAGACCACAACTTGAAATTACTGTGGATATATCGGATTTTTGTCCCGCTGTTTTCCGGTTCATCGTTTCTGCTTGAGAGTGGATCAAGTTAGGAGGAGGGAACTTGTGAACTCAATACTAATAATCTGGAGTTAGGTTATAATCATGATCACATGAATCAAGCTGGCTGTGAGACCAGGAAATTCACCAAAGGTTCATGTTTCATTTGACACACTCAACCACTCGCTTAGCACGGAACACTGGCTATACCTACAAGGCGGACCACTATGTCCATTTGTCCACTTATTGAGAACAGGTCCTAATATTATGTTTTATACATCAATAAATGCACCATGTCTCTGTATGTCTGTCTGTATGTACACATTTGTGTATACGGCTGTAATCCACATAGTTCCACACCCCCACAGTCATGTCAGCCGGGCCGACAGTTGCTGTTAGTGTTAGATCACATGGTATATGCTTATATGCTTCATTCTTTTATGCCTTATTATTACATGCTTTGTGATCACATTTTACAACAAAAATGTGTCTATATGTGTGGGACTGCTCCACCATACTTATTTACCTCTCTGTAATGTACGGTAAGTATTGTATGTGCAGGACAGCCTTGCCATACCATACACTATTTGTCTGTATTGTTCACATTTCACTCAGTCTACTATACCAGTTGTCGCCTCACTGCAGATTGCAACTCATACCAAGGAAAAATGATGGCCTTAAGAGGAAAATACTAAGGATAAAAACCATAATAACAACCCAAATGGCCTTAAAGACGAGGCCGACAAGGATAAAATCCACCGTCCACAAGATGAGAACAACAAGGACAAAATCCACTGCAGCCACAGGGATAAAGAGGCAAAACTGGATTCTGCAAGCTAAATCAAGGACTCAATGTGCCGGAGGGCTGCCGACAGAGTGTTGCCAGATGACAATCCAAACTATGAAAATGTCATAATGACTGATATGAAAATACATTTTTCTTGGTATAAATGGGGGTACAACTATTGTGATATTGTTCAGAGCGACATCAATACCCTGTGAACATGCACTCTCTTCTGTCTCTTGCCATCGGAGTTGGAGGAATTTGGACATGCTAACATCGACTGATGTGTTACATCAGGGGTTTTCAACAGGTGGTCCCCTTGCGGGTCCATTTGGTTTCATGTTTACTCTCTTAAGAGTTCAAATATTCATCATGTGAATTAGCCCAAGTCTACACAACTACAGAATGTAGAAGATTAATGGTCATTTTGATCTGTAGCCTATGTTTGACTGTTTTGTTTTCTCTGAAATCCAGCTGGGAATTGTGGACAAAAGCAAACTAAACCTTTAGTTTTGGGGTCTGTGGGGCAAAAATGTCATCAAATGATGATCCGCTGCCCAGATTTTGAATAAATAAGGGTCCCTGGTATCAAAAAGGTTGAAAACCACTGTGTTAGATGGGTTGTTGGCTTTTTCCGCATGTCTGTTTCCCCGTCTAGACTTTTGTCCTTCTTCTGCCTATTCCCATTTGTCCATTTGTTCCCGTCTCCCTCCCTGCTCCTTTTCATTTTATGTCTGCTCTCACATTTCACACAGCTGCTGCCCCACATCAGCGCCTCTCCCCGAGTTACATAATCGTGTCAAATGCTCTTGATGGCGAGGAAACAAACAAATAAATAAATAACGGCAAAGTGGATTATCTCTGAGTCATTCCAACACTCGTGAACACTTGAAGAATTTTCTAATTTGTTTGATTATCTTTGAAGTGACAGTCATGCATAGTAATCCCGGTTTATGCTAATGTGCTGTGGCCTTCCCTCTTCCCCACAAATTGAACTTGAAGATATTGGCATCCAGCAGTTTTGACACGTATGTGGCAGAGCCTGCGGGGTCTAAAATGGAGAAATAGAAATAGACCGCCGTGATCTATTAGTGTTCTGGCCATTCTGAGTACATAAATACCAAAGTCACAGAGGTGGAGGACTGGCCTTCAGCCGGAGAGGCTAATTAACAGCCATGCACAGCTTCTGGGGTGTCATTTCCGGCACCAACCGATGTAACGTATTTTACTTGTGAACTGGCATTTGGACTATCTATTTTACATTTAATTTAAGGGGACCACCATGAAATGCCATTGACTATGCAGTGGCGCTGTACACTGCTCCAAGGATGCCGCACTGGGTAACATGCATGGGGTAAATGACACTACTAGTACCAATAGTAATTGCAACAAAGGGCAACCCGTAGAGGTGCGCATAACTATATAAAATAATGTGTGGCTGCATGGCTCAAAAATCTTTATTGGTCTTCATATTACACCAGGACATTACAATGCTGTACCCAGACATTGAAACAACAACACACATGGGCTGTAGTTTGGCCTCCTCCAGTGACTCAGTGACATTCAAGACTCGGCCCAGGGGCGGTTTTAGGCATGGTCATTATGGGCAGCCGCCCAGGGCGGCATCGCGAGGGGGGCGGCATAGCGAAGCAAAAAAAAAGAGAGAAAAGAAATCGGCTATTCCGTCACTTATTGTCATTGCAGCATGGATCTACAATACAAGTATTGCGCCCACGTGCGCACATCAGCGCACAAAAAATGGTAATGTCGTGCAATTCAGCGTGTGTGTATGTGTCCTGGCCTGGGGGGGTCCAGCTGTGGTGTTACCGCTGGACGCTTGACTTCAATGTTAAATGCGCTCTCAACTTTTGAGATTTGAAAAAGCCACAGTAAACTGGCGAATGGTGGCAACAGTATTTATGATACAGTAAATAAAATCTTACCTCACATGGTTTCTTGGGAAGTCCTGATTTTTTTTTTAAAGGTTGAGAAAAGTCAACAGGGCCTTTTCAAATCTCAAAAATTTAATATGGAACTCTATGGAAATAGGGAGAGCATTCTTTCTGTCAGTGTCTTTGTGCAGCAGGTGCACTAATTAGTGGGGACTTTCCACAGTGGTTAAAGGAGAATTCCACACCAAAACATATTGGGAGCAATCTACCTTGATTCCTGTGACATGCATAATAATGCTCTTGATTATTGTCATAGATGCCCCCTTTTCTACATTTCACCCTGAGGTCCCCCTCCCTCCAATTCAGTTTGCATTATAGCTACTTATTCATTGAATTAACTGAAACTATAGTAGGCTATAAAGCATAAACTCAAATGCAATAAAGACTAATAATAATAATAATAATGCCACCCCATGGAAGGCTACTTTTTGCCTGTGTGATTTATAGCCAACTTTGCTTAGAAGAGTTCAGTAATGCAAATGCATCTCAAGTTGATCATTAGATTATTGATATTATGAAAAAATAAAATAAAGGGAAAAAGAAATCACACCTGTGTGAAGAAGGTGGTGTCAAGGTGACATGCTCACTAGATGGTGATATCTACTCAGAAGGTTTATGTATTTCCTCAGACCCCCCAAAAAATTAGAGAGAACATTGCTTGGGTGTCTAATTTGTATCACCAAATTATAACAATATGGAAAAATGCACTCTAGGTTCTGTAGGTAGCTGTGTGTGTGTGTGTGTGTGTGTGTGTGTGTGTGTGTGTGTGTGTGTGTGTGTGTGTGTGTGTGTGTGTGTGTGTGTGTGTGTGTGTGTGTGTGTGTGTGTTGCGTCTGTATGGACGATGGTCTGTTTAGTCTTGAGTGGTGGAGTAGAGGTGGTCGTTGGGTTGATCCCAGAGGGTGTGTGTGTGTGTGTGGGGGGGGGGGGGGGGGGGGGGGGGGGGCCAGCAGGGGATTTCGCCCAGGGAGTAAATCACTCTAGGACCCCCACTGACTAGGCCAGATGACAGCCCATTATGGGGATGACCTTTACGTCATTTCCAGGACCCCTGCACCAATTGAAATAATAATGCCTATTCTGGGCCAGATCTGACTAGTTATGATTGATTTAAGTTTTACCTTTAAGTTAAGGTGATATTCAGTGCCACATTTGACTCGTCTTGAATTGCCTTGATCTGGTCACAATCAAGATGCCACTAATTCGTCCCAGCACATATGTGAAATATTTGTTCAAATGTCCTGTACAAATGATCTCCGAGCCTGAGTTCGTAGCTTCTTCACTGTATAGTATATCATCATCCTGATAGCATATTGATTGTATAGCAGGTGCCTTGCATCACTAGTAATAGCTTTCTTTTCTTTTTTTTTTTTTTTGATGTCTCATACATCATACTGTACTATTACGCTTTGACCCCGCTACATGTCTGGAACGGGTGATGATTTTATGGAGTTTGCTTGCAGATAATGAGCCATATTGTTTTCAATATTTGCACCGGCACATTAAGAGAAGTTCAGTCAGATTCATGAAGCGTTCTTAAGTAGCCATTTTGTTCGGAAAATTTGTTCTTATGGTGATGAATCCAAATCCTTGTAAGTTGAAGGGGTGTGCCAGTTCCTTCAAATTACCATAGGTAGACGCCCCACATATCCTAATTTGCATCCTAATTACCATAGGGAACCGCCCACCAATTCCCATATAAGGCATTGGGAATTCCCTCTCCTTCCTGTGTTTTACCCAGGTGGGTGTGGTTTTGCATGACTCCAGTCACACCTGTGTGTGATTGCAGCACTCACACATTGCTGAAATTGGCACAATGCCCATGCTATTTGCAAAAGTAGTGGATAGTAGTGAATATAAAATGTTGGACTCTGGAGGGTGGGTATGAAGGGACAATTGCTAGTGGGTGGGGGTGTATGGGGATAAGGGTTATGAGGTGGGCTTGGTGGGGGGTTATAAGGTGGGTATGGTGGGGGGGGGGGGGGGGGGGGGTTATGAGGTGGGTATGGTGATGGGGGTATGAGGTGGGCATGGTGGGGGGTTATGAGGTGGGTATGGTGGGGGGGGGGTTATGAGGTGGGTATGGTGATGGGGGTATGAGGTGGGTATGGTGGGGGGTTATGAGGTGGGTATGGTGATGGGGGGGTATGAGGTTGGCATGGTGGGGGGGGTATGAGGTGGGTATGGTGGGGGGATTGTGAGGTGAGCATGGTCGGGGGGGTTATGAGGTGGGCATGGTGGGGGGGGTTATGAGGTGGGCATGGTGGGGGGGGTTATGAGGTGGGCAAGGTGGGGGGGTATGAGGTGGGTATGGTGGGGGGATTGTGAGGTGAGCATGGTCGGGGGGGGGTTATGAGGTGGGTATGGTGGGGGGGGTTATGAGGTGGGCAAGGTGGGGGGGTATGAGGTGGGTATGGTGGGGGGATTGTGAGGTGAGCATGGTCGGGGGGGTTATGAGGTGGGTATGGTGGGGGGGTATGAGGTGGGTATGGTGGGGGGGTTGTGAGGTGAGCATGGTGGGGGGGTATGAGGTGGGTATGGTGGGGGGGTTGTGAGGTGAGCATGGTGGGGGGGGTATGAGTAGGGTATGGTGGGGGGGGGGGGGTTATGGGGGGCATGGTGGGGAACAAAAATATTTTTTGTTTTGAAGATTTATCAAATATCCGATCTCAAGAGTAATAGAATGTGCTGTGAGCTTGTAGATGAGCTATTTTCAAAGAATAAAATGGGATTAGAAGAGTGGTAAAATATTGACAGCCTGGAATGTCCTCATGGACCCCTTGAGGTCCCCACACCAGACTTTACACATCTTGTAGAGGGCGCTGTTTTCCCTTTTCTTTTCAGATTGCATTTAAGAACATAAAAGGCACCCTAAGAGTCCTCCTCAGTGTGCGTACATTTTGTTCTTACCTACGAACAAATCACAGCTAAGAAAACATTGAGGCATCCCAAAATGTTCTTAAAAACCTCTTAAGTGTGCCTAAGAACAAATTTCCTCTTAAGAACGTCTTAAGAACGGTTGGCGCATGAGGCCCAATGTGTTTGTAGCACGGAATGTGATGATTTGATTGGTTGATGTAGGATGATGTGCAGAGTGTATATTAGAGTGCCCCTCGCTTCACTCAAGTGTGATATATTAAAAAAAAAGAAATTATAAAAAATTGTGTACATAATCCCACGTTCAGGTGATAACTGGAACATGTCATCTCCAAACTACACCAGTATCCATGACCTTAACTTTTCATTGTTGTTACTTGTGGATTAGATTTGTTACCCACTACACATTTCTACAATCGTTGGACAGTGGATGGAGTAACCTATGATCTGAATAATAATTCTCTCATTGGACTAACCTATAGGCAATTAAGTCTTCATTTCACTAGAGGACCCCTGGAACCCCTCAAGGACCCCTGCGGCCCCCGGACCCCACGTTGTGAAGAATACAGTACATCAAATATGGATGAAGATGTACCGGTATGAAGTTTCATGCCTGGTGTTGTGATTTCACAATTATAAAGGATATTGAGTCATTGTGGTCTAAGTGACATACAGTACATACCATACATACTTCACTATACGCAGACAGGCTCATTAAAACAGTTTCACAATTGCTTCCTAGCTCAACTAATTATTTCATTGGCACCAGAGTATTAAAAGTAATCATAAAATCCCTCTGGCAGCCACACATTTAATAATGTGCAGCTATCATTAAGAGGAAATAAGGACAGGATTTGAGCAACACGGCTCATGGAAATGAGATGCTGATTTTCAAGCTCATCCTCATCACAAAGGGTTTGTGGATCTGCTATTTTCGGTGAATCTTCTCTGGCTTGGAAATAAGTTTTGACCAGGCTTTACCAATAGGCATTTGCAATATAACTAAATTTAAATAGTAATTTGATTGTGCATGCTATTGGGTTGGGTGTGCAATGTGCATGGCTAAAGTCAGACACGAATGAGCTGTTGAAAAAAAAAAAGCTTGGCAGATGGATATGGCTTATTAGCAAGGCAAGGTTGTGTGTGTTGCAGTCATTACACACTAGCATGCTAATGTACTTTGGCTGAACTATGTATGCACTATGTTGAGCCTGAGTCCAGGTTGAGGAATCCAATTTTCACCACAGGTTTGCATGAATAATAGAGAGGGAATGGTTTGGGGTTGTTGTGAGCATAGATTATCTGTAAGCATATCCATCCGGGGCTTCCTTTGACCTCCACCATCTTGTTGGACTAACCCATGGCTCAGTGAAGTAAATAAACCTACCATTCAAGGTATTTATGGGTTCATGTGGAGGAACATTTCATCTACTAATAGATCTGCTGCTGTTCAGAGGCGCTCCCAGATCATAGTTTCTGGCCCCCGCACCTCTACCTTGCGTCAGTCAAGTATTTTGTACTCTTGGCTCTGCCTGGCTGTGAGGGAATGTTACCGGGCTTGTCAGAGTTTGTTCGTTTCAGCTGTGCAAAGCATTATGTTTGGCCAGGGAAGAAGGTAGCGAGGGCCAGATCAAATCATCGGGGGAACATCAGCAAACTTCCTCGGCTCATTTGTAGTCTGCTTGCAGTCAAAGACTGTGGTGCGCCCGTCTCAACCGCCCCACGGCTTTGCTGAGAGGAGGAGTATACACCTGATACGATGCTACAGAGCACTGATCACTCCTGCTGCCCGGCCCCTGCGGAGATAATGATTACCTCTGATGGCTTTTATGTAGAAATAAAGCTTCAGTTTCACAGAGCAGCGGAAAAGCTCTTGACGGCGACTTTTCCACATCTTGCAGCAGCTTACATGGCACTTATATATACTTCATGAAATCACTATATAGCCTATTAGCCGGAATATAAGAGTATGTTTTTTCCCTAAAGGAATTAGCCTAACAAATGGGGTTGTATTATATTTGGGGGCTATACTATTTGACATTTATCTTCGGTTTCCATAAATGAGTCTGTTTCCATAAATGAGGGAATATAGCAATTCTCAAGTGCTGTTCTATATCAGTGGTTTTCAACCTTTTTGATACCAGGGGCCACTATTTATTCAGCATTTGAGCCACGGACCACCATTTGATGACATTTCGAGTAAGAGCGAGTACAAAACCCCACAGACCCAAAACTAAAGACTTATTTTGCTTTTGTCCACAATTGCTGCAGGCTGGATTTCAGAAACAAAATAGGCAAACATGCAGATCCAAATGACCATTAATCTTCTACATTCTCTAGTTGTATAGACTTGGACTAATTCAGATGATGAATATTTTAACTGAGAGTGTAAACATGAAACCAACTGAAAAAATGAAACCAAATTTGGTTTCATTTTTACGCTCTCAAAGAGTTACATCTGGTTAACCAATCTTCCATCATTTAGCCTGGGGACCACAGGGAACCCTCTCAAGGACCACTGGTGGTCCCCGGACCACCGTTTGAATAACACAGTTCTATATTGATCTAACCTGACATTGCCAGATTGCGGTAGTATTGACTACACAAGTGCACCCCTACTACCTTGATCTGGGCATTCTCAAGCAAAAAAAATGCGGGTTGACAGCGGGACAAAATATGATATATCCATAATAATTTGGAGTTGTAGTCGTGTCAGGTTGTTTTTTTAGATTAGCGCTGTGGCACAGCTTCAATACCACCAGTCTTGTGTTGATCTGGCCCCTATCAGCCACGTATATGGCCACATATACCTCCGGGCAAATTTTGATGGCAGTGCATCGTCTCTGCCAGAGTGTGTCCAGATGGGGAGCAGTAGAAGGACGGCTCTGCTGCCCCCAGATGGTGGAGTCAGGTTATTATTGATCAGCTGGCGGAGGCATGTTGTTTCATCTTCATAATCTGAAGATAAGGTCTGCCTGGCCGCTATCGAGCACACATCACAACCTGCTATTTAAACAAAAATGTTGTGCTTCGCCCCAACCTCCTGCAAACATCCAATTATATAACTGTTAATTGAAATTAACAGTTATATAAGCATAACTGTTAATTTCTATGTCCAGTGACACGTGAAAAATGGAAATTGTCCTATGAATGATTTGCTCAAACAAGTGCTAGAAGGACATTTTTGAGGGCTTTTGGAACCAGATTTTAAAATGCTGAGAATGCGTGAAAAAACGCCACAAAGAGTAAATCGATTGAACAAGGCTGTTAGTGAGATGATGACTTTGTATACAAAGTCATCATCTCACTAACAGCCTTGTTAGTGAGATGATGATCAAATCGTTTCAGAGTAAAACAAAGGTCTTCGTATGTGGAATATGGTGCTGTATACAGCACCATATTCCACATACGAAGACCTTTGTTTTACTCTGAAACGATTTGATTTCTTTGCAATTGTCGTGTGAAAACCTAAAGATTTATGGCCTGGACCAAATGCCTCTAATGTTCCAAAGTCATAACAGCTCCTGGCACTGTAAAGTGCACTGAACAGTGGGCACTCAACAGCGCACAGTGCACTAATAAGTAGCTGGACATGAACATCCTTTCAAAGCCATACAGTATTTATGAGTCATATTATGAGTATGGGCCTAGTATGGAAAGTAATTTACTGTGTTTTTCTGAAACGTTTAAAGGCATTCTTGATGATATTGTGGTACACAATTCTGCACCATGGCTTAAAAAAAATCCTGTTAGTCACAAAGGGATAAGGGAAGGTTTTATGTCTCTGGCCAGTTATTTTCCTTGTAATGTACAGTATTTAAGGGGCTATTTTAACTTTAACAGGCTTTCTGATACTCCTGTAGTTCTGTTATTTCTTTCTTTTAACAAGTTAGTTTCCTCAAACTTTCTGTCCAGAGTAGACAAACATGGTTGTGGCATATTTGATTAATCTGTTTTCATTTAATTCTGTTTTTCGATGTGTATAAATCTCGGCTGGTTGCATGCCACTTGCCACAGAAAATATTGTCACTCTTGTTGATCGTTGGGTCAATAACACGCCTAGATGTTGATCACATGGATCACACTTTGACATGTAGACAAAAGGAGCCAGGATTCTAACCAACAACCCATGGATCATTGGACGATCTGATATACCTCTTAAGCCACAGCCACCCTGTGCTGAAAGCAAGCAGCGTTACTGCTGCTTTACTGCTTTCTGCATTACTCCTTCCTGCGTGTTTTCAGTAACTGCAACCAGTGGTCGCAATCAAAGCTTGTTTGTTTGCAAACAATCTACATTATGTCTTTATTACAATTGAATGCATATGTTAATATCCACGGTCCACCATGTTGATTTTGTAATCTCCAATTTTAAAGATGTAACTCTACATGTTTAGATTCCTACTGAGTCCAAGATGCAATGTTGGCCTAGTGTAAACATTTACTGTACATGCTCCTGAGTCCTGTACGGATGCAGTCATGGGTGAAAGTGCCCACGGCATGTCTGTGTTTAGCATCCCAGCGATATTCATCTTTAATCAGCCGAGCCGGGGCCACAGATTACAATTTACAATTCAAACATTTAGCAGACACGCTTATCCAGAGCGACAAAGAGCAAGATCGGAGTAAATGGAAATAAACGACAGGGTACAGACAGGGAATTAGCATGCTGCACGTGGATCTGTGTCAGACTTTAACATGATCCACGTTCGCTGGGAAAAAAACGGATATGGAGGAGAGGCGATAAAGTCAGCAGTTAAATATTATCACTAGACACAGGAGAGGGTACCCCGATTTGAAATGAGGGGAGAGTAGCTGGCTGCCATGCTTAAATAGCTCCATAAATACCAATCAATGAGGGATAACTGGAGGTCCCTGAGAGCCACTGCACAGAGTCCCGGAGGCACTGGCCTAACAATTTCTAGACACCTGGATGATAAGATAAGCATCTCACTGCTCACTCACCTAGTTACCCCCATCCATGCTAAGTTACACCACTGGGCCACAACAGCGGCTGGTGTTACAGTATGAAATATAACAGGATGTCTATTACCAAACTATTATTTTGGCGGCTTAGTGAAAGGCATGAATAATAGTCTAGGCTTGGCGATGGCTTTTATGCAGGGGCGGATCTAGGTATGGGCATAGGGGGGCAATGCCCCCCCAGCAAACACGATGGCATGCAAAAAACCCAAGATATTTCAAATTAAAGTGCTTATATTTACAGTTGTAAAATGATCTGATATACTACTACTGCTACTAACTACAGTTGTGGTATCACTAAACCAACAACATTTCATCATTGAAAAGAGAAGACTCTGAGTCAGACTTTTAGCTTTATGCTTGCCGTGTGTCTGTTGCAACTTCAACAACAACTGATATTATTATTGATGCTTACCTGCCTAAAAGTCCTGTAACCAAAAATGGTATGGGGGTGGCAGCGATGAAGCCGCCCCCATACCATTTTCTCCTGCCCCCCCCCCCCCCCCCCATGTTACATCCGCCCTGCTTTTATGTGTTATTCTAATACTTTTATCTCTTTGACCTCTACACGAGAACCTATACTGTACACCAAAGTAGGATAGCGGCGAAACTGCTGCACACACACTGTCACACTGTTGTTCACACCAGAACGGGTTTTGTTTCTATTAAAGAAAGGCAAACTTTTCCATCTTCTCTTGAAAAGCGTGCTCACACTTTCACATCGCCGAGCCAGGCCGGGGCTGCAGTCTATTTCCGAGGGCTGCATTGCGTTCGGTAGATCCTTCTAATAAGCACAGGTCAAATAGGTCCCATAAATCATAAAACACAACACTTTTCCTCTGGTTTCGCAGAAGCCATGCTATAATGGAACAAGGGGCCAAGATAAATTGTTATTACTGCTTCTATAACAGGCACCACTGGTGGAAAAAAAATCAATTGTATAATCACTCGTGGAGGAGAGGAGGAAAGGGCAACATTGAAGTGTTCCTCCATTTCAGGTTATTCCTCTCATGGAGGCTTAGTGTTGCTCACATCCTGAGTAAGGGGCAAAACTGAGTGCAGCAGTGAGAAAAATGACTCGTATTCAACAACTCTCATTCCACTTGAGCACCTGCTGAATAAAGCTAGGGCGGAGGGGAAAAAAAGAACATACCTGCCTTTTTTTAATTTGCATTTACAGTTCATTTGTTTTTCAGAGGAAGTAATTTTCATTAGCAAAACCAATTTCCACCCGCGTTGCCAACCTGAATAATAACAACAAACTCTAGTGGGGTGGGGGCATGTGGGTGAAAATACAACTTCTTCCTATAGCTCAACTAAAACTGTTGTGATGCTCTCACTTTGTTTGGGCTTCAGGTAAGGCGTGCCATACTTTGTGCAGCTTGTCATAATCACTTGCCTAAGGAGAATGCTGGCAGAAAGCTAATCATTACTGGCTTGTCAACATGTACCGTACTGTAGAATCAGGACACACGGCTTCCTTGCCCGATTTAAGGGTGTGATTCTTTTCTTCTCCCGTGCTACCAGGGGCGGATCTACATATGGGCATGGGGGGCAATGCCCCCCTAAATGCCCTGTCTGGCCCATCAAACACGATGGCATGCAAAACAACCCAAGATATTTCAAATTAAAGTGCTTCTATTTAAAATGATTTGAAACACTACTACTGCTACTAACTAACTACAGCTGTGGCACCACTAAACCAACAGCATTTCATCATTGAAAACAGAAAACTCTCTGAGTCAGACCTTTAGCATACCATTTAGCATACCATTTTCTCTTGCCCCCCCCCCCAATTTGGACATGTTATATCCGCCCCTGCGTACTACTCTTTCAAGTGCCCATCAAACAAATTGATGGTTGAGAATTTACTCTTTTTATGTTTATTTATTTATATTTCACATCAAATTAATTTGTCAAATCAAACTGATTCAAACCTGTCAATGCCGTGCACCGTTATTCTCTGCAAAACGTTTTGCTTTGTATTCTTCCGCAATGCAAAGGCTGTTTTTCTGTAACAAACATTGAACTAGATTTAACACAAGCTGCATGCCATGGGCTATCATTCCCACCCACAAATAGTTTCCATAATAAATACCTCTTAGTATGAATGGCAGTATGGGGATAGACAGCATATTATTCAGTTAGCGGTGTACCTGCTTTCTCTTCTGGTCTCATTATGCAAGCTATTTACAGTGGGTGTACCTGCGGTACCAGCAGCTGCTTTCTCCTTGGATTAAATTGCACACGTTTGCTCATAAACCGACATCGTGCATTACCTCATGTTTTTTATGATAATTTTCTGGTGCTGTGGCAACTCTTGATGGCATATGAACCTCTGCTAAATAAAAAGAATATGTCTCAATTTTCTTGGCTGACAAGAATCATTTGCAACTTCTCCATGTTGGTTTCAGGCATTGGATTGAGTAATATCGGAATCACTATATCAGCAACACGTACAAGGTTCATGCAAGGCAATTGTTCTGGCATTTGATCCCACTCTTGAAACTGTTACCAAGCAGATGAACATACACGGTTCAATACTAAAGAGGAGTGAACATATAGAACTAAGAGAACACACCATAGTGCTAATTCGGATTGCTCTGCTTGTTTGATTTTTGGCTTGGTTTGTTTCAAAAAGGAGTTAGAGACATAAATGGTTTATGTCTGCTGCTTTCTATTCGTAGCTCTCACAAATTATTTACTTTGTTGTTTTTTTGGTCAAGGTAATAAAGTAGGTAGCACTTACTGTGATATTGTTCCCATATTTTGGGCAAAAATCTGAGTATTAATTATTTTCTTAGCATATACCTACTAATTCTTTTTTTAACGGTATTTACTTACTAAAATTATGAATATTAATGGTTAACTTTGTTAAACAGATACTCTTAAAAATGTTACTCAGCCTACTCTGGCGCATCAAGTGGTTTGTCACACAGACATTACACAGACATTACTATATATATAATATCCTACCTCTCACAGTTATGGCTATTGGAAACTGGACAGTCGTTTTAACAGCCGGCGATGGACAAACAGCATCGGCCGACATCCATTATTTGTCTATGAGAGCCGCCGCTTCGGGCGATAGCAGCAGAATGGGCGATGTCGGCCGACGTGGGCGGGCAACGTCGGCCGAAAAGATAAAAATTGGTGAGTTTTTCCGCCAAATCGGCCGATGTTTGGCCAGGGATAGCAGATCAGCAATCAGAGCCAATGCTCCCCCCCCCCCCCCCCCCCCCCCCCCCCCCCCCCCCCCCCCCTCCTCCACCCTGCTTTATTTTTCAGTGCACCACACCACCACAACATCGTTGTTTACGGTAAAGATCTCAACGGGCCTGAAAATTAAGGCCTGGCCCTAACCGGCCCTAACAGTTCAGGCACTAGGCCCGGCCCGGCCCTATTAAATGGAATACATTTTAGGCCCTACCCGGCCCTAAACTGTCGGGTTTGGGCAAAATTTGAGAATTCGCCACAGATTAAAATTGAAATGGCAATCAGCACCATCTTCATAATAGGTAAATACAGAAAATAACTATTATTCTTACTATATTAAAATAATTCAATATATATTATTTTTTCATGGGGCCCGAGGCCCTACCCGGCCCTAAATGTCTGGTCAGGCCTGTTCGGGTTCGGTCCTGGTCGGGTTCGGGTAGAGTTTGAGAACTCTAGTTTACGGTACTCATTTTGCATGCCATTCTAAGCAAGAAATTACGGTAATGACTGCCAGCGTCACTGATATCGGCCGATGTTGTTTGTCCATCGCCCGCTGTTAAAACGTACTGTGAGATGGTAAGGAAGGAATCAACCTAAAAGTGGGCCAGCATTTTGATTACTTCTGATCAAACTCAGATAGCTCATCCTTAACATTCACAGCAGCACTGTGTCCAACCCCCACGGGGCAACCAGATCAAATTCTCAATTAGGCTTGTTGTAACGGCACCATCCATCGACCTTGAGAGGGGCTCTTTCTTGACCATGGTACCAGACCGGAATGCAAAGCCTCTCCTGTCACTCGGGGATGAACAGCATTCCTCCCTAAAAAGATGCTCTTCTTCTGTAGTTGGAAATGCATGTTATGAAATACTAGTATGTGCACAATAATAATTAGAGGCCTGCTGTACCA
The DNA here is from genome assembly GCA_039105355.1 of Benthosema pterotum. NCBI lineage: Eukaryota > Metazoa > Chordata > Actinopteri > Myctophiformes > Myctophidae > Benthosema > Benthosema pterotum. The sequence continues at coordinate 25,750,173 of CM076976.1, forward strand.
TTGGCAGATTGTGTATGTTTCTCATTAGATATTAGACTTCCTTGTCCCAGAGTGATATTTGTTTTAACTGCCTGTTCCGGGCCGGGTGTAATATTACCCAATTGGGGGGGCAGGTGGAAATATGTTCAACATAACATGTTGCAAGTCTGCAATGCTGATACATACACAGCCCAAACTCTTCTCCCTCCAAAACTATGGAAAACATTTCCCACTGCAATCTTTTATGTAGACGTAGATAGCATTTTATGCAGGCATTGTATGTAAACATAGCACTATGTTGCTTATGTATGATTCATGATGCCTATTTTGTACAGTTTGTATGATGTATTGCCATGATTATTCTACTGTTCATGCTTAATGTAAGTCACTGTGGATTAAATTGTAAAATGTAAATTGTAAGGTGATATAGGAGAGTGGATAAAACGTATACTAAACAAAGTTTTCCCCCTCTCAAAGCTCTATACCTCTTTTCAGGTGGCATTCATTCACTGTGCACATATATTGGCACATATTGATCCATATTTATATGTATTCATGCTGTGTAGCTGGCTGTCCACATATCCTCACAAGGTACATTATGTGATATACTGTGTATTCCTTATGTGTTTAATACATTATATTATACCTTTAAATCTCTAATGGCTCATACTTTATCATACCCCGGTCAGTCTAAGTGCAAAAGGCCAGGATAAACTTTAAGTCATACTCTAACTTCAATCCTGTCTTATATGCCCATGAACATATTGTGCAAACTTATTCCATTCATTATGTCTCCTGATGGTTCAAAGTTTTTGTATGGTGAATACAGGCGGTGTAGCCTACTGTGGAATGTGAAATATATTTGGTATAGACTGCAAGTTTTTTTGTATTGTTTTCACAGTAACAAAAACATACATGAAGCACACACACACACACACACACACACACACACACACACACACACACACACACACACACACACACACACACACACACACACAGTACAGAGCACCACTTGATTCATGGCTCCTAATTGGCCCATAATTGAAGCTCTCTGTGCATTAATAAAAATCAACCACTCATATCTTTTTAGGAGTGTTGAACCTTGGAAGGAAATGATTAAATTGGTTATTAAACAGGTAAGATGCCCAAACACTTGTGGTGGTGATTAATTCCCCTGGGCCAGGAACACCTTTCACTGTGCTGTGCTCCCCATTAGAAAAAAGTAATAATTGGACCATTTTCCACCTATAGGGGCATAGGGCTCATCTACTCAGTAAAACCATGCTTGTGGGGTGGGACATTTGGTATATAGCCTTGTTTTGTTGGCCTAAACCAAAAATATTGTCTAGTACACATACATTCACGCTGGCTGGCCGGCTATTGGAATTGAGCAATTTGTTTTAAGGGTTTAAATGTGATCATAACATTACCATCCTACTGTACAAACAACCGCAGTTTGTCCCTATTCAGGCCGCATGAACAGCGCTGAGTGCTCAGTTTCTGACCCCCTAATGTCGCAACTCTTCTACTACATGGCTCTGGTCTGGGCGTCAGAGGAACTGGAAGGGCAAAACGTCGTGACGGCAACGTCTGCGAAAACAACACTGTCGAGCCAGGTTAGTCACACACGTGCTTTATGGTAGTGGGGTATGTTTTGATAAATGCATTTTATTGCAATAATTAGATGGGATAATAATAACTCTTGTCTGGTACCGGTCTAATAAGCCAGACTCCAGGCAGGTGTGTGTGTTTTCCTCCAAAGGCTTATTTGTGTCTGGTTTGGTGTTAGCCAGGCGGAGGCTAGGATAATGCAGCAATTTCTGTTTAATTGGTGTGTGTGTGTGTGTGTGTGTGTGTGTGTGTGTGTGTGTGTGTGTGTGTGTGTGTGTGTGTGCGTGCGTGCGTGCGTGCGTGCGTGTGTGTGTGCGCGTGCGTGCGTGCGTGCGCGTGTGTGTGGGGTTCACGTTGATTTCTTTTGGTATGCAGCAAAAAACATTATTATTCATTATAGTGTTTTACATTTTGAAAACTGAGAGGTGCATGGCGACTACTTGTTACAGTTAATTAATTGGGGGTATGTTTAGAGCAAAAAGTTGCCTAGCTGCATTCACTTCAGGGGATGTGCGTTATTATTATGTGGCAAAAAGTATGGTCTTATTCCAGTGGTTTTAAACCAGTGGTCCTTGAGAGGGTTCCAGGTAGTCCACAGCTAAGTTGGTTAACCAGATGTAACTCTTGAGAACGTAAAAATGAAACCAATTGCACCCTTGCAGGTCCATTTGGTTTCATTTTACACTCTCAAGAGTTAAAATATTCATCATCTTAATTAGCCCAAGTCTACACAACTAGAAGATTAATGGTGATTTTGATCTGTACGTTCGCCTGTTTTGTTTCCCAAATGCAGCCTGGTATTTTGGACTAAAGCAAAAGAAAATCTTTAGTTTTGGTGTCTGTGGGACTAAAATGTCCTCAAATTGTGGTCTGTGGCTCGGATGCTGACTAAATGGTGGGCCCTGGTATCAAAAAGGTTGAAAATCCCTGTCTTATTCCATGCTTATGTTGTCCTGCTCCTCTTCTTATGTTATGCAGCCCAACATTAAGCCTGCCGTCATCATGTTTTTATTATATTCTCTCTAGCTTCAAAATGGCATTCTGTAATAAACAAAACCAGGCCCGCTTTTCCTTTTAATTTGATGCAAGATTATCTCAAGATTAGACAAACAGTAACCCAATTTCCATCAGCACCATGTAGTTTGTCAGCACTGATGGTAAACAAGTGGGTCCAAATATTTTGTGGTAGGCCTATTTTTATATTTGCTAAAAACATAATCCCATAACGTTTGATTGGCTGGGCAGAACTCATGTTTGGGTGGGTTCTGTTGACCTCCGTCCCCATAAAACCGTCCCAAATATCCCTTTTGGGTTCCTACCTGAAAGGTTTGGAAATGACCCATTATGGACCCTTAAGGGTTCATTTGGTTTAATAGAGTTACAGTCCTATGAAGGTCCAATTGGTTACCAACTCTCCATCATTTATCACCAGTGGTCCGTGGAATTCCACTGGTGGTGCTGGACCACCTGTTGAAAAAGCCATGTGTAACAGATCTGCTCGAAGTCAATAAATGTGTTGTTTATTGAAACCCTCATGAGCTATGTATGTCATGGGAGCCATTATAGCAATTACAGCTCTAAAGCCTGTGACTCCAGGCACAGCTTTGCTGCCTCATGACAGTGGCCCAGGTGTCATAAATTGACTTTACGGCCACCACAGGACACAGTGGTGAAACAGTGGTGAAAGACATCATCAGACATGTTTAATTGTGCCGTCACAAGCATGACCTCCTCCATAATTATTACCATCGTTTGCTATTGAACAGGAAAACAGTTGGGTCTGTCGACTCGGTGAGTTCCCAATGGAGGTCTCAGCCACAAGGATATTTATTTATTTGATTGACGCCTTGAACTGACATCCAGCAATTTACTTTGATAAGTTGAAATATAAATGTTATAGTTGAAGCGCCAATTAGTTTTGAGTCTCATTAAAAACCTGCACTTTGCTTCATTAAAATTCATCCTAGTTGGAAAAGCTACAGATGTGACCCTGGCCTGGCTGGAGTGGACCGAATAGCCTACGTCTTACAGCACTGCACCTGGACCTGTCTTTGACCGAAGCACCCCAACGGAGACAACCAATGTGACGTGCAGCTTGTCAAGGCCTTCCTCCATGAAGTAGCATAACGTAATGGTAAGATTGCCATTATTGATGTCCTCACACGTCAACTGTGTTAAAGGGATATTCCAGATTTTTTTTTTAAGTTAAGATGTATGAAATGCTGTCCATTAATATAGTGGTTTTCATTGGATTAATTGATTACCAGAGTCTCCGGTGGGAGTTCTGCTCTGGTTTTGGTCAATATTACAAGTTGTTCTCTGGGGCCACGCCGTAAATGGCAATTACTCCACAAAACTAACATAATTTGTATTGTAAAATATTAGGATATTATCTAAAACAAGTATAAAATATTATCTAAAATATTAGGACCTCCTTCGTTTATTTTCGACAACTTTATCACATGCAACTACTTTTTGGGCGTAGTGATATGGACACAAAATGCATAGCTCCCTGTGATAGAGGGGTCAAAAATGAACAAAGGATGTACTAATTACTGTATTTTAGAAATAGGTCAACAACACCAATTTCGTACAGCTTAACTTCGGACTATCCCTTTAAGACTTGAGAATGGTTCGGCCTGTTAAAAACAGTGCTTACTGGTAAATTAAAGTGTCTATCTAATAATAGGACGCTTCCACAACATGATATACAGTAGGGTCAACACAGGTGTTACGGCTTTTCCATCTAGATTAGCAGAGCCTTTACACTAACAGCACCCTCTGACATGAATTGAATGGAACCTTAATTACTGACCAATGTGGCCATACGATCATTGGTAACACCTGTGTTTACTCTACAGTGGCTATACTGCTGCTGTAGGCTGTCATGACAAACTGGCTGTTGTGAAACTAAGGCTGTGGTGATCGCTATGATGCCAGTAAGACACTGTGCATCTTATTGGCTCGCGGGAAGCAAAGGCTGTTTGGTGCCTACAGGATATATATGACCACGATAACCACGCACACACTCAGTTGCACGCACAGACATTTCTGCCTGCCTTACATAGTAATCTCGCTCACTGCATTCGCAAAAATATGAGTAATATTGTTTTGCTCACTAAAAAGACTAATTATAGTCTAATTATAGTATACACAAAGAAATTCTGGAGATTTAGTTTTTTAGAGTTTTTTTTTTAGAGTTTAGGCTGCATTCATTTTGACATTTCTTGTCAATAAGGCAACTATGCTTGCAGATCTACATGGAGATCAACATGTTGCAAGCTTATAGATCTATTTTCAGCACAACTCAGGCACCATTGTGTGACAAATCATAAATCAGGCTTAATTGGACCCAATCAATTCCAAGAGTGGAGAAACATGACTTATACTCAACAAAAATATAAACGCAACACTTTTGTTTTTGCTCCTATTTTTCAGGGGATGGACTTTAAGACCTAAAATTCATTCCAGATATACAATCGAAATGGTAATACTGTGGTAATAATGTGGTAATAATGTGTTATTACCATTTTGACAGTGTGTACCAGTTCCCACTAATATCCAGCAACTTCACACAGCCATTGAAGAGGTGTGGACCAACATTCCACCAGCCACAATTGACAATCTGATAAACTCTATGCGAAGAAGATGTGTTGCACTGCATGAGGCAAATGGTGGTCACACCAGATACTGACTGGTTCGGAGTCCCATACACCCAATAAGGCAAAGAAAAATTGCACATTTCAGGGTGGCCTTTTGTTGTGGACAGTCTAAGGTACACCTGTGCACTAACCATGATGTCACATCTGCATCTTGATGTGGCACACCTGTGAGGTGGGATGGATTATCTTAACAAAGCAGAAGTGCTCAATATCACACATTTAGGCAGATTTGTGAACAGTGTTTGAGAGAAATGGTTATATTGTATATCTGGAATGAATTTTAGGTCTTAAAGTCCATCCCCTGAAAAATGGGAGCAAAAACAAAAGTGTTGCGTTTATATTTTTGTGGAGAATATGTTTGTTTTAGAGAGTTGGCCTTTCTCAAACATTCACAGAAATGTTTTTCCTGTACCTGTTTCGTTTTTGCACACTAAATATAATGGAATCAGACATCTCCGCATCCCTCTCCCTCATTCGGTCCTGACTGAGAGGAGTTTTGTTTTCTCATTTGCTCTTGCAGGGCCGTGTAATGGCAAACTGGAATCATATAATTGCTTTATAGCAGTCTGAATATTTCTTAGGTGAGTTAAACAATGCGTGACCAAACGGATGTCTTCCTTTGTGTTAATAGAGTCACTCTCTGTTTCTTGCGGCCTCAGTCTCATAAGATTAATGGTTGCGGCCAAGCCCTCCTTAAAACTCATTAATTACAGCAGGCTCGTCTCCCTACAGCCAAATATAATGTCATGAATCACCATTCCTCGTGCCGTTTAGCCACTATGAGGGTTACCATTTTTGCTTCCACACTCGCTGAGTTGTCGAACAAGCTAATTAGAAATGTCCCAAATGTGTATTACCTGTGATTCAATACAGATAAAAATAAATGTGTACATTTGATCTCTTCCAGTCCAGAATCTCAAGTAGTGGTCAGTGGTTGTAGTTTAAGTGACCTCAATATCATTTTGTGCACTCTTCCTTTCCTTAATCTGTAGTTAATTGTCATTACACAATAAGATACAGAACAACAAAACAATACTCTAACATTGCTCTAAAAAGAAACTCTCCCAATGTCTACTAGAACAATATTGGGCTTCAACAACAAAGTACAAAATAAAACTACAACCGTCAGCATTATTTCCAGTGGCTGGCTCATTAGTGACAACATTGTCATCCTCAGAGACTCTATTGCTTCATGGCACAGCCCACATTTCAAAATGTATCCATCACTCAGTGTCCTATGATGTCCCACAAGAATTCATCCTGGTGAGAGTAATTTCTCCCTATAAAAAAGAACAAACAAATTATTTAGAACCTGCCAAATCTTTTCCACATGCTCTCCATAACCATGAATTTCATTTTGGACGATGACGATTGCATCATAAAGAGGGCAGAAGGTGGCCAGCTTGGCATTCAAAGATGACCACCATGTAGCCTACTATCTATAAGTGCCAATATCTTCATTCCAAGCCTTCGGAAGGACAGACTTGGTGTCAAAATAGATGTTTTGCGGACAATTAGCTCAATAAAACCATGAGGTATATCAATAAGTGACTGTTTTGGACAATATTTCAAAAATACGTCAGTTATTCGGGTTGTCAAGAACATGGCCACATTTCACACAGGAAATTGTCACTCTACTACTCTGCCACCAAAATGTAGAATCCCTTTACACCAGCGAATACGATTTAAATGGTTTTCTTTCTAAATTGACCTGAAAAATCAGGAGACAAGGGGAGTTAAATGCTTTCTCCAACTCACCGCCACGGTTTTCTTCTTTGCACATACAGTATAGCATATAATCAATAAATACAAAACACCACAGGTGGTGTTTTTGTATTTATTGATGACATGTTACAATTTAGAATTTAGAATTTACAATTTAGGCATTTAGCGGACGCTCTTGATCCAGAGCGACTTACAATGTTGAAAAGTTTACATGTTATGTTGACGAATTGAGTACTTACAGTACCACAATGAAACAAGTCCCCTGTACTTTATTGTGTTACCCTTCTAGCATTAATGACTGGCTGTACCATGTGCCATTTACATTGACTAATAAAGTATTCAATCGGCCCAATGAAGTCCTTACAAGGCTTTAATGAAAGGTGCATTAAGAGATTGCATGTACAGTAAATTTAAAATGAAAAAAAGTGAATTTATTTACCGTACATATTACAGTAGCCTATGTCCTGAGGTAATGTTTTCCTGTTTTCTTATATCCAATAAGGAAGACATCGAGAAGACTAATTGGAAATCGTTTTTGTGCCCAATTCTTCAAGGAACACCAAAGGGTGAGTCAATGTCTCACGGCACACACTCATATTCCCGCAAAATGGCTCCTATAACACATGCTGCTTCTCATCACTTTGTAAATATACATTTATCTACTTATAAAGTAGTTGTGGGAAACAAGGTTCCTCGGCCATGTGGCCGTCTGGCCGATTGGTCAGTATCTCAACTCCTGATATACTAGTAGACCCCCGGGGTATGACAGTTGCATGTTGCAATCCAAGCCTTGATGGTGATGCTGAGTGCCAAGCAGGCAGTTTATTGGATACCATTCTTATATTCGTATATTGCATGACTCTGCGACAATCTGTCTGGTTTTGAGCGTAGCCTGCATAATTTTCCCCTTTTTGCGGAATTAGTAAATAAAAATGTATTGTTGTAAACATTGCAACTGTAATGTGTGGTTGTCACAAAATCCTGAGACACACCTGGACTTGGTCTGACAGCATGTAGAAGACCATTATCTTTCTCCACACCGTTGGGGAACAGCAGGCTACCTGCACAAAAAACATACCTTGGCTATAATGAGTCGCCTTAGAGGTTCCACAGCTCCCCTATTCATTGATGATTTTCGACCTACAGTATATTTGTACCATTGTTTTATACTTTATATTGTGTGATTTTTGCAGCCTAATTATTAATCCCCTCAAAGTAGTTATTTTATAAATGGAATCAGATGGAGCATAGAAACAGCATGTGTATCACTAGTGCATTTTGAAAATAGGGGGGGGGGGGGGGTTGTTTACTGTAACTTTTATTTACTTGAAATGGAAACAGATGGGTTGTAGTCAACCCATCTGGGTTGTAGTCAGTAGCAGGAACATGCCACGTGTTGCATTTGAATGTGAGAATATTATTAACCCGGAGCATGCACACCGAATATATCACAACTTTTAAGCTCACATGGTGAGTTTGTATACTCTAGCAATTTTCTATTTTCAGTAGTAATATAATAGCAGTAATGGGTGGCAAAGAGAGTGCTTGGCTTCAGTAGTGATATACAGTAGAGATATCCACTTAACAGACAGTATAATTAATCCAATCACTGATTCCCACCCACTTGTGTGTCTGACAGAGCGGGAGCAGCTGGCATTTACTGTGCTTGTTGCTTACAGCTTGATCATATAAGTCATATCTAGTGCCGTAAACATTCTGTCAAAATAACTTATTTCTATAAGGCCACAACATATGAAAGCCTCAGTTGTGTTTCGAGGTGATCACACAAAAGAATGAAGTCTGCACCTGACTAGCAAAAATAAATCACCACCTGCACATCTCTCAGACAGAAGTGTTTGAAAACTTTGCAGAAAGTAGTGAGGAGCACCAAACTTGATATTTCTCTACACAGGAATATGTCCTGCGATTGAATTGGGACTGCAGTCCTGTTGGCAACAATATAATGTTATTATATTTTCTCTGTTATTGACTGGATGGACCAATGGAAGTGTGTGTGTGTGTGTGTGTGTGTGTGTGTGTGTGTGTGTGTGTGTGCGTGTGTGCGTGTGTGCGTGTGTGCGTGCTGTGCGTGCGTGCGTGCGTGCGTGCGTGTGCGCGTGCGTGCGCATGTGGTGGTGTTGGGGGTGGGGGTCTATAGAAGGGACGTGATGGAGGTATAATGGAGTTCTTCACAGGTCAGAGTAGAACTATTGACCTCGCAGTGGGCTTCTTGTCCTGCCACAGCATATCCAGCAGATAGATAGCTCAGACTACCTACACTAAGAACGGGGCACCCTAGCAGTATGCGTGGGTGGGTGGGGTCGGAGGATGGAGCTCTAGCCGCTGCTACCATGTTTTCCTGGTGTGTCCATCCCTCTGTCCCATGACAATTCACTACAGAGTCAATCTGTAATGCTCTAGTGCAACAATTTCTCTCTCTCTCTCTGTCTCTCTCACTCACTCACTCACTCACTCACACACACACGCGCACAAAAAAAAAAAAAGGATTTCACAAATGGACGCCTAAAGAGCTGAGAAGGCTGTGAAGAAAGATGACTGGCCTTCTTCCAAACACATTAGTCTCCGTAACCATTTCCTTGTTATCAGCATAACCCAACCCTTCCTTATCATGTCCAATTTATTATTCTCTTCCAGTTCTCTCCATTTTCAATAGCATATTTTTTGAGAGAGTATTGAATTGGGGCTAATCCTAAGAAGCCCCCCCAGTGGATTATTTGTTACTGGAGAATCGTACTGTATACACCCCATTGTCTGTGGTTTGAGCGGTGCATTATATGTATATTTTGTAATTTATAGACCCTAGCTTTTAAAGATATTTTGGAGGCTTTTTCCTGCCTTTTATTGTGTGGAAGTTAGGGCTGCAATGATTAATTGATTAATCGTAATCAAAACAATTATTCAATTAGTTGGTTCCATTTGTACAAATTTTGAAAATGCCTGGAATCTCCTTTTAAGGTGATAGCTAAATAGCTAGAGCTAATAGATAAAGAGTCATAATCCGGTTAATCAATGAATGGATTATGCTGACATGAAATGAGGGGAGAGACTAATGATCGGGAGTCCAGTAGACAAAGTAGACTAGAGAATACGCTATGCTCAGTGTGAACTCAGCAGGATGCACAGTTGTACAATTACAACACACCTTGAGTTTGTGCTCTGACATGCAGCTGGTCTACATAGCAGGCATCAACCACAGGTGCGTGCCATCAGAACTGGGTCGCCTCCAGGTGTGCTTGTATGTAAACTGTGTGGACTGTTGTATGACTTGTGCCTTGCTGAGAAAGACACATTCATGCTATGCAAGCCTACCCTATGATAAATGTACCGTTGCTGTGCCCACCCACACACCCCCCCACTTCCCCGCCCTCTGTATACCGCAACAGATTACCATATTACATAACCATTCTGTGTACATGTTTCTTTGTGCCGGCATAAGGACTCAGAGAGGGTGTTTATGCAGTGCTTGCGGCTGCCCTTGCAGTGCTAATGTGTCCGAGTGTGCATGTGCACGTGTGTGTGTGTGGGGGGGAGGGGATATTACAGAGATGATGCTTGGTGGGGATTGAGCCATCCATCAATATCTAGATTCACTAAGGCATGCCAGGCAGGAATCGCAGTATGACTGCTCACACCTGGGTGAAACATTAGAGAGAAAACTTTGTTCTATTACTGCCTTTCTCCATCTGTTTTTCTCCCAACACTCTAGTCACCATTTCCAAAGATCTCTTCCTTACCCTCCCCTCGCCTCCAGTCACATTATCTTTCATTCACTCTCACTCATTCTGTCTCCATCTGTCCATCTGTGTCTCATTCACTATTCTCTCCCTCTGTCCTATGTCACTCCTCTTCTGTCTCGTTCATTGTAATTCATTCACCCTGCTATCTCTCCCTTCCTGTGTGTGTGCACGAGCGCGCATGTGTGCGTATGTGCGCGTGTGGGCGGCGTTGAGTGAAGATTGAGTGGTTTGATCCCCAGCCTCCTCAAGGCATTGTGTCTTACTCGAGTGTTCTTGACACAGAACCACTAACTGCTCCTGACAAGCAGATTGTTTCCTTGCATGGTTACATCCACCACTTTCCGTCACCTTCAGTGTGGAAATGGGTGATTCTGGAATATTTTATACAACAGGTCGTTTCGCGGAAGCAAGCTGATTGGTTGAAGCAGCCGTCTAGCCATGCTTCAAAACAAGCATGATGGAACGCCTAATCAAAACAATGACATCTGTTAGCTACGCTCATAACTTCTCCTAGAACGCAGAAGACAGTGTAGCTAGGCTAGCAAGTGTCTTTGTGGTTGTAGCGGCCACATCTGTCATTAAAGTGATGATTTGTCAGCCAATATTTTCTAGTTTTAAGAGTAACTGTTGTATAATTTCAATATTACACTTGTGGGGGCCGGTTGTCATTAAAGAACTTCTATGTTGAATTTCAGAACTCAGCAGAAGTAAGTCACTTTGAGCAGTTGCACTATAAATGCAAGACCATTGCATTTACATTGTACCTCTCGGCCTGTCATATAAAAGAGATGTATCGGCCATTGCTGACCATATTAGAAATGTAATTTAATTTCTTGACAAGACAACATTGTCCAATGATTGTACTCCTCACTTTTGCAGAACCACAACCGCCATCTATCTGTAATGGAGCCTAGCCGTATTTGAGTCATGTAAGTCCCACTCAACGGACATTTGACTGCATTAATAGGACCGTAGGTGCATCTGTGACAATGCATAGGTAGAAGAACACACATAAGAATGCTATGTGCATTTACGGTGCTGGAGAGAATCAGTGTTCAAGGGCCTTAACTGTTCAGAAGAGGCCCAGGCCTAAATAGAGTGGATAATAGAGAGGCCTCTGTAGCAATTTGCACCATTCATGCTACATTACACAAACAGCTGTTGAGGCGAAGGACTGTGAAGAGCCTTATTTTTATTCAATCGTACCCACTGTACTGAAGAACCCTCTAAATTGTACCCATAAAAGGTCCTGGCGCACTATTTCCTATCAGTTCTCTAACTCTTTATAGCGATGGCTTCATGCATGTGTGGGGTGTATTGACAAACTGGCGTAAGGACGAGCAGCCAGCCAGTATAGGAAATTCAATCCTTGAGACAGCAGAATCTGCATTTCAAAATGAAACTTCACACCCCTCTATAGAAGTAGTGTGCTGCGCGATCAGTCTCCTCCCTGCCTTTGTTTTCGCTATGCTGTCGGTTCAACTTCGTCAGGGATATTATGTGAAACACTGGTAAACAAGGAAAAGGGGGGAACCTATCAACGTGTGCGTTTGTCTGCGACAGCCACGGCATTAATGAACCTTCGACACGAGATGAGCAATTATGCGTGATGTTGGCATGGTGTTTGTTCTTGTCTGTGAAGAAGCATCCAATTATCGGCTGATCGGATGGTATCCAGGGGCTTGCGACAACTGTCGCTTGCAATTCTGACGTTGTACAGCTGATGGGGGACGCTGTATCCAAGTAACACGGAGAGACTGCTTTAAAAGGACGTGCTTTTGAGCTGGTTTGTTTTTCAACGGTAATTACATCTGACAATACATGCCAGCATTTACAATTTACCCCTCTAGTTTTTTTTTTTGTCATCGTACAAACAGAAAGTGACAGATATGGAGATGCATTTTTAAGTGAGCCAAAATAGAGGGAGATGGAGAGAGAGAGGAAGGCTACTGGAGTATTTATGTTACCTTCTTAAAAGCATCATTATGATTTCATAAGGAAAGCAGCATAGTACATTGGGTTGGCTGGTACCTGAAACTCCTTTCTCTGAATGATTTTCACGTGGGAAACATTTGGAGGAGGGTCAAAGCGTACAGTTGGCAGTAGTAACTTAAACAGCTGCACATTGTCGTACAGAAGTAGAAAATACTTTACAGTACCTCCTCCAACGCACTTCCTAGTTTATGTACTTTCTAATTTCTCTATCTATCTCTCTATCTCAATCTACCCCCCCCCCCTCCCCATCTTTAATGTTTTCACCAAGTCACGTTTGGTTGTCCTGCACTGCTTTCTCTCTCCCTAAAAAAAGGTTTAATTAAGGACAAATTCAGGTTTAAACAATGTTATCTTTAGCTTTTAGATGGTGCTTTGACCTGCATGGAGGACATCCAGGGATAAATAGTGTTGTTAAGTGGTGTTATTATGTTCTTATGGATCAGAAATGGGCAATATGCAAATGATCTACACTGCAGTGGTTTTCAACCTTTTTTCATACAAGGGCCCACTATTTATTCTACATTTTAGCCACGGACCAACATTTGTTGGGTTAGGGTCAGACTCAGCATTAGAGTGGAGTTGAGTCTCTCGGACCCAAAAGCATGAAGTTTTTGTCATCAAGAGAGAGAGTTGACTGGCAAAACGTTGGTCAAAATAACAATTCTGCATTTTCTAATTGTGTAGATTTTTGAAAATGAAATAATTCAGAAGTTTAAATATAATTTAACTCTTGAGAGTGTAAAATGAAACCAAATCCAAAGTCTCAAGAATTACAGATCTATAAGGGTCCATGGTCCAGTTGTTTACCAAATGTCCAAATGGACTCCTCTCAGGGACCACTGATGGTCCCCGGACCACCTGTTGAAAACCCCTGCTATAAAGAAGTGTCCATCAGCTATGCTTTTGATGAGCAGAGTAGGGTAAAAAAAGCGTCATTGTCAATCAACCATTTAGTGTCCCTGTGGTAGTTAGCAGCCAAACCACTAGGGGGCAATGTGATCTCACCTCCAGCCCCTGTACTGGTTCCAGTGATGGGATGATCTTTGTCATTCCTCTACCCTGCAAACCAGTATTCCCACATCCCCAATGATGTGTCGGTGGAGAAGACGTGAGATGTGCAGACAAAACACCCTGCAGGCGAGACCGTGTTTTAGACAAGGGTGGAATTTTTAACGCATGGACTGATAATCATTGGGACCACCCACACATACAGAATTAATTGAGAGGGAGATGAATCACTGCGTCCACTGGCAGCTAGGCTCTGCTTTAAAAGGCAGGATTCCGTAGCCAAGGTTTGATACAGTCCCCGGCTGGAGACTGGAGCAGAGGAAGATGTTCTCTGTAGGCCTGAACCTGTTGTGAACCAGCCTGTGCTTATTTCTACATGGTTTGATTGTGATAAACGACTCACGTTTTGTTTTGAGGAAGGCTAGCTATTCTCTTGCTTTTATTTCAGTGTTTTTCAACCTTTTTCATGCCAGGGCCTACTAGTTATTCAGCATCCGAGCCACGGACCACCATTTGATGACATTTTAGCCCCACAGACCCAAAACTAAAGATTTATTTTGCTTTTGTTCACAATACCAGGCTGGATTTCAAAAACAAAACAGCCAAACAAAAGCTCATAATGACCATTAATTAAACCACTATTTTATTTGAACAATTGAGGACAAATCAACTTTAGGATGACCTTTGCGTTTTCTTTGCATACACAAAAAATAGCAGACCTACTAGTTCACAATGCAAGTTCTGAGCTTGTCGATCTGCTGTTTTTGAAGAAATCCCATGCCACAAAGTAATCTAAGAAAAATATAGCAACATCAGAATACAGGACATGTATAGGCCTACACTCCTTTTACTATTCAATTTGATGTGCATTTTCTAATCGCTGGTCATGGCCCACTTTACCTACAGATTTGAGGTGAGCAAGTATGCGTCTGCCGCTTGCATGATGAAATGTGCTGTGTGTTGTACTGGTAGTGAATTCACTGTACATGCTACTGAGCGTGTCATTCCTGATTCCGCTTCACTATGCATTCTGTCACTCACTGTTGACTGTCTTCATGCTTATTCATCTGAGTAAAATACTTGATGGCACGGTAACACATTTACTGTATACCTCTAGAGTGCCTTTTACGCAAAAACAAAAACAATTAAGAAAACTATATTCCCCTTTTCTTTCCTGGATGAGTGCCTCTTTTGCATAATGTCAACATAATAAGGCACCCTGTGACTCTGGCTCTGGCACATGGAGAATGTGTATGGTGGTGTGTGTGTTCATGGCTTTGGGTGTGCTAAGCGTTTGCGCACGGACCTCCATTGTATGACTTGCGTGACCTTATGCATTTGCTGTTGCATTTAGATAAGCTCTCCCAGCTCCTGCTCTTTTGCATCATTGGAGTGACAGTCTCTTTTCACATGCTCAGAGTGTTCCCCTCCATCCTAATAGCATCTCCGCTTGAGCCTGCCTCTGTCACATTCAGATTGAAATTTCTGAAAAAGCCAGGCTGTGTTCCAAATCGCTCTCATTTCTTATTCCCTGTTCGGTTCAGTATACTCACTACAGTGCATGGCAAAAGCAATATATATATATATAGATCACGATGTAAAGAACAAGTCGGCAAAAATATTAAATGTATTTAGGACACTATGTCTGCACTGTTGCACCTGGTTAGAAGTTAACATTAAACACAGAAAGAGAACAAGACGTTTAATTTGTGGTGAGTTTCACTTAGGTTCATTGACACCTGAACAGCTTCACATTGGCAATCATTTAAGCGACCAATGGCCAAACAAAACACAAAATTAACCATAAATCGATAGCCCAATGTTGATACTTAAATGCTATTTATTATTATATGTGTACATTGTCTCTGCGTTTGTCTGACAGCAGTGTCAACCCAGTGACAAACATCGCTGTAATTTTGACATTCAGTTTAATGTATGGTGCATGTTGTTACCACATTTTTAAAGGTGCAGTGAAATGGTTAAGGATAACTGTTTTCCCAGTTGGCAACATGATGGGTTACACCAAGTACCAGTACAAGGGGTCTTAGTTGTCTTAGTTGTGCAGATATAATAATCGTCCTGTCTCCCATGGCAGCTGCAAGGCAGAGAATTTCACCCATGCTTTTTTCCCTGTCCCAAATAAAAGAGTAAATGTGTTTATTCCATTCTTTGAATTCACCGTAATGACAGGAAATGGAATCTGGGTAAAATTATCATCTTGATCGCTTTTATTCTGTCACCAAAGTCTGGGGGGAGCATGCACGGTCTACTGAAGTCATCATGCATATTTTTATACCATTAACATCTAAATAATTGTGACAAGTCCTTGGGGAAATGTACACCTAAAAATGTAAAATGAGATGAATACCAATTGAAATTGTACTTTGTACATAATACTGTTCTTGTTTAGGATTGTAATTAAAAGTCAAGACCTGTATTTTCTGTATATTAAGAACAGAGACCTGAATAGAACCCAGGTGCTTCCAACAATTCTGTCACTAGTGGCAGCCGAGATCGTCGCTCCATGATTGTGATTGTGTAATTTATATCATTATTCGCATACAAACCTATCATGTATACTTCTCTCCACTGACGTTTACAAAGTTAAACTTCACAGACAAAAGCTAATAAAACATCAAAATGATAAGCCTTTCAAGTTTATGTTCTACAGTTGTTCTTTCACCTTTGACAAGGTAACATTACCTCTACAGATCTTGTCCAGACAAATACAAGTACAGTACCTGCTTATTAGCTAATCTTCCATGTTGTCTGGGAGGCAACCGACACGATTGCATTGATAAGACTACAACCCGGGAATCCTCGCTCAGCGTGGCCGGTTGGCCGCCTTGTTTTAAGCCCTGTGTCCGTGTGGCGTGATTGTTATGGTTAGGGTTAGTGTTAGTGTTGGAGGAGGCTAGCATATTGACCAAAACTACCGCAATAATAAATAATAAAGTAGCCAAATGTGAGTTAAAACAAACTACATCGTGATTCGCGGCACACTCACGGCGAAGGGGGCAGGGCTGAGTACGCTTATCAACTTAGTTGGCTGGCAGCATGTGACAAGACACAACAACATCAGCATAATAAGCAACCTACTGGGAATACTCCCTTGAATTCAACTCCGCTGGTATACGTTTGGGAGTTTGGAACCCGACATTTGCTAACACGCTACGCACTGTATAGTCCACTAAAGCAGCTATAGTGGACTAAATACAGCTACAGTATAGTATAGCTACTGAAGGAGTGAGTGATTTGGACCCAGCTCCATGAAGGGAACATTAATAATAAATGCAATTTTCTGCTGTGCAGAGGATCAGAAAAAGGGAGTGGCTCAGCGGTGTCACTTTTCTTACCAGTATCCCCCACCCCACCAGTGTTATGTTAGGGAGTTCTCCATAATCCCTGCTCAGAGTTAGGTCTCGTTTTCTCTGCATACTGTTGTAGCATGGTGGTGGGAGCCAGGGAATCGATAACCTGTCGTTGTGTGTGCGTGTGTGCACAAGCATGAGTGCATGTGTGCTTGTGAGAGGGAAAGAGAGACCTTGCATACTTGGGATGGTAGTGGACTAGTGGTGGTGCTGTGTGTGTAGGGAGGGGGGTGTGGGCTCTTGCTTCTGCTGCTGGAGAAAAAGACAACGGCCCGAACCTCCCCACAGCCTTCCCTGCAAGAAATGAGAGATGGTGCCAGACCAACTTGCAAAACCAATGTCGCCAACACAATTAAAGACAGTGCGTGTGCGTGCACGTGTGTGTGCAGTTACCATGTTGTGCATAGTAGCCTACCTGAATAAATGTACCAGTTGGTAATTTGTCCGTGGGTATAGGCATGCTCAATGGCGATATTAGATTGACAGATTGACATTGACATAAAACGCACAGACCTACTAATGGGCTTGTTCCATTCTATTTTCTATTTTCCATTCTATGTTCTATTCTATTTTCTAATTCGGATGTTTAAACATAATTTAACTCTTGAGAGCGTTAAAATAAAACCAAATGGACCCTTTATGCGTCCATTTGGTTTAATTTTACACTCTCAAGAGTTACAGATCTAGGGTCCAAGTGCCCACGCCCCTCTTCTGGAGAGCCTAATATCGCCTATGGGCATGCTCTGTGTGTGCTGTGCGTATGTATGTTCCCACGTTTGCAAGCACCCTCATGAGCTGCTGATAGAGCTCTTTGGCTGATGAAGAGGAAACTGTACAGTTTACGGCGCCCTGCTGGGAGATGAGTCTTCTGTAGAACTCTGATAACGTCATCAGACCCGCTGGGAAGACCTCCCGTCTCTCTGTCTCTCTCCTTCGTATTCAGATGTGATGCGACAGACCGTGTGGACAAACCTTCGCTATTCTCTCTGTGAGCAACGCGGTGGCATGGTGGTGGTGGTGGTGGGCATTTGGCTGCTTGTATGACAGCATAGCTGCAGCTGACATTTTTTGCTTCACCTTACAAGATCACAGCACTCTCTAAAGCAGGGGGTTTTCAACAGGTTGTCCGGGGACCACCACTGGTCCCTGAGAGGATTTCAGGTGGTCCCCAGGCTAAATGATAGAAAGTTGCTTAACCAGATGTAACTCTTTGAGAGCGTAAAAATGAAACCAAACGGACCCTTGCCGGTCTATTTGGTTTCATGTTTACACTCAAGAGTTCAAATATTCATCATGTTTGTGAATTAGCCCCAAGTCTACACAACTAGAGAATGTAGGACATTAATGCTCATTTTGATCTGTATGTTTGACTGTTTTGTTTCCCAAATCCAGCCTGGAATTGTGGAGAAAAGCAAAGTATAAATCTTTAATTTTGGAGTCTGTGGGAGTTAAATGTCATCAAATGGTGGTCCATGGCTCAAATTCTGAATAAATAGTGGGCCCTGGTATGGAAAAGGTTGAAAACCACTGGTCTAAAGTGATTTATTGGTATGGAACAAATTGGAAATTATGTTTCCTGGAAGATTTGTTGCACTGGCAGATTTGTTGCCCTGCCCTATACATGTAAGAAATTGGTGTACCTTACATGAGCCATACATGAGACTAGCTTGAAAATTGTTATTAGAAGTAATTGACATAAATTAAGCATTAAATTGTACATTGTATTTGGGGCACAAGCAGTAACACTTAATTCCATTGTTCTTTTGCTACTTCATTGATGGATTAAGTGTAGAAGTTCAAGAAAACATTTTTGAGGGGAGTGAGCCCCTCCTTGCCCAGCTTTCTGAGCACAAACATCACATACTTTTATTGGCTGAGCAAATTGTGAGGGCAGAAAAGTGACACGAAATTGATTGGCCGGAATGATATTTGGGATGATTTGACTGGTTGAACACGGTGATGGATCAGGTATGATGTACGGCGATAAGAGAGAGCCCCTTACTTCACACATGTGTTTTTGTTTATTATTACTTATGCTGCTACTGGATTTGCTGGCCTCCAGGGGCAGCTGTCCACTGCAGATGTCAAACCACCAGTTTGGAACATTTCATCTGTACCTGTTGAGATGTCCATTGGTGACTAATGGCTTTATTTTATACTCTGGAAAGCCATGTTAGTAATTTGCTCAAACTGCTGGCTCACATATTTGGCTAGGCTCAACGGTTTCTCTCGAGGATATACTGTAGTTCAGTTCATTTGAGTGTACGGTGGCAGCTTATTTGCACAATGATTTAAACATAGAGTCAAAGATATGAAACAAAGTCTCTGAATGCTAAAAGTACATGAAGGTAGAAGCAAAATGCAAAACAAAGCCCACACACTGCTGTGGAGACTGGAATAACAACTAGATGCTTGCAGTGACAACGTCGCTGAAACATTCTCTTGGTCTGGGTCTATTCAGTAATGTAGACCAGGGGTTTTCAACAGGTGATCTGGGGACCACCAGTGGTCTCTGAGAGGGTTCCAGGTGGTCCTCAGCTAAGTTTGTTAACCAGATGTAACTCTTGAGAGCATAAAAATGAAACCAAATGAACCCTTGCGGGTCCGCTTGGTTTCATTTTCACCCTCTCAAGGGTTAAAATATTCATCATGTGAATTAGCCCAAGTCTACACAACTAGAGAATGTAGAAGATTAATGGTCATTTTGATCAGTATATGTTTGACTGTTTCGTTTCCCAAATCCAGCCTGGAATTGTGGACAAAAGCAAAATACCGGTAAATCTTTAGTTTTGGGGTCTGTGGGGCTAAACTGTCATCAAATGGTGGTCCATGGCTCAAATGCTGAATAAACGGTGGGCCCTGGTAAGTCAGTGGTTTGGAAACCACTGACTTAGACAACTGTATTGTCAACTTGGTAACTAACCATGATCTGAAACATACTTCCTGGGCACATGGGTGTACTTTTGTCAAGTTGTCTGGCTTTGCGGGATGTTAATCAAATCAGCTCAAGGTGGCGATACCGCAACATTACAGACAGTGGCGTTTCTAAGCAATTTGGAGCCCCAGGCAAGATTTTCCCTGGAACCCATGGAAAATCCTGTGACGTCATACCTATGACAGGCACAGTGAAATGGCACCCCTAAGGGATAAAATGATGAGCTATGTTATATAAAGAACACAATTATGTGTTTTAAATGTTCGATTGTAGTTATAGAGCACAAGTGTAATGTACCGGTATTTAAATTATCCATATAGGGCTTCTTCTTCCGGGATCCTTTTAAAGCATGTCTGCCCCCCCCTTCATGACACACCAGGCAACTTCGTAGTCTGCCTAATGGCAAAAACGCCCCTGATTACAGATTAAAGTGGGTTTGTCCAACTCTGTTATTTGGTGTAAATTCGCAGTGGGAAGGGGTGGGTGGCGGGGGTGGGTAGTGGATTAGCTAGCGGTCGAACGCTGCCAACTGCAGTGAAATGCAGTAAAGCTGACAAGGGGGAGGCTGTACGTTTTGGTGGCAACGGTGATTCATTGAGCCGTTGACCTTCCTCCAGAAGGAGATGATGAACGGCTTGGTGCCAGACCCCCTGACCAACCTGGGGCCCCCTAGCTGCTCTGCCTCAGCTATCTGAAGCCTCACCTTCAGCTCACATTCAATCACTCTGGCGGGCACCCGCTTGATAAATATCTGCCATATGGCTACCTTTCCTCACCTCTCTCTCACTCTGTCCGGCAAAACAAACAACAAAATGACACTGGTGGTGGCGCTGCAATGGTGTCACCCACCAGCCCCACCATGCACTTCTGGCCCCCCACCCAACCCCACCGCCCAACTCCACTTTGCCCCCATTGCTTGTAGTTGCCTGCATTATAACGCCTAATATAAGCGTCTGTATGTGTATGCAACTACGCATATGTGCGTGTCTGTGTGCGTGCTTGTGTGTGTACACCTGCGTACGCGTGCATGTTGGGGTGAGACTCCAGAGTTTATGGTTGCTTCACTCAATAGTTCATCCATCTTGTGCAGTAACCCCACCTGACACTAGAAGTAAGTTTGGAGCTGACCTGAAATACCCATAGAGCTATATTAAAGTAGGGCTGACCTCCCCTCTCCGAGCACCATTGTTTTCTTTTATGAAAGTTGTCAGGTGCAATAAACTTTCGCAGAAGTACACTACTGTATTTGAAAGAGCACATGTACAGTACAGGGGTTGACACTAACACTTGCCCGGGGCAAGTAAAAAAATGGTGGGGCAAGTGAAGACTGCTACCTGGTTGCCCGATCGGGCAAGTGTGCACTATAGTGTGCACTATAACACAACACAAGATAAATTTGTCTTGAAGGCAGTCATTGTCTCTGTGTCTTTCCCTGCTTTCTAGCTATCCACAATTCCAGGCTAGATTTGGGAAACAAAACAGGCAAATTAACATGCACATCAAAATGACCTAATCTTTTACATTCTCTAGTTGTGTAGACCTGGGCTAATTAAGATGATGAATTTTAACTCTTGAGAGTGTAAAAATGAAACCAAATGGACCCGCAAGGGTCCATTTGGTTTCATTTTTACATTCTCGAGAGTTACATATGGTTAACCAACTTAACTGGCGACCACCTGGGACCCTCTCAGGGACCTGTTGAAAACCCCTGGTTTAAAGCACCCAAGTAGGAAGTAAGTAAGTAAAAATTAAATGCAAAATTTACAATATATTTTTGGGGGGCAAGTGACCATGACCTGTGGGCAAGTAGAACCTGACTTGCACTTGCCCGATGGGCAAGTGCCTCGGAGACCTTAGTGTCAACCCCTGCAGTACGTTAGTGTATTTGTTTCTTGGCTCCAGGTAAAGCGGAAAAACCTGCAATACTGTATTCAGCCACTAGTTAATGCATGCTTGAAGAATTCCGTTACGGTCTTGGGGGGCTTGCCTTGGAAATCCCCCCCCCCCCGTTTAGATGAAACACGCCCGGCTGTTGTCTGGGTGGCTTAGCATTCTGTGTCTCGTATCAGGAGTCGGGACGTTCATGAGTAAACCCCCCTGGCCTTCGACACAAGTACCTCTCTTTCTGTTTCATAAAAGAAAGTCGGTGCTGTCCTGCAGAAGCCCTCTGGAACTCCTGGTATTACAAGCGTATATACGGGAGGAGGTGCACCTGCTGCTGGCATGGCTGGGAAATAAAGCAGAAGCAATTACCAGGCACTCCTGGTGTATTTCAGCCTCTGGGCTGTCGCCTGGGCAGGAGCCTGGCTCTGGGCTCTCCTTGCAAAATTCATCGACTCGCATGCGCGCACACAGCATGTTTAAGCTGTGTATTCCAAACAACAGCAAGACCTGCACGCGGACAGGTGCCTTGTGGTGATGGTACTATAGGGAACAATAGATAGAAAAGTGCCCTTCTGGGCACAGGTCTCCACCAGGCCAGGACAGGTTGTGGCCTCCTGGTGGTGCTATAATAGGCCAATGTAAAAAAGGTACCATTTATTATTATGACTTTAGGATTTGGATGATTTCAGGCATTTTGTCCAAAAATGTGTTTTGCAAATGTTCACCTGTTGGTGGCGCTATAACAAGCCATTGTGAAAAGAGTGGAATATTTTTCTCGGCCTAGTATTATAGTGTGTTGAAGATTTTATGTAAATTGCCTGCTGTGTTCATCATCTTTACAAAATCAGCCTCCTGGTGGCGCTATACCATGCCGTTGTGGAAAATTTGGGGCAGAGGTTCATGCTTGCCATTCAGGGAGTGTGTGTGCAAATTGTGATGTCGATCTGGTTCACAGTTTGGGAGATTAGCTGGTAACATACGGACACACAATTTTTTTTTTTCAAAAAGATGCCACGAATCTGCCTCCTGGTGGCGCTATAACATGCCGTTGTGGAAAATTTGGGGCAGAGGTTCATGGGTGGCATCCAGGGAGTGTGTGTGCAAATTGTGGCATCGATCGGGTTAACGGTTTGTGAAATTAGCTGGTAACAGTCGGACACGCTCACAGATTTTTGCAAAAAGATGGCAAAAATTGGCCTCCTGATGGCGCTATAACACGCCGTTGTGGAAACTTTGGGGCAGAGGTTCATGGTTGGCATCCAGGGAGTGTGTGTGCAAATTGTGGCATCGATCGGGTTAACGGTTTGGGAGATTAGCTGGTAACAGACAGACATACACACAGATTTTTGCAAAAGGATGCACAAATCGGCCTCCTGGTGGCGCTATAACATGCCGTGGGTCAAAAAGTTGGGGCAGAGGTTCATGGTTGGCATCCAGGGAGTGTGTGTGCAAATTGTGCCATCGATCGGGTTAACGGTTTGGGAGATTAGCTCGTAACAGACAGACATACACACAGATTTTTGCTAAAACATTGCACAAATCGGCCTCCTGTTGGCGCTCTAAAATGCCTCTGTGGAAAATTTGAGCGAGAGGTTCATGGTTGGCATCCAGGGAGTGTGTCTGCAAATTGTGGCATCGATCGGGTTAACGGTTTGGGAGATTAGGTGGTAACAGACAGACATACACACAGATTTTTGCAAAAACATTGCACAAATCGGCCTCCTGTTGGCGCTATAAAATTCCGCTATGGAAAATTTGAGCGAGAGGTTCATGGTTGGCATCCAGGGAGTGTGTCTGCAAATTGTGGCATCGATCGGGTTAACGGTTTGGGAGATTAGGTGGTAACAGACAGACATACACACAGATTTTTGCAAAAACATTGCACAAATCAGCCGCCTGGTGGCGCTATAAAATGCCACTGTGGAAAATTTGAGCGAGAGGTTCATGGTTGGCATCCAGGGAGTGTGTCTGCAAATTGTGGCATCGATCAGGTTAACGGTTTGGGAGATTAGGTGGTAACAGACAGACAAACACACAGATTTTTGCAAAAACATTGCACAAATCGGCCGCCTGGTGGCGCTATAAAATGCTGCTGTGGAAAATTTGAGCGAGAGGTTCATGGTTGGCATCCAGGGAGTGTGTCTGCAAATTGTGGCATCGATTGAGTTAACGGTTTGGGAGATTAGGTGGTAACAGACAGACAAACACACAGATTTTTGTCAAAAAATGGCCAAAATAGGCCGCCTGGTGGCGCTATAACATGGCGTTGGGGAAACTTAGGGGCAGAGATTCATCGTTGGCACCCAGGGAGTATGTGTGCAAATTTTGGCATCGATCGGGTTAACGGCGCCGGAGATTACCTGGTAACAGACGGACACGGACACACACACACACACACACACACACACACACGGACGGAGTGCAAAACATATTCCCCACCATGCCTCCGGCCTGGTGGAGACAACAATAGATAGAGATAAAGAAACGGAGAGTAGAGACAAGCACCATGAAATACGAGTTTTAAAAGCTGTAGCGGTGAATGCTAAAAGGTATTGATTATAATAGTTTGTGCTTTCTGTTTATAAATTCCTTATTTCATTCTCTTCCGGTACTATGGTCAGCATGACTTGAGACTAAATAGTGCCTTTCTGATATAATAGACCACCACCATGAGCAATTAGTCTCTTGCTGTAGGTTTCCATGGTTGCACCCATTAATTATGATGGCCTGGTATGAATGAACGCACTATTAGCCAATGCCATGTCATATTTTAATGTTGCTATTTAAATGCAAATTCTAACTTAATGACCCCAATTGAATTGCAATGAATAGTTTCAATTTCCATTTTTTGGTATGCCTTTGATGTGCCTTTGAAGCATGCGAGGCCCCAGCAGCATTGCATCATAGTTGAATGATTCACCACAAATAACATAACATTATATATATATGTATATATATATATATATATATATATATATATATATATATATATATATATATATATATATATATATATATATATATATATATATATATATATATATATATACTATATATATATATATATATATATATATATATATATATATATATATATATATATATATATATATATATATATATATATATATATATATATATATATATATATACACACACACACTGCATAAACTTTGCGTCCACAGCCACTTACGTACAACAATTCTGCCTGCAATGTAGCTCGGTTTCATAAATATAACTGACCCCCTGACTTCGAGTTAAAACAGAAATTGGCACATAGTTTTATATGTGCATTTTAATACACTGCAAACATGGGCAGACAATGCCAAAGGACACGATGGGATCCAGTAAGAGTGCAGCCCACAGCACGGTACAAGAGACCATCAAACACAGAGGTGTGGTAACTCAATAACCTCACCTACAAATACGCATCTATAGCTGCCTCTCTCTCTCTCTCTCTCTCTCTCTCTCTCTCTCTCTCTCTCGCTGTCGAGCGCACGCCTCAGCTCATAACCTTGGCCAATACTGATGTCCCTGTGGGGCTAATACCGGTCAGAGTGGGTTGTAATACTACTAATCAGACGCTTTAACTTTTATGTAAATTGCCCCGGCTTATGAATTTTTAAAGAGGTGATGTCAAAGACAAAAGAGGGAGGGATGAGGGCAGGTGAGCGGATGCTGAACTGTCAGAGATGTGCGCGCTAAATCTGATTACCCCTCAGTGGAGAAACGCTCTCACCCACACAAATGAGACTTAGGTACTTATTGTACTGTAATTAGGTATTCTGCCGCAAGCGCTAGCCAGGCACGGACGTGATTTTCTAAACTGATTCGATGTAAGACACTTGCAGAAACGTGATAATACAATCTTGCAAGTATTGCTTTTACAACATGTCTACCATGACCATGCTGAAAGTTTTACAATTTCATTTATTGTAGTAGTTTTGGTATTTACAAGACGGACAGATTTTTGTTTTTGTTTTTTCAAGCTTTTCAACTTTTTAGGTTGTTATTAGAGAAGGTAAAATATGATGATGTTCTGTAGGACAGGTTAACCCCTGTCATGACAGTCATGCAGTACAGTAGCTTAATCTAGTTCCACGTGCACATAAAAAACGTGCACATAAACGATTTCAAATATACTCATAATTACTCACAAAATATTTTCATTGCTGCAAGCTTAGTTATTTAATAAAAAGCCCCCCCCCCCCTCTTTCTGGATTGGGGTAAGTTTGGCAAACACACAGGGAGCACACTCGCCTATTAGTTTATATTGGCAATGCAGTTAGCCTGCATATATCAAACACACCCAGTGTTTCAGAGTGTCACACTCCAACTGAACAATGGGGGCACGTCATTGAAAGCCAATGGCAAAAAACAGCTTTTTATTAAACAATGTGGAATGCAGTAATTTAAATCGGTGTACCTGCAGATTCATAACACCCATGAGCTACTTTGTGAGTACTTCATATTTGCCATTGGAATGTCTATGTGCATGGTTTTTTAGTGTAAATGTAGCGATCCGTGTAGAACTGGAGCTACTGCTTGACACTTGTGAAGTACGAGCGTCATGTGAAGCATGGCTAGGATAGGTTATATATATAGAATGAATTAATCCCCAAGTTTGTGCTGAATCTGGTGAGTGATATGAGTGGAACACCCTCTGGTGTTGTGCCTGTAGGCTTCACTCACATTTTTTTGAAGTAGTTACTACAGTAGACAGGTACATTTCACTTGAGAAACTTCAAAACCAGGAACATTGCAAGTTGCTGTACTCTGTCCTCTACCCAGAGATAACTCACCCTATAGCTGCGTAATGAGTTGGGGTTAGGTGAGTCTGGATCCTAGGTGTGAGCCAGTCTAGCAGTCGTGACTATTTTGTTTTTTTAGTTTTAATTTGAGTACATTTGGGGTTCTATAGTACCACTATGTAGGTCTACTACAGCCAACAAGGTGATTGTCATTCCCACTTAATCATAGTTTTTCCAATGTTAAGTGTAATTAAAGATCACTCTTCCCTTACAGTCTTATGACTGTATATATTACTGTGTGCAGTACTACTGCACATGCACAGTCATACTGTAATACAAAATATGACACAACAATGTTCCATTTAGACTGACACGTGTAGATATTCTTTATTCAGGTATGCAGTTAGAATATCAGCCTAATTAAATGCATTTTTCTTAGTTAGAACATGTCTAATACAACAGTATTAGACATGTAGTAACATGTATTTTAAAATGAGTGAAAGAAGTGTCATAAGCTGATTAATCGATTCATCGTTTAATTAATCAGCTGATGAATTGATTATGAAAGTTATCGTTAGTTACTCAGTTTTACCAAGGTGTAGTGACAGTTTGTTGTCAGCGAGCCATGTGCAGATTTTACTGAGCTCATAGCTCATAAAAAACTAAAATGGGAGAAAAATGGAAAAGATAACAAAAGAAATAGTATAATGATAGTGAGGTCCTCCTGCACATTTACAGAGCTAGGCAATCGATGATTGTAACATTTATTATGTTAACCTTACATGCAATTTCTAATGGAGATGATTTTTCCCCCGCATTTTAATGACCAGGTTCTGTCTGTGAGTAGAAGGAAAGAATAGGGGGGTGTTTTTCGCCTTAAGATGAGACGAAGAAGCAGGAGCATGCATTCTATATAGACTACTAGCCCACACAGATTAAATGTCTCGCTAAAACAGCGTTGCCCTGTAATTACTGACCTGCATTGTACGCTACTCAAGGCAGCCTCTTAAGCATCTCTTACGCGCACGCACGCGCACACACACACACACACACACACACACACACACACACACACACACACACACACACACACACACACACACGCACACAATTGTGTGGCTGTAGCAGACTGATTTCATAATTCAGGTCAACAGCGGGCCTTAGGCGTACAACCCGAGCGCTCCCGTCTTCATTTGTGCGAGAGGTATAATACCTCTGATGTGCAGCTCCAGTGGTTCACAGGTTTAGACTGATGTGTTCGCCTCAAGGAATGGACCCCTCAGCAACCAGGCAATCGGTTTTTGTTGTGAGGACCTTTACAAACATTTTTTTAGATGAGTAAAACTCAAATTCTGATGTGCTGTCGGGATTTATTTTAATTTGATGTGCTCGTAATATGAAAGAAGACAGTGTTCTCTCTTATCATTAAAAACCTATTCAAAATCACTATAGTGAGGTCGTGTCCCTGACGTGAGATTCTGCTCTCATTCTGGACATTCTCTGGACATTGTAAGTTGTACAGTATATGTTCCTTCGTAAATTATACCGTAAGTGTATGTAATAAGTTCTAACTAGAAGTCTCCATCAGGAGGATAGGAGTGGCAAAATATCGGATTAATATAATTTAAAATGTGTTTATTTAAAAAAAAAAAAGGTCTGTGTGATCCACAAATGGGTCCCGGCCACTGAATGGGAATCACTGGCTTATTATGGGTAGAGAGCTATATATGCTGCCAATCTGCGGTCTACTTGTTGAAATGTCCCTGAGCAAGATAATGAACCCCTGACTGCTGCCCCAGGCGCTGCCCCCGGCTGTAGTGCCCACTGCTTGCTTGTAGGAGTGGTCAAATGCATTTGACAAACACATTGTGGATTCAGACCGCAGCCATCTTAGCCAGCAAGGTGCTAACAAGGTGCATCTTCCCTTTGACAGCCCATTCTTCCAAAGGGAAGAGTCCTATCTAATTGTATTAAACTGAAAGCTTGAATTATGCGCTTACTATCTGCAAAGTGTTTGTTTCATAAATATCCACCGTATACATGTTATGAGCTACTGCCTGTCAAGAATTGCTCTGCATTTGATTTTCTAAGTGTCAGAGTTAGGAAGCGCTCGTTATCAGTATTGCAACTTCCTGCTGCCTACTGCATTATGTGCAAATTCAAAACGGATGATACGCATGGGCTGTTGAGTGATACTCAACAAGCACTTCCAAACTCCAGCACTTGGAATAAAATCTTCTCCAACTAATTTCTCATCAGGAAGTAGCTCATAACATAGAAAGAGGATGATTAGCTTTCCCTATAGCTGCAATGTTGGTGAATTTCACATTTGTTAATACAGTTAGGACTTTACTGTTGAATACCGTTGATATTTTGTACTTCATATGACAGAGTTAAGGCTCATTCAGAGTTTAGAATTTCGGTGACCACCGCGAGCACCGATCTGAGCACCGCGACCACCACTCTTCATAGACCACTACCAGCACCTCTCCACTCCTCCTCCCCTCTCCCCCCTCTCCCGCTCTCCTTGCTGATTTTATGTTTATTTCCTATTCTATTTATGTCATTGACTCTATCATTGAATTCCTTCCTTCTCCGCCCGCCTGTTGCACTGTGGTGTGTTGTGTGTTTTCTTTTCCTTCTCTTTTCAAACTATGAATATCAAACTAGAATGACCTATACAAGCTCAGAAGCTTGTATAGATAGATAGCATAAAGGCTTATGCTATCTATCTATACAAGCTCAGAATGATTCACAACACGAATGGTTTACAACTTGTATATCTGCTTTTAAAAATCACATTATTTTTGTCATGTCAAAAAGAGGGTTGTGCAGATTGAATGTAGGGTGAGTCTGTGGGCGTTATTTTACATGTATATGTATTTAGCTTGTAAATATAATAAGTCTACATTGGATCCATTGGACTACACATCCTTTTTTTTCCATTTTGTGGAAAACCAAGTAATGGTTGTATGTGGACATACTACTACTGTATCCACCAGGGGTGCCCACCCTTTTTTGACCTGAGAGCTACTTTCAAAATGACCGGCTCAACAAGATCTACACATCAATAATGTGATTATTCCATTACTGAAAATCCATAAGGCCCAGTAGAAACTTTGAGCTTTGAAATAGTGGTGATGGTGTTACTTACTATTATAGTGTTTAAGAATAATGCGCTTAAAATGAAAAATAGAGGGGGGGAGAATTGGAAGGTTCTCTTGTATATGCTACTACTGACGTTTGAAAACAAAATTTGGGGTTTGAGTTGACAGTTTGTAATGTTGAGTTTAGTCTCTTGCACCCAAAACTAAGAACTTTCAAACTTTTGTCCGCAACTGGTAAAGAGAACTGGCAAAACATTGGTCAAAATAACAATTATTCTCCATTTTCTAATTGTGTAACTCTTGAGAGTGTAAAATGAAACTAAATGGACCCCTAAGGGTCCATTTGGTTTCGTTTTAACGCTCTCAAGAGTTACAGATCTATGGGGACTGTTGTGATCTACCTGCACAGTCTGTGTGATCTACTGGTAGATCACCATCTACCTTTTGGGCACCCCTGGTATACAGGGTTTCTTTGTGACAGATACAATTGCATACTGTCCTGAACAGTATATGATATTGAGTGTTTACAGAAACAGAAGAAAATAATTGTGGAAAACCAAGTAATGGTTGTCAACATACTACTGTATACACAGTTTCTTTGTGACAAATACAATTGCATATTGTCCTGAACAGTATACTGTATGATCTGTGTTTTCAGAAACAGACGAAAATAATTGAGACACTTTGATCACACAAACCCCATAAGACAATTCTAGTATTCTACAGTATTTAGAAAGAAACAGCGCATGCAGCAAATATTTTTACTGCTTGTTGTCAAACAACACAGGGATCATCTGGGCCATAACAAATGATTTAAAGTGACAGAATCAGGTCCCATTAAAGATAATATTGTTTTTGATTTGTCCAGGCTAATTTGAATTGGTTTGTTCAGCGCAGTCTCTGAAGAGCGAGCATTGGTTTTCTTTTAAAAATGGAAATCAATTAGGAGTTAATTGCCTAGAGCTGCAATAAAGACTACATTGATCCCAGCATCCCACAAATGAAAACCGAAATCCAGATAATGCAAACAAAAGCCTCCTGTTTTATGATTTTCATGGCTGTTAAAGTTTGTAGGGAAGAGAAGAGGATTATTCAGAGATTGTGGGTGGATTTCAGCCACTGTTCCTCCGATTGAACAGATGGTTCAGAAATGTCTCCTGTATGCCAAAGTCCCCCCAAATAGCACCTGGCTGTGGGGCCCTCATCTTGCAGATTGAGCTTTGTGGATTGGCTATTTTCATAATGTTTGAACATTTTTGACAATAATATGTTTAAGTAGTAAAACATTACCCTATTCACTGCCAGATTAAATACATTAAATTACCACACATGGACACACCTTTTGTTAAAAAAGGAAACATATGTCCTTACCTTTTAAAGTGCAAATAGCATACTTTCCAACAATTGTTTTTAATACTTAATATCATATTGTATATGTCCCTTGAGCTTATTTCTAATGGATTGAGCCCAAATCACCATTTACCACTCTTATATAACCAGTCCTTGTCATTTCTTACTGGAGTTTGAAAGCAGTTTAGCTGCAGTTTGTCCTGAGGTGATGGGGACGCTGATATGGATATTTCTTATTTTATTTCAGTCATTATAATAAATCAATGTATGAGGATAGAAATCACACATGGGAGCACCAAAAAGAAAACTAAACCAAAAATAAGTGGAATTTCATGTTATTTCCCCTTTAATTAGTTACAGAATGTCTGTGCTTCCACTACGATCGCAAACCCAGTGCATAATCACTGAGCATTTAATAGAAGTGCATTTAAAATAAATGATTTTATTGAGAATACAATATGGGGCGTGGGGCCCTCACAAAATGACGACAATGTGAATGGGAGGCTGACAGGCTTTATACCTTCAGGGCCTAGGCCCAAGTTTGCCACAAGAGCAAACTGTCAGTCATGTGAATATGGTCACGTTAGTCAGTCAGTCTCCAGCATTGGTTCCCAAATGTTTTCATGTCAAAGACCCTGAAATTGACAATAATTAGCCCTGCAGACCCCCCATTTGAAAATATATTCCAGGGACTCCATAAGATAAGATTTTAGGGCTGTGATTCTCAACCCATCTCAAGGACCACCAGTGTAGACCCCCATTGAATGGCATTCCTGTCTCTTTTCCATTTGCTCCCATTTGTACACACTCAGAGTTGCAGACCCAGCCCCCCTGCAACTCCCTCAAGTACCCCTGGGTCTCCCCGGACTCCACTTTAGGAACCACCGGTATATAGAATTGCTGTTGTTTTCAACCAGTGGTCCGGGGGCCACCAGTGGTCCTTGAGAGGGTTCCAGGTGGTCCCCAGCTAAATGATGGAAAGTTGGTTAACCAGATGTAACTCTTTGAGAGTGTAAAAATTCATGTTTACACTCTCAAGAGTTAAACTATTCATCATCTGAATTAGCCAAAGTCTACACAACTAGAAAATGTAGAAAATTAATCGTCATTTTGATCTGTATGTTTGACTGTTTTGTTTCTCAAATCCAGCCTGGAATTGTGGACAAAAGTAAGAGAAATCTTTCGGGTCTGTTTGGCTAAAATGTCATCAGATGGAGGTCCGTGGCTGGAATTCTCAGTAAATGGTGGGCCCTGGTATGAAAAAAGGTTGAAAACCACTGTAGTATAGGGCTGGCAGTGTCTCACATTTCTCATTTTCTCTCTAGCCCAATGCTTCAATATCATACAGATTCTACTATGTCTTGGGGGAGAAGTAGTCTTCTTCAGCACAGAAAGCATTGGCTATACTACTGCTGTAATCTTCCATCAGACATTGTGTACTTGGCTCTTCTCTGCACATTTCGCAGCGTTTCCATCATGCCTCCCCGGGGATACGCGGAAAGGGGAAGAAAATAGGGGGTCAAAAGCTCTTCTCTCAGCATGGACCAGGGAGAGAGCTCAGTTTACATTTAGAATGCCCCCCTTCTGTCTCTCCCTGACTTATTCTCGTGTTTTCTAATTAGGGCATGATTGGATTAAGCAAGGAAATGTTGGAGCGAGAGAGAGCAGCAGTGATGCTGAATATATAATCCACTATTAGACTTATTGTCTAATAGATGAAATCCTTGGAAATCGTGTTTTGAATTTGTAGTGCTTCTGTCTTTATGTTGGAGGAGTGCAACTGTTAATTGAACTAATCGAGTATTAAAAAAAACCTACATGAAACCATTCAAATGTTATACAATCTTAAACAAAACAAACAGCAAACAAAATAACAGCTTTACAAGCTCACAATCGTTAATCAGTCTAATCATTTCAATCAATTAGATTAGAAGAACAATACATTACTGCTGTTTAATATTATTTAGAGTCCAGGATTACTGCATGTTAGTGTGCCTACTAGGGGATATGAGGAAAACATGCAAACTGCAGATTTTATTTAGCATAATATTGTTTTGCATGTGTAGTTTCTATGTAGGAATGAACAAACGACTGTCTGCCTTTCTGTCTATGCGTATATCCATCTCTCAGATAAACGGATAGATGTGTAGTGTATAATGTCAGTAATCATTGCTATAGGGAGATTGTTTAATAACAGAGGTCATTCCATCTCTTTTAATAAACAGAAGAAGGAAAATAATCTGGTGAGTTGCACATTTTCAGCCAATCAGGGTACAGTATCCACTTGCCACTGCCAGCTTCAGTTTGATATTTGATATTGCTCCAGTCACAATTTTATATTAATAATATATTATGTTTTAATACAATTGATATCCTGACCTTAAAATGCATTTTCCATTTATTAATGTGCTAGAGAGACACAGAGACCTCTGCTAATGAACAAATACCAATCTGTCTATCCATCTATATAGCAATGATCACGATTAAATTAGTTATTCAAGACTAATTCAAAAAAGGAATCTTACCCTGCTGTGTGTTTAATATACTCAGGCTATGACGAGAGTTAACTGATGGTAGTGCTTTTGGGGATGGTTTTAACTTTAATTGGGAAATTGATTTTTATGTCTTGCATTTTTTCTCTGATTAGTGTGGAGTTTGTTCAAAGTGTATCGACCTACCATCGTTAGTACGATTTCACAGGAGGTTGTCATCCACATGAAGAAACATCACAGACGTCATCATAACATAACGCAACACATTGTGAGCTTGTAGATTGGCCACCACTGGTGAAGACATTGGTATAAAAGTAAAAAGGAGTAGGGCCAAGTAGACCACTGGGGGGGCGTGGCAGAAACATGTCTAGGGGTTTAAGTGAATAAAATTAATAAGAAACTTTAGGAAATTTAATGCATGTAGGTCTGTAGGATCTCAAGCCACACGGCACGTGTGCAACACTGTTGACATAATTAACATATGCACACATTCACATTTGCAGAAAGTTTCTGTGCATCATAGCCTTTTAACATCCATTATAAAGGTACTAGTTGTAGACCACTGAGTCAGTAACAATGGAAGTTCCCTGTCCCAGGCAGAGAGGTCTATGTGGCCGTTCTGGACAGTCATCACGTTGTGGGTCCGACCAACTCGACACCAGGCACTGCACCCCCTGCTCAAACAAACAGACATGCACACAAAGCTGTGCAAAGAGGACTGGCTGCACCACTCATAACGCCAAAAAAAGTATAATGTAAATTATAGCAGTTTGGCGTTGATTTATTCAGTCATTTCATTTGCGAGATCAGCTCCAGACAGACACAAACACGGACACACAGATGCTGTCAGACGCCTATTTGGCTGTAAAGAGACATTGTCTTTTAAATCTGTATCTGACTGTAGAGTCTACTAATTGACATCTATTCTGAATTACAGGCACATTCTTATAAACGTCTTCGTTTGGCATGAGAGGAAGGTGCGTGCTGCGTCAGTCTGCGTTAAAGGGAAAAAAAAAGTCTTGATTTTTTTTCTATGTCGGAGAAATTCTGATTGATCTCACAGAACAAAGGAAATGGCCAAATAACTATACACTCATGGCATCTCGGTGAATCTCAGCTTATTTTATGGAACAAACAGAACATGGGAGAGGACGGTTCTAAGGGCTCTTGCTGGATGCAATTATAATTCTTCTATCAAAGCTGAATCTTTGGGTCGGATGTTCCCTTGCGTACCGTTTGATTTTCTCCCAACCCCACACAACCCCCGTGACACTTGGCTGGGGAAATAGTCCTCTGTCAAAACCCATTGACTCAATCAAAATGACTTTCACCCTCTCCGGCTTTGCAGCCGAATGGAAGTTTTGAAGGCAAAATGAGGACTGTGCCAATTTAGACACTGCTCTGTGGGGAAAGGCAGTGCATTCATATGAAAATGAATTACCATGGAGATTGTTTGATTTTTAACACACTCCTTTGGGAATGTGAGGGGGGAGGGGGGCCCAATGCAGTGATGTACGAGCTACAGTAACTCAATCAGGAGTAATGAAGGAATGCCCAATAAGGTTTTATACGCAGGGGCTTACGTTCATATGGTAACGGCCCATCCCCGGCTCCAGTTAACAGGATTTAAAAATGAAAACAAATTTTGTTTTGACAAAATTAGTGCTCAATCTGATCTAAAATGCCATTCTGAAAACAATTTTCTGCCAGGTTACCTAACACAGCACACAAAAGGCATTCTGCAGTCCTTTACATGCATTGTTAGTTTTACTTGCAAATGTACCTCCTAATCAGAGCTACTGTATATACAATGCATTAATACAATGCATTATTATAGCGCGTATTTCCAATTATCATCCCCTTTATGTCTGTGCAGTTATACCTATTACATTAGAAGATGCTAGTTATGTTATTCAGATGTACAGAAAAGTTCGACGTAGACTACCGACCATAAAGACGCACCTAGTCATGATTGGCTGCCTCCCAAGCCAATGGCAGTCAGAGCAGCGTGAAAACCGATACATGGGTGGTACAAACAGCTAATGTTATGAGATAACTGGAACTACAGGAAAGCCATAACAAAACAGTGAGTGAATGAAAACAGACGTTACAAGAGCTTGCACTTGACAGTTATGACTGAGGCGTTTTCTCGTTTTTTTAGTTCTTCACAGGTGTTGCAGTATGATGCTTAGGCTACTTGTTCAAATCTGGAAGTCTACCTCCTATATCCTAATATTTTGTAGCACTTACTGTACCTTTCTGATTATGAGATGACCCCCATTTTTCAACACTCATTTGCAGAAAAAGAACTCTGCGTGCCAAATCGTCTAGTCCCAGACAACCACTTTTTTTTTGGGGGGGGGGGGGGTATTTCCATTAGAAAAAAGTATTCTTATATTCAGGACAATAGGTTCACTGTTTTCTTTCACCCAGATCTTGCACTCTGTAAGTTCAAGGTTCAAGTTTATTTAAATCCCTGGATGGCAAATAATTTGCAGTGCCAAGAAACAGATAAAAACATCTCCTATTCATAGCCAAAAACAGAGTACAATACAGTATACGCGATGACCTTAAAGTGCACATTCTGAACCATCCTTTCATACTGCCCATAATTTCATTCCTGCCTGGAACAGCAGAGATGTTTTGTGAGTAGGAACCAGGACCCAGGTTGGAGGTATATGCTTTTGCTGTCAAATACATTATCCTCCTCAGTGAAAAAGTTGCTTAATTTGACTCAGTGGCCTTGATTAAAGTGTCCGCGTTGAGATTCATAAGTCTGGTGGTTTGATCCCCTGGTGGTTACTTTATTTTTCTTGACTCATGAATTGCATTATTATAAACAGTAGGAGACCCATTTAGATTTGCTGTACATTAAAGGGGCAATATTTTACTATTACATACTATAATTGCTTATTTTCTTCCCCACGGGCGGTAATTTTCATACCAGCATGCTTGTCACTCCTCATAAGAATACAAAGTAGACAGTGGTGTGACCACCGGCCCCTCCCCTCCAGATTGTCAATTTTTGGTTTTACTATGGAAACTACTCTCATTAACCTCAAGCATTGAGTTTTGAAGCTATATATCTGAGTTGTGTGAATACCGTTTCTATCTGTGAGGTGTCACTTGCAGGCTGACCAAACTGGCCCTCCACTTAAGCTGCTCATTCTATTATTACTTGCACAAGCAAAATGTGCAAGTACTGTGATCGGCTGGGTATGTACTCCACAGGACAGAGCAGCAGGCTCTGTGCTGACATCAGAGAGTTCTAGACTGTTGAGCAACAGTCGTACCCATTCTCGCCACAGAACACCATTTGAGGACATTTTAGCCTCACAGACCCCAAAACTAAAGATTTCTTTTGCTTTTGTCCACAATTCCAGGCTGGATTTCGGAGAAAACAAACAAACATACAGATCAAAATGACCATTACATCTGGTTAACCAACTTTCCATCATTTAGTCTGGGGACCACCTGGAATCCTCTCAGGAGACCACTGGTGGTCCCAGTAGAGGATTCACCAGCGTCACAGCGTGGCGCACTCTGCTTGCGCACAACGCGGCCTACTTGTGTGCAAAGCGTGAGTTGGCAACTCGCGTGCATTTCTAGCTATTCTTGTCAAACACTGTTTTCACCCAGTGGTGTTGGACTAGCACCACCTGTTCGCTGTCTCGTTTTGTTCCCCCTGTGGGCTGTTTTCCCCTTGTGGTGTTTGTTTTCCCTTGGGGGACACTGCACG
This sequence comes from Benthosema pterotum, assembly GCA_039105355.1. Lineage (NCBI taxonomy): Eukaryota > Metazoa > Chordata > Actinopteri > Myctophiformes > Myctophidae > Benthosema > Benthosema pterotum. The sequence continues at coordinate 25,787,543 of CM076976.1, forward strand.
GGCTATACTGAATTCCTGCTATGAAATGGTTGTCTTCTTTTTATGTTGAGTTTGGAATGTTTAGCAGAGCATGAACACCTAGATCAAATATATAATATTCACACCTGTATATATTATCTGTAAAAAACAATATTTATGTGAGGTATCTACTGGGTTTGTTAAAAATAAGAAGAAAAAGAAAAACGACGTACCATAGATTTTGTGGAGATTATCTTGCCACACAAATGTGTGAATTTCTTAAGCCTTCATTGCTGCAGAGCTTATTTTCTTAATTTAACTAAAACCCAAATGGAACATTCCATAGGAAATCCTACCGTATAGGATCCCAAGGCAGTACTGCACTGTACAAGTACTGTAACTTCCTTAACTTTTCATGTTGCACCAGCAAGTGAATCTGTCTCCGCGCCTATTGATCGACACTGTCGCATCATTGACCCCCCCTCGAGGTCCATAAATGATGGTGAAAATGAACAAGCTTTTTTTTTTCTTTTTTTTTTCCAGAAGACACTGTAGTGGTACATCCCCCTATGAAGCAATTGCATTTTGATGTCAATTTGCTGTGGATGAATTGGAAATGAGAGATCGTTTGAGGTTTCTCTGTGAATACATTTGTGTGTTGATGTGGCGGCGCAAAATGTCATGTTTTGCTTCTCGAAACAATCTCGCAGATTAAATGAGCAATACATTTGCATTTGAGAGTGTGACAGACTGATGATGTGCGGTGTAAAGCGACTGTACTTTACATTTCCCTGCACTTATGTGATGATTCAGTGAAAACCATACAGTAAGTGACAGCTGTTGTTTGATATCAAATTACATCTGACAATGCACAGGTGCATACACAGGGGACGCCCCCCCCCCTCCACACACACCCACACAACATGCGCTTTGATAGTATATGTTAAAATATGATGGTATATGCCATCATGGAAGCACATGCACATGTGCTAATAGCATTATGTTAAAATGGCATGTGACATGCATGCTTGTCACGTGTGCAAAGACAGACTCCCATGTCTATAAATGCTACCCTGTCAGCTGTCTTACGGGAATAAGCTGATGTCATTAAATATGCAAGTGCTAAATGATGTCTCTCTGCTCTCCCTGTTCATGGCGTGATACATACTGCCTGTCTGTAGCTTGATCTACAGCAGTGGGTTTTCAACCTTTTTCATACCAGGGCCCACTATTTTTTCAGAATTTGAGCCACAGAGGACAACCATTTGATGATATTTTAGCCCCACAGACCTCCAAACTAAGGATTTATTTTGCCTTTGTCCACAATTCCAGGCTGCATTTTTGGAGAAAACAAAACAGTCAAACATACAGATCAAAATGACCATTAATCTTCTAAATTCTCTAGTTTGTGTAGACTTAGGCTAATCCAGAGGGTGAATATTTTTGAGAGCGTAAAAATGGAAAGTTAGTTAACCAGTTGTAACTCTTTGAGAGCCTAAAAATGAAACCAAATGGACCCTTGCGGATCCATTTGGTTTCATGTTTACACTCTCAAAGAGTTACATCTGGTCAATTAACTTTCCATCACTTAGCCTTGGGACCACCTGGAATCCTCTCAGGGACAACTGGTGGTCCCCGGACCACCTGTTGAAAACCCCTGATCTACAGCAATGAAACGGCTGCTCAAAGGAGCAAATTCATCCACTGTGGAACCCTGCAGAGCTAGAATATCTTCTTTGTCACAGATGCTATGATGATGTAGACATGGTCGCAACGGACATATTGCATGAAAATAATACATGCTTTATTGGATTGATATATTCTTCCTGATTTATTTGTATGTTTAGTTTTAAAACGCCAACCCTTATGACGGTCACAATTAAATTGTGCAATCCCAGCTCCAAAAACTGAAGAAAACGCAATGTCAAAGCTACAGTATATGCAGTTATTGTCTATCTGGGTTTCAAATTGACATCTGCCTCTGTAAGGCAATTGTCTGTATTCTTCGCTTTGTTCAGCAAAATAAAAGATGCAGTACCTAGCACCATTTTCAACAACAGGAGGAGAGAAAGAGAAGGAGAAATCTGCTGACATTCCTGTCATCGAGAAAAGAAAAATGAAATAAAGATTTTTTTTTTCTCTTTTTTTTTAAAAAAAAGTGCTATTTGCAGGATGTTCATGCCCGAAGTGCTGAAGTTAATTGGGTGCATGGAATGTACTGGAAAAGCACGTTCACAACGAGCCACAATAATCATGTTTTATGCTCAAGATGTCATATTGCTAGTTATGATTCTGCCTCAGCAGCATGGCCTATATTGAGTGATGAGGTTCTTACTAATTAGATGCAAAATGCAAATCAGCAGCGTGGAGGGGGGGGGGGGGGGGGGGGCACAGCTGAATACATTAACTTCACGATACCCTTCGCGCGAAGAAACATAAAGTCGTAGCGCCGGACGGACACTGTTTGTTGTGCCCAACAGGTGTTTGGTTCACACACACACGGAAGTCATTTAATCTGATTTATCACCATTGCAGAATACAGATACTTTATCTGCATAGTGTGATTCAGACTTTGATATACTGTAGGCTGTGTGACTGACAGTGGGAATGCTGCTATAGCGCGTCCCACTGGGAGCTGTACTAGAGTTAGCCTGACTCTGAACACTGATTAGATGGCTCCGGGCTCCTATGAATTATGCTCTTTGTGTCGCTCGCTCTTCCTGTGCTCCGAGTGCTCTAATGCCGTTATCAGCGGGACAGGTTTTTTGCGGAGGATTGCCAAGAGTTCAAAGGGTCAAAAGTGTATCTTACTAACATCGCCATACCGTATATTAACATTTTGAACTTTTTTTCCCATGCAGGTAAGCTGCCGGCCCCATTCAATACAGTTATAAACCTAACTCGGGGCAAAGTAAGCCAACAACTGGCGTAAGCTGTTGGTCCATTCAATATAGGTATAAACCTAACTCAGGGCAAAGTAAGCCAGCAACTCGCGTTGAAGCCTCTTAAGTATTGGCTTTTTTGACAGGTTGCAATGGAGAAAGATAAACCTGTCAGTGTGAGTGAATAATTTCTTTCTCCCTGACATCTGCGATGGGATTTGCTGGGCTGATAGTGGATCTAGTGTGTTTGTTATAGCTCAGGGAATCGTTATAAAGACAATATGTGACATTCCTGGGATTACAACTAGCCTCACTAGATCGAAGTGTTTGTGTGTGCATGCACGCATTTGTGTGTGTGTGTGTGTGTGTGTGTGTGTGTGTGTGTGTGTGCGTGTGCGTGCGCGTGCACGTATGTGCGTGCACTTTCCCATGGGAAGTTGGCCTGAACATGAAATAATAACTGACATCAGGTTATGTTGATAGAATGAGCTGTATTCGAAGTTGAGAGCAAATTTCCACTTGGCAATGCTCTCTCTGAATAGCAACAGTCAGGTTTATTTATATAGCACATTTCATATGACAAGCATAGACTCAACTGTGCTTCAAAATAAATAGGCAAAGATCAAACACTTAAAATATAACATTTTTATATAAATTGGAATGTATGAAAAAAGAAACAAAAGAAAGTTATTCTTCCAGTAAACCAACAACAGAATAAAAAATATATAAAGTTGAGAAGGCATTATTATTAAAAGGGAAACTATAATAATACTGAAGTTAAAATGAAACTTTCTACTAACCCTTTAGGCCTGACTAAAAAAAAGTTGGCTCTTTTGTGCATTCATACATACCAAAACAATATGAAGTAGGCTATTTTATTCATTTTTCCTTTTTAAGTTAAATTACTTTTGTGTTATATTTTTTACCCCATTGGCCTGAATATATATGTGTATATACAGTATGTCACAAAAGTAAGTACACCCCTTGCATTTTTCAAATATTTATTGATATCCGTTCCTGGGAAAACTTTGACGAAATGACACTTCAGTACAATATAAAGTAGCCACTGTACAGCTTGGAAAATGGTGTATATTTCATTTTTTTTTATCAAAATAACTGAAACACAGCCATTAATGTCTAAACTGATGGCAACAAAACTAAGTACACCCTTCACTGAAAATGTCCAAATTGGGCCGATTTTCCCTCCCCAGTTTCATGTGACATGCTAGTGTTAACAACGTCTATGGTGGGAGAGGTGAGCAGGTGTGTTAAATTCGGTAATATCACCCCCTACATCTCATATTGGTCACTGGAAGTTCAACATGGCACCTCATGGCAAAAAAAAACTCTCTGAGGATCCGAAAAAATGATTGTTGCTCTAGATAACATGGGCCTCGGCTATAAGAAGATTGTTACCATCCTGAATTTAAGCTGCAGCACCATGGCCAAGGGCATACAGCAGTTTAAGAGAACAGGATCCACTCAGAACAGGCACCATGGTTGACCAAAGAAGTTGAGTGCAGGTTCTCAGCATCAAATCCACAGGGAGACATAGGGAAATATACTTAGAAGTTCTGTCAGCATTGCTACAGAGGTTGGAACGGTGGGGGGTCACCCTGTCAGTGCTCAGACAATACGCCACATGCTGCATCAACTTGGCCTCTATGGCTGTCATCCCAGAAGAAAGCCTCTTCTCGTCATAAAGCCCTCAAAAAGTTTGTTAGCCTCATCAGACCACAGAACTTGGTTCCAGTAATCCATGTCCTTAGTCTCCTTGTCCTCAGCTTTCTTGTGCATCATCATGAGAAGAGGCTTTCTTCTGGGATGACAGCCATAGAGGCCAAGTTGATACAGCAAGTGATGTATTGTCTGAGCACTGACAGGGTGACCCCCCCACCCTTCCAACCTCTGTAGCAATGATGACAGAACTTCTACGTATATTTCCCTATGTCTCCCTGTGGATTTGATGCTGAGAACATGCACTCAGCTTCTTTGGTCAACCATGGTGAGGCCTGTTCTGAGTGCACCCTGTCCTCTTAAACTGCTGTATGCCCCTGGCCATGGTGCTGCAGCTTAAATTCAGGATGATGGCAATCGTCTTGGGCCGAGGCCCATGTTATCTAGAGCAACATTCTCTCTCTCTCACACACACACACACACACACACACCCACACACACACACACACACACACACACACACACACACACACACACACACACACACACACACGGGAGATGCTAGGACATTATTATGCCAAAATGAATCATATTGAAGTGAAAGTGAAAGTTAAGTGGCCACAATAGGCTCAGATATGGACCTAAATACACCCCTGTCATCTAAAGATATTTTAAATCTCGCAGGATTTCAAATCTCGTCTTAACGTCTTTGGCAACTGTTACTTGGCTTGTTTATGTAAACAAATACTCATCTTAACGTCCATGGCAACTAAACAGTTAACATAATGCGGTAGAAACAATGGCATTTCTACATGCATGCACGTACGCACGCAGGCATGTATTATTATACTGTATTATCATACTGTATTATTATATTTTATCATCTATCATCTTCTTTCATTCTTTATTTTTTATTTGGATGACACTTTCACAAGTCTCATCCAGAAATGCATTTGAAGTTTTTTGCTTTGACTTTATGTGACTCCACTGAAGCAGATGGTATTCCTCATCTCTGTGTTACCATGGGAAGTGGAAGAAGTGGTGCAGCAGCGAGTATTGCTTTTGGCATTCGTTTGAAAAGTGTTGATATGACAAGAATCAAATTATGCACAGGTGCGCAAAGCAATCTGTTTGTTTTCCAAGGAAAATTTGAATTAATCAAAATATACTTACTGTATTATTTATACAAACAAATGCATGTTATGCGCACAGATTAGCGTGCTGTTTTGATCTTCTAATGCAATCTGCATAATGTCACCGTGGCCGTATTAAGGGTTGTGTTAACACTAGGCAAAGCCCAGGAGACATGAAATCATTTCTGAAACCTTATCAAATAAAATCAAATGTTGTTCGAAAACCCCATAACTCGCATGTGTGCACATATTCCGGAGGTCTTCGAGACTTCAACCTCACACACAGAGGGGAGAAAGCCTCTTAAAATGGAAATTGTGCCATCCCAAGGGCTTCATGAAAGGCAACTAATAAACAACGAAAGAGAATAGTTCAGGCACTACGATTGGCCATCCTATTCTGTATAATCACGTTTTCATATTACTGTACATATTTCTTTGTTATTTATAGTCATCTTTAAAACCACAATTGCACAATAACATCATTAATGCACGTTTATCCGTTTGTGACTGTGAGTACCAAAAGGACACATACAGTACAGTAAGGGTACGTAATATGCCTATGGGGCATATAGCAGTAAAATCTGTGGATCTCTGGATGACCAGATCTCTATAGTGTATATGCCTACGGGGGCGTATCAGGTCTGTTTATTATGGTTATGTTAGATTCATAGTGACATAGTTAGTTAGGGGCGCTATTGGGTTTGTTTATGGTCATGTCTGAGTCAGAGCGACGTAGCTGTGGCCTACCAGCAGCCAATTTTGTCCTATAGGATTAGCCCTTGACATCTTTCTTGTCTTTGTCCAGAAAGAGACCTCACTCTTTCGTTCTTTAATTATTTCTTGCCTGACTGGTATAATATGTGTTACTTCCCCATAAAACTGGCGATAACGGCCGCCGAGATGGAGCCGCGCTATTCTACCTGGCGCGTGATAACTCATATGCTCTCTCCTGTGGAATGGTGTGTGAAATATGGACACCGTCCCCCTGCCACGTTTCCACTCGCTGGACGGTCAATCGACCTCAGAGGCCACTTAAGAATTGAGTGTGTAATATTTCATCCGATCGAATTTGCATTAAAGCCCTACTTTCCAGCCCACCTCTTTCCTTTATTTGAATGTAACCACTGGAACTGTCTCCCTTGACATTGTCTTGTGTCCCTGGCCTCGCTGAATCTTGGGTAATATCTCGATTTGGCCCCTTTATCTTAATTTGGGTCATTCCTATGCTGCCTCCTCCCTACAGACTTGGCTAATATGGCTGTCAGAATGTGCAAGAGGATGGAAAAGGAGGAGTTACAGTATGAGAGGATCATGCTGCAGACTACCGACCATATCAACTTGTGGGCATTTTTCTCTGACTCGGTGCTACTGTGTGTGAACATTTATGTATTATGTATCACAATGTGTTGTTCTTGCTTACTGCAAATCACTCTTCATTAAGAACGTCCGCTAAATGTGTAAATTGTAAATATGGTCAGTGGATTGTAATCTTAGGGTCATCTTAGGGTCATTTTAGGCACATCCCTAGATCTGTAATTTGGGGATTTAGCATTGCGTAAAGTTTGCGTTCAGACTTCGTGTGTTTGCAGTCACTCGCGCCGCTTCATTTTGGTCGTGCATGTTGATGTTGATGAGAAGAAACAGTCCCTCTGCTCATGTCACACTCAGATTAAGATGTAAGGGGTGCTCCTCCATGAAGTTATCTTGCTCGCCAGCCCAAATCCCTAAAACACCTCCACTATCCGTTACATTATGCATAGGTGTGGTTTGGGTATTACAATAATAAAAAACAATCACCTGCCACATGCCATTGCCTTTACGAGAAGACTGCGCAAGCCATTATCCCTTAGACCATTACCAGTTATCCCCTGTGATGTCTTGCCTTAGATGCAACAATGTAGGCCTACCCATGGAAGGACCATGCACATCGGTGCCTTGGAATAATTGTATTTAATGCAGAGTTGTTTTGTGTGTCCGGTAGATCCTCTATATACCATCCACAACACAGTCACTGAAGTATTGATTTGAATTGTTTGTAAAAAAAAATATATATATATATATTCATATATATATATATATATATATATATATATATATATATTCATTTTATGTGTCTCTATGAAATGCTATCAGCAAAATGCAAACTTCTGATTAATTATACAGACTTGTGCTAAGCTTATTACAATACATTCGAAAGGACAACCTTTGCTTCCTTCCTTCCTTTCAATAAAACCATAGGCCTATGTTATTGACACGACAGTACTCCTCGCTGTTACTGATCATAGCTGGGATGGTAGATTATTGTAATCCATTCATATTATCCATTAACTACTACTGGGTAGTGGCCACATGATAACATTGAATCCACAACCTTGCCGCATTGGGCAGGAACTTCACAACTGCATAACCCAAAAGTCTCTTAGGAGAGTTAGGAAAATGTTCATATCCTGCATTAGTGCATGACGTTTGCAGTTTTGATCCAAATGAAGGACTGCCTTATTGCATCTTCCCATTTCTGCTATATCGATCTGAGGGCATGTGAAGTACCAAACTAAATTTACTATAGTTTGGCGGTGCATGAACCGAAGCTTAGATTGCATCTCATTCTTATGCATTCCAGGGCCAAGATCCTCATAAAGTCATTGGACTCTCCCACCCCATATATAATTACTACCCCACTTGGTAAGATCTGACTACAAAGTAATAAGGAGGAGGCATGTAATTGGATATTATAGAGATGAGAAAGCACAGTGGAGGGGGATTTGTGAACATTCACAGCAGCTGGAAAGAGAGAAGATAGGGACTTGAAAGGCAAACAATTGTATCTTTAATGGTTGGAGTGTTACTGCCATGACTGAGAGAGCCACTTTCAGTCCAAGTGGAGTGAAATGAAAGTGATCGCGCGGCACTGTAAATGATATGCATAACTTATAGCCTCTTATATGGGACATCCGAGAGCACATTGGCTCTAAAGGAAATCCAATTTGGTTAGGACTAAACCACATTATTGCATCATTACTGTTAATTGACCTTTTGCAGACCTGTTACTGGAACAGGGAGAGAGCCGGATGCCTTCATACAGCAACGTTTAGTGAATTTTAAACGCATGCAACATGCACATGTTAACCACCATACAGCACCACTAACGAGGGAGCTTCCTCACATCCATTTTAACCCAGATCAATAGAGGATCCTTTAGAGTAATTAACAAATACATTGTGATGTTCCAGTGGAGTGTCCCAGTATCAAAGGTTGGCCAAAATGTTATGCATTTCAGAAGCATGTTTAGTCAACACTGCAGCCTGGAGGTTTCAGGGTGGCATCCTATAGACTACTGCCATGTTTGGTCGATAACTGCCCACCGTTGTTTTCCATCCTTTTTCGATCCATGTACGAAGTATTCCTGTCATCGCTCAAGCATTATAAACAATTGTGTTAGGGTTGGCATTGCCCATGTGTTTGTATCCTCATTTTTTACGATAATGAGATGTTGCGCAGCAAGTTTTTAATGATGATGATAATAATAATATTCCGAATAAGAATAAGAAAGCAAGCAAGCCACAACTGCCACATTTTACAAGGGACCAGTCTAGCCATATTTAACTGATACTGATTTCTTCTCTTTTAATTTGTCGAGGAACCTCATACGGTACACAGGATAGGACACAACACATTGTTGGTGTTATACAATATGCGGCAAAGGCCAATGTTCTTGTGATAGTTGTACCCTTCTCATTAGCCACTTTTTACTGCTTTAGCGCCAGCTGTAGAGACTGTGCTGCTGTGCTCTGCATCCATTGTCATGCCAATAACCATTAACGTTACCACCCTCAAACTTGAGGCCTATTTGTGTTATGACTTTGTGTTGAGAGAGAAAAAAAGTCCCATCAAAACAGCTACTCAACTCATAAAGCCAAAGGAGGAATCCCCTTAAAACATTACACATCAATCCTGCTCCATAGCTTGAGGCAGACACCCAACGTGCCTCATTAAATTCCCATACAGCCCTCATCAAAAGCCATCTTTCATCTAGACATGGTGTTTAAGCGACCAAGAGAGCCCGACTACAACACTATCAATAGGAATTAATTCTGTGGTCTGTGTGCTAGATTTGGTTGTAATTTTTTATGGTAGACGGTTTGTTACAGTATATTTCACATAGGAGAATGCTGGTAGACAGGCTAATTTAATCAATGTGCTTGAGTTCCATTTCCGTTTTCGTTGTTATGTATGTTGTGTTAATCCATTCTAGTGTATTAGGCACAATATATTTGCGTCTCAGATTGGAATGCATCATGATGATTACATGATGATTTTGTACTGTTACCGTATTTCCCTATAGGGACAAAATAAGGTTTCATTCATTATTTGTACTATTGTATATACTTTTTAATATAATTTCTGTACTTTCAAAGTGTGTGTGTGTGTGTGTGTGTGTGTGTGTGTGTGTGTGTGTGTGTGTGTGTACAGTATATATATATATATACTGTATATATATATATATATACTGTACAGTGTTGCCAGTAACGCGTTACTTAGTAACGCGTTACTGTAGTCGGACTACTTTTTTCAGTAACGAGTAGTCTAACGCAACTACTATTTCAAAACCAGTAGTCAGACTACAGTTTTTTTTTTAATATTATTTTTATTGGTTTTTTCAATACAGAGAAAACATACACACAGACATACACCCACACACACACGCGCACACACCGGCACCAACACTCACACACGCACGGCACCTGCACTTTTTAACCCAAAAGCCAAAATATAACAAGGAAAGAAGAAGGGGGAAAGAAAAAAGAGAAGGGGAAAAAATAAAATAAAATAAAAAAATAATAAATAGAAAAAGATAAATAAATAAATAAATAAATAAATAAATACAGTAAATACAGTCAATAACCTTCAAGCTATTCCATCTTGGGTAGTAGTTTGTATAGCGTTCATATAGGATTCCCATAGTTGGACAAAATCGTTTGATGAACCTCTAACTATATATGTCAGTCTTTCCAGTCCAATACTGTTCATGATTTCCTTTTTCCACATCCTCAGTGTTGGAACATCTGTTTTTTTCCAAGTTAATGCAATAGCTCTTCTTGCTTGGAGAAGTCCAAAGTCTAGAATTTTGGTCTGATTCGCAGTCTGTAGAAAATTCTTTGGGTGTATTCCAAGTATACAGAGTTTTGCATTTAAAGGAACAGTCATTCTGAACATTTCTGACAGGTATGTTGTGACAGTTTTCCAAAATACTTGAATCCTAGAGCACTCCTACATACAGTGAAATAAAGTACCTTTCTCAATTAAACATTTGTTACAGACATCTGGAATGTTCTCGGACATAAGGTGAAGCTTAACAGGAGTTATATAGGTTCTCATTAACCACTTGTATTGAAGGAGTTTAAACCTAGTATTTATTGTCTGTTTTTGTGCTTTTAGGCATGCTTGTTGCCACTCTGTATCATCTATGTCTTCTTGAAGATCTAGTTTCCAGGCGTTTAACTTATCTGCTGTTGAGTCTGTGCTGTGTTCAACTAGTGTTTTATAGTATATTGAGATTCCTCCCAATTCTTCAGAGGTTAATATTTTCTCGAGTAATGATAAGGGTGGTGCTTGCATTATCTGGGCACATTTTGATGACATATAGCTTTTTAGCTGTAGATATTTGAAAAAATGTTTATTTGGAATTTCATATCTTCGACATAACTGTTCAAATGGGAGCAGCTGTCCATCAACATACAGGTCAATTATTTTCTTAATACCTTTGTTGTACCAGATCTTAAACCCTCCATCGTTTTTTGCTGGTGTAAACTGATCATTGCCCCAGATGGGAGTGAATTGGGATAGTGTAGGCATACCCCCCATATGTTTATGAGCAGTGTGTAAGGCTGAGATTGTATTCCTAAGGAAAGGATTTTTTGTGTGTTTTTTAATTGTTTTAACATCTGATGAGTATATATACGAATGAACTGGAATATCTAAAATAAGGGCCTTTCTGTCCCGCCCCCCTCTCTTCCGCTCCGCCCCCCGCAGCCATGATGTTGGTAGCAACGGAGTGTAAACAACTGTAGGAGCCCCCTGGAGTAAATAGGCGTCCCTCGCCTCCAGCTAAAACAACGGACGCGACAGGACATGTAACAGCTTTGGAGATAAACGAATATTAAGAAAATATCCAGCCCATTGCTGTTGATCATTCCATGTAAAAAAACGGGCCAATTTAGTGGATTTTATGACTTTATCCATTGGTAAAGCAGGCAGATAAGGTAGGCCTGGTCGTTCTGCAAGTAGGAAACATGTCCTTTTCCTCGGAGTTGATCTGCGGCTTTCTCCATCAAAAACCTCGACGTGGGGAACACAGGGGTGAGTTTATTTTTTATTAATCAAATAACCCCTTTGTTTTGCGCTATCCTGAGAGATGCAACTGTTATCAAGTTAAACAAATGGCTGCTGCAGTATATACTAGCCTAGTACTGTTAGAAGCTGGGCGCAGCTGCCAGCTGATCGTCATTGCAGCTAATCAAGTCATGCTTAGACTGGCACAGACTTTTGACGATGGTGTACTAAATGCCGATTAAACACATAGTTAATGTTGTTTGAAAGAACGTATCTTTGGCTATATAGGATGTTCAGTTGTTACTCTTGGCAGCCTTGCATCCCTAGACTCATCATACTGTAAAACGGCTCTGTAGAGTATAGCTAGCTTAGCACAGCTAGCTGTGCTAAGCTATTTAGTTCTAATCAAAAATGTGGAGATTGTCGTCATTGACACAACGCTGTAAGTACTTCAGAAAAATACATGTATTCTATCCTTTCTATTTCATTATGAAATAAAATAACGACAACTAGCCTATCCACATTATCTGCTGACATTATGTGAGATATTGATTTGATCATCATGATGGTCAATCAATGCATGTTGTTCAAAAATATTGACATGAAGGGTCAGCAAAGCAACAGTATATATTAACAGTATGTAAAAAAAAAAAAAAGGAGGTCTTCATTGTTTTTCAACTCTAGGACACATTAACTTAAAAAGATTTAATCAGGACCCCTCACTACATGCATTAAAATGTGTTGCTACAGTATTTACAGTATATATCCACCTGTAGGATAAGTATGAGAAACTACATAAAACAAGCCCATTTGAAGGTAGACTACCAGGCTACATGATTTCATTTCAGTAGTCACCGCAATGTAGATGATGGATTATAATAGTTTGTTTATATGATGTCAATGTATTCTATTTGTTACAGGGACTGTCTAAATGATAAAAGGTTCCTGGTTCAGGTCACACTGCATTTTTATATTAAATGTTCAACTTGGCCACTGGCCTGTTGTTCTCTTTTGTTCTATTTCAGTCTGGATGTGGACAACCTGAAGGAAGAAGCTGATGTTTTCACAGGAAAGACTCAGATGCTGCTCCAGGAGATGGTTTACTTCTGTTGGGTTGACACGGAACCAGAGACCCTGGCTACAATCACTGGAAACCCTCTGAGACAGACTCATGGAGCGAACGTTGACGAAACACGAACATTGTCATTGTCGTATGGGACATCTCCAATTTAACATTTAGCTTAACTCTCCTGATCACCTGAATCCACCTCTCTCTTCTTTCACGGCTCAGTGCCTGTTTGTTCTCCTTGTAGGGTCAATATTTTAGGAAGTCTAAAGATTTTCTTTTTACCAAATGTGACATCTGATGTATTACTGGTGTTGTGACACCCAACTACTGAACAGGCCTGCGGCATTTTGACGACTTCAAAGTTAGGTTAACTTTAAAGAAGTTCCATTCTGGACGTGAGAATCTAAGATCTGAGGTCATATGCTGTCATTCCATTTAGCGTTCATCCATCAATGTAAATACAGACACTAGTGAATGACGTCATCTCGCCACAGGTAGTGATGCTGGACATTTGTCATAAACCAGAATAGCGTTTTTATAAACATTACATGAAACTGATTTATAACAACGTGAGGATGTTATTTATAGTAAATACTGACATCCACATAGTAATTTTAATTATGAGAATATAGGGGATATTGTTTTTGTATACAATCTAATAATATATAGTGACATTAATGATGGTAAGTAGTAAAAAGGGTGATAAAACCCTATATGGTATATTTTTCTGTCTACTGGAAGTCTAAGTAGTTCTGATACAAATACATACATGTCAATGGCACATAATCCATTTCAGGTGACATGGCTATTTCATTTTTTACCTTATTAACATTTAAAACAAAAAAACAAGTATGTTTTCATAAGCAGAATTGTTCTCGGACTAAGTGGTTAGATTGAACTGAAGTGATATGGACCATTTTAGAGCTTTGTCATTCAGCTAGCTCTTTCTTTCTGTCAACGTTGTCTGAAAAATCTTAATGTCTCAACAACAATACCAGCAGGGCATTGACCCCTGACTGGGACACACAGTATTGTGACAAATTGTGATTTGATAATCCTAGATATAGTTACAACTGTTGGTTTAGACATGGAGTAAAGAGAGAACCCACGTAGAGACAATGGTCAGTTTTAATAGCTCTTGACAGTTTTTTTTAAACAGGAATACAACTCTATTCATTGAATAAACTACTATAATGTTGTCATATCAGTCTATGAAGTTCAATGATTTCCTTGCCTTATTTTAATTTCTCAACAAGAAGAAAAACAAACAGTGGCCTTGTGTTTAGTGCCTACTGAAAAAAATCATTAAAAACTATTACTACTACTATTAGATGACTAGGGGAAGATCTTACACAACATGGCTGGTTGATGAACTTAGTGACACAATAGAACAGGAATTCTTCAATCTTTTACAACACAAATGAAATTACCTGGTAACCTTCCATAATAAATGAATCTACACTCCTCAGTTTTGGACCACTTACACATTTATTCCCCCACCATCCACCATTTTTGATGGTGTTGGTTTTGTAGAATGTAGATGATGACCATAGTACTTTGCCAACCAACGTAACCTCGATGAAAGCAGAGCAATGTTTGTCGGGCTGACACTCTTGGCAAACTGCTTGAAAAAACGGGCCTGTAGGTGTTCATCAATCTGTGTGCCGTCTCTTCTGCTAGCGAGGTATTTTTCTATGAAGACAAAGGACTTTGCTTGAAGAGCTCTCAGGACAAATGCAATCAACCTGATGATGGGGGAAATTAAAAGTTAGCAGGTTTTGGAGAAAGCATCCCATACATACTATAACACAAACATTCTTTAATTATAATATGTATTTTCTCACCAAGTGTTCACTTGTCCAGATCCAAATGTGATGTAGGCACCATCCTGATACTTGTAGTTTAGCTGCCTCTGATAGCCTGGGCATGTCAGATATTCATTCGTTATTATAAAAAGGTCATGTGTTAAATGGAGTTCATGGTTATTATGATATCATTTAAAATATAAGAAAAACAGCATTTGTACAGGAATGTCATCACAATTTTCAATTTGGGTATTTAGCCCATACTCTTAATCCATGCATCAAGATCAATTAAAAATTCTAACAGATTTTGAAGAGATTGAGGTGCCATACCTTTGGCAACAATGCTATATACAGTCTCCATTATGTTGGCATCACATTATGGAGGTATTTCACGGTAGATTTCTTCCATCCAATAATCAAATAAAAAAAAAGTCAAAAGTTGGACTCACCACTGCTCAGAAAGGTAACGGCCTTCTTGATGGCCGGTGTCATCTGGTTGCCTTTTCTCTGGGTTGCTGGGAGTGGAGAACCTGAGAACATTAAAAATAATAATGTGGCAGATAAGGCAAAAATGTAAAATAAAGTAAAAATGCATACATTAGCATGAATAGAAAAGTTAAACATTATGTTTGTTGACACCGACTACATTGCCTGTCAAACAACCCATGAAGGTGTCTTTGAAAAGGTTTAAGATAATATTGTACAATATTTTGACACTTGAACTCAAGTATTCTGTTCATTTTCCCTAAAAGGGCCTGTTTTTTCTCCAGCTATATTCTCTACTTCAGAGCTTCTCAAAGTATTTCATATCAAGGACCTCTAAGCTGACACTTCAGTTTGACATGCATTTTGGGATACAGACCCCAGTTAATGGCAATTTATATCTCTGGGAAACAACATTAGATTGTACAAGATAAATTGTAATTAAAATATCATTGTACCTCTGAGACATGTGAAAATGGAATCAAATGGACCCACCAGCGTTTGGTTTCATTTGTATACTCTCAAAGTTACAGAGCCATAAGGGTTCATTTGTTTCCTACATATCAGCCTTGAGCCATTTAGCTGGAACTACCTCAAGGACGCCTGGGGGTCCAAGGAGCACACTTTGAGAGCCAATGCTCTACTTATGTTAAAGATAGATATATTCTAGAAGTATAGTAGGGTTCTTGCGTCATCTCTCAGCTACTGTATCCCAATCTTGCCTAGCTATGAAGAACACCGATCACTCAAGACACTATGGATAGGCTAAAGTTTATGCTCTCGTTTTTATTGTATATTGAAGAAGGGCAAACATGTCTATTCTCATGATAGGCACATAGGACAGGATCTAGTTATTTCGGTGGTACATTCTATCTGGTGACGTGATAATCTCCACATTTTGGGTTGATTGTGCAAACACTAATGTCAACAAACACCAATCCTCACACAGCTACTCTTTTTTCAGCATTTGTTGTTAGAGACAGCAGTTGTTAAAAGAGACAGTATTGCTCCGATATCAATATAATTTTGCTTATAATGCCTCCTTATAGGAATCTACCCTCACCCAAATTCCAGAAAACATGAATGACGGTTGGTAAACGACTGACGGCCGTATGCTATGATACATTCTTTTCAACACCGTTTTAGCACAAGTACAGCATGTTTGAATTGCATTCATGGCCATTAGTTATTAGCATTACCAACGTCATAGTTTTGAGGCATGGTGGCCATTGCAACACTGTTTGGGCATCTTTCTGAAAAGTTCAGACAAAGTAAATGGAAACATATATACTAATAAACTCACCCTTGCAAGGATAACGTGGATGTCATTGAGAACAACTAAAAGTGGTTCTCTAATCCAGCCAGCCGTGAAGAACTTGTAAGCATCTAGACTTTTGTACGCCATGAACTGGTCGGTGGTGTATGCTATGCGTGAAAACAAGGTAGTTGACTACATCAGAGTACTGGAGCGATGGATATAAGTCCTTCTTCATGCTTAATTCACTTTTATTAATCTTGCAAGGATCAACACCAATGAGCTTTATCTTTTCCTCGTATCTTTTTATCTCCAAAGTGGATAAATGTCCTGTCGGGTCCGTCGTTGGAAATGAAGCCGCTCCGCTCTAACACGTTGGTTCCTGGCTTTGTTGTGGTCTTCTTCCTCCCGCAAGATGGCGACGGGGCAGAGAGGGGAGGAGCTGAGAAAGGGGTTTATTGATTCTTGTTCAATTTGAACCCAGATTGGCGGGGGAATGTTTTTAAAATAATATGATGCACCCGTCAGCTGGGCGGCGGTATAATACCATCTAAGATTAGGCATCTGGAGCCCCCCTCTTTCATAAGGCAGGTATAGCAGATTGAGGCGGAGTCGAGCTTTCCTTCCATTCCAAATAAATTTACTAAAGAGTTTACTTAAATTATCGAAAAAGGCGTTAGGAAGTGGTAGAGGGATTGTTTGGAAGTAATATATAAATTTGGGCAGAATTGACATTTTTATTAAATTTATTCTTCCAATCATAGATATAGGCATATTAGACCAACGGTTCAGTGTTTCAGTCGTCTTGTCCACTAGGGGGTTATAATTAGCTGGAATCACTTCTCCAATGTCAGGGGTGATCTTAACGCCCAGATACTTAAAACCTTCGGTTGTTATCATGAATGGTGTGTTTACTATGGGATTCTGTCTTTCTTCCTTGTTGAGGAGCATTAATACAGATTTTGAATTGTTAATTTTGTACCCCGAGAACCCACCAAAGTTCTCAATTAATCTACTTAGGCTGGGAATGCTATTTTCTAATTTTGTCACAAAAAATATGATATCATCTGCATATAAAGAAATACGATGTTCTAACGATCCAATTTGAATACCGGATATTGTTGTGTGTGCTCGTACAGCCATAGCAAGCGGCTCAATAGCTAGCGTGAAAAGTAAGGGGGATAAAGGGCAACCTTGTCGAGTCGACCGTTGTAGACAAAATGGTTTAGATATGTTACTATTTGTTAATATCTCTGCTGTCGGATTTGTATATAATAATTTAATCCATTTGAGAAAAGTTTCCCCAAAACCATATCTAGGAAGTACATCAAAGAGATACCCCCATTCTATTCTATCAAAGGCCTGGCTCGCGTCAACTGATAACATTGCGGTATCCTTTGCATTGTGTTTTTCGTGTAGAATATTTAAAACTCTTCTAATATTGTGATATCCTTGTCTTTTTTGTATGAAACCTTGCTGATCGTCGTCAATTAATTTAGACATGCACTTATCTAGTCTTGCAGAGAGAGCCTTACATAAAATTTTCATATCACATCCCATTAAACTAATTGGTCTATATGATGAACATTCGGTTGAAGGTTTACTTGGTTTTAAAATTACAATTATTGTGGCTAATCTCAATGAATCAGGGAGTAAACCTTTATCAAATGATTCCTTGTACATGTCTAGGAGTGGGTTTATGAGTTGTCTTTTAAAAGTTTTATAAAATTCTATAGGTAATCCGTCTGGTCCGGGCGCTTTCCCACTGTTTATTTCGCTTATTATTTGACTGAGATCGGTCGTTGTTAATGGGGTGTCTAGTTCTATTTTATCTTCCTCTGATATAGTCTGAAATTGTAATTGGTCAAGGAAAAGGTTCTGTATGCTGTTTTCTGTATAATTTGATTTATATAATGTTTCATAGAAGTCCCTGAATGAGTTGTTAATTTCTGTTGGGTCTAGGGATATTTCCCCAGATTTTAACTTTATACTTTCAATTGATTTTCCAGATTGCGTTGTCTTTATCCTCCATGCCAGGAGTTTCCCTGCTTTTTCCCCTTGGTCATAATATAACTGTTTTGTCTTCATTAAACCTCTTGCTACTTTATCAGCTGTTAATTTGTCAAAATTAGCTCTCAGAATAGATAACTCATGTAATTTTTCGGGGTCATTGTTGTTATATACTTCTGTTTCAGTCGTTCTAATTTGTTTCTCTAATGTTTGCAACTCTTCTTTCTGTTGTTTGTTTTTTAAACTTGTGTAACTAATAATTTCTCCTCTTATATATGCTTTAAACGCTTCCCATCTAATAATTGCTGTAGTTTCATCTTTGTTCAATTCAAAGTATGTATCAATACGGCTTTCTATAAAATTGACAAAAGCGGGGTCTTGTAGTAATTCAACCTGCAATCTCCATCTAGAGCATTGTTCGATTATGCCTAAGTTGATCTCCAGCGATACGGCTGCATGGTCGCTAATGACAATACTATTATACCAGCAATTTCTAACCTTAGTCCACAGGCTCCTGGAAATCAAAAAGAAATCGATTCGTGAATGTGTTTTATAAGTACTTGAAAAGCATGAGTATTCCCTTTTATCTGGGTTTTGTGTTCTCCATATATCAATTAAACCTAGTTCTTTCATATAGTTAGTCAACATCTTTCTGGTTTGTGTATGGGTTGTGTCACTTTGGGTTGATCTGTCAATATGCGGTGCGAGGGCCACATTGAAGTCCCCCCCCATCACACATTGACCTCCCAATGCCGATATTGTTAGAAATAGGTTTTCAAAAAAGGATGGGTTGTCATCGTTCGGTCCGTATACATTTATGAAATTTATTTTTTGTGACAAAATAAGACCATGTAGAACAACATATCTCCCGCATGGATCCTGTATGGTTTTTATGCACTGGAAAGGTACTGATTTATGTATAAGAGTAATTACTCCTCTTGCATGAGTATTATAGGATGCATGGAAAACCTGGCCCGCCCATTTTTCACTCAGTTTATTTATATCAGCTGCTATTAAGTGTGATTCCTGTAAAAAGACTATTTTAGATTGAAGGTATTTTAGCCGATTTAATACTTGTTTCAATTTAGCCATTTTCCTCATTCCTCGAACATTCCAGCTTGTAATTTTTATATTTGAACAGTTTTTTATGGTTTTATCCATTTAGGTTTGATTGTAAATTTGTGGGATTATAGAGGGGAGAAAAAAATACTTTGAGAAAAAAAGAAAAAAAGAAATACTTAGACGATGGGGTTAACAACTCTAGTACCGAAAAACAAAATACAGTAATACATATAAACAGTGCAGGTGCCTTCATCCACACACACAGACAGACACAAACCCATTCACACACACTCACCCCAACACACACCGCCAGTCCCACTATCCACCCCATAAACAAACTGAGGTGCCCCCCCTCCCCCCATACGTAAAACATATTGAACGTTGAACGCTGAGGTGCCTGAGGAGCAACTATCAATATGTCCCAACTCAGGACTGCCCTAACGGTCTACCATGTCAACCGTGCGTTAAAGAAGGGGAAAAAAAAGGTCTAAATGAACCGAAATATGAAAGATTTGGGCAACTTTATATATATATTTTTTTTAATTAAATTATGCCCTTATCCAACAGGTGTGTGAGAAAAAAAAATCATCTGGTCGTCTGTTATTCAACCCTAGACTATATTGACAAAGAATTGGTCATGTTAAATTAGAATTTATTTAAGTTTAAAGTTTACCCCCCCCCCCCTTCCCTAGCTACCCCTCCCAATACCATAAAAAAAATATATATATATAATACTGGTACTAATAATGATACGGGTAGTAATACTACTAGTAAGAACAATAATTGATAGGCCTAATATTAAAAGTGGTGATAATTGTTTAAAAAAAAAAAAAAAAAAAAAAGAAAAAGAGTAGGGGGGGAGGGAAGAGTGGTATTAATAATAGGCCTACTTATGGGGATAGCAAGAGAAGAGAGAAAAAACAAAAACAAACAATGAATAGTACAGATATTGAAAACGAAAATAGTGATAAAAGAAAAGAAAACAAAACGAAAACATCATCATCCAGGGGGTTGCAGGTGCACAAAATATTGTCATACTTGCAGTTAGTGTTGTTCATTTGTGCTCCCATACAACCCAGAGGGGACAGCTGTTTTCTCCGTCTTGTCACGTGACCTGTGTGTCAGCTGATTCCTCCCATGCTGTCTTTGTTTACATCCGTACTATGCACGGGAGAGGGGGAGGGGCCGAAAAGAAAAGTAAGAAAGGGAAAAGAAAGATGAAAAACAAAACACAACAACACCGTAGCTCCTTTATTGCTCTCCCTCAGCGTCGTCTGTTGGATTATCCTCCGTAGAAGCTGGTCTCCGTCTGGTGTTGTTATTGTAGTAGAATTCCTGAGCTTCTTCAGGTGTTGAGAAGAGATGGATCTTATCTTCGTACAGCACCCTCAGTTTACATGGATTGTAGCTGAACCCACGGAATGCTCCAATGTTGACGAAGAGCTGTGTAGCAGTGTTGAATTCCCGGCGGGTCGTCGCTGTCTCTGCCGAGACATCTTGTTTGAAAAATAGTTTCCTGTTGTCGTGTTTGATGTCCATCTGCTTTGATTTGCGGAGCACCAAATCTTTCTCTGGAGACTTCAGGAAGCGGATCAATACTGCTCGGGTCTGGCCGGGCTTTTCTTCGCCCAGTGTGCGATGGACTCGTTCCAAGGAAAAAGTCACGTCTGGGTCCATTTCTAGCCACTTTGGAAGCATGTTATTGATAAAGTCAAAGAGTGGCACTCGTCCTTGTGCGCCCTCCCGCAAGCCAAACAGACGGAGGTTCATTCGCCTGGACCGGTCCTCCTGCGCCACTGCTTTGGACTCGAGGTGAGCGATGCGTTTCATGGCCGCTTGTAGTTCGGAACCGGTTTGGTCCAAGGTTTCTTCTGTTTGTAGAATCCGCTCCTCGGCTTCCGTGATGCGCGTTGTGTTGGTGGAGACCTCCTGCTGCATATTTGTGATTTTATTTTCCACCACGGCAAGCGAGCTTGCCATGGTAGTCAGCCGTGACTCAATATTGTCCAATTTTACACCCAAATCTGTTCGAAGTGATTTAATCTCACTCAGAACTTCGTTGGCGTTCATGCCGGCGTCGTTAGCAGGTGCGTTTGTTTGTGGCGTGGTGCCGGCTTGCTTGTTTTCCCCCCTGCCCTTGCCAGATCTTAGGAAAAACTCACAGTTTTTGGCAGCGAGGTGTTGTTTGGACATATCCTGACGAATCCAGACGGTTATTAGTCAAGAAATAGTTCTCTTTTAGTGGTTCATATGTTAAAAAGTGTGCGCGGTTGTACGGAGCGATGCCGCTACGCAGCCATCTTGTATGACGTCACACTCTGTGTAAAAAAAAAGAAAAAGTCAGACTACAGTTACTTATTTAATATTAGATGCGTTACTTTTTCACATTTCACTCTGTAGAATCCACGAGTCCGAGGCGGCGTTCGGACATTATTTTCAAACTCCTCTACCGCTTTGCCAACGCGACACGGACAAGACGTGTGTGTGTGTGTGTGTGTGTGTGTGTGTGTGTGTGTGTGTGTGTGTGTGTGTGTGTGTGTGTGTGTGTGTGTGTGTGTGTGTGCGCGCGCTGTAGTAGCGCGTCAATTCTCTTCTAAGTTCTTCTAAGCTTGGTACAACATCACCTGCTTTAATCTCTTCCACCCAAATGTAAATGTTTTCTTACTGGAAAGTTGACTGTAGTCTCTGATGCCCTCCGTGCGTTTGTCACGTTGTCATGTAAAAAAGTGTGGTCCAGTAAATCCTCAATTCCCCAACAAGAGTTACAGTATTCCATGGAAGAATGTCCAATTAAACACTTGCGATAACGCATAACCTTTAAATAACTTTAGAGAAATCCACCACGGCAGGAACATCAGTCGTCAGGATTCTCAGGAGTAGCCATCTAATATCGGAGTTGCGACATTGAGGGGTCAGAAACTGGGCGATTGGGCGCTGTTCATGCAGCCTGAATAGGGACAAACTGCCCCCGTGCTCAATAGAAGTCTATGTAGAGCAGCCGCCATTATACCTTTCCATGGAAGTGAACGGAGATGTCGTAACTCTGTTTATACTCTACTGGTCCGGGAATGGGGTATTTTTTTGCCTTGACAACGCAAGGCCTAGGCTACATCTTGCATGGCTCTGCTTACCCACTGACCCCTAAATAAGAGCATGCTGTGCCTGACACAAACTGTATCAATAATTATTATTGGTATACTAGTTAGATTATTAATATTTGAAAATAATGTGTCTGTGAGACATAAACAAAATAGGGGAAAAATAGTGTACCTTAACTATACCAGTGCCTAGTATTGCCTACTAGTGCAGTAGTGCTTGCATGCCTAAATCATAACTATAAAGTACATTTTTTTCTGCCAATAAAGTGGCTTTTTTTTTTTTTTTTTTTTTTGTATTCATATAATAGTATAAAGTAACCTAAAGAATCTTGGTGCTAGTCCTATATGCCGCAAGTAACTAAAAGTAATCTAACTTAGTTACTTTCCAAATCAAGTAGTCAGTAACGTAACTAAGTTACTTTTCCAAGCAGTAGTCAGTAGTCAGTAGTCGATTACTGTTTCAAAGTAACTGTGGCAACACTGATACTGTATATATATATATATATATATATATATATATATATATATATATATATATATATATATATATATATATATATATATGTATATATATATATATATATATATATATATATATATATATATATATATATATATATATATATATATATATATATGTATATATATATATATATATATATATATATATATATATATATGTGTATATATATATATATATATATATATATGTATATATATATATATGTGTATATATATATATATACTGTGTGTATATATATATATACTGTGTGTATATATATATATTGAAAAGTAAAATTATGATGTTCTCTTGATAGTCTAATGAGGGTTCACACAGGCATGAGCATTATCGGATGCTGTCGGTCCCAACAATAAGACTTAATTTCACACTGCGATGGCGCTTAACAAAGACTCTCATCATTCCAACTCCTTTGGGTCTTGCTGAATAGACCTCACATTGTTGTGTACAAAACAAACGAGGGGCCACTTGCCTTGGAGGAGAACAATAACGATTGATAAGGCAGACAAGTGGGATCCTCAAGTGTGATCGCAGGTAACTGACGCTGCATTTAAAAAATAGCTGCTTTTTTGTCTTCAGCCAGGCGCCACTCACAGTGGCTGACAATCAGGAACCTTTCCTTTTAAGACCCCAGATAAAAGCATATTTTAAATGTAATGAACAGAGAGCCTAATGGATTTCCCTTAATGGGCTTCCTCTCTGTTCTAAAATATATACCTAATAATAATAAAATGCTTGACAACAACAATCCCGGTGTCACTTTTTCTATCAAGAGCAAGTCAAGGGAAAATGGAGGATTGTTTCATCACTTATCTATCATCAGCGAGAACAGCTTCCTGTTAAACGTGGAGCCTTTTAGCTCTCAGTCAGCTTTATTGTGCACTGGCAGGTCACGGCACAAGATAAAGCTTTAAAATAATGCAGGATGCAGTAAATAGGGTGGGATTGAATGCTAGGGAGCGTGAATAGGACCTCTACTCAGGGGCGGATCTAGGCATGGGCATGGGGGGGGCAATGCCCCCCTAAATGCCCAGTCTGCCCCACCAAACATGATGGCATGCAAAACAACCCAAGATATTTCAAATTAAAGTGCTTATAATTAAAATGAGGTGAAACTACGATTGCTATGAACTAACTACAGCTGTGTCACCACTAAACCAACAGCATTTCATCATTGAAAACAGAAAACTCTCTGAGTCAGACCTTTAGCTTTATGCATGTTGCGTGCTTTACTTGACTAATAAAAGTCCTGTAACTGAAAATGGTATGGGTGCGGCTTCATCGCCCATGGCGCAAAGCGACACAGGCAATGAAGCTGCTCCCATACCATTTTCTCCTGCCCCCCAAATTGGGAAATGTTACATCCGCCCTGCCTCTACTACTGGCCAGACTGGGCTACAACCACTAAGCACAGTGTCTCCTGAATGTTGGTTTTATGTAATTGAAGTTCCGTGTTTCCCTCTAGCCATTACAGTACACATAACACACTTCTTTATGTCGCAAGGCACTAAAGTAGAGCACAAATCAGAATGTAATTTCTGCAAGTGCCCCCCTTAATGTTCATCAAGCTTAGTAGTCTACTAGTTGCCGACACTTGCATAAGATGTATTACAAAAAGCACCCTAATGAAGTGGGAGGTTAAAGTCAATGATCACTAATGTACTGTAATAAGGAGGGACAGTGCTGATAGCTTAAACGATTACATGTTTTTTTAAGGAACATCGATCTACTGAATGGCTTTGAGGCGAGTTGATCGATCAGCTGAGTGACCGATTGATTGAATGACTGATTGATCAAATGATGCATCATCAATCTGAATTGATTAATTGTGCTCCATGTATTGCAGTAATGGGTTGTAAAAACAGACAGAAAAAAAGAGAGAGAAGCAAAGAGGTACTGTAGCTTTGACACTGGTTTGTTCAAGTGTAACTGAGTGCAAGACCGATCCTCTGAACCTTTCTGTGTCTTTCTGAAAAGAAATAACTATTATCAGTATTTTCGCAATAAAGGAGAATTCAGAGCTAGGCATTTTGTGGGACAAGTGAACATTTTCATAAAGCTTGTGATGAGTCCATCGCAGCTCACAACGTGAACAGGCAGGTTTTGAGCTACGCCGCTTATTTCGCTCCCAAATTCATGCAGTTATCTATCGTTCATAATGACTCAAAACTCTCCAGTGTGTGTAGCAAGCCACCAGAAGCTGCGAAGGGTAGTGGTGAAAGCTGGAACTGCATTTACTGTATAAGGAGGAAACCCTATGCCTCTGGGTTTTAACATTGAGTTTGCACTTCCGCAAATACAGAATAGTACTGATAATTACTGAGCAACTTCCATTGAAATAAATCTACCATTATAACTCTATGCTGTGTATAAGCGCACTTCCGGATGTCTCGCAGGGCGAGTTCCTTTGTAAACACTACAGTAGCCTGTTTAGAACAGAAAACTGTGGAGAGATTTGAGTTATTACACAAGTGACGTGGCAGAAAAGCTGTGTCTAAGCTGTGTTGGACAGATTAGATTCATGAAAATGTTCACTTGTACCACTCATTCTGGGATATAATACCATTAATAATGATATTATTAATGGTTATTATGGTATTTACCTTACACATGTTGTTTTTTTTTCCCTTTTTTTTTTCCCTTTTTTTAAGCCTAGTCTGGGAAAAATGATGTGCAATTTTGATTTGCTCTTAGTGTGAAATGTTAATATCAGGAGAAGACCAAACACACAACTCAGTGATGAGTCAATTACATTTCAGCATTAAAGTACCACACCCAAACGCGCCCTTAAGGTCATTTCTCATTTCTGCCGTTAGTGGTGTCTCAATTGCGTACTGTAGGGGCATCTGAACAGATTTTTACTGCAAATGAAGATGAGATTCAGCACCGAGACAGTATAGTGGAGAAAATCAATAGCATTTATTTCTCTAGAACATTATGGTTTTGTATTCCCCAACAGGGGAGGGCCCGGAGATTGAGAAAATATAAGCTTCAGAATCATATAGCGTCAAGTGATCTGATCCATTCTGTTACGGAACGGAACCGTGAAGAGTGATTTATTTCAGTGCCAATAGGGCAAAAAATAGCAGGTAGCAGTAATGAATTCCCAACGTTAATAAATTCACAATCTCAATATTTTTGACTAATCTCTTCCGGCTACCAAACTTCAATGATTCTAAAATTCTCTGTAGAATGACGTTCAAGTTGATGTCTATGTGTCAGTCTTCAAATGGCAAGCTCTTTTCTTGTAAATAAGTAATCAAGCCATACTTATCGTTCTCATTGTGGCAAACAGATATCACAATCACATAGGGCTGGGGTAGACAGTGGTCACAGATGGGTGATTATGTTTCAAGTGTTGTGAGGACCATGCTGTTTCTCCAATCAATTGATAGACTACCTCAGGCCACCAGTGTACAACAAAGAGGCGAGTCAATCATACTTTGTTCACAGCTGTATAACTCTTAGCACTAATGAGCAGTGGTGGAAGATGTACTGATGCAATATCACAAATACTGTTACGAGTAAAAGTCCTGTATACACAATGTTCCCTGTTTAAAAGTACTAAGTATTGACCTCAACATATACATACATGTTGTGGACTAGTAGATCAGTTATTTGAAAAGTGTGAACATAAAATAGGGTTTAGTATTAATGTTTTCTGTGTGCGTCATAAGAGCGCTGTGGGCAGTTTCCACCATGTGTCCACCATGTGCATCATCGCTGGGGAATCCATGCTAATAGAAACTCCAGGATTTCTATTCCTGAAAAGTTGCAATGTGAAAATGGAAGCCGTTAATTATCATTCTCACAATAATGAAAATAGAAATATTCTTTCAAAAAATATACATTCTAAAAACAATCTGCCTATTGAGGATGTGCATGGAGGACAGGTTTTTGAACTGCCCACAACGCTCCTATGAGACACAGAATAGTGGTATTTTCTCATGAACATAAGTTAGAACAAATTAGATGGGATGCAAAGTGGTCCTTTATTTAGGCACGGGAAGTAAATGTAGGCTACTACAGTAAGCAACGTTCACCATGTTCAACAAACATAGTCTGTGCACAATTCTCTGTTCAGACCTAAAATATACTGTACACTGGCAAAAAAATCCCCCCCTAGCCTCCCTGAGTAGAATACGTGCAAGTTGCCTTGACTGACCTACTTATAAACTTTTGAGTTTTAGCTTGTTAAGTCTAAGCACACATCAATATAGCTCATGCATGCTGTATAATTTCTCCACGATTGCTGATGGCATGAAATATTTTTTTCAATTTACAATTTCGAGACAAGTAAAAAGGAAAATATTAATTTCAGTTTAACACCAATTAACTTGTATAAGGTCAACCGCTCTTGGCGAATAATTGCTCCTTGTAGTGTCCACTCTTTTACCATGTCAGCAAATTCCGAGAGTAAAAAGAAGATATAACGCTGTTTTAAGCTAGCGCGCTACAACATTTGCAGAGATGACTTAATTGCTTGGAGATGATTAGACCAAGCCGAGATGGAAAGTGAACATTAATCATGCATTTTGATCATGTGAAATGGAGAAATCTCAGCTCGCCGCTCCGTGGAATGCGTAGAAGGCAGTAATTGAAGTTATAAGGGTCTGGGAACTGTCTGACCTTCTAGCATGTCGGTAGTTGTGTTGATGAGATCTGAAACATTGTGTGTACATGTGTATGCGTGTTCGTGTGTGCGTGTGCATCAATCTGTCCAAATGGTTGGGTCACAGAAAATATAAATGTTGAAAATAATGTATATTTAAACTAGAAAAAGTTCTCCTTGGAGCACCAGGTCGGGTAGGTTAATGTGCTCCAGCAATGTTTGGAATCTGTCAATCGTAATGGAATATGGATAATAATTGACCTGAAGTTGACTGTAGATATAATGTGTACAGATTTGCATGATGTTTGGTCAAAAATTTGTGGAATGGTTTCTCAAAAGTTGGCTTCCCGGTGCCATTATAATAGGTTGCCATTTGTTCTTCAGCATGTGGGTGCAATATCACAGTTGAGGCATTTTGTTTACAACAGATCACTCCTGACTTGACTTTGCAAGCAATTAAATCTTAGCCAATCAGGATGGAATATTAAAGACCAGTTCTTGTGACAAAATTAGTACTTTGTCAAAGTACGGTCCAAAAATATGTAAGCAAACATTGCCGCAATAACAGGCCACGGGTGAAATACTACATGTAGAGTTTAAGATCGCCTACCCTGCGAATTCGACAAACAAGGAAGTAGGGCTGCTCCGTTGCAGTCGCCACAGAAGCCGAAAATACTTAAGGAAACAGGCAAGGCCGATGGGTACCACCCCTGCCACTCTCTGGTTTCCATGGTGACGCTCCTCTGCAGCGTACCTTTCGTCGACATTGTTAACAAGATACCAACAGCTGTGTTTTGCCGTTGGGGGACAGGTTCCAACGCCCGTAAGGATTATATATTGATCATTCATAAGTCATTCGCCGGGAACATCGCACATCGCATGTCGGGGCGATTTTAAACCCTCTATTGGCTGTATACTGTACAGACAGGACGCAGAATGATAGACGGATGGACCGGATGTAACACATAGTCTCGGCCTTGCCTTTTGCCCTGGTGGAGACAAATCGGGGTAGGTCTCAACATGAGGATTAAGGTTTGGGTTGTATTTGATTATTTATTTTTTACATCAAGGGCAGCGATCAGAGTGTAGCCTATAGGTGGATTTATGGTCGCATAAAGGACAGGCAACGCTGATGGCTATAGCATGTAAATCCATCGGGTTTAATGTGCCTCGACTAATGTATGTGTTGGAATTAACAGCTTCACCGTCCTCACCGAGACACGGTAGGTAGTGTAAGAAGAATTGAGCCGAGAGAAAAAAGAAAAAAAAAACCTTGTTGCTAGGCTCACCTAAAGATTGAAAGCGCATTTGACTTTATTGCCGCCTGTCATTCCATTCTCACCTTGGAAGACTTCCTTGGAAACTGGACTGAGAGAGGGAGAGGACATTCTTTACAGAGTGAATGAGAGAGGGAGAGACAGCGAGACACAGAGATCTGCAGGGATAACAGCGGAGGTGTGGTGGGGTTATGGGATTATTTCTCGGGAGGTGCGATAGAGGAGCCACCAGCAATATAGCAACAGTTCGGGAGGAGCCGGAATGAAGACCTCAAAGTTATTGAGTCAGAAACCTTCATTGCCCACACTCATTGCTGTCACAGGGGCTCCTATGGTGAGAGTCCAGCTAGCGCCGCATCTTCAGTACTGTCAAAGTTCATCTCATATCAACGTAATTGAAAGGGCAGCTAATATCAGGGAAGCAATTCCAGGCACGGCGCATCAGTGTTGCACTATAGTGACCTTTGGGGAATTCCTATCATACTTTTACCCCATATGAAAATATGCTAATGTGGTTATTATTTCCTCTTTCTGTGAAATGTCGATTAAATTAGGAATTCTCTGTTTTTCAACGCGGATTGTTGGCAAAGACTGTGTGATTATTTCCAACGACAAGTGCCATGCCAACAAAGAAGGGGAATCATCTAGTTCAGCGGCAAATAATTAAGGATTATCCAGAGAAGCGGTATTAATTAAGAGCACAGTGATAACGGGATCATCCTGATGGGAGGTTGTGACATGTCTTCATAATGACCAATGACAATCTATGCCAGAGAGCAAGAGGACAATTATATCCAATAAGAGCATATTGCATATATCTGCCCACAACCCTCATACAGCATGTACAATACGCCCCGATGTCTCATGGCAATTTCTATAGTTGATTTATGTGATAACTACATTTACATAAATCTACACTTTATGGACTTTGCGCGATAAGCCTGAGTAGTCATGAATAATAATAATAATGAATAATATCTCCTCCATTTGCTGGCCTATAGCTATACAATCTAATCTGATACTAAGAAATGTGCATGGATTTTTACATTTGGAATAATCTATGCCTGTTATATTACCGAATAGGAAACATAATTTCCGTAAAAAGTCATTTTCACAGTGTGACTTTAAATTCTCACTTCATTCATTGATTCACTATACTATATTACAGTATGTTCTAGATCTGATGTATGACTTATACGTTGTACTATGTGGAATTGTTACACTGACGCCATTCTCCAGTGATGTATAAAATAGGGATTAAGTGGTTAATCAGCATGATCCATTTAGTTAGTTGTTGGACGGTTATTTGTAGATATACGCTATATGGTTTCTCATAAATTTAGTAGCGATAATAATATGGATGAACAAAAATAAACAAGAATTGACACATTGTCAATTAATTGGCAGCTGCGGTATTATTTCTGCAGAATTGTTCTCCACCTTCCCATGAGCCATGGGATGTTTTTTGTACCGGCTGTATCTGTTCTCTTGGCAAACGCTGATGGTTTTAAAATTTGCTGTTATACTTTATTGCAGACAATGATATGTATGACCGATTGCAAACGTTGTGTCACATATGACTAACCATGCCATGAGTATGACAATTGATTAGGACTACAGTATGCATTTTCCATTTTGGCCTCTCACCGAGTGAAAAGTCTGTGAAAGGTTGTCTGTCCATATTTCACTGCCTGTTGTGAGAAAGAAGCTATTGTTTTAATTTTTAGTTCAGACTGCCTTATCAACTAATTCGACACTTGACCTTGCACACTTGTGTGAGTACGGTTTGAGAATATTCCAGAACTATATTTCTGAACTTCACCCATAAGGCCTCACCCATAGGGCAAAGAAGTGTCATCATTAAGGTTGAATAAATGCTTGAGTATCGCCATGTTAACCTGGGAGGAGAATTATGTTGCGTACTTGTGTGGACGATATTTCTACTGCTCCCCATTTAAAATAGAATATAATTAAATCATTTTAAGTATAATGCTACTGATGCGTGAACATTTTCGTGTTTTGTCTTCAAATGATTTATGGAGGAAATGTTTTATTGTGGTGTGGCATAAGTATGGTTTATTCTAGGTTGATTCCATCTGGCTACTCTCTGTTTTCCCAATGCTCTTAAAGCGATGGTACTTTTTGAGTACTTTTCCTTTTGTATACTATTTACTGTGATTACATTTTGTGACTTTAAGTATGTTACAGTTTGGCTTTAGGGGTCCTATCTGTGTTAATCCTTTTGATTTGCTATTAAAGTAATTACAGTCCCTTCGAGATCTTTCTAATGGTCCTCTTAAAGGTGAAATTGAACCCCAAATGATCTCCTAATATTTTTGGACAGATCAGGTCAGATCAGGTCTGTACTGTCCTATTATCACCCAAGTATAGGTGATGAATATATATTATAACGCCACAACTTCTGATTGGATATCTCGTCTCTCAGCAACCCTTCCACCTCCAAACTCCCTGTGCCTGTTTATTAGGTAGCCTGCAGCTGCCAAAAAAGTAATAATCACGGATGTTATCTTATCAGCCAATAATAATAGTCTTGGAAACAATAAGGAGTCTGTATGTATGATACTTCAGTGTAGAGAGTGGGCAAACTGGCAGAGGAGCTTGGATTCGAACCCAGATCGTCGCACATGAAAAACCATGCAATAACCTTTTGTGTTCTTTTAAATTCTAAGCCTCTCTTGTTCCTACTACATGGTCTTGTGTTCCTGAGAGTCCTGGACACATGTTTTGTTGGAACTCCGTCAAATTGAGGGAAGGAGCTTTTCTCCTATTTCAGCCGCAATTCCGAGAGAGAGCTTTTGTCTTGTCACTTTCCCAGAGAGCGAGGGAGGATGAATAATTGATGGTGTAAGATGGATGTATTCACCTCTGTGGCAAGCTTGGCCCAGAGTGTGTGTAGAATTACCCAGTGTGTGGAAGCCTCTGCAACAGGCAGCACTTTAGCTAGGTTACCATCTTTCCCTCACAATATCCTGTTATTTTTCATCTGTCATATGTTTTTACCATTATCCTCTTAACCCCTCCAGAACCCCGCTATAGCAGGGGTCTTCAAGCCAAGAAAGAATGGATGGTTATATGGGAATCCAGGTTCCCTGAGTGGGGGACTGGCTCTCCACTACAGTAGATACCGGTATTATTCAATACATGTACATAATGAATAATATGTAGTTGAGAGCCAGTCTCAAACACATAGAGAACTCCTTAGTTGAGGGATAGACAAAGCAAGAACCCTACATTGTGTGTTGTATATTACATTTTTGTATATACGTTGTGTGTGTATATATATATAACTAATAATTCCAAAGATTCCATCCTCTGTGTGAGCTCCAATATGTAGAAGAAAGTTTTGAGGATGAAATGTGTCAGCGGAATGCGGTCTCAGATTTTTCATGCGGTGATTGGCTGGAAGTTGGTTATTCCGTGCAGTGATTGGCTGAGTATCACATAACGGGCGTGCCACTTGAGCCAATAAAAGTGGCATTTGTGTCTCACCCTAGTGGGAATATGTGCGCATTGTCACCGCAATCCCAACGACAACGATCATGTGTAACCGTTCTGCATGTGTAACCGTTTTGCGTGGTATTTGGATAAAATCTGAAGGAGCAAAAACTGTTTTACATAAGTCAGCCTCCTGGTGGTACTATAAAGAATTTGTGAAAAAAGCAGGTCATATGCAGGGCTTTTGCCTCTAGGGAGTGTGCATAGAAGGTTTTAGACACCTTGCAGTTATACTGAAGGTACAAGTACATTTTCAACTGGCATTTCTTAGTGGGAATGTGCATAAAAGATTACATTCCGTTGATTCTATGTTCATGATTTGAGGCAAATCAAAATGGAATGTGGGGAAGCGGACAGGTCCTAAAGATGTCTCCAGACATGGACCATGGACGACCAAAGTGGTGTGTGAACAACACAAGGTCACCTCTTGACCTATTTGTTCTATTGTCCACACTATTTTTTGGAAAATAATGTCTTCCTCCTTATAATAATATCCTTATAATAATATAATATCCTTAAAATAATGTCATCCTCCTTATAATAATAATTATAACCCAATGATTATGTCATAGAGTGGGGAACAATTCATGGCACTCACATATATAATAAAGCCTGCAGTTGTGTGTGCATGACTCAAGTTAATCAGATTTTGCTTCATTTTGGAGCCATGAAAGGCAAGTTTAAGTTGCTTATCATGTGAACGTCCCCATTGAAATGGAGCAATGTGTTGCCCTGTCTAGTCTCCACTCTCTCATCCAAAGATGATCTTTTCTGAAAGTTCTGGCTGCAGAAAGCCAGGCCTTGTGCCAGGATGAAGTGACTGAGGGGGTGGCGGAAAATGGTGTAGTAGATCAGTGATTTTCAACCAGTGGTTCTTGAGATGGTTCCAGGTGGTCCCCAACTAAGGTTGGTTAATCAGATGAAAAGTTGGTTAACCAGATGTAGCTCTTGAGGGCGTAAAAATGTTTACACTCTCAAAAGTTCAAATATTCGTCATCTAAATCAGCCCAAGTCTACACAACTAGAGAGAATGGTAATTTTGATCTGTATGTTTGGCTGTTTTGTTTCCAAACCCCAGTCTGGAATTGTGGACAAAAACAAAATAAATCTTTATTTTTGCGGTCCGTCCGTGGGCCTAAAATGTCCTCAAATGGTGGTCCGTGCTTCAAATGCTGAATAAATAGTGGGCCCTGGTATCAAAAAGGTTGAAAAACACTGGTATAGACGATAAAATGAAATATGTGTCAATGTTATCTATGTCATCTAGCCAAATAAGCTGAACAAAATAGACCAGTTGTGTATTTTTAGTGCATCTGGGACACATCTGATGCATGTCTGGTGGAATCACAACCCACAAGTATTCTCTAGAGTGGCGACAATAAGCTTCAGCTGCCGCACCGTCAGTGATGCCAACTTGGCGCATTTGTCGCTATATTTAGCTTCTTTTTCAGACCCTCCTAGTGCCAAAATTAGTGAAAAGCTCCTGCTCCTGGCGGAAAATCTAGAGCTTTTTGGCTGGTGAGTTGGGGTGAAATTGATTGACAGGCGCCAGAGATAAAACCCTCATTTTTCACAATTTTTCCTCCTATGACAGTGGTTTTCAACCAGTGGTCCCCAGGCTAAATGGTTAACCAGATGTAACTCTTTGAGAGTGTAAAAATGAAACCAAATGGACCCTTGCGGGTCCATTTGGTTTCATTTTTTTAAGAGTTAAAATATTCATCATGTGAATTAGCCCAAGTCTACACAACTAGAGAATGTACAAGATTAATGGTCATTTTGATTTGTATGATGAAGTGCCACTAGTGCATTTTGGCAGTTGGCAACACTGCGCACCGTTGCCATAATGCAGCACTAGCATACCTGCTGGAAGGGAAAGTTTCCATGGATCCATGCTGTTTGGGCCAAGCTGTCAATCTGAGTGGACCCAGATCCAATCTGGTACCCATACAGAACGGCTTCCGGATGGCAACGTTCAATTTACTGAATTTGGGGATTCAAATGAACAGTTTGTCAGTTGTGCAGAGGAAACATTTTATGGGTTAGTACTCCATGGTGAATAATGGAAGTAGGAGTTGAAACGACTTATGTATTTCCCATCTCCTGCTCTGAAGATTGCAAAAAAGTTTTCAATGGCCAACATTTGAGGATAGAGAGAGAGACAGAAAGAGAGCTTGTGCTGATATGGAAATGACTTAGGTCAGCACCCCCTCGGTGGGTTCCCACTTTTGAACTTAAACACTGGTATGAAATTTAACCACCTCTTGCAAGATTAATTACCCAGTGAGAGAGCCTTTTATGGTGGAACTTTATCACAAGGGAGAGTTCTTTCATTTCGCTGCAAGGCACTATTGGTAAAGGGAGACTGTTGATTGTGCTCTCCACCACTTATCCAATCACTGCCCATCCAGGAGGAGATCTGAGGCAGTCTGTGGAAATCGGAGATAGTTATCACTCATCTCCACCCAATAGCCCACCGAGACATTGAATGATACTGCCTACCTGGAAGCCATCCACGAAGGTCAAGTGTCAGGGCCATGAGAAACTGATGAGGTCTCACAAAATGGGCAGCCATTAATGTGGACGGTTTGAAGTTTTATGGATGTTCATGCTCGATTTTCAAGTTTTTATCATTGCGAGAGGCCATCGACTAGCATGTCGAGTAACATGACTCCACAAGGGTGTGATGTTTTCACAGACCGTAAAGTAGGCTATACTGTGACTTTGATTTTCAAAGTCACTATTAGCTGCCTTCAACATGCATTTAATGAGCTTATTTAAAACACCCATGCATTGCGTTGTAATATGCATGTCAAGGCAGGTGATATGCTCACAAAGTTTTATTGTATCATCAAAAAAAAAATCCACAGGCTTATCCTGTGAGAAACTGCTCTTTTGTGAAGAGTTTTATCCAATATCGGCATGCAATGATTATAATCCTTTCTCTACCTTGTTAATTGCCCTATATTATCTTATTGTATGCCCCTATTGCATTGATTGTCATTACCAGAGGGGGTAACCCACATTTTAAATGCTCTACCAATAGCAGTAAAATATATGACTCTGCTCAAAGCGGCAATGTATGCTCAACTGAAGTCATTTTAAAGTCTTTTTTAAACTTTAAACTTTGAAATATTTAATTAAAATCCTCCATTAGCATATGGCCCATGGCTCTAGAAAATGGGATCCAAGGCACAAATGGCAAAGCCATAATTCAATCTTTTAAATGGAGCTCTGTCAATAGGCATCGGTTAAGGTCAGGTATTTCACAATCTCCATCTGCGTTTTCCAACCGAGTTATGATCTCTCAACTACATTACGACATAAAAACTTTTGCCTAGGTTGGACACATAATTGAGTTGAATTCAGAATAGGGGAGAATAAAGGATTCACATTACGGTCTAATCCTCTCACATGCACTGTGGGGGACCTTCAAAAAAGGAGAAAAAAAGTAGGTAAAGGAATATAGTCAGAGAATCTCAGCCCAATCTCCAACCCCACAGCTTAGAATATGTGCAATTACTTTGAGTGATTTCTGAAAGTAGCAAATGGTTTGGGTCGACGTTAAAGAGGTTTCATGCCTTGAAAGTTGTGAAGTAGTACTGTTGCGAGGATTTATATGCTATTTATATTTGACATTTACGCTTTTTTTAATAGTATGCCATTATGTTTGAGTTGAGGAAGGCTAAAGCGTTATTAGGAATAGGAATATAAAGAATAGGTCTGATTCATAATGTGGCTATTTAATCTTGTCAACCATTACTAACACAGCACGCCTCCGTCTGTGCACATAACCAAGCATACACACACACACACACACACACACACACACACACACACACACACACACACACACACACACACACACACACACACACACACACACACACACAGAACTTGCTTAAATGGTGCATTTATATAGTGCCTATTTCTGAGGCACTTTACATAGATTGTAGATCCCCTTCATTCACACATTAAACAAGCCAATGGTGGAGGAAACCATGCAAGGTACGACCAGCACAAACACATTTACTGGTCCAGGCACACATCAACACTGCATGTGTGCATTGGGGAGCGATAGAAACGAGGAGTTAGTTGCTCAAAGAAAGTCAAGATGATGTAACCTCCCGTCACCGTGTTTTCCACCTGGGAGGAAAACTGGTGATGTGTCCTCAGCCAGTCACTCATCCACATAGTCCTGTCCAGTGCATTAGCCGTTAGCAGGGGCAGATCTACGCATGGGCATTGGGGGCAATGCCCCCCTAAATGCCGTCTGCCCCACCAAACATGATGGCATGCAAAACAACCCAAGATATTTCAAATTAAAGTGCTTATATTTAAAATGATTTTAAACACTACTACTACTACTACTACTACTACAGTTGTGTCACCATTAAACCAACAGCATTTTATCATTGAAAACAGAAAAATCTCTGAGTCAGACCTTTATCTTTATGCATGCTGCGTGCCTGTTGCAACTTCAACAAGAACTGATGTTGTTATTCATGGTTACTTGACCAATAAAACTCCTGTAACAGAGAATGGTACCATTT
Source organism: Benthosema pterotum (assembly GCA_039105355.1). Lineage (NCBI taxonomy): Eukaryota > Metazoa > Chordata > Actinopteri > Myctophiformes > Myctophidae > Benthosema > Benthosema pterotum. The sequence continues at coordinate 25,824,783 of CM076976.1, forward strand.
TCTCCTGCCCCCCAATTGGGAAATGTTACATCCGCCCCTGGCCGTTAGCATGTCCCAAATGCTGATGCAAACTTCTTGTTGTTGGATTAAACCACCAAAAAATCATGTGTGTCTGTGTTCATCGCCTTGTCTAAAAACAGAGTGGACTGGTGAAGTGACTTATGCTTCTCTGTACGCAATATGTTGGATTTCGAAAATAGCCGATCCATGAGCTCACAATGCGTTGCTACCGTAACATGTTGTGAGCTTTTAGATCGGCTATTTTCAGCAGTACAGGGCGAGATGTTGCCTTCACGGTAAAAGGATCAGTACAATGTTAATGGAGTAGGCCTACAGAATCGGTGACAAATTACTAACATTGTAAAAGGGTGCCGGAAGAGTGGGCAGTGGGAATCTCAGTTAAATTGGTCATTTTTTTCCCCAAAAATGGGTGGAACACTATGGCACAAATGTTTTATTTGCAATGACGCTCTTGGCTCTGAGAGTGTAAAAAAGGAACCAAATGGAAGTTGTTTCCTCTGATGGACATTATGGGCTAGCTCTGTGTCTCTGGTGTCGAATGTAGGCTGAAATGTCCGCCTTAGACATGTTTTCACTTGTTTATTCCCAAAGAGATTTTGTCCATGGTTTTGACTTTATTCCAGTAGGACAGAAATAAAATTTGTTTGCCTTATTTGAGCTGATGTAGTTGACAGTCCAATGACAGTCCAATATTCTTTTTCAAACACCCTGTGGTTGCGAAGGAATATACAACATAGAAAGCTTGGAATCCCTAACCTTTTTTTATCTATATATATTAGGCCAATACAACAGCAGACATAACCAACTGTGTATATTTCTTCCACACAAATGGGTCATCAGAAACATACATTATAAACAAAATATGTTGTTTAGTGGACATATTTTCAATTGTGTAAACATTGTATAACATAAAACATTTATAAGATTGCATCGCTGGTGGCTGGTACACTGGCGCAGCTCTCGCGCTGAAAATGTATTGCTCCAATACAATCAGTGCACCACCGCCTGCAGAGCACTGCTGCGATAGAGCGTTGGATAGAAGTTCAGTTATACCTCGACATGAAACGGAAAATAATCAAAGCAATGCATTCGTTTGTGGTTCAAATCAAACTAAGGTAAGGTAAAAGATAAATGTGTCACAGAGTGAGCGATTAAACGCGCGTGCTTTCTACCGAGCAAGTCAAACTGCCCAGCGACCAAAGCTTCCCTTTTCCTTGGTCTGTGAAGTCAGGGACGTGGAGAGTGTTAAGGAGGGAAAAAGAGGGCAACTTCTGTCTTCTAGACAGGTAAAAAGGGCAAGGCCCTTTTGATGTCTATGTGTGCACCACGCATTGCATGAACGTCGCATTTTAGCATTCAACTCAGCTCTCCTTTTCACACGACTGTGGCACATGGTAATGCTACAGTCCTGCTCTTGCGCAACTCACAGCATTTTTATTTATTTTATAAATTAAAAAATCTAATTTTATGTTTTGTTATTTATTTATTCCTCTCTCTCTCTCTCTCTCTCTCTCTCTCTCTGTCTCTCTGATCTCATACTGTTTTGCACTGGTTATTGGTTAAGAGAATCTGCTAAATACTTGAATTGTGAAGTGAAAATTGCTACGTTAATTTCAAAGCGCTATTTTGCAAATAACAAAGAAACATGTGGCAGTGGAGACTATAGTAGTCCCATGAAATTTGTTATAGAACAGCAGTACAAAAGATACATCTTGTTTTATGAAGTAAAATAGCCAATTTAATTGGTGATAAAAGCCAAAACCCCCACTCGAATTTCAGTTTCCATGTTTTGTAACATCTTTGCTCATCGTTTCAGGGAAGACGAATTCCCCTGGCGTTTTGTTTGACTTCCCTGTCCCCCCATCAGAGAATACTTGCTCATGCAACCCGAACACTGCTAATGTATTCTAATTAAAAAACAAACAGAAGTAGATGCTGAAGTTCAATCTTTGGTTATTCAGGCGTCTAATTATGAGTGTTTGTTTTATGACTTGTTTAATTTATGAGAGCCCCGGAAACATGGGGATAATTCATTCAATACATGCTCTGGTTGAGGGGGAAAGTGCTGCCTTTGTACCGCCGTCAACAATGAGAGATTAATCTTCTTACTTAGTTGTGACTCACTATACGCACGTGTGGTAAAAAGGATCTATGGAAATACAGCTTCATAATCGCCGATTTCAAAAGGAGATAGCGACTGCCGATACATTTACACAAGACTGATTATGGCCTCCACCAGTGGAGCTGGCGGAAAAGGTCAAAGTCGCAATCAAGGTCAAGATCCTAATCGAGAAGCGAGGGGCCAGATATTCATTTGACTTATTCGGGAATCATCAATGCTGCTGTTTCTCATTTTGAAAAGGCAAATTTCCATCCAGGAAGTCATCATCTTATTATAGGTCGCTTTATGATACATGGTCACTTCACGTTTACATTTTGGAGTCATCCAAAATGTAAACAGGAGGCGATGATGGACGACAGACGGATAGACGATGTTTCCTGAACTCCATTTGTCTATGAGAGCCGATTCTGGCCATAGCAGGTGAACGTGCAATGTCGACAATGATGAATATAATTGAGGTTTTCGGACGATAATTGGCTACAGCCAATCAATTAAATGGACTATAAAGGAGCAATTGCCATTGATCAATGGTGTTGATCATAATACTGTTTGATATCGCCAATGACATTTTTTAAAGTGTCTACTGACATGTCATATTGGGCAAGGTCAATAATCAGTATTAGTAAAAGCACAAATGTTGCACATAGGGCTGTTGAATGATTACAATTTTTAATCAGCTTAATCAGATTCAAAATTAGTTTAATGATTAGTCATCATTCAAACTATGTCCCAAATATGCCTGTTTTCCTTTTAGAGGTTTTGAACATTAAAAAAAGAAAAAATAATCTGGGGGAAAAAGATCTGTTTATTTCTTAAATATTTATCAAAATGGGTGATCTGCAAGCCCCCAATGCTTGAAGATTTCTCGAGCTGTACTCTGGCTCTGGTTACGGGGAGACACACATCTATATGTCTCTGTAAAACTGTGCTCTACACATTTTTTTCAATGAGAAAATGATCAGTGGGTTGAGTCAGTGTGCACATGAGTTAATCGTGTTAATTTTCTTAATCAGATTAATGAACAAATCAATTTAACTAATTAATTATTTTCAATGAAAACTTGTACAATAACTGGTTCTAAAAGTGTTGATTTTGACGTGGGACACATCTATAGTTTGGGTGATTTCAGACAGGCATGCAGGGCTTAGCAAAATGCCTGCAAGTGAAGTGGATGTGCCCTGTGTCACTTGTGAGCGAAATACCCAATTGTCCATTCTTTGTGGAATTAACTTGAATTAGTGAAATGATGTTGGATTTAGTACATTGGCAGTACTTTCACAACCAGCAATTGGCACTCCCTTCTGGTGGCATTTTGCATTTGAAGCAGAGCTTAAAGCTGCAGCTACCCAGAACTTATTTGAATGAATACAGCTTTATTGTAACCAACCAAGCACATCTGCAGTGGTTGCATGGAGGTGGTATCCATATTGCCTACTCTTAACATTGAGAGAGATATCGACCCAGTTGTATTTTTTTAAACTATTCCAAAAACAGGAGGACAGACGTTAACCTTTTTACAGGGTCCAGTTTCAAATTACCTTGAGAGAGGATTTGAAGGAGTCTCGGGATTCCCATTTCTTTACAGCTTAACAACGGTTGGTAGGACACTCCAACTTTAGTGGCATGCAGTAATCTTTATAGTTGTGAAGTTATTATTTGAAAACGTCTTGTGGCAATAATGTTACCATTTTTTGTTACCATGTTCTTTTTACTAAGCCTATAATGATTTGTGAATGCTAATCATTATGAAAAGAGCAGAAACAAATCTTCTGTTTATATTGCTACAATTAGCACAGTCAATTAATATTCATATATACTGTTTACTTAAGGGATGCTGTCGATTTAAGCGGTAGCGCTGATGCAATACATATTTATGTCCACCCACACAAGGAGCCGGCATTTGCATCTGTTAAAGGCACGTCCTACTATTTCTTTTGTTTCCTGAGTTATGTCCTTCTGTTCACATAGCTGTTTACATCCTGTCTGAAAGCAATGCATCATTTGTAATGCGCTGTGACATGTATTTATTGGCAGCAATTAAGGACAATGGAAACAATGTAACGAGAGCTAATGTGTCATTTTAATTCTGGACGTTTGCATGTATGATATGTGGGCTTTTAGTTTATCACAGGGTGGAGACATATGGTTTAAGTATTAACCGCCGGCCTGTTCCTGATCCTGCATGTACAGTAGCATTGTATGAATCACCCTTACCACTGTATCCACCACAGATAAAGAAAAAGCAAAAAAAGATGGATATTTTAAATAAGATCTAGAAGCAAGAACCCAAAAGGTCATTCTATTGAATATTAACAATCTACAACCCAGTCCGAAAAGAAAAGAAAAGAAAAGAAAAGAAAAGAAAAGAAAAGAAAAGAAAAGAAAAGAAAAGAAAAGAAAAGAAAAGAAAAGAAAAGAAAAGAAAAGAAAAGGAATGGGGAGGGGAGGGGAGGGGGAAAGAAACTCCCACCCGCCACAGCAACCGTTTCAAGATTGTGGCCCATTGGGTGTCACAGTTTATCCAACAGACCTGAACAGTACACTGTTAGGTACATGTTCCAGGCCTATGATCTTCACTGTGGGAGCCGTCTCCATCATCTCTGGGAGAGCTATCGCCAGAACACATGGGGCATTCAGAGAAAATGACTTCACAATTGGCGAGGCTCAATAAGGCCAGTCTCCTGTTGAGAACAGTTGACTGTGGGGGCTCCTCTTGACAAGCGTGGGCTCCTTCTCTCTCTCTCTCTACCACCGTTGAAATATTTATCACCACAGGTTATCTCCCCTTGATCAATTATACCCCTGCCATGGGCACGCAATGAATTATTAACATGCGGCCGATAAGCGTCTTGGCCATTGATTTTTGTCACTCCTTGGAGATGGATGCACTGGACAGGGTTTTCTCTTGGTCTTTCTCGAGACAGCCTGGCGGTCACTCAGTCACAGGAGCTGAGACAGCACCGACAACAACACAGCAACATAATAATTCTTTTCACAGCTTTGGATGCACTGGTTTATGGTTTGTTTTGTGCGAGTTTACGATTAAATGAGAAACAGCATCTAAACTATGTGTTGCATTTTAAATAGAAGTATTAAAGATGGAGTGCCATGATTTTTTCTACCCTAAAATATGATCATCAGGTATTAATGTTATATGAAAAGTATTTTTTTTTTCCCCCAAAAAAGTGTACAGTGTTTGTTAATGATTTTTATGATTCCACCCTACCAGTTCATTAAGTATGCCTGGTTTGCCTGGTAGGTGGTGATGGGTGGAGAACCACCTGAACTGAAGCCACGCCCACAATAAAGCTGTGGGCGTGGATGATAAAGGGGGAGGAGGTAGGGGAGGGGATGAACACATGATGTCACTATATTGTAAGTTTTTTTCATTGGCACGTTTAACTGGAAAGGTTCAACCCCCAGGAAAAAAAACCTAAATACAAAGAGAAGACATCATTGCACATAAAAAGGGGTCTATTTACATACTGTCACCTCTTAAACATGTACAAAGTTGGAAAAAATACAAAAATCATGGCATCCCCTCTTTAAGGAGCACTGATTGCGGTTTATACTTCGTTCTATAATTTGTATTGGGAGATACTGTATAATGGGGCTGCAGAATACCAGCTGACTCATTCTTCAGATATGGTCCACTGCGTCTCTCAGGGAAGCCACGCTTCACCTGATTAACTACTGTAGTTTTATTGTTTGTGGTCTTTTCTTCCCCCTTTGTTTACTCAGGCATACTTGACTGAGCATTCAACAAAACTCTGCTGTTGATAACATACGCACACATCCGCCACTGTGAATTTCAGCTGCCTGGCGTCTTCACTTGCACAAGGTAGAGGGAGACTGCCTGCTCCTGAACTTGCTGCTGAAATGAAAAAATAATGCTGCTTTTGGTGAAGGTTACATGATTCATGTGGAATGAAGCAACCGAAAATAGTTACACACCTCATTACACAATTACACACTGATATTATGATTCCCTTGGCCATTTAGGACGTCTATACATGCAGAAACCTGGCTTATAGACTCTGACGACAACTGGCATGAGTAATATTTGAAAATTAGTTCCCAAAAGGATATTAGTTTGACTGATAATTGAGCATCTGTCCTCCTGGGTATCTGCATTTATGGGTGGACTGGTTTTCTTACCAAACAACTTAAAACAAGCTTGAATTGATTAAATCAATTAATTACTACTAGCTGCATCATTATTAATAAAATATTATTATCTGCAGCAGTCTGCTCTAACAGCCTCTGTGGCTAGTAGTTTAGGTAGGAATATTGTACTATAATGAGGGAGAGTAGTGACACGCTTTGATCTTGCGCTTCGTGCCTGCACTGGAGTTCTGCTGTCAATGCAAGTGGATGGGCTAGAGTGGTTTGTTTGGAACTATGTTAGTTCATGTTAGTTGTGTGCAGGGCTGTAGTGGAGGAGGGACGCGGGGGACGGCGTCCCCCCCTTCTCTCACATCTAAAATATTTTTGGGGCAAAAATATGTTTTTTCATTTACCTTTATTGATACAATTACCATTGTAAACCATCTTTCTCAATATGCTGTACTTGCAAATGCACATGCATGTGCCTGTGCCTTAAGAGGTGTCCCCCACTTCTAAAAGTCCCACTACAACACTGGTTGTGTGCATGGGTGTGCATCATATTATCAAAACTAAAGTAATGCTGTGTTTAGTTTACGACACGGGTTTCAAGAGTAAATTAGTCCTTGGACTCAAATTGCGTCTCAGATTAAAGTTTTCATTGATTTCACTCGTAGGCCTTCCACTATACATCTCATCCCAGTAATCTGTGGCCTTGCTACTGTAGGCAGCAACATGAGTTTTGCATGAAACGTGGTAGTTTTATCAAGTCGCCTATTGGGGGGGAATCAGTAGCAGTTCAAGCCAAACGCATTGCTATTACAGTGACAAATCACATGGACACTACTGTGTGCCCAAGTGGCTCATCCCCTCCTTAATCTGTCCCTGTAGATATGAAATTTACTGCAGTGATGAGTCGTGACAAGATGGCTGCCTTGCTAAAAATAAAAATAAAATACACGAGTGCCAATCTGTGGCACTAACTCCTCGAGATCAGGATCACATATAGAGATGTGCCCATTGATTGGTTGTTGAGCTGTGCCCCCCTCACCCCCCCCCCCCCCCCCCCCCCCCCCAGCCCCCAGAGCTGTGTGCAGGCTCAGACTAGTGATGTGATGTGCAGTCCTGCCAGAGGCTGTCTCCTTTTCTCTGTCAGAGGAGGAGACTATCACACCCATGTAGTGCTCAGTGTCAACGGCCCCTTAGCCTGCTCAACAGAGCCACTTTAAGTCGCCCAGCGCCGGTAATACAGCCAGGAGGAGCCAAATCATCCCCCGACCGTTGGACCAACAATCACAACGGATTCATGTTATCCAGGGGCGTTTTGCCATTACGCAGACTTTCCTGGGGCGCTATGAGGGGACGGGGAGGCACCAGGACAACCACCAGACTAATAAGGCTAATAAGCCTCATCCTCTATAAGAATTGAACATCTAAAACACAGTTCTTTAGTTAAAAAATAGACCATGATTTTATTCCTTGGGGGGCGCCATTTTACTGTGCCTATCATAGGTACGACGTCACATACCTATGATAGGAAAATCTTTCCTGGGGCTCCAAATTGCTTAGAAATGCCACTGATGGTATCTTCCAACGGTTGCGACCGTTGGCCAATGGGCGACGGCCCCGACCGCTGTCATTTCCCAAACAATAGCAAAGCGGCCGACCGACCGTAAAGGTTGTTGCAGCTGTGGGCCCAACGGTCGCAACTGATTTATGGAGTCGCGACCACAGTTGGCGGTCCGGTTTCAACTCATTTGATTTACTTTTATGACCCCCCCCCCCAAGGATATCCCCACCTCTGTGTGCTGTAAGTCTTTGTTCATATACATCTCGAGAGAGAGAGAGAGAGAGGGAGAGAGAGAGAGGGAGGGAGAGAGAGAGCGAGCTCAGGTGAAGCGATTTCATTCCTTAACATTTCCTGCTGTTGCACCCCTGTCACCTATTCATAATGGTTCCATCCAGTGCCAAGGCCAACACAGGGTGGCTGCCACCAGGAGTTGGAGAGAAAATTTGAAATGTTGCTTTCTCTGTGTAGCAAACAGTAACCTTTTTTTTCCGACTGACTTCGCCTGCCAGGGGAAGATTGATTGCTGAGCAGATTGAGTTTGAAAGTCAGTTTTCAGCATGGTTGAGGTGTTCAGGATTAGTTTTGAAAATGATGCGCATGTAGTTGCTTTGCAGATTTGGCAAAGGGAAAAGGATAGATGGGAGCCAGACATCTTTTCTTTTCTTTTTTTATTTCTTTCTCTTAAACAGTTTCTTCTGTAGCAAGTGTGGAACTTCGGCGATAAGATCTCAATTGCAGATGAGTTCCACCGACTTGTCCATTTGTTGGATACATGCCTGTGCACAGCCGGCTTCCAGCATCTATTCTATTCTATGGTCGGATGCCCAGGGGTATCTGCAACAAATGGGAAATGTTATGTGATTAAATTCGTATGTTTCTGTAATACTATACCGGATTATAAAATCATTTCGCAGTCAGACCACATAACTGTCTTTCCCTCCATCCTGCTCTTCCTCCACCGCGGCTAACTAAACAGGTCAACGGACGTCCAAATGTGTTCAGACAACTGGAGGAGATGTCAAGACTAAAGTCCACGAGGCATATTACACAGATCAAAGACTGAGAGATTAATGCCTGAGCTCGGATGGGAAAGTGGTAATTAATGAGGGGATTAACAGCAAATTAAATAGACGGGGATGCAATTATGGAGGTGAGCGTTGATCAATATCCTAGACTAGCAGCCCGCAGGAGCACGCATCATACACAGAATACAGCTCATTTCTTCTATCAGTGAAGAAACAGACTAGGATTTAGCAGCAGGGTATTGCACTGTGCGTGCGTGTGTGTGCGTGCGTACGTGCGTGTGTGTGTGTGTGTGTACATGCGCACCTCCATGTGCGCTCTATACAGTGGGTATGTGTTTGTGTCACATTTGACAGGATATCGCCTGTGCTTCCGGGGACTCAAGTAGTTTATGCATTAATTCATGGTTGATTAGCACAGTGAGTTTTTTATATTCTCAATGAGATCGAGTTGCTTTGCCCTATGACCCTCAAAAAATAATCATTAAGCTTCTTAATGAGAATTTGTTCCGCATTTGTATGCAAGGGACGAAGGGCTTGGTTTAATTGGTTGCATAATAGAATACCACCACAGTTTGAGCGTCTAATTGATGCATGCCAATCCAAAAGACTAAATCAGTTGGGGTGAATGAGGAAAAAAAGGGAAATAAACACTAAGTTAACCGTAGGTTATTGCTCAATATCAACAGGGAAACAAAGAAATTCACAAAAGAAGGCACTGACCTGTAGTCTGACATTTCTGGTAGATGTTGTGATTTGTCACCTCTGAGGTTTGCGGATATCATTTCGAAGCGGCTGTATTAAATTGCTCGCCCTCAGCTGTTCACAGGAATCAATGGCATTATATGAATGCTATGGGATGTTATACATTACATGATACATATTGCATGTGAATGAAACGATATTCTTGGATTTTGCCTTTTTTATTTTCTCATTTTCACAGTGAGACTCTCGCAATAACACTGTGTTGCTTTGGGGCCGCCGTGATACCCTCAGTACAGATTATTTATTGATGGATGCAATTGAGCATGGTTTCCTTCCAGCCATGAGCCGTTGCAGTTAACATGTCATTTAAGAAGGGCTCTGCTAGCCTATGAGTCATCATTTTATATATTCCTCATAGACACAGAGAGAAGACATCTTAGACCCATTCTGTCCCAGTTTGTCCTCTGTTTACCTACCGCCACGTCTGCCAGTGTTGCCATCTGCCAAAATCCAAAATGCACTAGTGGCACTTCCAGAATGCGCTAGAGCATAGAGGAGTTTAGTCTCTTGGACTATATAAGATAAACTGGCAAAATGTTGGTCAAAATTTTCTAAATCTGTAGATCTTTGAAAATTAGGTAATTCAGATGTTACAAGTCCATTTGGTTTCATTTTACGCTCTCAAGAGTTACAGATCTATAAGGGTCCATTTGGTTACCAATGGTCCTTTCTAGGAGGGAAGGAGAACTTTATCATAGGAGGAAAAATGGTGAAAAATGAGGGTTTTATCTCTGACGCCTGTCCATCAATTTTGCCCCAACTCACCAGCAAAAAAGCACTATTTTTTCACTAATTTTGGCACTGGGGGGGGGGGGGGGGGGGGGGGGGGGTCTGGGAAAAAAAGCTAAATATACCGGCAAATGCGCCAAGTTGGCAACGCTGTCCCAAAGTGGCGTCTGCCGCCGACCCCTGGTTCTCTGCGACACATATAAAATGCTTTATTTTAATTATGGTATGTGTGCTTACCATAATCACAGTAATCCTTAATCACATTCCATCCTCCAAGAAGCTTTGGATAGAAATGAAACTCCAGTCCCTTTCAGTTAGAGCACCACTGCAGAGTGTCTGTGATCAGCTGATCGTGGAGGCTTAATTGATGATGCATCAAGGAAGGCAATTAGACCTGGGTCTACATCTATTCTAAGATAGCATCTTAGAATATAAGTTGAGAGTTAACATGTTGTGACTTTGAAAGGTTTTAATACGAATATGTTTGTAGATCCAGTGGCATCTAAGGTTGTACACTGTACAGGTATATATACTTATTAGTGTTGCTATGATGAGGGGGATACTGGTACGTACTATATGGCCAAAATGTGTGGGAACACCTGACCTACAGTACCTACCTACCCATATGCAGGGGAGAAATATCAATCTGCTCTTTTAGAAGAATAGAATATTAAATCCAGAAATAAACAAGAAATGCAGATGCTACGGTACAAACTATTTTTGGGAGGTTATAGGCAGTGTTGTAGTTGGACATTTAGAAGTGAGGGGGGGCATAAGACACGTGCATGCACACATGTATTTGTGTGCACATGTGCAACCCACACACACATACTATTAAAACATACAGAAATGTATAGACTATTTAGAAATGGGGTTTTCAATGCTTAATTTATGCATAAAAGTAAATCACAAAAAACATATTTTTGCCCCAACAATATTCTCGATTCCCACTACACCCCTGGTTATAGTCCAGTTTAACTCACATCAGTCTAGTAGTACTGCAGTACCTGTACTATAAGACACGTGTCACATGATTTATCTGTCTAAATGGTTGAAGCTGCAGTGCAGAGTCTTTTCTCTATAGCTATGGCCAGAGCAGAGCTACCAAGCTAATCAGACTGTTTCATAGAGCCGTTGCCATATTGCATTGCACTTTTTAATCCTCTTAACTGTGCAGTCAAAGGAGATGCGAATCAAAACGGAAAATCCTTTTTGCACGTGCCAGGTTTTAATTTTCTGAAAGATTTTTTTTTTTTGCTATTGAAAAGAGTACCATTTGGATTCAATTAGCAGAGCTAATTACAGAAGCAGTCTGAGTGTTACTATGTTCTATTCATGAACCATCGCATCTGTTTTTTTCTTTGTAGTACAGCACATACTGTACGTACACACTGTATTTATAGACATACTAGTCTAGGAGAACGACAAGCAGACAGGCAGAAATGGACAGAAAGACTGAGAGGTAAGGGGTGGGCGGCAGAGTGTGACATACGAGTACATTTCAGCTCCACTGCCTGCTATCGTCCGCGTACTGTGACCGCAAGAGGATCTGGGGGAAAAAAAACATTGCTTTGCCCCACAGCGGTGGCAAAGAAGAAGAAGAAGAATGTTCTTGGGGGGGAGACTAAATTTAGATCCAATGTGCTGTACCATCAATCCCGATTAATCCTGCCGAGGAGTTGAGTTTGGTGTGGGAAGAATATGTCTGAATGCCTAAATCCCAGGCTTACGTAAGCGGCACAGTCACTTTGGTTGCATCTCAGACCCCCGCCGTCATCATGGCGCTAAGAAAACACCTCCGAGAGTGCTGTCATAATGCCTCCATTCCTGGGTAATGCATGTTTGCTCTGCAATATGTGTAGTGTGTATCAACATTGCTCCTTATAAGTGCTGTAATGGTTTTCTTGAGCCGTCCCATTATGTCGCGTGCGTGTGTGTGTGTGTGGGGGGGGGTTGTCATATGCATATGGCGTTCATAGCACCCCATATAGTCCATATGTGTGTGTGTGCTTGCGTGCGTGTTGGACAAATCTGGACATGCAGGTTCTGCAGACAGACACGTCACACATTGCCGTTCTGTACTTTGTTATTAGGTTCAACAAGGATACTTCAAGGTCACTTTATTTTTTCCCCCTCCCCTTGGGAGAAATTTGTGTTGGACAAATTACAATTCCATTACGCTGTACGACTGTACTCGCCCAATGTTTTTAATAATGCATTCCATTGCGACACTTTAGAGGGGGCTGGGAATTGTGTCTAACGGCCCTTGAGTTGGATCTCAGATTAAAAGAGAGAGACACATTGCACAATGAAATGAGATGAGTTGATTAAAAGGGAGTTTCTCATCAGCACATGCACAGAATGGCAACGTGTCAATGGCCGTATCTTTCTTTCCCTGGCATTGTGACTACCACTATACAGTACATGAAAGCTTCTGTCTATGGCTGGCATTTCTGTTTCTAACAGCTCATAATAAATGGGCTGTAACATAAATATCACATGTCTGACAGGTATTTAAAAATGATCTTTTGATTCCTCTGAATCAACGTGACTCGGAGTTCAAAGACACTGCACGTGTGTGTGTGTGTGTGTGTGTGTGTGTGTGTGTGTGTGTGTGTGTGTGTGTGTGTGTGTGTGTGTGTGTGTGTGTGTGTGTGTGTGTGTGTGTGTATTTATGTGTGTAATTCGGTCTCTCTCTTTATAGTTTCATTATACTGTACCATGAAGCCCTATTTTCCCTTCATTGTCTATTCAGGGCTTTCCCATATAAAACAGGTACACACACACACACGCACGCACGCACACACACACACACACACACACACACACACACACACACACACACACACACACACACACACACACACACACACACACACACACACACTTTATTTCACTCGCTCTCTCACTCATGTGATGCTTGCATGCAGAGTGATATAATAATTATATACTGATCTTGAAATCTTGATGACATCACCAAGATGTACTTCACCATGTTAATGATTATTTTTCCAGTACAAATGGAACCAAATGAACCTGTCAGGCTGCATTTGGTTCCATGTGTCCCCTTTAACTGTGACATATGGAAAATTGTATATATGCAAACTCTAGAAAGTGGCACCTTTAATACAACTCTCATATAGGTTATATACAGTATATATACTGTATAAGTTAATATAAGATCCATAGTTTGTAAAGTGGCTTGTATGGAAGGCACCAGTTTTATGAGTTCGCATATGACGTTTATATAAAATTGTCCATGTAGACACTGTCTCAAGAGTTGTTTTCTCCATTCTAAACCCCATTATAGTAGACATCACGTCAACACAAATTAGTCCGGTGATTTTATTATACTCAAACTTTTACTGAAAATGACACAATATTGTTGTGGGCACGCAACTGTACAGTGTACATCTAAGTTTCTTACAGCAACGGAAAGGGCTACTGTTCTCTCATCATCTTGTATCTTTGAAGTGTGCTGGCACATATTGTGCTAATTGTTTTGCAAACACCGCAGTAGTCCTTTCACAAACTATCTTTTTCCCCCACACACAAATCACACATTGGTAGTCATGCAATTTGTTTCCACTTGATTCCCTGAATCGTGCAGAAGGCATCTCCAGACAAAGAGGTGGACTTCACAAGCTATATGTGACTTCTTGTAGCCAAAGGGCCGCATTATGGACAGGTATATGGGACGGGTTAGGTCGTAGGTTTAGGTACTGTATATGTTTTACTGAGGTTATGTTTAGCGTCGAGATCAGCAACGTCGACTTACCTGCTCCTGTTGAAGACAACAGCGACCTCAGAGAACAACCATCCAAGCTGTGGTCTCCTCCGGTCGATGTAAGCCACCTGAGTGACGAGCAGCAGGCCATAGTCAAGCAGATGCTCTACGAGGAGTCAAATGCTTTTGCTCGGGATGATAACGACATGGGCTGTATCCCAAGCCTCCAAATGGGAATAACCCTGAAGGATGACATCCCAGTACAGAGAACCTATGCAGCAGTTCCCAAACCACTGTACAAGGAAGTTAAGGAATACATCCAGACTTACTGGCGAAGAAGTGGATTGTAAAGTCCAAGTCTCCTACGCTGCTCCAGTGGTCTGTGTCCGCAAGAAGGATGGAAGCCTGCGGCTATGTATTGACTACAGGCTCCTGAACCAAAAGACAGTTCCAGATCGGCACCCCCTTCCTCGGATTCAAGACCTCATCGACACGTTGGGCGGCTACAACCTGTTCTCAATATTGGATCAGGGGGAAAGCCTATCATCAAGGTTTCATCGCCGAGGGGTCGAGACACATGACTGCCTTCATCACTCCATGGGGCTTGTATGAGTGGGTGCGCATCCCCTTTGGGCTTTCGAACGCCCCAGCTGCTTTTCAGAGGAGCATGGAGGAAATGCTTGACTCCTTGCGGGAGAATGCTGCATCCCATATTTGGACGATGTTCTATGCTATAGTAAGACCTTTGAAAACCATGTAGAAGTCCTGAGACGAGTGCTGAGAGCTCTCCAACACCACGGCGTGAAGCTCAGACCAACCAAGTGCGAGCTCTTCAGGAAAGAAGTCCGGTACGTGGGGAAGCTGGTCTCAGCCGATGGAGTGCGACTGGACCCAAGGACCTGGAAGCCATCAGGCCTTGAGGCGTAAGACTCCCAGCACGGTCGGCGAGACGCGTAAGCTTCTCGGTTTCTGAGCTATTACCGAACGTACATCCAAGACTTCTCCAGAATCGCCAAACGATGTATGAGCTCTTGCAATGCAAAAACCCTGTCACCACTGTGCCTCAGCCCAAACAGAGGAGAGGAAAAGGTGCCCAGTTGTCATCCAGAACCCCGATCCAGTGGACTGAAGAGCACCAGAGAACCCTTGACCAGCTGATCCACATTCTGTCCAACCCTCAGTACTTGCATACCCTGATTTTGATCTCCCCTACGTGCTGCACACAGACGCTTCACAACAAGGTCTAGGTGCAGTGCTATACCAACGCCAGGGAGGGAAGCTCAGAATCATCGCGTACGGGTCCAGGACACTGTCCCCAGCAGAGCGGAATTACAACCTTCACTCAGGGAAGCTTGAATTCCTGGCCTTAAAGTGGGCCATTTGCGAAAAGTTCCGAGACTACCTCTTCTACGCGCCCCACTTCCTGGTGTACACGGATAACAACCCGTTGACTTACGTGCTGAGCACCGCTAAGCTCAATGCAGTCGGCCACCGATGGGTTGGTGAGCTTGCGGACTTCCGGTTCGAAATCAAGTATCGACCGGGCAAAGTTAATGTGGATGCCGACACCCTGTCCAGGCTGCCGTTGGACATCGACAACTACGTTGACGCCTGCACAGAGGAGCTGTCCAGAGACACCATACTGGCGACGTGGGAAGGCAGTCAAGCCGCCAAGCAGAAGGATGTTGCATACGTGGCTGTCCTGAACCTGTCACAAGAAAGCTCAACCCCAGAGCTGCTCCCAACGATACCTCACGATGAACTCATCAAGTCGCAACGAGATGACCTGCCATCGGTCAAGTCATCGGTTGAAAGAGACCACCACGACACTGACCAACGACATGAGAAAGGGGTTCAGTGGCCTTGCGAAGAAGCTGCTGCACCAATGGGACAAACTCCATCTGGACAATGGTCTGTTGTGCCGGAGAACCAGCCAGAGGAGTCAGCTCGTCTTACCTGACCAGTACCGACCTCTAGTGTTGAAACACCTCCATGATGATATGGGCCATATGGGAGCGGAAAGAGTCTTGGGCCTGGCCAGGGACCGGTTCTACTGGCCGTACATGAAGCAAGATGTTGAAGCTTACGTAACAAGGAAATGTCCCTGCATCAAGCAGAAGAAGCCGGTCTCACACATCAGAGCGCCGATGGGAAGCATTACCACTACCTCGCCCCTAGAGTTGGTCTGCATCGACTATCTTCACTTGGAGCAGAGCAAGGGAGGCTTCGAGTACATCCTGGTTGTTATTGACCACTTTACAAGATACGCCCAAGCCTACGCCACCAAAAATAAGTCCGGAAAGACCGCTGCAGAGAAACTGTTTGAAGACTTCATCCCCGGTTTGCGTATCCTTGGAAATTGCACCACGACCAGGGCAAAGAATTTGAGAACGAACTCTTCAAGACCCTGCAACAGCTCAGTGGAGTTGGTCACTCCAGGACCACGCCTTACCACCCTCAGGGTAACCCTGTGGAGAGGTTCAACCGAACCTTGCTCCAAATGCTCAGAACCTTGGGAGAGAAGGAGAAGGAGAGATGGAGAGACCACTTACCCCAAGTCGTCCACGCTTACAACTGTACCAGGCACGAGGCAACAGGGTTTTCGCCTTTCTACCTGATGTATGGACGTCACCCACGCCTGCCTGTGGACATGATATTCGGCCTGGCACAGGAAGAGGAAGCCACTTCTCCACGAGGCTATGCAGAGAAGTGGGCTCAGCGGATGAAGGACGCCTACCGCCTGGCCTCTGAGAACAGTCAACAGTCAAGTTCTCGAGGGAAGAAGTACTACGACCGCCACCTTAAGGGTGTTGTCCTTGAACCAGGTGACCGTGTGCTGGTGCGTAACCTGAGTGAGAGAGGAGGCCCCGGTAAATTGAGGTCGTACTGGGAGAACACAATCCATGTTGTGAAGGAGAGAATTGCCGATGGACCTGTCTACAAAGTGGTACCAGAAACGGGTGGAAACAGGGTCCGAACGCTGCACCGCAACCTGCTCCACGTGGTCAATGACTTACCTGTAGACCTACCTCCGCAGCCACAACCTGGAAAGAAAAGAAACTCACCGAGAGACCTACCTGGACCACAATCACAGCACAAAACAAGGAATCGACAGTCAAGTTCAAGGAAACAGAATGAACAGAGTCACAGCAGCGAGTCCTCAGACTCAGAGGATGATGAACCACGCTACTGGCTGAGAGTGCCAATACTGAGAGAACCTGAGACCTCACAAGCACAGCCCTATTGTGAACCTCAGAGAAACCCTGTTCACGTGACAGACACACAGAGATTTGAACAAACCAGACCACTCATACCTGAAAGAGAAACCAGATTCGACCACAGACCGTATCCTGTCCAAGAAAGGAGAGTGGAAATGCCTGTGAGAGAAAACAGAGAAACTGAAGGGGAGCAGTTACCTGCCGACACAGTACCTTCAGATCATGAACAGGAAGAGGCGAACCAGCAAAGAGAAATGCCACCTCAGACAAGTGGTGTGCAACCTACCTGTGATCAGCCCGCCAGTTCGCAACCTACCTTTGACCAACCCAGCAGTCCACAACCACGAAGATCAGGACGTGACAGAAGGCCTACCCAGATGTTCACCTACAGTTCACTGGGCCAACCCTCCTACCAACCCCAGACCATGATCAACGCAGTGGGAGCCTTTGAAGCGCCATCGATGCCCGGCTGGGAGATGGGGCAACATTCAATGGCATACATACCTTTCCAAGCACTGCCATACCTCAATCAGACACTGTCATACCAGAACCAAACACCTTCATACCTCAACCAAACACTGCCATACCCTTTCCCATACCAAATGCTACCCTACACTCCAACCATGCCATACAGTCGACCACTCTTTGCATACTGATTGACACTCACTGATTGACACAAGCACAAAGTACCACACACACACAGACACAGACACACCACACACACACACACACACACACACACACACACACACACACACACACACACACACACACACACACACACACACACACACACACACCCCACACACACACACCCCACACACAGACAGACACACACTGTTTTTTTGTTTTTGGTACCTGATACTTACCTGAGACTTACCTTTGAGAATTGAAGAATGTATTTTTGTATTTGGAATTTAGTAGTTTAGATTTGAATGTCTGGAGCCATTTTTCTTTTGTCGGGGAGCGTGTGACGCACACAAAATGTATGGTCACATTTATGTTGTGGTTGTAATTTTGTTTTAATTCTGAAGATGTTTTTTTTTTGTTGGTACAAGTACAGAGTGTTTCCCATGGACTCGAATGGACAATACAAATACCTCTTGGTTTAATTCCAAGCTCAGAGACACTCAATACAGTGCAACATTCCTGGTGTTGCCACCAGGGGGCAGGGTGACGCCTCGCGTTCTCAGAGACTCACAAGTTGAATGGACTAAGCCGTCTTCCTCATTCTGTATGAGGAGGCCGAGAGGAAAACAGCGTCGTCACCTTTGTCTTTCATTGTTCCCTGTTTTACCAGGTTCGTACACCCCAAAAGACACTCGAACTGCACACAGTTGCTTCCTAAGTTATATTTAACTTTTGAGATCGTTTTCAGTCAGAACAAGTACATTTTGAGTGGTTTTGTGGCCAATAGTACTGTGTGTTCTTGTTTCTGCTGTACCCCTAAAATGGCGCTGCCATTGTTATGCTGAAAAGTTGCGTTCTTCACGTGGGCTCCAGAACATTCCACTTTGTATTCAGTGTAGTATAGTGTTTCATGGGTCATTTTGTAAAGCTTTATTTTCGTTTTTGATACAGTAAGACAGTATTGATTGCAAACGTTTTGTACAGTTTTCTTTATTTACATTATTAATACATTTATTAGTATTCAGTATATAAAAAAACGTTTTCCTAAAAGCCATATACTTACCTCAGTACACTTGAAATACTTACCTAGTAGGTTTGTAGCTGTCCAGTAAGCTATGCTGGTTAAATATATCCACATTGATTGATGTGCACTATACAGTCTGATACAGACATTAAAGGGACACTTCGCAGTCTGATACAGACATTAAAGGGACACTCCACATATTTTTGATGTTTACTAAAAACAGATGTTCGAAGGTTATGAAAGTAACTAAAGATGGTTATTGCACTGAAATGTGAATTTAAAAGTGAATTACTGTAATTGTGAATGTTATATGAAAAGAAAAAGACTATTGTGACTATGTTATTTGATTTATTGATTGAACAAAAAGACAGAGAGAAGAAATATGATTGATTGATTAATAAACTCATTCTGCATGAGGAGGCTAAAAGGAGAACAGCGTCGTCAACCCGTGTCTTTCATTTTTTCCCTGTTTTACCAGGTTGATGGCAAGGTCTCCCCATTGCAGCACCTTATCTGCTTAACAGATCCTATGACTAAGATCTGTAACACTTAGGGTTAGGTTTAGTTACGAAAACGGCCGACCGTTATGCAAATTGGCAGCGACTGTTATGCAAAACAGACGGCGTGGCGGTTATAAAAACGTTGCGTCTGCCATCACGGTCGACCGTTGCTTACACTGGCTCTCAGTTTCCATGGACCATCAGGGCCCTTGGTGAGAGGAAGTTCCAGGTGGTCCCCAGCCTGAAGATGCAATGTGCTTCCAGGCCAGAGTCTATCATATGTGGCATGCCAGCGCAATAATTGTTATTGATCAATATTTACCTGTTATCTCTCCAACTAACACCAGCGACGGTGGTGGCTCAGGGGTAGAGGGGCTGGATGGTAACCACAAGGTTGCCAGTTTGAACCCAGGCTCCCTCAGAGTTAGTGCCTATGTGTCCCTGTGCCAGTTTGAACCCAGGCTCCCTCAGAGTTAGTGCCTATGTGTCCCTGTGCCAGTTTGAACCCAGGCTCCCTCAGAGTTAGTGCCTATGTGTCCCTGTGCCAGTTTGAACCCAGGCTCCCTCAGAGTTAGTGCCTATGTGTCCCTGTGCCAGTTTGAACCCAGGCTCCTCAGAGTTAGTGCCTATGTGTCCCTGTGCCAGTTTGAACCCAGGCTCCCTCAGAGTTAGTGCCTATGTGTCCCTGTGCCAGTTTGAACCCAGGCTCCCTCAGAGTTAGTGCCTATGTGTCCTGTGCCAGTTTGAACCCAGGCTCCCTCAGAGTTAGTGCCTAGATGTGTTCCTGAGCACGACACTTAACCGGGTGTTGCTCCCGATGTGCTGTCCACTACCTTGCATGGTTTCCACTGCCATTGGTGTGTGAATGGGTGAATGGGATCCACAATCTATGTAAAGCGCCTTGGATAAAAACTACTGTATATATGTATCCCAATGTATGAATGAATGGACCATTGTAAAGCGCTTTGAGCACTTGGAAAGGCGCTATAAAAATGCAATCCATTATGTATACATCAAATCACCATTTACCATTTCAAGGTAATAGAGGCAACTTTTTAGCCAACAATCGAAATACAGTATATAGCTATATTCTTTGCATTTTTCCCCTCTACATTGCTTCTGCTTTGATGCTGCAGCTGTTTCTGCAGATGGACACTTGCTTTGTCCTGCAGCTGGTTCAGAACTTTGTTGTCAACAAAATCATGAAAACAAAACATTCGTCAGGCTCTGGAAAGGTGGTGCTAATTTGTGTGTGTGTGTGTGTGTGAGGGGGAGGGGGGGTTGTGTGGGGTGAGGCAGCGTTTTAGCCAATCACAGCACAGCCGTCCCCAGCAGATTAATAATGAGCCAATAGAGTGGAGGTGAGGTGGAGTTAGATGTTGTTTTCAAACAAATCTGTTTACAAACACAGTGTTTGTACATACTAAAGTTGCCCCTATTACCTTTAACATCAACACCAGATGAAATCTGCAATGCAACGTTCAACAAGAAAATATTTCTGGCCAAATCTCCTCAAATGGTGTGTCCGTGGCTCTTTTAAAATAATGAGCCTTTATATAAAAAGGATTGAAAACCACTGATGTACTCATGTGTTTTGTCCAGGGTTTTGTTTTCAGCAGGGTCCAGACATTAGTCAGACCTCCCATTAGTTAGATCATGCGTACGGGTTCCATGTATACGGGTTAGAGGTAGGGTTAGAGATAGGGTTAGTAATGGGTTTCCAGACACAGTTACTTTGTTATGTTGAAAATGAATACATTTTTAACAAAGTATAAATGAGTCATTAGCCTACTCTATCTGGATATATAATGTGACCGTAAAGTAAATGCAAATAAGATGCTTGTCTAAAGCCCACTCCCGTGTCTTTCCTTGGCATTACACAGTAGGCCTCTATGGCAACAGGTGCATGTTCTCACACACACACACACACACACACACACACACACAACACACACACACACACACACACACAACACACACAACACACACACACACACACACACACACACACACGCTCATTAAAACATGTTGTGTTGTTGTGTTTGTGAATGGCTTATTGACACCGCAGGCAACGAGGCATCACTCATTAATAGAGCAGCAAATGCCATTTGCATTAACCGCCACTGTGATGGATTTTTTTCTTGTCTAAACATTAGTGAATTCCATTCCCATGTAATCAAGTGTTTATTCAAATGCTGTTGTCCCTGAAATTGTGTAATAGTTATCACTTTACTTAGTGGGGGGAAAATATTGATTAATGCTCCTTGGCTTATTTGCATACCGGCTACCGCCTACTGTGCCTTGACTGGTGTGGATTGTAATTGTACAGAAACCCCACAACTGATAATGACACCATTCATCATGTAAATACATGCACAATGCAGTGTTATTTTCACAGAATACATTCACGATGCAAATATATATTACATTAGCACGGAATTCACAACATCACTTTTGTTTGTACGTACTGTACGGTGCTTCTTAAATTACCTGTCTGTATAACTCCTTGCGTGAGATACCGCATATCTCTCAAACAGAACACATTATTTAGCCATTTGAAAAAACGATGCAGATTAGAATTCGAATGGAGGGCTTTCAACTCAAGTCTGATCCCAACCTCCCTCTCATTGACTTCTGTAGTAAGGTAGAAATCCACTAGCGACTATAGATGATGCTGCAATCAGGTCGCAAATACACGAGCAACTAGGTCACGACCACATGCTTACTAGTGGCGACCAGGTATTCTGGTCAGGTTGTAACCCGATGGTATTTATTATAGTATTAAGGGGATTGTTTCTTTAACTTGGTTGGCGGGCTAGTGCCCCAGCAGTATTATGGGATGATGTTTTGGTTACTTTCTGCTCTGCTCTGGGAGGGAAGCAGGCGGTCACTCTGATAAGACTATTAGATTGTATTGATACAGACAGTTGATAGAAAGATGAAAGATGTATCTCTGGCTGATCATGTTTGTGTTTTTGAATCATTTTTATCATTCAATCAACAGTTCTCCAACACAGAGTACTTTTTATTCATAGCATAGTAATAAAGCATTGCTTTCCCTCATTTGGGAAAGCGTTGCTTTCCTACTAAAAAAAAGAAAACAAATGTCAGGATACAACACTTCACATCTTATTTCAAATTATCTGATTGGCCCCAAAACATTGCGTTTGTTATCATGATTTGTCATAATCCAAGTTGGCTTTGTCTGCAGTGTATTCATCCTCACATAAATCATTTTTGAAAAGTCTATGGAGAAAATGAATGGGGGGAAATTACTTCTGGACCACAGACAACGTCACTAGAGGGCGGGAACTGCGCAGCTGGTGGATTTGGCTGTCTCTCTGACTTCTATGAGTGGAAATGAATATACTATAACACCATCACAGTTGTACAGAGAGTACTATACAATAAGACACTCAACCCCCCAGCCCCAACCATCACCAGCACCAAGTCTTACAGGTCAAGGCTGAACCCCCGCGGAGTCAAGCCGCTGTGGCCTGTCAATGTCTGACTGACAGATGAGCAGGCCGAGGCCATCAGTCAAACTCAAGACCAGCGTCTGTCAAAGGCCTCGGGTGTGCCAGATCACTATCCATTAGTCACGTCAACCTCTTCTTGCTCATGGCCCGTTTCCCTTTGGTTTAGTAGTATTCTGTTGGCCAGTGCTTCTCGCATGCATGCACGGGCCTTTTATTGCTGCATGCATGCAGGCAGGCAGGGCCCATACAGTACGGTTATGTGGACTGACTCCAATGTAGTGCATTTGCCGGAAGAAAAAAAAAAGAAAAACGGTAAAGCAGTCACGGCTGGATGTAACATTTCCCAATTGGGGGGGAGGGGGGCAGGAGAAAATGGTATGGGGTTACAGGATTTATATTAGGCAAGTAAAGCATCAATAATAACTAGGGCTGTTGAATGATTAAAAAATAATCAAATTAATCACAGCTTCAAAATTAAATTAATCATGATTAATCACCATTCAATCTATGTCTATGAACTATGTCCAACTATGCCTGTTTGCCTTTACAGGATTTGAACATTTGAAAAAGAAAATCTGAAAAAAGAATCTGGGAATAAAAAGATATGTTTATTTCTTGATTTATCAAAATAGGGGATCTACAAGTCCCTAATGCTTGTAAATCTCTGTACTCTATGGCTCTGGTTGCAGGGAGACCCAGATATATGTCTCCGTAAAACTGCGCTCTACCCATTTTTTTTCAATGAGAAATACCCAAAGTGTTGAGTCATTGTCCGCATGAATTAATTGCGTTAAAATTTTGAATCCGATTAATCAGAGTTTTCTGTTTTCAATGATGAAATAGTATTGGTTTAGAGGTGCCACAATTGTAGTTAGTTAGTAGCAGTAGGAGTGTTTCAAATCATTTTAAATATAAGCACTTTAATTTGAAATTTCTTGGGTTGTTTGCATACCATCATGTTTGGTGGGGCAGTCTGGGCATTTACTGGGGCATTGTTCCCCTAAATGCCCATGCCTAGATCCACCCCTGAAAGCAGATGCGATTTGTGCTTTCTTGTGCTCGCAGCAGTCATCCAGGTCAGGCGTCCAGCACAAAGGCTGCACAGTGCACACACACTACAGCCTATAAATTGGTTTGACCGTCCAGCCCTGGCACGGGGAAAGTATAATGGAGGAGCCCCAGTGCTTCAACACGACCATTGTTGTCCCTCTCCCCACATGCTCGGTAGGTATAGGTACGGTAGACGTCGCGGACGACCGAAAAGCGCAGGTGGAGCGACCTGATGTCGGATTGACAGAACCATAAATAATGGAGCCGAGAGAGGGGGGCCCCCAGAGAATAGCTCACCCTGCGGCTGCTCGCGGCGTCCAGGGACAGGCATGCAGCCGCAGCAGCCACCCCCGAGAGTGATGAGAGAGAGAGAGAGAGAGAGAGGCGCCGGAGCCCAAGGACACCCCTGGCTAATGCTCCACCGTAACCAATGCTGTTGTCACACATCTCAATCAAACACCCACACACACAGCCATCTGCCAGGCCGCGCGGTGCGCTGCCGCACACACACATATACAGTACACCCACCACCACTACCACCAGCCGAGGGAAAATTACATCCTATCTGGTACATCATACAGACATGCATTAAGGATCCCTTTATACCCCCCCGGGAGTGATATAGCTCCAACCTGCCCTCCTCAACCCCGTGGATGAAGAGGATTAAGTGATGCCTCTCAGATCGGTGGGTGAAGAAATGAGGACAAAGCGGCGGCTGACGAGGCGGACGGACGGTCAGCGTTTAAGGAGAAGAAGCTCCCGAGTCCTTGAGAGGGAATCCTTCCTTTTTGTGGTCATTAAGAAGGCCCGTGCGCGACGGTCCAGATGGAGCTGTCACGATGAAGCATTCTTCCGGGTGCCCTCGGTGTCTGTGGACCGGGACCCGTCGCCCCGGGGCTAAACGAGAGGGAGGAACACTATCGCGACCTTGTGTCAGAGATGTGCCCGTCCTGAGGACATCATGACTCACTGCATGAAGAGGGTCCTCGAGGATATACAGTACAAACCTTGGACAGAACATACAGTATATAATGTCCTCTGTAGGCTACTTGCCTTCTCCATTACTTCCCCCTCCAGCACCTTTCCTCTTCGAGAAATTGTCTGTGTACTTGTTGGCTCACAAAGGGGGGAAATTAGTTTTACAATGCAGGTGGGCAAAATCCTCATTAAAATAATTTACACCATATGGTGGAGGTTTTCGTCCACAGTGCCTTACAAATGGGCATGAATACATTTTAAGCTTGGGTGGACCTGGTGGGAAATGAACTCTGGCAGAGGTCCACCTTGCAGGCAGTGTTATTATTATTATTATTATGGTTTACATATTATGTAAAAGATGTTACATCGTTTAATTAAAACTATATTTATGTAGCTTTATCCTTATCCAAGTGCACACAAACCCTCCCATCTGACCACAAACACTTGAGATTTTCAAGTGGCCGCTGATCCGTAAAATGTTCACAACCACTGCCCTGGGTCACTTTCATTAGAACCTTAAAGCCTACCCTGCGCTAAGTCAGAGAGCAGTCTTGGAGCAGAAGACATTATCTGCAATGTCCAGCTGGGGCAGTTTGTCTGACAATTGGAACATTGTGATGTCTGTAGGAATCGGAAAGCAGAAGAGAACTACGTAATAGCTTGGTATATCAGAGAACAGGTCTGTGGACATGCTGTCGGTGGAAATCACACATTGATACATTCCTCAATAAGAAAACAAATTGCTCTCTAGATAAATACCTATGATCCAGGCCTTGTGTTCTGTCTCTTTCAGATGTATTATTCATTCTTCCTCACTCACTCCTCTCACTTTCCACGCCTACAAGTAAATTACTGTAGGTACAGGTGAACTGTTTACATAGGAATGAAATGCGATGATATTTCGGTATTGCTTGACCTGACCATTTTTAAGTACCTTAATTACTCATACTTTTCCTCTGACATTGGGCTATGATACAGAGAAACTTGACAAGAAAATTCAGACAAATTATTTCGGGTGCTTCAAAGCACCACTGAGCAACTTGTATTGAAATGAACGGCAAGGGGGCGGGGCAATCGCTCCGTTTACGACTCTATATTATATTACTCTATCCACCATACGATATTTATTGAAATATATATTTTTAAATGTTTTTCAAGATGTTTTTTTTTGTAGAGGGATAGGCTGACAGGAAATTGGGAGAGAGAGGGGGGGTGACGCTATAAAGACCATTGTGATCGGGACTCAAACTTGCAGAACACTGCCAGACAGACTAGATTACCATCCAAGGTGCCCGGGCCGGCCCAGACCTGCTATCGCCTTTCGTCAAAAACTCATACACTAGCTAGCGATGTAAAGGTAATGTCAAAGTATCAATCCAGAGTAAACAGCAGCAGCATAACGTTGTTCTTGGCTACAGCCGGCCTACATTTTGCAATAGTGGGATGTGTGTTCTGAGTGATGTTAATCGGGGTTGTGATTCACAGCGTTGTCGGGAGTCGAGCAGAGGAGCACACTGGGATCTTTTCTAGTGGATGTCGTAATGAAACCATAAATCAAAGCATCGTTGGACATCCCCCCGGCCTCTGATATTTCCCCAGGCGCCCTGTATTCAACCAGTTTCTGTCCGCTTACACCATTAAATTGAATGACCAAATAGAACCAGAATATGACTTCCTTTGTGAGGATCTGACTCAGGGCGCCGAAAAAGTGCAGTTTGTGTTTGAGTTTCAGTCTGAATACTTTTGAATAGAATCATAGTCATATTCAAAGAAAATGCAATGTACTGAACCATGGAGTGGCATAAAGGTATTTGAGAATCAATGAAAAGCAAGCATGGTAGCGGTCCATGGGTTTGTTCAACACATAATAGCGTGGCTCTCCCCTCCGGGCCCAACAAGGTGAGGACAAACACATTATTCTCAGCATGGACTTAATTATGATTACCGTTTCTAGAGACACGCACGCACTTGTGGACACACACACACACACATGCGCGCGCACACACACGCTCACGCACGCACTCGTGGACACACACACACACACACATGCGCACACACACACGCACAAACACGCACAAACACACACACACACACACACACACACACACACACACACACACACACACACACACACACACACACCATCATCATCTTACTGTGCATTCCTCTTTCACATAAACTCAGAATGATTTGTTTGTGGTAATCGCCACTTCATGTGGATGAAAATGAGCGAGGAGAATTGGGCACATGTGATTGCGAGAGCCCAGAATGAATACAGACTACCCGCTCCAGTAATTAGTTTGGGCCACGCTGTTGGCTGTGGCTGTGATGGGGGCTGTTTATCACCCCCTGGCTGGACAAGTGATTGCATAAGAAGGGCTGGAAGCGAGGCTCCGCGATCGCCTCGGTCTGCTGTGACTTTCCACTGGGTTTGAAGTTTTTTTGTGCCAGGGCCACGGGGACTTTCTGCGTTCAGTGGCTTTATGTCATTTATTTATTTCCACCCTGGCATTTTCCGATGTTTTGTCTCTGTAACTCGTGACAAATGAACAATATTACAGTACATGCACCGGGTCGACGGCAGCAGAGACTGACGGGAGCCTATTTGCGGCGGGGAAAGGGGGATAATTATCGACGCGGTACTGTGAAGGCGCCGGGGTTGAAAAATCCAGTGACAGTCACAGAGAGATTGTGGTTCCCTGGTAGACCTAAAATAAAATAAAATAAAAAAACAGAAGACTTTGTGACATGTTGGAAACAAAATCATTAGTTTCAATTAGATCTTGGGTTTTAAAGACCCCCACCACCACCACCACCACATAGTGGTGATTTGTAACTGAGGCACGCTCCTTCTGCCTGGGCTCAGGATGGAATCTGTGCTTGCAAGCTACAGCATTGAGTGTGTCAAGCGTAAACGAGCTAGAGTTTAAAGGTTGTTATAGAGAGGGAACGGATATGAGTCATGACACCTGTATTGAAGTAGCAGTATAGAGTCAAGGTCATGTGACTGGTGAGAGAAGAAAGTTAAAGATGGAATGCTTAGGCGTATGTGACAGGGGCGGATCTAGGCATGGGCATGGGGGGAAGAAATGCCCCCCCCCCCCCAAATGCCCAGTCTGCCCCACCAAACACGATGGCATGCAGAACAATCCAAGATATTTCAAATTAAAGTGCGTATATTTAAAAGAATTTGAAACACTACTACTGCTACTAACTAACTACAGCCGTGGCACCACTAAACCGACAGCATTTCATCATTGAAAACAGAAAACTCTCTTGAGTCAGACCTTTAGCTGTATGCATGCTGCATGCGTGTCTGTTGCAACTTTAACAAGTGATGTCATTATTGATGCTCACTTGATTAATAAAAGGCCTGTAACTGAAAATGGTATGGCCACGGGCAATGAAGCCGCCCCCATACCATTTTCTCCTGCCCCCCCAATTGGGAAATGTTACATCCACCCCAGGTATGTGAGTGTACAGCACAGGCAGAGAGATCTCTGTTTCTCTCTCTCTTTGTCTCCCTCAATGTCTGCTTTTGACCATCCATGGAGTGTACACATGTGATTCCATGTGTGCATGCTTTTTGTTGTGTGTGTCTGTGTGTGTATGCATCTATGCGTCTGTTTGAACACAGGCCCAGTATACCGCCAGAGAAAACATTCTACCTCTAGTGAGTGAGAAAATAGCTTGTGACCCGATGCTGCCCTTTGATTGTGGCCCGTGACGTGTGAATTATGACCGCCATCCTGTGCGACTCATGCGGTCAATGCCAAATGGTTTGAAGCCCTTCTGAACAGGGCAGTTAACCTCTCACCTTGGATGCACAGACCAACGCACGCCATATCTCGGCGATCCGCCACCGCTGTCTCCTTAGCTTTCTCACCAATCAAGTCATTTAATCCAGCCTGCAGAGCGTGGAATAGCCTTGGCCCTCTGACTCTAATCCAGGGAAATCCTTGGTCTTTTCCAGGGTCCCGCGCATCAAGTGTTGTCAATTACCGCCTGAAAACAGCTTAAAGTGATGGGGAAGCTTTTTTTTTTTGCAGTTTTGTCCGAGCGAGTCTGTGCCTAAAAGAGCAGTGGAAATAGGCTCTTGTTTATCCAGAGCCAAGAATGCAGTGAGTCTACTGGACGCCATTGTGCCGCAAGAACAATTCAATTATGCGAGTTGGCCAGCTGCTGCTAATCTCGCCATGTTTACCTATGTAACAAGAGTTCTTTTAATAGGCTATCGCTATGGGTCCCTGCTTTGTATGGCGTTTATTCATGTTAAGTCCTTTGTATTCTTCTTCCAGTCCTGCCCTTGTGAGTAGAATTAGCGCTCTTCGGAGAATAGCGTATAAGTAGTGGATAATTAATGTAGAATGGCCCTCGCTGATTGGTGGGGCCATGCTGTACCTATGTGTACCTACAGAAATGTCCTCTATTGTCGTGTATTGTGGCTTACTTCAACTGACCTTTGGTTGATGGGACACAGAAAACTATGAAATATTGAAATACTACCTCTAGCAGTGCCGTTTCTAAGCAATTTGGAGCCCCAGGCAAGATTTTACCAGGTCCATTTGGTAAGGGGGGCTCCTGTGATGTCATACCTATGACAGGCACAGTAAAATGGCACCCCCCCAGGGATAAAAATATGAGCTATTTTTAAACTAAAGAACATATTATGTTTTAAATATGTTTTAAATTCTAGTTATAGAGGACAAGTATAATGCATTTATCCATGAGGCTTATTAGCCTGGGATCCTTTTCAATCATGTCTGGTGGTCGGCCCGGTGCCCGCACCCTCCCCTCATGGCGCCCCAGGCAACTGCCTAGTCTTCTTAGTGGCAAAAACGCCCCCGACCTCTAGAAGTGGGTAGTAGTGGGGGTGTGGTGGATTTTTTTTCACCCATTCAGAGTGGGTGGCCTCGGTATGACAAAGAGGATTTACAATAAAGTAATTTCCTTATTTCGTTTGCCTATAAGGACGGTGTATGGGCCCTACCTCCTTCCAAAGAAGAGAAGGCAAAAATATATATATATCCCTGAAATCGTTACTTTTAAGAATCTACCGGAACAGTATGAATTAAGTGTCAGATTCCAGCCAGCATCATACATAGCTACAGTATATTTTTAGAAGGTTCATTCTCAAATCGTGCACATTTCCCACATTTTAAATAATGCATGAGACTCTTTGATATGAGTCAGCGAGGGCTTTTGGTTCTGCGATTCTACATTTAAAATGACAATGGCTCTTTTCTGCTGTGTCTATATAGCCTACAGTCTGGGGGGGAAGTGATACCTATTGGAGAGAGCAGCTGCAGAAGCATCATACTTTGGAGAGGATAGTTATAATACTACCATTAAAAGGTTGTCAAAGTCATTACTTTTGGGTGTACGGGCAATTCTGCGTTCAATCAGGACTGTCTCATCGCCTCAATTTCGATGCCTTCAGCCGAAAGGCAATTTTCTTGGTCAAAAAGTCTTTGGGTAGGATCCACGGCACGGCTGCCGCGGGGCTGCCAAGCCAACGCTCAACGGATACTTTGCGTGGAAGAGCAGTCAGCGGCATGCAGCGGTGCAGGGGGATGTTCTTAGAGTACCCTTCTATATAATGGCAGATCTAATTATTGAAAACCTCTGCTCCATATTTCATATTTACTGACATAATGACAGTCCATTCATCGTGGCGGGCAGACGGGGAATTTGTGCCACCCGGCACCAGAGTGCTGATTATCTGTGGGCAACAGCGGATTTGTTTGAAGCCAAACCGCTGCCTCTCTCTCTCTCTTGCGCGCTCCACCTGTCACAACCGGCATGCAAATGAACCTGCTCATGGGCTCCTGCTCACTCACAAATTAATGGCACAAATATGCATGTTTTATGCGTGCGTGCGTGTGTGCATGTGCAACAAGCACACGCACGCACGCACGCACGCACACACACACACACACACACACACACACACACACACACACACACACACATGTGCATGCCACGTGTACAATCCAATGGATGGTCAGAGAGAGAGAGAGAGAGACTGACAGGCGAGCCAAAGAGAATGAAATTATACATGCCCATTATTTTGTACAGGGGGAAAAACAAAAATCCATCCTCCCAAACATACTGTTATGTGACCACATTTGCTTGACAAACGTCAGATCAAAGGAAGGTTCCTGTCTTTCTCTCTTCCTAATCAAATCTATTCCAGGTCCCTGCCTGCTTCTATAGTGCTGGATGCCAGGCAGGCAGCCACTATACGGCTGGCATGCTTTTGAATCCCCACCCTGAATACCTCCGCGATAGTAAATAGATGGGCGGGCAGGGCGATTTGCATATAAAAAGGAGCCGTGATAAAAAAAAAAGAAAAAAAGAAGCACTTAACCTGGAGTTTCTCACCATCCAATACCCCTGGCACCACTAACAGAATGACAGAGGACTGCTTTTTATCAAAGGGGGATCCCATTATAAGATAATTGTATTTAGTGTTCGAGAAGAATAAAATGGAATTGCGTAAGAAAGAAAGAGAAGGCTATCGGCAAGTTCTGTACACCCTGTAAAACTCATATTCCGTTGCAGCGCGAAATAAAGGAGAGAAGTGAAGCCATGGAGGAGGAGGAGGGGGGGAGGAGGGGGATGGCATCTGAAAGTTGTCTGCAGTGTAAGCTTTTAGTTGGCCTCTGATTTTGTCTTACGGTGTCTGCTTTGAACTCATAAGACTATGAAGTATACACAGGTATGTCAGGGGTTTTCAACAGGTGGTCCGGGGACCACCAGTTAGTGGTCCTTGAGAGGGTTCCAGGTCGTCCCCAGCTAAGTTGGTTAACCAGATGTAACTCTTGAAAGCGTAAAAAACAAAAGCAAATACAAAAAAATCTTCAGTTTTGGGGTCTGTGGGGGTAAAAATGTCCTCAAATGGTGGTCCGTGGCTCAAATGCTGAATAAATGGTGGGCCCTGGTTTCAAAAAGATTGAAAACCACTGAGGTATGTCATGCCAATAACCTGTATGTCCTGAGCCAATGGAGAGAGTTGTAAAAGACACTGGTTTAAGAGACTCAGCTCCTTTGCTTTTTAATCAACGTTTCGATCGCTAAGGATCTTCTTTAGGAATGAGAAACCATCCCATGGTTGCCAATGGAGAGAGTTCCCAAACTCTACCATTGAACATACTGTAGCTCTATCTGCTCTGTTGTCATTAAGTCAGACTCAGTACCATTCTCAGGGCGTCTGTCCCGTTTTGGGGGATGTTTGTTTTGCCAACTTCAAGAAGAACCCGGCGGTTGGGAGGTTTAGAAACTGGAGAGGATTTTGATCTAGTGTATACTTATTTTCCAGTCAGTGAGCACATAGCTCCTGATGGCGACGGTACTCCCTCCCACACACACACACGCACACACACACAGTACACAAAATAAAAACACATTTTAAAGACCTCTTAAATAAAAAGATGGATTTGAGTGAATATATGAATATTTCACTACCGACATAACAGAATCATTTCTCTCTCTTCCTCTTGACAGCGTCACAAATCATCATGACTGTATAAGCATATGGTAAAAATGGATCATATAAGAAGAGAGAGCGAGTGCACTTTCTGGCAGTGACAGGCAGTGCGGCAGTCGGTAATGTTTTATGCGGCACCCAATCCTTACCCTTAACCTAACCCTAAGAAAACCCTTACCATAGCCCCCTAACCAAACCCTAATCCTAACTGCAAGCACAGTGCAGCTCGTTTCTTCCTATATTCTCTCTCCACTATGTCAAGTGTGTTGATGCTCACAATTCACTTTTGGCTCAGCCAATTGGTTCAGCCATAAACCGCGCACTTGGGACAGCTGAATCACTGCTGAACCGAAAGTGCAAGTGTGAGTGTCGACACACTACTGACATGGTGGAGAGACAATATATAGCAAAAAATGCATTTAGGAGCGATGTAAATAGGTGAATTTGAACAACACTCATTAGCTCTTTTTAAGCTTATTTTGGGGTAGGACAACTGGACCACTTTTCTGGAAATAAATCAACTACAAATACAGTTTAAAAAAGCCTTTTGGGGTGGAATTCTCCTTTAAGAATAGTATCACTCAGTGTCGTGCTGCCTTCTGATTGGGTGTGACCTCAGCATTGTGTGTGAAATCAAACAGGGTGAGGTGAGGTAGCGCCCCTCCAAAAGTTTGAGAACCTGCACCAGTCACAGCATGATGACCATTGACCAGTGTTAGCACTGTGCTGTCTAAACATCTTTGGGCTGTGATCAATGTCAGCCTCTCCACCAATCCACTCCATCAGCTCCGGTGAAGGATGGCTCCCTCTAATGGACTGAGGCGTGTTCTGTTCCCGCCCGGCGTCCCAGTGAGCAGGTCTTCATGCCTCGAGGGTTTCTAACGCTCCGCCTGTGAGAAGGCCGTGGGGATATTTGCCCCCAGTATCTCCCGGTTCCCTTGAAATGAAACACATACATCAGCCGCAGCAGTGCATAGGACGTGACCCCCACGGTGTGTGTTCTGTACACACAACAGGAAAAACAACATGGAGGGAATGTCGACATTTTGCCGTCGAAACGTGGCTCTGCGTCGTCAGTGGTGCGGGATGTGGAGGAGTAGTGCAACATTACACCCACGGAACTATCCTATTAATACGTAACAGTATGGCTCATATGGCTCGGGTGAAGAAAAATGATATAGTCATTTAGTATTGTAAAACACAATGGCAGATGCCATAGGGGTTAAGTCACTCAAGAGAAGACTGTGTGTGAGCTAAATGTTTAAAATGTAAATGTAATCTGTCATAGCAGCACCTTACGGCCCCAGTGCTCATTCTGGCGGTGTGATCACCTCGGGGGCCGCGGGTCGGGATCCGCTGGCCACTGTGGCCGGAGGTGAGTGCACCGAGGCGCGACCTTGACCACCCCCCCACCCCACCCCACTTCTCCCCCTGTCTACATCGGTCCTATAAAGCCAGGACCCACGTGGCCCCTCTCGGGGGCGATTCATCTAGACGGGAGGATCCATCAATCAAGGCCGCCATTGATCTCTGTGTCGGATGGCTTGATTTCCCTGCGTAATAACCGTCTCGGTTCTGACATCCTCCCTGCCATGTCAACAGGACGCGGGGGGGGGGGGGGGGGGGGGGGGGGGGGGGGGGGGGGCAGGGCAAATGGATTATGAAGGGCATCTGGGTCTCCTTGTTGTGTTGATAATAAGTTGGATGAAGTAATTAAAGGGGAAGTCCACCCATTTACATTCTAATATGTCATTAGTATACCCTAGAGGTGCTGGGTGGACATGATAAAAAAAAGTTCCCCCATTCTGTGTTCCCAAGAAATGGAGGTCTGAAGAAAACTACTAACATGGCGAAACATCCTGATGACATCATCAAGATATATTTTCACCATGTTAATGGATTTCTTTAGACGCTTCTTTTTTCTGAGAGCGTACAAATGGAACCAAATGAACCTGTGAGGGTTCATTTGGTTGCATTTGTACACTCTCAGAAAAAATGTTGAAAATTGGTGGAATTCCCCTTTAATGCAGAGCTTGCGTAAAGGCTGTGTGCTTGAAATGGGTGTTGTTTTATAGATTAGATTTTTTTTTTTGAGGGACGCTAGCCTCTTCTATGCCCAACTTTGTAATGTGCGCATGCACCTCATAGCGATGATTTGATTGGCTTAAAAAGTGAGAATAAAAATTGAGGACAGGAAAGTGAGGACGGCAAAAGTGATTAGTGATCGGACTTTGATGATGTATGATGCTAAGAGCGGCCTCACATCACGCGAGTGTGATTCTTTTCTTCACTGCCCTGTAAAGTACCCGTTTGGCCTGTTTGCAGTGTGCATTGAAGAGACACACTTTGCTGTGCTAACCATGCCAACATGTGACTCTTCGTTTTTGGGTTACCATCATGTGAGATTATATAGCCTACAGACTATACATCATCATCGCCATGATAAAGGACACCGCTCACTTCACATGAGTGTGATCTTCTTACTTTATTTTTGGAAAAACTGCTGGGCTGTCTGAATACCCACTTGTGACAACATACTGTACCATCGGGGTGTTTGACGATGCACCTGGTTGATTGGTACATCTTGGACACCTCGAGGTATGTGGGGGAAAGTTACACGCCGTGTGCATTTGTAGATAGATACCGGGGTAGTGCTGTTTCTGTTCCAGTGATGGATAAAATTGTCAGATCGCTCCACCCACGTTGTTGGAGCCAGAATACATGCAGTACGACGTGTGCACTGCACTGCCATGTCACAATGCAGAATAAGACATTCCATAAGCGATGTCATGCAAAGACTACAGCAAATGCCAACCAATTGTTCCAGTTTGTCTGCAGACTGCGATGGATTAGTGCGTTTTTGCTTTTCCCCGTTGTGGTCAGCGTGTTACTAGGACAGTTAGATACACACACGCCAACATGTGCTGGGCATTGATAATGATTGTTGAGTTACAATGGACCAACCAGAGTACTGGGAAGAATGAAGGCGTGCAACCATATCAGTCCCAGGCACGGACCGGCAATCGTTCACAACAAAGAGCCGCGTTCCTGCAAGCTGAGCTAAGCCGATGGGGTTTTTTATATATTCTAATAATGAAAGGCGGGGATACGAGCAACATGGGATTTCTTCTCCCATTAGACTATCTCGAGATACAACAGACGTTGTCGTGGTGATATTAGGTTTGCCACATTTATACAGTATAATACAGTATAGCGCTTTCCTGTTTCTCTATGCCAAGTATGCTGCATTCACTTAAGCTATATCGAGCCACAACCACGCAGATCCAACAGGACAAACATGCTGTAATAGCTTGCCATCAGAACTCCATCCGTACAGCTTACACTGTCTGCATCAATAACTTGCTGATTTTCGATGGAACATGAGGATCCAGTGAGGGTGAAGTATACAGTATACAATGTTCTGTTTTGTTTACCAATCCTTCCTATCAAGCCCAGTCAATAGGTTCAGACTGTGGGTGGGAAAATAAATTGGAATTGTAATGAGGGTCATGCAGGACAAGAGCTAGCTTGTTTGGCACTTTACTGCTTTCAACGAGCTCTAATGCCTGCCAGTGTTCTTCCCTCAAGTGCTGAGACCTAAATTCAGAAGAACTCTGGTTATAATTTGTTAGAAGTAAAAAGTTATTTTTTGATCTTGAAGTAGGCCTATTCCATTATCTAAATGAATACCTCCACGATATGGCCAAACAAATTCATTTTAATTTGATTTGATTTCATATAATTTCATTTTAATTAGAGTGCCAGCTGTCAACAAGATGTCTCCAGACACTACTCTAGTACTCCTCCATGTAGACTAGAGAGCAAAGCACTCAGCGTTTCCCACTGAGGAAGCAGCTTATCGATAGTGGCAAGGGAAAAAGTATCCATCTATAGGAAGACACCTTGAGAGGCGTATATGGTGTGGGCGCTTGTCTGCGTTGACTATGGTGGCTCCCAGGGGCGTTTTTGCCATTAGGCAGACTAGGTAGTTGCCTGAGGGGAGAGGGGGGGCACCGGGGAGACCACCAGACATGGTTTAAAAGGATCCCAGGCTAATAAGCCTCATATGGAAAAATACATTATACTTGTTCTCTATAACTAGAATTCAACATATATATGTTCTTTGGTTGAAAAATAGTTTTATCCCTTGGGGGGCGCCAATTTACTGTGCCTGTCATAGGTGTGACGTCACAGGAGAAATCTTGTCTGGGGCTCCAAATTGCTTAAAAACACCACTGTTGGCTCTGAGCTTCATAGTGGCGGCTGTCAATTAGTAGTGATAATGACAAGATACAATACAACTTTATTGTCAACTTGCAGTGAAATTTGTTTTGCGTCCATGGCATCACCGTGCACAGACATGAGACTAGACACTAGAACAGACACAACATTACAGTGCATTACAGAAGGTGACAAAAATGACCTTGGAATTATTGGTCTTGGTTTAGTAGTAGGACAGACTGATGTACAAAAGAGTTATTCAGTCTGTTTTTCTTAAATGTAGGAACTCTAAGCTACCTCATGGATGGCAACAGTCTGGTATTCTTCATTCAAGACATAATGATGACAGCTAGGGATACATTAATACCGAATATAGGAAACAGTGTTTTTTTTTTCCTTCCTATTTTTACACTGTTTGTAGTCCTATCATTGCTGTCATGGCCATACTTTAAAAGATTCCCTGGCAATAAGACAAATATGCCTTAAAACACCATACTGGCCTTCTATAACTATAACGCAAAAAAACAAACAAAAAACCCTTTCAATATATTATTGCTTTCATAAATAGAGAATCTTTCATTCAATAGAAACTGCTCCTGACGCATGTTGATGATCTCATTAGGTCAGAGCATAAAAATGAAACCAAAGGGACCCTTGCGGGTCCATTTGGTTTCATGTTTACACTCTCAAGAGTTAAAATATTTCATCATCTGAATTTGCCCCAAGTTTACACTCGAAGATGAATGGTCATTTTGATCTGTATATTTGTCTGTTTTGTT
Source organism: Benthosema pterotum (assembly GCA_039105355.1). NCBI lineage: Eukaryota > Metazoa > Chordata > Actinopteri > Myctophiformes > Myctophidae > Benthosema > Benthosema pterotum. The sequence goes on from CM076976.1 coordinate 25,862,211, forward strand.
TCCCAACTCCAAATTGTGGACAAAAGCAAAGGAAATTTTTAGTTTTGGGTGGCCTGTGGGGCTAAAACGTCCTCAAATGGTGGTCCTCCATGGCTCAAATGCTGAATAAATAGTGGGCCCTGGTATTAAAAAGGGTGAAAACCACTGCCATAGGGTACAGGGGATCAGGTCTTTCAAAGGAAATGGTGTAGGCTAGTGCTAGTGAATTGGCCAAAAGTTACATTCCAATATTCCTTTTAAAACACCATGTGGATTCGAATAAATATCAAATGTATCATTTCAATATGAAATATTGCAGCCTAATATGCTGTAAAACATCCTCTTTGTTCCTCTATTTGCGCCAGTTCTGTATTGTCCACGGTTGGTGGTGAGAAATGCACTCTCTTGAGTCTTGCAAGATCAAATTAATGATTCATAATTATATTAATAGCCTATTTTTGTATAATGGTTTAGTTTATGTGGGCCAGAGTCTTGTGGGAACTCGCACAGCATCTTTATTACTATTTATTTTAAATCTGAACCTTCAACTGTGACGTTCGAATATTTTTAAAATTCTAATATTCGAATATTCTTTCGAATATGGAATATTTGTTTTCAGCACTAGCATATAGGGGTGGGACGATTCACTTACCGCATGATACGATACCTTATCGATATCTTAGTTATGCTGCGATTCGATTTGATGTATCAATATATCACTTTTTCCCCACAAATGACTGTGCTTTTATTATACTAGAACAAGGGGGATTCCACCCATTTTCTTTTTTTTTTCTGAGAGCGTACAAATTGAACCAAATGGACCCTGATGGGTCCATTTGGTTCCATTTGTACACTCATGGAAAAAAGATCCTAAAAGAAAAATAAGTCAGTCAGTCTTTCTGACGTGAACAAATTAATGAATAGGACCTAGATAAATATCACAAAAATCGATTTGAACCTGGTGAATCGATATTGATATCATGGCATTAAGAATTGTGATATATTGGTATATCGATTTTTTTGCCCACCCGTACTAGAATACTGTAAGTGCTGTAGTCAGGTTGTGATTATCTTAGCTGGACATGAGCACAGTGAGTCCCTCCAGGTCACGCCCCGTGGCCTGACCTATCGCGCGGCTCTCGGCTGCCATCATTCAAATCCTGCTCGGCGCCATTTCCCTACTTTAGCAGTGACAGCCGAGTACAATGAATCGGAGGCCTCCACAAAAGAGACTTTTCCGCCACATTAGGCAAGGGTCCCAGCGTGATTCCCTGACGCAAAAAAAAAATACAATTTACAGAGACACGGTCGTTCATCTCCGCAGAATCTCCACTAGATAAGATGGGCTCTCCAATGAGCCCTTTCTTATTCTACCTTCACCGCCATGTAGCTGCTCTGCCTAAGATCGAGGGTTAACATTTATTCTCCATCTATTCTAGTGCGTTGCATTGCTCCCGTGTGACGGTTCAAATGAGCAATATTAATGGCTTAATAAGACACCATGTCATCAGTTCATGGCTTGCAACAATGTAATTATACATGCCTTTAAATAGCTTTTCCTTTCAAATGTCTTCGTTTTATTTATATACTATGTCAGCCGGATATTTTTAATTGCACGTTACAAATAAAGCTATTATTTTGTTCTGGCGCTTCTTGCGATCATGATGACGCCTCAAGTCGACGCCTGCCCCAAGCAACTGATTAATCACAGTATTACAGACGACCCAAACACCGCACCGTATAGTGGTGTGGCTTCCAGGTCATCCTGTCAATGGATCGATACCCTGTGTGCTCACACATGAAATAAGACTTAATGAGAAGTGCCGAAAACTCAATCACAGCACCAACAAAGGAAATCACTACTGTCATTCTGATGTCGTTTTTTTTTTTTCCTTCTCTCCTTTAAGGCCGCGGCTGGTCTATAGGGGGACGAATCTCCTTTTCTTCCCTCTGAATAATGGCTTCCCTCTCTTTCTTAACATGCTGATTATCTCTGCCGGGGCCTTTCTCAAATGTGTTCTGTCACATGGATGTGATGAATTGAGTGCGAAGCTGCCTGCTTTAAAAAAAAAAAACCTGCCGTGTTCCTTTTGCAGACCCTCTCTCCACCGACGCAATCACCCCATGCCCCGTCATTCCCCACACCTCACACAATAATGTGCTGACTGGATAAGTGGTCACGCGCACACCCACGCGCACACACACGCACCCTCACACGCACACACACACGTGCACAATCCATACATCAAATTGCATCTGTGATGTGGCGGGGTCTGGGTCTGATTCTTTGATGGCAAAAGGGAATGCAATGTACTGTGTATCGAGTTGTTTTTATTGAGGCTTGAATACAATCTCTCCGCGCAGGTAGATTTGAAAAAAAAAAAAAAAGTTCCTTTCCTGGTGTATTTTCTACTTACCACCAGAGCAGTCGTTGATATTGACAGGCAGGTGTGTGGAGGGTAATAATAAGTAGTTGGAGAGAGAATGGGCCGACAGAAGCCATTACCTCGGTAATGAATACTTCACATATCCATTCAAATCAGAAAACATGAGGCCATCTAAAATAGGAAATGCTCTTTAGACCCTCTCCGTGGCTGCTGTAGAAAATTTATCATGAGGACTGCGTCATATGTGTTTCAAATGGGTCTGGGCTACTAGGGCTAGTTTTATATTGAGGAAACTGAGAAATCACCAGGGAATAAGAAGTGAGGTTTTAACAACGTTCAATCTCGTGTCCCTATGTTGGGCAAGGCAAAATATACTATATAGAACTATATACTGTACAGTAAAACGGCCGGGCCGACCGTCCAAAGTATATTTACAGAAAATCATTGGGCTCATTTCTTTTGGCAAGCTAGAATACTTGGTGCTCTTTTATGGTGGTTTTGAAGGAGGGTCGGGAGTTGCACTTTTTGATGGTAATTGTTGGCAGGGCATTCTACATTTTGGTGCTATAATAATAGAATAGAATCTGTTCTATTCGAGTACCTTTAAAATCAGGTCCATTGTAAGTCGCTGTACTTTGTCCTCTACCATGACTAGTTGGTCGGACTGGTCTCAGGGACATGTGACCAGCACCACATATAGGGGTGGGACAATTCACTTACCTCACCATACGATACAATATTGATATTTAGGGTCCTGAATCGATTTATATTGCGATTCTTAGTTATGCTGCTATTCGATTTGATATATTGATATATCGCAATTTTTCTCCCCACAAATGACTTTGCTTTTATTATACTACAACAAGGGGGATTCCACCATTTTTTTTTCTGAGGGAGTACAAATGGAACCTAGTTGGACCCGTCAGGGTCCACTTTGGTTCCATTTGTATGCCCTTAGAAAAAAGGTCCTAAAAGAAAAATCATTAACAAACACAACACAAACACAACTTGATGATGATGTCATCACCAAGTAAAATAAAATAAAAAGTACAGTAAAATGTTGAAAATGGGCAGAATTATGAACAATATGACCATGACAAGTTCAATCAACTAGAACACCAGCCAGTCTTTCTGACATGAACAAATTAATGAATAGGCCTACATAATCCTCCAAAAAAATCCTCCGATATTGATGGCTATTCGATATTGATATCATGGCATTCAGAATTGCGATATATTGGCTAATCGATTTTTTTTGCCCACCCCTACAGTAAATCACCATAATCAATGCCACTTGATGATTATGATATTTTGTCTGTGATGAATATGAGATGGTATACGTGATTAATCAAATCAACGTATCAGTCAATCAATAATTTAAGACAACAAATTATGACCATATGCCCAATATAACCTCATAAATGTATAGATTGATTATGAGCCTTACTGTCAAGTTCACGGTCTCTTGCTTTTTGATTTGCTATGGATACTATATGCCTGCCCTGCATGTATTCATTATTGTATCTTACAGCATTGCTATGTCCATTCTACAGTATACATTTAACACTTTCTATAAAGTGCCTACACATCCAATAATGTCATAGCTTTTATTTAAAGGACCCAGTGAACACTAACCACGCTGCAATGCATAATGAGAATCATCTCACACTGACGTTGCCAAATGAATGTCTGTAAGTGTCCAGGAATTATGATGTATTATACACGTAACATGGAGAAATCTCCATACTTGGCAAAAGGGATACAGAAAGATGGGTGGAACGGGGTACTCTGACACGGGTACAGCAGGTATTGCATAGAATGGTGGCGGCATGGATGCCCAACTTCCATCATTGTTACCGACTCGGTGCTCTGCAGTAGTTATAATAAATGAAAATCACTAGTGCTATAATTCATTATGGCACGAGTAAAAGTCACTGTAAGTGGCCATTGGGGAGCCTTTCAGTAACGTGAGGAAAAAATGCAGTAAATCTATGCAAGAACAACACTGACACCTGCTTTAGTGCTTAAACCGCGATGTAATTACTTTACATGTTTGTAATGCACTACGGTAAAGTGTTACCTAGCCTACCCTATTTCTATGAATAGGAATGTTGGAATAAGATTGTGGGTCATTAAATGATGGAGAGAACCTGATTCTATGGTATGAAACCAGCCTATACAGTAGACCCTGTGCTTGTCTCTTAATTGTATCTGTATTATAACACTAACAACACACAAAACAAAAATAAATATAAGTAGAGCTGCAGCGACTAATAGATTAATCGTAATCTAATCGATTAATCAGTTAAATAATCGGCTGATGAATTGCTTGGGAAAATAATGGTTAGTTGCAGCTCTTGTCTCTTGTTTGTTTGTTTGTTTCGTATGAATGATAAGGTCTCATTTTTCTTCCACGTGCATTAATACAACACTTTTATCGCTGTGAAAATAATCTAAATGACATGATTGATGTACTTATTATGGAGTAACTTGACTTGTGACATGCAAATCTCGGGAGCATATGCTTTATGTTGAAACCTGTTTTTTGGGGGGGATTAATTTACATTTCTACCTCATTTATTGGGACTTAAGAGGAACATTTTGTGAGGTTAGAAAGCATATGGCCCGGATGCCTGGTGGCTCAGCCAGTTAGTGCACAGACCATATGCTGCTTGTGGCGATGCTAGGACCCCAGTTTGAATCCAACTCCCCTCTCTGTGTCCTCGCTTCCCTGTCTCTCTGCACTCTAGTCACAAGTAAAGCAACAAAAATAAATAATTAAAAAAAGCAAACCATATGGTCTTAAAAACAAGCACAACTGTTCGCACTTAACACAGCGGCTCTCCCTTTTTTTAACTTGCCTTTTTGATGAGCTCCAAGTGCACTACTACGAATCCAAACCAGAAAGCTTTCTGCCAAAAAAAAAAAGAAAAAACCCAAAGGGTATTTTTGGTCCCCACTCCCCCAGCATCGTAAATGTTTCAAAAAGGGTAATTTTAGGGCCCCCCTGTTTGTTTTTCCTCTGAAATTTCGGTGAAATTTGATGAGCTCTTAAGTGGTTTTGTGATCGGCGGTGTCACCAGGAGGAGGAAACTCCCTTAGCGGTTCCCTAGACTCCTGCAAGTCTTTTTGGAATATAAAAGTGTTCCGTAAAGTCCCTGGCTCTGCTACAATTACAGAGCAGACGTTCCACGGCGGGTCAGAGAAGGGACAGAAATGATTGTAATGCATCCGACATGAATCGGAGCCACATTACCGACGACACCGCTGATATACATCTAAGCCATCATTACAAATGAGCTGCCAAGGAGTTACATGGATTGTTCTCAATGCGTTTGCAGTGTCAGGACAAACAGAAGGTTAGAAGGTTAAAGATACAACAACTTTCTCACATACTGTATACTGTTTGCTTTTTCCTGTAGAAAGGAAAGGTGTTTTTTCTGTAACAGTATTTTTTTTTAAAGTCTACATTTATTTTAGAAATGGTCACTCTGCACTCAGGGGCGTTTTTGCTACTAGGCAGACTAGCCAGTTGCCTGGGGTGCCATGAGGGGAGGGGAACCACCAAATATGCTTCAAAAGGATCCCAGGCTAATAAGCCTCATATGGATGAATACATTATACTTGTCCTCTATGACTAGAATTGAACATTTAAAACACATAATTATAATATGTTCTTTAGGTCAAAAATAGCTCATATTTTTATTCCTTGGGGGTGCCATTTTACTGTGCCTGTCATAGGTATGAGGTCACAGGAGCTTTTCCCTGGAGCCCAAATGGACCGGTAAGGGGGGCTCCAGGGAAAATCTCTTTCTAAGAAACGCCACTGTCTGTACTCATTTCTTTATCCTTATTCTCTATTCCATCAACCATCCTGTGTAATCATACATTAAAGGCAATAGAGGCAAGTTTAGTCTGTGCAAACACTGTTTGTAAACACATTTGTTTAAAAACAAAATCTAACTCCACCTCACCTCCACTCTATTGGCTCATTGTGAATCTGAAATGATGCCAATAGAAATTTACATACAAATTTAGCCTTTGGAAACACAATGCGGTTCAATGTGGATCGCCGGAACTGCACAGTGATAAATTGATGCATGCAGTTAAATACCAAGAAGAATAACAGGAAGTATCAGTAGCACATCAAAAATAAGTCATATTTAATAAACAAATATTGATATCGTGCTACTCTATGTGTCATATTTTGTAACCACACTCTTTGATGGTTCAAGGTCGGACGGCGTTGCATGGGGTCCTTCGGGGTGTGTGTGGAGATATCACTGGAGCCATTCTAGGAGCACAAGTATGTACCACGGTAAGATTCTCATTTTTAATTTATCCTTTTGTAAGCCTGAGTGTACCAATGGACCCTTTTACGGGCCATCTGGTTACATGTGTACAGTGGTGAGTTAAAACAACAGTCAAGATTTTACAGTGTATAGAAATGATAGGACAGTTGGGTGGTGGAGACCCGAAGCGGTTGGAAGGGTGCATTTGCAAGGATATTGATTTTTCCCTCGGATTCCAAAGAACAGGAGCTTGTCGCTGTATCTGTTGAATACAAGCCTTTTGTAATGCAGTGAAACATGAAGTTATCACAAAGCTTTTTGCGGACCGTGTGTTTTCTCCTATGCCTAATCTGATGACCTTTGTGGAAAAACGCGGTCCTTCGCTGATTTGTAAAATGAATCTTGATTATATACAGGGACAATATATGGCCTTGTCAAATCGTCCTAGCCGGCGGTAGCTATGAGGAAATCTTCAAGATAACGCATACATTTCTATATGCACAGACACACACACAGTGACAGCACTCCTCTTTTTAATCTGATGAAGAATCTGTCAAGGCATCGTATATAAAGCCCTGTTTATTCTCCATAGTATGACATGCCACTTGCCAACAAGAATTGATCTTGTTGGGCAACTGATACAGTCATTCAATAGTGTATCAATTAGGCATAATTGGGCTGTCACTGGTTCTCATGAAACATCTGTAGTGTTTGTGCAACTCCCCTTACTGAGACAGTCATCTGCTTAGTGCTTATAAGATGAGGGAGAACAGACTGCGGTGCAGTAGCCTATAGTTCTCAACATTTTTGGGGAATGAGAATCTTGAAAGTGTTTGCCCAGTGTTGGCTCACCCTTCTGACCACTTAACATAGCAGCCAAAGGGAATTTCCCATGATGGCTCCAGAGAACGGTTAATGGTCTGATTGTTCTCTGATCTGATTGGATTGGTGGAGAGCCATGGTAGGCATAATTCAACTAGAAAAAGTGCCCTTCCGGGCACAGGTCTCCACCAGGTCAGGTTGTGGCCTTCTGATGACGCTATAGGCCAATGTGAAAAGGATGCCATTTCATCTTATGCCTTTGACGGTAATGAGCTGAAGGTGCAACAGACACAAAGCATGCATAAAGCTAAAGGTCTGACTCAGAGTTTTCTGTTTTCAATGATGAAATGCTGTTGGTTTAGTGGTGCCACAGCTGTAGTTAGTTAGTAGCAGTAGTAGTGTTTCAAATCATTTTAAATATAAGCACTTTAATTTGAAATATCTTGGGTTGTTTTGCATGCCATCGTGTTTGGTGGGGAAAATACAGCATTTAGCGGGGCGTTGCCCCCCATGCCCATGCCTAGATCCGCCCCTGGTCGACCAACCGGTTGGGCCCTGCCCACACAGGTTGAGAATGGGCGCAGTAGTAGCAGGAGCTGGGCTAACCCCTGTCTGCCACAGTGGCATCTCCTCACAGTAGCATCATCTACACCGGGGTCAACAGCTGGTAAATGTTTAGCTGGCCGTCTCCCAGCTGAGACCCCATTGGCTGGCAGATGCACTGGAAGAAAGTGAAAATTTGCACCTTGTAAAAGCGGAGGAGGCAGATGTTTGCATATTAATAGAGACGGGCGAGGGAGAGGGCTGTCTGGCGCTGGGAGGCATTCCAGCTGTTCCCTTACAGTTACAGTGGGGCTGCGGTGTACATGCCACAGATGGCTTTTCTCTCATTTTTATCACGGGTAGAGACTTCAACCGGACAGTCGGACACAGTTTGACGCGGTCGCGCTTGACGCCTCCTCGCACTATTTGAGTAATTCTATCCATATAGACAGAAAGTTGCTACCTTCTGCGCACGCACTCAGCCCCGGCGATTGTTGTTCCTTCTGAAAACATTCGCAGGCACTTAACTAAAAGTACAAAGTGCCCATTGTGGGAGATGTATTCTCCAGGTTGTGTCTCACCAAAATGACAATGAGGAATTCTCTGTCTTAGGCGGTGGACAAAGCACACAAAGCGCAGAGGTGTTTCTGAATGCTGCACACTATATCAGACAAGAATCTGTATTGATTTGTTCACACTCATTCAGCAGCCTTGCCAGGCCATAAATCTCACTTTACAGACACACCAGCCACAAGGCCAATCTGTTACTAGAGATCCAGCCTGATTGTTAAAAAAAGTAAATGGGATATGTACCATAATGAGTGATTTACAAGAGGTCGAATCATGGCACTGAATGCCAATTAGTTTAGGGAACAATGTTGTCCTTGATACCTATAGAGTTGCCACATAGAGTCATGCGCTAAGGGGAAAACTCAGATATTATCCAGTGGGAAAAAAGGTATACCTACAGTATATTGTCAGAGGTGGGCCCCCCGCTGTTTTTGAGTGTGTTCCCCTGCTGTCTCAATCTCTGTGCACACACTCATCACAGACGGACACACACAGAGGGCATTATCGCCTAGCAAACATGGGGTGATGAGAGAGGGCCCACCCGCGGCGAGGGAGTCGAAACTGTAAAATGTCTGAGGTTACAGGCTAATGCCTAATTTATTCTCCATTCTATGGTGCCACACACCAAAAAAATAGCAGACCCACAAAGCTCGCCGCGCATGGCGACGTGCCACGTCGTGAGCTTGTAGATCCGCGGCTGACGGCGGGGTCTGCGAATCGAGGCTTAACGGCTATACTGTTCTCTTCCTCCAGTCGATTGTCAAACAACAAGATTAGAGCAGATGGGATATTAGTGTTATGGAAGCCGGGTATATTTGAATGTTTCCAGTGTATTCTGTTTAATGGCTTTTCATTTCAAATACGGGATTTGCATACAAATAAGCGGCTTGAATCGGCAGTAAAGCGCTGTATGTGGTCCGATGATGATGGCCTCATCGCCGGTTATGATGTCTGGGAGTACGGACTGCATAGAGTCGAAAGGAAATTCCAAATTTTGAGAGGAAACACGGGCAGACAAAACAAATAATTGAGAAGTGCTTTAAAAAATATATCCAAACAGGGGAAGACAACCAAAAAAGGGGGTTAAAAAAAGAATGAGCAGTGGTCCCAGGGGAGGAGGGGGCTTCGCTGCGGTCCATATTCAGTGAGGCTGAGAGTGATGAGGGAGCTGCCACGGCGCTGCCATGCATGGGGGAATGTGATGCGGTGTGTGTGTGTGTGTGTGTGTGTGTGTATGTGTATGTAATCACTGATTAAACACCACAACCGGTAGTCCAGACACGTCCTCCATGTCAGGGCCACTGTTTCACACTCCACTCACTGCAGCGTCGGGGAGCAAAAAGAGGAGAAGGAGGGGAGGGGGAGGGAATGTAAAAAAAAGAACCCATTTTCATTCAATGTCTTCTTGGCAGGGAATGTTTGAGCTTGAGGTGGGTATGCATGGGGAAGGAAGGGGGGCCAATGCTTTGCACTTGTGCGTTTCGCTGGAGTGAGGGGTGGGAGGGAGGGAGGTGTGGCTAGACTCCACCACCACCACCCACATCCTCACTCACCCCACCCCCCCGTGACCCCACCACCGCCATTCTTTTTAAGAAAAGGGGGGCTCTGGAAAAGAGCCTGTTTTTCAGAGAGCGGCGAAGGAAGGAGAAAGCGTGAGAACTGTTAAGGCAACGCTGGAAGAACATTGCATCTCTCTAATGTAGAACCAAACAGGCTGACTACAGAGAGAGGGTCTCTTTTTACAGCTCAATGAGGGGAAAGACAGAAAGAGAGGGGGGGGCAGGGCTGGGCGAATTCAAAAGAGTTCACTACTTCCTACTAAATTAGATTAAGGTGAGTATTGATTGGGTTATAAATGCCAGTGTGCTGCATGGCTTGGCCTCAGAGCTTTTCGGAGAGATAATCAAAGCGGTAATGAAAGCGTGCTTCAAGTTTATTTCGAGAGGGTAAATTTTACGCCAACGCATCACTAAAAGTAGAGGGAGTAGAACTAGTAAACAACTGGCGGAAGAAGTTTAGAAGAACCCAAAAACCAACTATCATGAGGAGTTTCTTTTGCCCGAGGTGAACCAGCCACTGCTATACACAGGAGCATTCGTATAGTAAGGATAAAAAACAGAAAGGGGACAACGGAGCAACCTGCTGTTCACTAAAAGGCTGTTATAGTCTGCAGACTGAACCTCACGGCTGCCTTGCCTTAGTTTATATTTTGTTAGTTTATTTTTCTTTGGTGTTACATGAAAATAGTGACAATATAAAACAGTACACACAGCATATATGGTAAATTTATATAGCACATTACAATTAGAGCAACAGAGCAATTAGGGGTTAAGTGTCTGACTCAGGGACACATCGACACCAACTCTAGGGGAGCCCGGGTTTGAACCGGCAACCTTGCAGTTACCATCCGCTGACTCTACCCCTGAGCCAATGCTGTTAACATCCTTATATGGAGTTCTGGGTCAGGCATCGTCAGGAATATTGACATGGAGTGTGTGACAGCCACGCATGCATAGACATTTCTGCCTGGCTTACATCTTGCTCACTGCGTTCGCAATAATGTATTATATTTTTGTTGTGTGTTTGTGTGTGCATGGCATACGGGAAGGTGTTGTCTGTGGGAAATGTGTGCAACTGTAACTAAAAGGTACTATTATTTGAATCTATTAATCTTTAGAATATTTTGCGTAGTCAGGTTGTTAAGTGGTTGCCATTCACTGCATGGGAGTTCCCTGCATTCCCTGATGCAGAAACCCGTAAAGCCAACACTTCTGCATGGCGCCCCTCATGGCAACAACAACTTCAGGACTTTTTTCCATTAAGCTCTGCAAGCTGTCTGGCTTCAGAAACAGATGCTTCAGGAGGATAAGGCGACACAGTGGGGGCGGAGAGAGATAAGCCACACTCGGATGTTTGGATCTGCACAAAGAAACGTTGTGCTATTCTGACAGTTGTGGTATTTATGCTGCGAGATTGGATTTGACAGGGGCCTCTTGCTACTTTTTAACCTTCCCCTCCATGGGGAAGGGGAAAATAAAACAACTTATTATTATTATTAGAGGTCAAGCCCCAAGGTGGTTTCTTCTTCCCCTTGTTGTTTTTGTTAGCGTTCCCGCGGTTTTGGCAGCTCTGTGTTGTCGTTTTCTGTGACATTGGGCAATATGGAGGAACAGAAGCTCACAGGGTCGCACAGTGGCACAACGCTACTGCTGTCGACCCATAGCTAGAAGGTCCTGGGTTCAAATCCCCCCTATGGATGCTGTGGGCGTCTCCAGTGTTGCCAACTTGGCACATTTGTCGCCATATTTAGCTTTTTTCCAGACCCCCCTAACGCCAAAATTAGTGAAAAACTCCTGGCGGAAAATCTAGTGCTTTATGGCTGGTGAGTTGGAGCGAAATTGATTGACAGGCGTCAGAGATAAAACCCTAGTTTTTCACCATTTTTCCTCCTATGATAGTCCTCCTTCCTTCCTCGAAAGGACCATTGGTAACCAAATGGACCCACGTAGATCTGTAACTCTTGAGGTCGTAAAATGAAACCAAATGGACCCTTACTGGTCCATTTGGTTTCATTTTATGCTCTCAAGAGTTAAATTATATTTAAACATCTGAATTACCCAATTTTCAAGAATCTACACATTTGGAAAATGTAGAAGAATTGCTATTTTGACCAACATTTTACCAGTTATTTCTCCTAAATTAGTCCGAGAGACTAAACTCAACATCAAATGGTGGTCCTCCGTGGCTAAAATGCAGAATAAATAGTGGGCCCTGGTATGAGAATGGTTGAAAACCACTGCTCTAGCGCTTTCTCGTGCATTTTGGAAGTGCCACTAGTGCCAGTACCAGGTTGGACTCCTCATGAATTGAAGGAATGCTTCCTTCAATGCATGAAGAGTCCAAGCATTAGGTCAGTCCGCTGCCCTCCCCAGGTTGGTGGAAGGTGTGTACTAGAGCCCAGGATCACATTTGGTAATTGGTACTGGGTGGAAAATAACAATGTGGGAACAAATCGTGGGATGAAAATAAAAGAGAAAAGAACTGAAGCTCAGAGTCATTCGTCAAAGGACCTGACCTGACCTTTAAGTCTCCCAATGAGTCAATTATGTGATTTGCTCGATCCACACTTCCACACACACAGGGATTTTAGTCTGGTTTACCACTCAGCCTTGAAATCGCATTTTCCATTCATTTGTGCGGAGTCTGGACCCAGTTGATGCATGCATGGTTAGCTACAGGGGTACAGCATATTAGACAGACAACCACTTCAGCCAATCGGTGTAACAAAAACACTGATATCTCCAGTCTCCAATCAGCGAATGACACTATAGCCCAGAAGAGGGAACCTGACTGTGTCCAAAATCTGGATCCTGTTAATACATGGTTGATTCGTGGAGGTAACCAGTGTTGCCAACTGCCAAAATCCAAATTGCACTAGTTGTGCTTCCTAAATGCACTAGAATGCGTTAGACCAGTGGTTTTCAAACATTTTCATATACCAGGGCTCACTATTTATTCTGCATTTTAGCCATGGACCACCATTTTATGTTAAGTTTAGTTTCTCAGACAGACTTCTGCTCATTCCTCTCATCATGCTTCCGAAAGTTCAAGCTGCCAAAGACCTGGCGTCGTGCTGCAGTCATCGCCCTGCTGAAACCAGGCAAAAGTGCAGAAGATCCCAAGGCCTACAGACCCATCTCGCTGCTTTGTGTGCCATTGAAAATACTGGAGAGGATAATCCTCAGCCGCATAGAGCCAGTAGTAGACCCACAGCTTCCCAAGGAGCAGGCTGGTTTCCGACGGGGCAGGTCAACGGTGGACCAAGTGACGCTACTCACCCAGGATATCGAGGACAGCTTTCAAGCCAACGAGAAAGCTGGAGTGGTGTTGCTTGATCTAACAGCTGCCTATGACACCGTCTGGCTCCGTGGACTTCACCTGAAACTGCTAAGAACCATCCCAGACAGACACATGGTGAAGTTCATTATGGAGATGCTGTCCAACCGCAGCTTCATCCTCAGGACCAGCGATGGCCAGCGAAGCAGGTTGAGGAGACTGAGGAACGGGGTGCCACAAGGCTCAGTCCTCTCGCCACTGCTGTTCAATGTCTACATTAGTGACCTCCCACCTACAACAGCAAGGCAATATGGCTACGCAGATGATTTAGCAATCATGCTGCGCCAACCAACATGGGCAGCAGTGGAAGAGGGCCTCAACATGGACATGACCATCTTGGCTGACTACCTGAGCAAGTGGCGTCTGCAGCTCAGTACTGGGAAGACTGTGTCGGCCTCATACCACCTGTGCAATAGAGAGGCAAAGAGGGAGCTATCAGTGTTTGTAAACGGCCATCGACTGGAGCACCAATCAGCCCCCAAGTACCTTGGCGTACGGCTGGACAGGACATTGTCCTACAAACAGCACCTGGAGGACGTGCGAGCAAAAATAACAACAAGGGTCTCGCTCATACGCCGTCTCGCTGGTACCACTTGGGGAGCCTCCGCCAGGACACTGAGGATCTCTACGCAAGCCCTGGTGTTCTCAGCAGCCGAATACTGCGCCCCAGCCTGGTGCAGAAGCCCTCATGTCAAGAAGCTCGACCCTGTTATCAACAACGCCCTGCGGATTGTGACTGGATGCCTGAAGCCCACCCCCGTCTCCTGCCTGCCAGTCCTTGCAGGTATTGCCCCGGCTAGCCTCCGACGAGAGGCCGCAACCCTCGCACTCGCAAGGAAAGCCCAGGAACACACATGGCACATCCTGCACGAAACAACCAAGACAGCATCCCCACGCAGACTCAAGTCCCGTCACCCCTACAACCAGACGGCACGAGAGATGCTTGGCTCCATCCCTGAGGACCTGTCTACTAGGGCTTGGCTGGCAAACACCTGGAGGCGGGAGTGGGAGTCGGCTGAGCCCACGCGGCTGCACCACTACATCCACGACCCAGGAGTTGGAGTTGAAGGAGAACATCTGCCGCGCCGGCATTGGACTCTGTTGAACCGCCTCCGAACTGGGGTTGGTCGCTTTAGTTCATCCATGAAGGAGTGGGGTCTTGCGGACAGTGCAGCATGTGAGTGTGGCGAGCCCCAGCAGACTGCAGACCACATCATCACCTCCTGCCCACTGTACAGACCACCTTCAGAGGACGGCCTCTTCCACGTGGGACCGGAGACGATGGCGTGGCTTCTCGACACTACACTGGACATATGACGATGATACACGAAAGAAGAAGAAGAAGAGACTAGAACAGATAACTGGCAAAATGTTGGTCAAAATAGCAATTCTTGTACTTTTTCTAAATGGGTAGATTCTTGAAAATTAGATAATTCAGAATTAATTAAATATAATTTAACTCTTGAGAGCGTAAAATGAAAGGGAGGACTCATAGAAGGAAAAGGGTAAAAAACGAGGCTTTTATCTCTGGCGCCTGTCAACCAATTTTGCCCCAACTCACCAGCAAAAAAGCACTACATTTTCTGCCAGGAGTTTTTCCATTCATTTTGGTGCTAGGAGGGTCTGGAAAAAAGCTAAATCTATAGCGACAAATGTGCCAAATTGTCAATCTGGAAGGGTATGACATCACTCCTCTAGTGTACTGTAACATTACGTGTTATGCCTAATACAGTCATTGTACTTTCATTGTTTCAAATATCAATAATATCAGTATTTTCCTGCCAATTAGAATAAAGGCTTTGCATATAGCTTTTTTATTTTATTTTTTAAATGAATAAAACGTTACAAAAAGGCAGCACATCAAAAATTCAATTAAGGTATTTATTTGCATGCACACACAAAGCAGGAACGCTGATAACTTTTGGCTATGCAACCTTCATCAGAGCATTCACATGAAGTGAATTCAATCAATAGATTGTTTAATTCAAAATTTTCCTGCAACTAGAGATGTCCGATATTGGCTTTTTTTTACTGATGTCCCGATATTATCCAACTCTTTTGTGGTGGACAAAAATAAATAATGAGAGCATTCAGTGATTTGGAACCCCCCAACAGCACATGCACCAAGGCCTGCCCCCAGTCGATCATAATTGGAGGATTCACAATTGTGTAGCTCTAAACATATATGTAAAATTGTAAATATATTATATGTATGGCAGATATATCCGCCCTACCTGCAAGCTCTTCTTTTTTCATCTAGCTTTTTTCTTTATTTCTTTATTGCTTTCATGACTTGACCCCAGCCGCCTTATAGGCTTGTGCTCCTCAATATTTATTGTTGAGGAGTGTTAGCCTCTCCTAGCCTATCCAACTTTAAATGTTGTCCTAAAACAAATATTGAATACCATTGACAGTGAAAGGCCAGGTTTGAGTGCTGTGCAAACATAAACATTGAATGCCAGTGCCATCGAGTTTGTGAAACACACACATTGATGACAAAAGTGAGGACTCAGATTGTGATTGGCTGGTGATGTGATGATGTATTATGATAAGGGGACCCTCACTTCACGCCGGTGTGATTTTTTTTTTTTTTTATTGCCGCATGTAGGGTCTAACAGTCCCTGATTTCATGATGATGCCTTTCTTGCATATATGGGAGATGGCACGAAGGTGGAGGTTATGAATTCCTGAACCATGTTAGTGGTTTTCTTCAGACCTCCATTTCTTGGGAACACAGAATGGGGGAACTTTTTTTTTATCACGTCCACCCAACACCTCGAAGGTACATCAATGACATAGTAAAATGTTGAAAATGGGTGGAGTTCCCCTTTAATAGCCGGCAAAAGATTATTGTGGAATGATATTTGGATATTTAAATGGCCTACTGGCAGTGTGCACAAGACATTTGACACCGATTGGTCCAGTGGTTGGCTAGAGATTAGCCGCAGAGAGACACACAGACAGACCCTTTTCATGACCGTTCGTCTTGGAGCCGTGCCATACATTTTTTATGGAACATATTATGTTTTCTCTAGTCCATGGCCAAGGTCAAGGGAACTTCATGAACAATGGGAGGTCAAATATCCGCGGAATTTCCATGGAGACCCCTGCGCTCATCTCTGTCGCCAGCGAGCGTAGTGAGAGTAAGGTAATCTGTGCAGATCTTGTGATAATCTTGGGATCATATGACAGATGTAAGAGGGATGAATCGATAGACGCCCCCACATGCTTTCACTTTGAGTGCGTCATTTATTATTCAGCAGCTTTATGTATGTATATCGTATTGAATAACCGGGCGACTAGGATCAATGTGATTGTTGTGGATGCCGCCCGCAAAGAGTCTGTTATAATGAAAATGTCTAACTGGTATGCTTTATGTGTATACAGGTCATTTTCACTTGATCGTCCAAGTGTGATATCACACTTTGTTTTCCCGGCCATGGGCTGATTGTGTATCGTGGCCTTGCTCTTTAGTCATTGCCAGTATTTTGCATTTTATGCTTTTGTTCTCCCTTTGTAATCAGCATCTATGGGATCTGCTTAATGGTCCGAGACAGTGTTGTCAACAGATCCCATGATAAGCACTTTATTTGCAGGCCAGCCAGTAGATTATGTTTGCGGGGAGCAGGCCGGTGTGCATCAGCATTCAATGATATGTTATTTCTGCCCGCGTGGAATTGCATTGGCGACTCTGAGCCGTTTAATAAGAAGCCGATAAAAAAAAATGACGCTGGTTACAGGGCTGAAGGCAGAACCGCTAAATCTCTGCTAAAACCTATTCGAATGCCCCCCCCCCCCCCCCCCCCCCCCCCCCACACACACACACACACACACACACACACACATACTTCTTGACATGAAAATACCATTACGTGGAATAACGTGCGAATTTTATGGTGGCGAAAAACAACCCGCCAGGATAGGGACCAGCTATAACAATGGACAGCAGCAAAGCCAATTACCTTAAACAGATGCCTTTTTTCTTTTTCTGTTTTCCTTTTTTTCCCCTTGTATAACGCAAATTAAAATGATGCTGGGTATTGGGATTTATTCATGCTTCCACATGCGGCGCAATCCCTTTTTGTCTTTACTTTGTAGATGAAAAGGTGCCCCTTGTCGTGCGCTATATGCAGCGGTGATGTATGACACATTTACAGGAATGTTTTCATATTGTGTTTCCTCCAGGCTTTGCCTCTCCCTCCCTGCTTTGAGTTGAATTGTTTTTTCTAGGCCTTGTGGTCTTATTTTATTTATTATATATTATATATAACCAACACAAATTAGTGGATCGTTTTCCTTGCGGATTTGTTTATCTGGGGAGTTTATAACCTTGTATTTTTTCGTATCACTTTGCCTCTTACATCTTTTATCGTTACACATATAGTGTGCGTGCTCTAACCTAATTTATTGCCATGTTTTCCACTTGGAGGCTCAACTTCCATGTGAACATGTGATTTTCTTAACCTTTTTGCTATTGTAGAAGATAAAGAGTTCAAATGAACTGACAGCTGCTTGGTCCTTTAGTGCAGATCCAGTAGGATCTTGTGTCTTCTCACAGGGAAGTCATACCCATGTATGCATGGGCATGGCCCCCCATGCCCATGCATACATCCGCCCCTGACTCTAACCAGCAATGCCCCCCAAAATGCCCAGTCTACCCCACCAAACACGATGGCATGCAAAACAACCCAAGATATTTCAAATGAAAGTGCTTATTAAAATGATTTGAAACACTACTACTGCTATTAACTAACTAGAATTGTGGCACCACTAAACCATCAGCATTTCATCATTGAAAACAGAAAACTCTCTGAGTCAGACCTTTAGCTTTATGCATGCTGCTTTCAATGTCTGTTGCAACTTCAACAACAACTGATGTTATTATTCATGCTTTACTTGACTAATAAAAGTCCTGCAACCGAAAACCATTTTCTCCTGCCACCATTTGAGAACATTTTAGCCCCACAGACCCCAAAACTAAAGATTTATTTTGCTTTTGTCCACAATATGTAAATTGGGGAAACAAAACAGGCAAATATACAGAACAAAATTACCATCTTCTAGTGCAGACTTGGGCTAATTTAGATGATGAGAGTGTTGAGAGTGTAAACATGAAACCAAATGGACCCGCAAGGGTCCAATTGGGAGGAAGTTTGCAGAAAAACAATCGATTCTAAGACTTAATACAACATTTCCACAGGGTTTAAGCCAATATGAAAGATAAGTAAGATTAGTTACCTCAGACATAGACAAAAAATGTTTTGGGTCATTAGCTTGTTTTTTTCTTTGTGTTTGAATTTCTATAGTACCTAATTAAGGGGGCGACTCTTCTGTTTTCAACAAAGATGGCGAATGCATTCTCTGTATTGTACTCACATAATATTGTAAGACACAAAACACTGAAGTCCTATACTACAAACATAACATAACATTAATCAAACCTTTACCCTAACCTAGGTTTGCCACATGTGTCTGACAAAAATCCTGGACATTTTGACCATCCAATCGGGGCCTATTATCGGCGGCGATTATCGGCCTTTTGGTCGAAAGCAGCGCACCTCTTTAAACATCTACCGGTAACCCAGAAATATATCACACTTTTACACTGAAATGTTACTGCTCTCATTATTTTATTACTCTTCTGCATATCAGATTAATAATTAGGCTGCTTAACCATTAATTTCCAACTCTTTCTGGAGCAGTCCAGTTTTCATTTTTTCTCATCTCAGTTATCTTTAGATAAACAGATTTAGATTCAGGAGTTTTTACACTAATTTTGGTGGTCCGGGGGTCTGGAAATATAGCGACAAATGTGCCAAGTTGGCAACACTGGTACGTGCAGACTGAGACAGATCTGAGACTGTGAGTGACGCAAGTCAGGTTAGTTGCGGTCTCTAGTTTTGGCCACGTAAAAAAGAAATTAAAAAAAAAATACTTTTGACCATGTATAAAAATCCGGGACATTCATGTGTCCAGGATTTATTTTATTTTTTTCCTGGACAGACCATGAAAATCCGGGACAATCAGGAAAATCCGGGACGTGTGGCAACACTACCCTAACCTAACCACAAGCGGCAAGACCGGCAACACGCCAGATAAGCTGGCAATGCCATGCCATGCCGACACCAGTGAATTCAGCAATTAAGTCCCGTCATGCACTCGCGCGCACACACACGCATGCGTGCATCCATGCATGCACACACATGCATGCCCACACGCATGCCTCCCCAAGTTGTCTTACACAGCACATGTTGCAGAACGAGACAGGAGGAAGCACACACGCTTTCATTGAAAAGTCATACAGGACATAATCCCCACACAAAGACACACTGTACATACACTTGAACACACACACACACATGCTTACACAATATACCCATACTCATGCCGTTCCCCCGGCCGTGGAATGTGTGACCTTTGCCCGGAGTACTTTCAGACAGTAATTAAAGGCGGACAGAGTATTTTGTGGCAGTTGCTGGGATGCAGGGGCGGATCTAGGCATGGGCATGGGGGGGATGCCCCCCTAAATACCCAGTCTGCACCCCCAAACATGCATGCAAATATGGACATTGCCATGCAAAACAACCCAAGATATTTCAAATTAAAGTGCTTATATTTAAAATGATTTGAAACACTACTACTGCTGACTACAGCTGTGTCACCACTAAACCAACAGCATTTCATCATTGAAAACAGAAAACTCTCTGAGTCAGACCTTTAGCTTTATGCATGCTGCGTGTCTGTTGCAACTTCAACAACAACTGATGTTATTATTGACGCTTTACTTGACTAATAAAAGTCCTGTAACCGAAAATGGTATGGGTGCGGCTTCATCGCCCTCATACCCCCCCCCCCCAAATGGGACAAGTTATATCCACCCCTGCTGGGATGGAGATAGAGCCAGGGGGTATATAAAGGGGTCCTTGGGGACCAATGAGACGGCCAAAATAGAGCTGCTGGGAGATCCTCTAGCTGTGCAGAAAAGTGCCCCCGCTAGTACAGGAATGTCACAGCTCTCCAAGGTCTTGGATTAAGGCCTGCCACCGTCCTCTTTCAGAACCAACTGCATTCCTCTTACCGTAAAGGTTAGAGGTGACCCCCGCTATACAGCCCCCACTGCCCTCAACTATGCTGCATTCCGGATGGATTAATTTCAATTGGTTTCACACAGACGTTGAGCGGGTGTGTCTGGTGATTGTTCAGTAATAACATGCAGGGCAGCTGTCAGCCACCCGCTGGCTTTGTGTTGCTCATATTCCATGTCAAACTAGGGTGGCAACAGTTTAATAAAAACTAATTGACATTCAGTCATTCAAAGTAATTGGTAATTTGATTAAAGATTCAGTTTATGAGCTATCCTTGTTTTGGGCATGCCGTTCTTGTTCGGCGGACATTTAAAAAAAAAAAAAAACATGGTGCACAGTGTTTCACATCTACAAGATCACCAGAAGTCGCATTGCAAGAATGCAGTGAATCTGAACTGCAGACTCACTCCCAATTACTTCCACCCACATGTACAGTACATAGTTTTCATTTCATTATACAAAAACATATTCCACTGAAGTGTTCTTAGCTTACATACAGGTATGATTCATGATGTATATGAACTTTATTGCCATGTTTTTGGTTAAAGTAAGACGATCTGCTTTAGGAACTAAAGGTGCTAAAGGCTTGCATTGTAAATTGTAGACGTGTTGCTTTCACATGACATCTGTTATGTGGAAAAATACTCAACACTGAGGCCTAATTAAGTATGATGTTGGGAGCGCAATAAAACATTAATTTAAATCATGCTCATTCTTATTATCTTGTCCCCAAGACAAAATCATAAAGAAGAGTAGATCCATTCATTGTCAATGGGAATTTAATACCTTTGTGTTAGGATAAAGCCAATTTGCTCGTCACATATGACGTAAATTCTCCATCCATTAAAAAAAAAGCCCAAGCTCATCAAAACACTGGTGAATTTATCTGTTGCTCAGGGGCGGATGAAACATTTCCCAATTGGGGGGGCAGGAGAAAATGGTATGGGGGCGACTTCATTGCCCGTGTCGCTTCACGCCACGGCATGAAGTCGCACCCATACCATTTTTGGTTACAGGACTTTTATTAGGCAAGAAAAGCATCCATAACAACACAGCTGTTGTTGAAGTTGCAACAGACATGTGATGCAATGTTTTCAATGATGAAATGCTGTTGGTTTAGTGGAACAACAATTGTAGCTAGTTAGTGGAACAACAATTGTAGCTAGTTAGTTAGTAGCATAGTGTAATCATTTTAATTATAAGCACTTTAATTTGAAATATGTTTCCATGCCGTCATGTTTGGTGGGGCAGTCAGGGCATTTAGGGGGGCATTGCCCGCCCATGCCCATGCCTAGATCAGCCCCTGCTGTTGCTTACTTTCTTGATGATCTACTAATTGTAGATACTATCCTATAATGACAATTTGACAAATGTACTCAGTCTACCATGCAAATCCATACAGCGGCTTCCATGTTTGTGTGAGACAAAGAGCTTCGTTACAACAATGCGTTTCATTATATCTTTAACTGCCCCCTTTGACTCGTGTGCGCCAGTGTGAGCAATATTAAACCCGCAGCTGGGCATTTCATCATCTGTTTGGCAGATGAGGTGTCATTTTGGCCTGCATTGTCTCTCTCCCCGAGAAGAGAGATGATGTGTGGTTCCTGTCCAAAGATAATGCGGTTCACTACGAATGGAGTCGTGTTGGCAAGGGGGGAGGGAGGGCTGGGTCTGAGTCATATTGCAGATATGGAGGATTACTGAAAGAACAATAAGGACCTTTGAGGGATTGAGATAAGCATATTGTGGAAATTGATGTGTGGCGACGGTGCCAAAAGAAACACAATAACATATTTTTTGGACAGATGGAGCATAGATATTATTAGTCTTTGTCTGTGTTTTTGTCTTGACTGAAATGCTAATTGAAAAAACAAGGAAATCTTTAAGAGCTTTACATCAAATGGGATCCACATGTGCTGCTACAGTTGTTGGTGTGATGGTGAATATTAAAAGGCATCAGGCAGGCACACAGTGTGATCCTTTTGTTATTGCACTCCCTTGTCACACTTTCATAATAACGTGGCTGTCTGAGTCTGTCCAGGTTTCGATTCAAATGAGGCACAGACTCTTACGTCTGTCGTTACGTCTGTCTTTTGCTAAACTATTTGCAGTGTGCGGTAAAATACATCGTCTGCTATAGTCTGCTACCTGGGAAATGTGACTCATTAAGCACAGGCTCTTCCTGGCAGAGAGCACATCTCTGGGCCTCGCAAATTAACTGAGTGCCCAGCCTACAGACTTGTTTTGACGTGATTTGTCACGCCAGCTTCACTTACCGTATTTAAAACAGGCAATTAGAAGTTGGATGCATTAGTGACTCGGCCCAAGGGCGAGTCACGAAAGACGCTTCTCCCAGCCATCGCATCAATTGGAGCGCTCTCGTTGCCATTGGACCTCGCGGACGATGCACTCTGTGCATTCTGGTCTCCCAGGTGCGGCGGCCGTCCTCGTTGGCGCATTCTGCTTCATTACCACTTCAAAAATGTGGAATTACCTGTCAGAGCTCTATCCAGACATGATGTTTCCACCAGCACCTCCCACAGCCTCCATAAAAGAAAGGACTTCTGCCTTCTAAAATGTAGTAGATTGTCATTAAGGAAACCAGAGCTATATGTAGGTCCATTAATTACACCCCTTCACACACCACTTCCTATGCACTGGAACAAAGGGAGCGTGAGCAAAGGGCTTCCATTTTTGTTGTACATCAATGTCATATTACAGTCGACCTGCCGTCAACTCGCTTCCTTTGCTCTTTCTCACATTCTCCTCTGTCGCCGTGCCGCAGAGACACGCTATTAATTATAATGAAAGTGTGGAAAGAATGACATTGATGTCCGTGTATATATATACACTGTCACCTTAAACTTTATGCAAGAGCCAGATCCGTGAAATTGCAGGGGGGACTAGCTCTGAGGTTTTTATGACCATTACACCCCCCCCCCCCCCCCCTAGAATTCCCCCATTTCACATTAGGTACTGTAAAGCGGAGGTGAGACATCACCAGGGATATCTTTCTTTGGACTGCGTTCCATGATGTATGCGCGGTGGCTTCTACATGCCAGCATCCACAGTCAGTTCGGATGGTAATCTGAGCCTTTTGTTATTATCACCCCAGTTATCGGTGAGCTGTGACGAGTGACTGAAATGCATCGTGCTGTTAATCATGGAATGTGATATTGTGCATTAGACGATCTTATGACTGCTGAAACGCACCGTCAGACTCGAAGAGAAATGGGAGAGGATGGAATTTCACAACAAGCAGGGAAATCTTTCTTTTTTCATGGACATTAGCAAACTTGGCCACTGCGAGACGGCCATGCCAGCAGTTCTCTGACGTTCGCTGCGTTTGAGCTCAGACTGCCAAAATCAACGGTTTTCAGTTTGATATGCATTAGGCCACACAGACGCTGATCCCTGGGACCCTCATTTACACTGTCAAATCCTCAGTATGCAAGGCCCGTTTCACCCTCTGTCAGTGACTCAGGGCACTTATGGCAGTACCCATTAAAAGGACACCGTGGTTCTTTTCAACCAGGGGCGGATCTAGGCATGGGCATGGAGGGGCAATGCCCCCCTCAATGCCCTGACTGCCCCACCAGACATGACGGCATGCAAACAACCCAAATTTAAAATATATTTGAAATTAAAGTGTGTATAATTAAAATGATTTGAAACACTATGCTACTAACTAACTACAATTGTTGTAACTACTAAACCAACAGCATTTCATCATTGAAAACAGAAAACTCTCTGAGTCAGACCTTTAGCTTTATGCATGTTGTGTGTCTGTTGCAATTTCAACAACAACTGATGTTGTTATTGGTGCTTACTTGCCTAATTTAAGTCCTGTAACCGAAAATGGTATGGGTGCGACTTCTGCCCCTCTTTTCAACCAAGGTTCACGTTTTAGGTTGTTATTAGAGAAAGTAAAAGATGGATGCTAATCGTTTTACATTTGCTGATTTCTTTAGTTTTAGGGGTTTTAGCTATGACATTCGAACGTGGCTCTAAATACATATTTGTTTACAAAATTTTAATGTGTTTATTTCTTTATTATCTACTACAGTCCTAATAAACCCCAGGAAATTACTTTTTTACTTACCACGGAAGTTCACAGGATTTACTGAATGTTAAGGAGGCAGCACTGCACTGCGCTTTACACACTTCATATTTGGGTACTGTCTGACCCTAGGCTCAATATTTTATCTCATTTTATCTCATTGAGTAGGTAATTTGTGACCATTTATAATCTCTTGGGGGTTATTAGACCCATAACTAAAATCCCCCAAACTAAAGAAAGCAAAGGAATGTAAAACAACTACTTTCTCAACCTAAAACATGAACCATGCTTGGAAAAAACATACTTGTCCTTTAAAGCTTTAATGCATTACAGCGTCAACTCTTTGCTGGGTTTTTATGTATGACGCCATGCTCAGTGCACCAAAGCACCAAAAACTATAGTCAAATTTTAAGAATCGTGCTACTGTTAACCTACAAATACTATTAACACTGAGAAACTTCAGTTTCTGTCCCTTTAACATGATATTTGATATCATACTTTCAGGATACCTGCCCCTTTTGTTGTGAAAGAGTACATGCCAGAGTGGTTAGTACACCGTCGGACATGCCCCCGATGTGCTCCGACGCCTCCTAGGAGGTGTCAGGGTACTTGCTCTCTTTTCGCCTGCTCTGCTCACGCGCGAGTAGGCCATGGCCTACTAGGCTCTGGGATGTAGTGGTGTAGATGTAAAAGTACTGGAAATTGGAAATACTCAAGCAATGTGCTGTACAAATACCTCAAAATTGTATTTAAGTACAGAAGGCCTACTTAAGTACTTTCCACCACTCTGACGTCTGGCACAGGGGTCTAGATCAGGGGTTTAACAGGTAGACCGGGGACCACCAGTGGTCAATGAGAGGGTTCCAGGTGGTCCACAGGCTAAATGATGGAAAGTTGGTTAACCAGATGTAACCCTTTAAGAGCGTGAAAAATGAAACCAAATGCACTCTCTACACTCTCAAGAGTTTACATATTCTCGGTGAAGCATTGATCTGGATGACTTCATACTGGCCCTTCTTCGCTCACTCTCTCATATCCCTTTGCGACAGACGCAGGCACAGTTTGACGTCAATCTGATGATGGACGGTTCCGTTCCAGAGGAGCAAAGATATACACACGCATGAAAATGTCGGAGTATAGAGAAGTAATAATGGCTGGAGTTGTGGCTGAGTCAGAATGACATCAGAGGTTCCTCCCTTATGCCAATCTAATATAGGATAGAGCAAGAGCTTGTGTGACTAAATAATGACAGCATTGAATTGGCTGGAACACAGGTTCTTTATGAGGGGTGCTAGCCCCCCCAATGTCTGGCTTCAGGAAATTACGTCATATGACAGCCAAGTGAGAGTCTATGGACTTTTAAAAAACAGCACACTCCACATGACGTTATGTATACATGGAGGCCAGACCTGTGCATGTTTAATGTTTGTTTTAGAGCACTTTAGAGACATGTTATAGACATACAGTATGAGAGTACAAGCCCCTCACTTCACATAAGTTAGATTTTTGAGGGGCACAAGGCCCCTCCTGTGCACAGTTTTGTGTGTTTGTGCTACCACATTAGTGTTGATTTGATTGGCTAGTTTTATATGTTTGTCTGTACCACGTTTGTGTTGATTTGATTGGCTAGTTTTATATGTTTGTGTTACCACATTTGTGATGATTTGATTGGCTAGTTTTTGTTTATGTTACCACATTTGTTATGATTTGATTGGCTAGTTTTTGTTTGTGTTACCACATTTTTGATGATTTGATTGGCTAGTTTTATATGTTTGTGTGTACCACATTTGTGATTTGATATGATTTGATTTGCTGAACACGGAATGTGATGTAGGGTGATGTATGATGACAAGAGCGCCCCTTACTTCACATATGGTGTGATTTTATTTACTGTATTTTTTTTATTTCCTGAAAGGTAGCGTTTTTCCCTCCACCCGTCAGTGACATTATTGTATGTAATGTCACCGTACCATTACCTGACATGTTCAGATCACCATGCCACGCACGTGATTGATCTGGGAGATTGAACATCTTAATGAAAGGAATAAATCACAATAGGCCATGTGTCATTTTCTCTCCTCTACCCGTCGCGGTGTGTAACGAATGGCAAACTCAACCAGGGTAATGAAAGCATTGTCAGCCTCATCTCCTTGCCCAAAATGACAAATCTGCTGTGTATTTCTCAGTGCAACATTACGCATATCTTGGAGGATTTACCGGCTGGTAAAGACGAGCAGTGGTGGACAAAGACAAAATTACACAAGGAGGTTTTGTAGTTGCCTACTTACAGGACCACGTCACTACTTGCCAACCTGTTCATATAATCAGCCCTCACTAATGTACAGGAGCGGCATGGGCAATGCCCCCCTAAATGCCCTACTGCCCCACCAAACACAATGACATTAAACACAACCCAAGATTTTTCGGTAACACTTTACAATAACGACCCGTTATAAAGCATTTATAAACATGTATAAGCAGTTTGTAGATGATTAATAAACATGAATAGACTGTTTATTAACATCCATAAATGTTTAACTAAACATTTATAACTGTATTTATAGCTAATTTATAAGTTATTAGTAAAATATGAGTAAGTAGTAAACTACTCATGAATAAGCCATTTATATACATTTTTATTTGTTCATAAATAATTTGTAACTAAAGCTATAAAGTATTTACAAAATATTTGTTGATGAAGAAATAATAATTTATAAGCTATTCATATACGTTCATAAATGATTTAAAAAAATTATAGTACCCACATAGAGCAATTCAGAACATTTAAACTTTGATATTAGTAAATGTTTACTAAAATGCTTAACTAAACATTTATAACTATATTTAAAGCTCATTTATAAGTTATTAGTAAATTATGGGTAAGTAGTAAACTACTCATGAATAAGCCATTTATATACATGCGCAATTGTTAATAAATAATTTGAAACTACAATCGTAAATAATTTGTAGCTAAGTTGTAAAACATGTACAATCTATTAGTGGATAAAGAACTAATACTTTATAAACTATCCATGTATCTTGGTAAATTATTAAGTAAATTATTATGTATGCCAACATGGTAGAACATTTAAGAATAGTTAAACATTGATTAGTAAATGTTTATTAACACATTTGTAACTACGTCTAAAAATCATTTATTCAAGATTAGTAAGTGCTAAACTATTAATGGATAAGCCATTTGTAAACATTTTTAAATTATTATTGAAAAATGTATAACCTATGTATAACCTTTATATAGAAACATTACTTCGACCTGAAGGTCCCTCTAATGAAAATAAATGTACTTTAATTTGTAGGAATTAAGTACTTGAATGAATGCTTGTTCATGTGTCCTCCATGTTTTACTACGTTTGTAAAACATTCGTGAAACATCTATTAATCATCGGTAGATGTTATCAAGAGCCCTGAAGTAAAGTGAGGACAATTCATTAGTTATGACTGTATGATAACGTGACACTCATGTTTGTTCATTTTGAATAGACAGTTGTAAATAATGAATTGTCCTCACTTTACTTCAGGGCACTTGATTATGATTCATAGATGTAGATGAATGTTTTACAAAGCATATACTAATGTGGTCTTCATGTTCGTTAAACATTGCTAGATGTTATCAAGAGCCCTGAAGTAAAGTGAGGACAATTCATTAGTTATGACTGTATGATAACGTGACACTCATGTTTGTTCATTTTGAATAGACAGTTGTAAATAATGAATTGTCCTCACTTTACTTCAGGGCACTTGATTATGATTCATAGATGTAGATGAATGTTTTACAAAGCATATACTAATGTGATCTTCATGTTCGTTAAACATTGCTAGATGTTATCAAGAGCCCTGAAGTAAAGTGAGGATTCATTATTTACAACTGTCTATTCAAAATGAACAAACATGAATGTCACGTTATCATACAGTCATAACTAATGAATTGTCCTCACTTTACTTCAGGGCTCTTGATAACATATACCGATGATTAATAGATGTTTCACAAATGTTTTACAAACGTAGTAAAACATGGAGGACACATGAACAAGCATTCATTCAAGTACTTAATTCCTACAAATTAAGGTACATTTATTTTCATTAGAGGGACCTTCAGGTCGAAGTAATGTTTCTATATGTAGCCCCTTTTACCTCTTACTAGGCAGGGCCCCTAAGTTCTTTCAAATTAAAAGTACTTAGCAGTTTCAAACTTTAATATGACTTGAGTTACCTTATCAACTTATTACCCGGAAAGCACTAGTTTTAACCTTTTTAGCTCAAAACCTTGTTAGCTTTTTAAGAAATATTCACCCTACTATGAAATCCGTATTTAAGCAAACAGAAACAATGAGATGTCTTTTATAGTTTACTTAAAAATATGAATTCACGATAAAATAAAATAAAATAAAAAAGTTGAATGAAAGTTATCACTGGTACAGTAAAAATAGACTTATTAGCACTCAATGCACTTTAAAGCACTTTACAGTAAATACAAGAAAATACCTTTTACCTTAGATCCTATCTAAGCCGGCATTTCAAAATAAAATAAAAATACAAAAAAGTATGAGTACTCAGAAACCCCCCGTTGCAGGCCTGATACCCTAAAAGTCCAAAACTAAAATCTTCACTCCTTGCGAGTCAATGGTCAAACCTACAGTTCAGGAGAGTGGTGGTGAGAGCACTGTTATTGTGTGTGCCCCTGGTGCATGTGCGGCCTACACCATGCAGGTGAATGGGGAAGCCAGGGCCTAACTTGGGCAGAGTATTTTAGAAGAGATGAGGGCAGGTCCCACGTTGCCAGAGGAAGGTTAGAGCGTTGCCTGGTAGCTCAACCCGCTATCTGGGATGTCTTGCTGCAGACAACGTCCTCTTCAGGAGGTTTGGTAGCTCAGGAGTTGACTCTTTTAGCTGAACAGGCTACCTCCTCCCACTATCATGATACACTGTCTCACTAGCTTAGCCAACTAGCTTCTAACAGCATACCATGCAGTCACAGTGATACTGGATAATGTCCTTGTAACTCCTTGCCGAAATCACTGTCCATTCACCAGTCCAACACTAGTAACTCAAATCTGCAGATTACTTTTTCACTAATCTGGTTAAAACTTCAGAAAACAACGTGTGTTACATTCTCTTCACATTTCTCCTCTCTTCACTCTGTCCCTCCATGGTGATCTCTCCTCTGCGCGCTCTCTCTCTCCTAATTACTCCAATGGCCCTCACCTGTGCCCAATCCACCCACTCAACAACCCAATGGATAGTTTATAAAGTATTAGTTCTTTATCCACTAATAGATTGTACATATTTTACAACTTAGCTACAAATTATTTACAATTGTAGTTTCAAATTATTTATTAACAATTGCGCATGTATATAAATGGCTTATTCATGAGTAGTTTACTACTTACCCATAATTTACTAATAACTTATAAATGAGCTAGTTAAGCATTTTAGTAAACATTTACTAATATCAAAGTTTAAATGTTCTTAAATGCTCTATGTGGGTACTATATTTGTTTTAATTATTTATGAACGTATATGAATGGCTTATAAATTATTATTTCTTCACCAACAAATATTATCTTAATACTTTATAGTTTTAGTTACAAATTATTTATGAACAAATAAACATGTATATAAATGACTTATTCATGAGTAGTTTACTACTTACTCATATTTTACTAGTAACCTATAAATTAGCTATAAATACAGTTATAAATGTTTAGTTAAACATTTATGGGTGTTAATAAACAGTCTATTCATGTTTATTAATCATCTACAAACTGCTTATACATGTTTATAAATGCTTTATAACGGGTCGTTATTGTAAAGTGTTACCGATTTTTCAAATTAAAGTGCTTATATTTAAAATGATTTGAAACACTACTACTGCTACTAACTAACAATTGTGCCACCACTAAACCAACAGCATTTCATCATTGAAAACAGAAAACTCTCTGAGTCAGTCCTTTAGCTTTATGCATGCTGTGTGCAACAACAACTGATGTTATTATTGATGCTTTACTTGCCTAATATACAGTAAGACCAAAAATGGTATGGGGCCGGCCCCCATACCATTTTCTCCTGCCCCCCAATTGGGAAATTTTACATCCGCCCCTATATGAATCATATAATCGGTCCTCACTAATGTACATTATAGAATACCACTATTTTTTATATCTACTCTAGTCTGTATCTCATAGGAGGGCTGTCGGCAGAAACCTGTCTTCCATGCATATCATTGTTCTGAAGATTTTTTTCTAAAGAATATTTTTGGACATCGGAAGACGATATCTTCGATTTTGAATAGAATGACTGCAGTTCCTATAAGCTTGGGTTCCCTGTCGATGATGCTCATGGGTGACAGGTTTCTAAACTGCACACAGACCTCAATGTGTGCTTGTAGGACCTCTTTAGAGACCTGTATGTGTTTGTGTTTCGAGCACGGAATGTGATGATGTATACTGGTGCATATTGATGACAAGAGCGCCCCTCACTTCACGCAAGTGTGATTCTTTTGACAGATGCCATACGTTTGATTCCACTACATTATAAATCTACCTCTTTCTTATGCTACTGGAAATTTCAAAGAGTGAAATTTTCAGATCTATAATAAAATCACACTTTGTGGTGCACGATGAGCTCTATGAAAAGGGACAGGATCGAGACTTTCTAATTCCCTGTTATAATAATAAAATTGAGGCCAAAAATATGATGTGAAGACTGACTGACTGACTGACTGACTGACTGACTCTCACCTACAGTATAATGTAACAACAAAAAGCTTCTCTCATGGTGGCTGGGACATCTTTTCGAGTGGGTCAATAGATCAGTCCAGGGACATAGGACTGGCTTAAACTGTGACGTTGCCTGGTCTAGCCCTCAATGATTTTGGCCTTGGGGGGCGGGGTGTCGTGGATCCACACGGCGGAAGTGCTGCGCTCTGATTTGATCTCACTAACGTGTCGTCATCTCCGGCCCCTCCCCCTCCCGTCCACTGCTGTTCTACGTCACATCATTTAGAGCGACGCCCACCCCGGAAGGTTCACTCCCCCCTCAAGGCCACTTTCCAACGTGCGTTAGTCCAGGCTTTCCGTTTTCGCGCAACGCGAATGAAAATGAAAGCCTGGGTGTCGAGGCTAACTGTGACGTGACGTGAAAGCCAACGCGTGAAAAAGTCCACAATCTAAGTTGGCCTATACTGTACGATGGAAAACAGATGGTTCATCCCAAATTGGCATTTGGATCCTCACACCTCAGGGTTATATGAGACACAGGCGGCACTGAGAGACCGTATACTGAAGTTTATACGGTAATGTGGTTGAACTGTGGTTGAACCGACTTCGCCGCAGGGGGACCCACCCCCTGGAATCCCCTCCTCAACGACCCCCTGGGGGTCCTCAGACCTCACTTTGAGAGACGGCGTTCTGGGGAATGTGCTGCTGTACTTATACATCCTGTCAGTGCAGAGCTGTGACAAAACGGGGTGGCCGTCCATTCCCCCACGCCTAACCTCCAGGAAAACAACCAGGCTGTCTTATCTCTGACCACAAGTGCCTCGTCTTTGTCTCCCTCTCTGTCTTTTAATCTAAGGAACAACTCATCCTTCCAGCCTTTTCCTCCGGGTTGAGGAACCCAGCGTTGCAGCGTGTGTGTGTGTGTGTTGTCATCTAAAATGGAGATGTATGGGCCGAGCCCGGCGGCCTCGATTGAGCCTTGACGTGTAGCAGGGTCTCAGGTGTCAGGAGCCATTTCCCGGCCAGGGTCCCGACCGGAACGAGATTAGGCCCATTTATCTGGTTCCAGATTGCTCTAAACCTATTTCAACTGTCATTTACTGTGCGAGTGGGTCATTAGTCCTACATCTGTTTTGTTTTTGGGCCTGTGTGTGTGTGTGTGTGTGTGTGTGTGTGCGCGCGTGTGCGTGTGTGTGTGTGTGTGTGGTATACACACATGAATGTGTGTGTGCATCCATGCACGGAGTGCGTGTGCACATCTGATCGTATTATACTCTATACAGCAGGCCTTCGTAAAACAATATTGTTGTTTTTCAATACAAATACGATAACGTAAATCATCATTTGGTGCAAAAAAATATTGCATTTTCTGGGATTCCCAGGCGTTGACGTATGTGAGCTCTGGCTCGCATTCTACACTGCCCACAGTGTAGAATGCACTGTGGGCAAATCCTCTGATCATTCATAGTCATTATTATCGTTGGTGTCATTTTGTCATCTTTACAAATAAAGAGATTTTCTGTCTGTCTCAACAAGTGGGCATAGAGCTTAAAGGGAACCCTGGCTGATGAGACAAATATGGCTAAATGCATCATACTTGCCCTCTATATAGAATTGAACATTTAAAACGCATAGAATAAGCTCTTTAGTTTAAAAATAGTTCATGTTTTTATCCCGGGGGGGGGGGGGGGGGGGGGGGGGGGGGGGGGGGGGGGGTATTTTACTGTGTCTGTCATAGGGATGACGCCACAGGAGCTCTCTAGTATAGTACAGCTATGGAACGTTCCATGATTACCCAGCATTTTAATGTAAAACATCGATGTATATACACTGCTCTGTTTGTTATGACAATGGCGACCCCCACTGGTGAAATAAAGGACTATAAAACAAATGGGATGAACCATAGGTGGACAAAATATGTAATTGTTTGATGCACTCCATTACTTCTACTGTGGAGTGATCTCTTGTGGCATCATCCCTATGATAGGCCATGTGACAGGCGCAGTGTTTTTTATCTATTGAACTATTTTTAAACTAAGAGCTTATTCTATGTGTTTTAAATGTTCAATTCTATTCATATAATAGAGGGCAAGTATAATGTATTTATCCATATTTGTCTCATTAGCCAGGGTTTCTTTTTAACTTTAACTTAAGAAAGTAGTAACAATATCACACATTACACCTGTAAAGGAATGCAAACTGTCACTTCCCATGGCACCAAAGAATGAAGGAGAGTGCCTCCATTACCACTGTAACTCTCGTTTATCGATTTATTCTAGCTGCGATAGTTGGGAAATAAAATTCAATTTTGTAAACAAATAAAATCTAGTCACTGTCAGTTACATTGAGCGAAGCCTCTGCAAACAACGTTGGATGTATTTCCATTGGATAAAGTGGTATCGAACCTCTTTGTTTATTCCACTGCACCCTGCCAGACAGTATTAACACTAAGGTTGTCGGTGATCAGCTTCAATCCGGTTCCAGCTCGAATGAGGGCTGGTGAACAGCCGTGTGTTTGGGGCCATTTCCCCGGCATACTGTACAGCCTGTGACTGCAGATGGGGTGACAGTCTGATGAAGCTGACAGGACTTTCCTGGAGGGGTATACCTGCAAGCTGCCTCTCAGAAAGATTATAGAATTATCTGTTCAACAGGCAATTACCCTCGCCTTGGCGGATGGCGTGTTGCGGAAAGCATGCCAACAAATCATCTTCTATTCAAAGCAGGTTCCACACGGGTGCTGCTGAACTCACTGACACGTCACCTTGCATGAAAGGCAACAAAACAAAAATAAATCTCAGATGAGCAACAAGCATCACATAGCGATGGTCCAGCACTCCACATATAATGAATGCGGGTTTGGAGCAAAGGTCGTAGGGTTACGAAGGGCACGAACCCACAAGAAAGCAAATAACTTCCAAAACAACAGTGATGCAAAGTTTCTGGGTTGTAAACACAAGGCACCAGTAGGTCTGTAGAATAGTGTGACCTGGGATGGCTTTGCAGTCCAGTTCAGTTCTTATTGTTTTTTAGTCCGTGAGCCAGACCTCCAAAATTGGAATGTTAACACTTAGAGCCCCAAAGGCTCTACTCTACACACAGGCACGGCTTTGGCGTTTTTTTTTTACCCCATAATGCCAAGGCCACGCCTACGCGGATCTACTAGTATATAAAACACCCCCCCCCCCCCCCCCGACTCACCATTACAGCATCGCTGTTGCTAGGCAGACTAGTATCGTCCGTCTCGTATGCCATAATGTCCTCCACCTCTCCATAGGAATACATTCAAAACAAAATTCTGTGCTGTTTCCTAGAAATAATAATCCATTGTGAAAAGCACCCTCCATTTAGATGCATATTGTGATTTTTGACTGCATCGTGCTGCTGGAGCAGTCTTGTTTACTTCCTCCCTTCCTTTCTATGAAAAATCCCTGAATGGGTCCAAGAAAAGGTGCCCTATGCTGCTGGCGCTGCATTAGCATGATCTGATCAACAGGGTGTTATGAGTGACAATTATGAGCTAAACCATATCAATATTAAATTGTTATCACCGTGAAACTTCCCCAGTTGATTACTTATATGATGACAAGTATTAATTGTATTACAAATTGTACATTTTTAGATATTAGATGCAAATCAGGCATTATCAGG
The DNA here is from genome assembly GCA_039105355.1 of Benthosema pterotum. NCBI lineage: Eukaryota > Metazoa > Chordata > Actinopteri > Myctophiformes > Myctophidae > Benthosema > Benthosema pterotum. The sequence continues at coordinate 25,897,233 of CM076976.1, forward strand.
CATTATACTCAATTTATAACTAACTTGTGAAAAGGGGTCAGTGTGTTGTAGGTTTGGCGTTTGATTCCCCATCTAGACAATCTTTGCTGTGTCCCTCCCCCATTTCTCTCCCTGTTTCGTGGCAAGATACTGTATGTCGATTAATTAAAGCAAAAAAAGGACTAATGATTAAATTAAACAATAAATCCAGACATTTTCGGCTGCAATATGCAATTATAGGCTTTTTGTTACACTAGATTTACAGGGCACTACAGTATGCAGTCTTCAATTCCAGTCCCATATTGCTTAGTTATGGCAATTTGAACTGTTGAGCACTTCTGAAACACTGACAGACTGTCCCATATTACTTGTGCATTAGTGATGCACCAAATATTCGGCTGCAGAAAATATTTGGCAGCAAATGGCTAAAAATGAATGAGTGCTGAATAAATGTTTTATTGACACATAATAGTGGTTATTATTTATGTCTAAGAAGTTCCCATTTGGTGCATCCCTCGTGTGTATTATTTTGTGTGTGTGACTGTTCTCATGGCATAACCCGAACAGTGTTTGGTGTGATTCATTGAAGCAACCATCTATGGGCCGTGTGGGCCTCAAATGTGGCTCCAGGTGATGCTGACATACTCTCTGGTCCAGAGTTAGCTCTGGTCCAGAGCTCCACTGTTTCTGAGTCTGACTTGCATTCAGTGGCGGCTGGTGACTTTTCTTTAGGGAGGGCGCTATAAAAAAAATCATAATAATAATAGATGTATGTACCAGGTATCATCACATTCAATGGAAGCAAACAATGAGTTGGTGTGAATGGATGCTGTCAGCCAATCCTTACCAACTCTTTGAGAAGGTCCTGGGCCTCCTGGGTAGGCTACTGGTGTACGATACTCTCTTCCTCTGTCCTTGTGTGATGATTACATTTATTTGGTTCCAGCTCTTTAGTTAAAAAAAAATCCTGCAGTGTTCTGCTTTCAATTGTTGTTTTCTGCATTGCTTTATAGTTATCTTATAATATATTTGTCTTGTTATTCAATTCAATTGTTATTCCATTATCAAAATTAATTCAACTACTGTATAGGTCTATTCCTCCCTTTACCTGGCTCTGAGTCTGTGTCTCTTCATTCATGTCTGTGGTGGAGTTGTGTTCAACTCTATGTAAAACTGTGTTGTGTGCTGCCCTCAAGTGGTTTGGTCGCGCACGTTTTGCGACCCAGATCGCTCCTACCGTTTGCATTGAAGTCAATAGGACCGCAATGCATTGCCCTTCAGTGCAGAGCTCAATGCCTAAAGACGAATGCGAACCAACACGTGAGACTCAGTAACCTATCTACAACGTAAACAACTTTTGACATTTCATGGCAGTATAATACAACTTTTAATCACTTTGTGGTTAGAGTGGGCTTTAGTTACTTATATTATATACAATTTGCCATGATGGATTGCTCATTTAAAGAAAATGACAAGCTGCAGATTTCATTTCTCCGTCATTCTTATTCACGTGGTATTCATTAGGTAATGCATGGTGGTGCGGCGCACTAGCGACCCTATTGACCGGCCGCCACTGCTTGCATTGTAGCCCTGCTCCTCTCCATGGAATCGGCCACTACTCCACCTGACCAGCCTCTCTTCTCTAGTGGATATATGTCCTATAACTCATAACGTTTTACCTACTCCCACTGGCGAAACGAGTTGAGGATGGGCCCGGTGCAAGAATATTTTGTAGGCCCCTATCATTGCCATAAACGAGCAACTCTTACGCATGTGCGCGCACAGACACACACTACAGCTATACTGTATACAGTAGACTAACAAACGTGCCTGGCTACACAATTATTCCATTCATTTTCATTGATCTTTATTGGCAAATGGCCATGAAACACACACACACACACACACACACACACACACACACACACACACACACACACACACACACACACACACACACACACACACACACACACACACACACACACACACACAGCATTTCAGAACCATAACAACATGGACAGATGCCAAGCTCTATCTCTATCCTCCACCATTACTAATATCTAACAGCCTGCCCTGACCTGGGCTCAAACATGATGTCCCCAAACTATTACACTCACACATTCACATTATATCCAACACCAACAAAGCTGGTATGCACTTCCACAGTATAAGCAACAAGCATCAAGAACACAGCACATTACATGTTTTACAAAGACAGCAAACTGACCGCATTAATGAATGTGATGTGACTGTGTACTCACTCATTAGAAGGTCATTTTACGGGTAGTGGAGATGTATTTTTCAGAGAAAGACTTTTTTGTTGTCTCTGAGAAACGGTCCGGCAGGCCTACGGACTTGTTGCTATTATAAAGCTTTTTGTCTTATCGGTATGCGGTGTCATGTCGTATAATCCTTGATCTGTGCTGGGGATTCGGGGTTCATTAGGCTCTGCAACGCGGCCGCCGCGCGCGGGGACATTCATTTTCACCGACACTGTGTCCGTGCGTGGCCGCCTGGAGAACTGTCACAGGGCGGTTGTGTTGCTGAACTCGTTGGCAACTCGAGTCCAGCGTGTCGCCGCTCTGTGAGGCAGGATCTGGGGTAGCTGCTAGTGCCCGGTGCCGGTGGGGCTGCAGGTGCAGCAGCAGGAGGAGAGACACCGATGCTGATACAAACTTGTCCAATTTGGTCATTTTAGCTTAATTTACGCTTCCCGCTGCCGACTGCTCTCTTTCCATTCGCCTTTGGAACCACTTTCATGACTTTTCTTGAACATGACACTATGCTACGCCGATGCTTCAATTCAACCCACTCGCGCTTTTTTTTGTAGTTGACACTTTTTTTGTTTTGATTTGTTTTAAGAGGAACTGACATCAGAACACATTCACACGTGAGTGACAGCTCACAGGTACCAATTTGATTGGACAATATCATTACCCCTCCCACTGCTAGGCCCGGCCACTCGCAGGTTTAACCCCTAACGACCGGCCACAGGTCCATAATAGTCGCAGGGCCCGCTGTCAGCAGCCTTTCTTTTCTTTTCTTTTCCCCCTTCCCTCTCAGTAGGCCCCCAAGGGGCCTGGGCCCCGGTGCACCGCACCGGCGGCACCGGCGTAAAATACGCGCCTGCCTACTCCCCAAAATAAACTTGTCTTGTGTCATTAGAAAGCCTACTTACCTTAGTGGTAGCACTCTGAGCCCCTCACTACACTGATAAAATGGACTTTTTGGCCAGAACGTTTTTCACCGGAAAAACAACCAGGATTTACGCCCTCTACCGATATTGCCAATAGAAAAGTTCCATAGGAAATATTTTTCCTTCAGTGAAAAAACGATTGCGTTCTGGCCAAAATGTCCATTTTATCCGTGTGGTGGGGGGCTCAGAGTGCTACCACTATGGTAAGTAGGCTTTCTAATGACACAAGACGTGTTTATTTTGTTGAGTAGGTAAAACGTTCTTTATATATCCACTAGAGAAGAGAGGGTGGTCTGGTGGAGTAATGGACGATTGCACGGAGAGGAGCAGAGCTCCAATTCAAGTCAGACTCGGAAGCAGTGGAGCTCTGGACCAGAGCTACTCCATGGTCTGACTATTCATGTCATTTACACCACTGGTTTTCAACCTTTTTCATACCAGAGCCCACTATTTATTCAGACCACCATTTGACAACATTTTAGCCCCACAGTCCCCCAAAACTAAAGATTTCTTTTGCTTTTTGTCCACAATTCCAGGCTGGATTTCAGGAACAAAACAGTCACAGATCAAAATGATCATTAATCTATTACATTCGCTAGTTGTGTAGACTTGGGCTAATTCAGATGATGAATATTTTGCGGGTCAGTTTGGTTTAATTTTTACGCTCTCAAAGAGTTTCCACATACTGTATTAGACAATTGTAGTTGCCTGGGTTACAGTCTGATTCGCTCAGTTCCGTGGATCTGAAATGTCACTTCACAAATCAGTCTGGCCAGGAGCCTGCTTGACTTGCATTTCCCCAGACGTCACCTGTCACATAGCCACGTTGTTTCAGGTTGGATGTGGTTAAAATGAAAGTGAACTATTGTTTATTTCTTAAAACAACCACAAACCAATCAGAAGCCTCGGCTGGATTTCAACCTTCATGTGTCCCGCCTACCTGTGGGGATAGGCTCCTGGCCAGGCTGTTTTGCGAAGTGCCATTTCAAATGTGCAGAATAGAGTGTGTATAGTTGTAGGATTGAGAACTTCTTTGTCTATTATTAAAGTTTATTTGAAAAGAAAAGATGGCAAAAATTGATGCGTTTTTTCCGTTGTAAATACAAGGACAGTTGCAGAGATTGGGGTTGGATGGCTGTGATACCATATGGTGTGTCCTCTGTTGTAAAAGTGAAAGCTACATTCATGAATAAAACAGAAAAATACAGAAAAGGTAGGCCCAAACTAGGTCAGGGTGTATTTGTGGTTTCAAGAAAGGAATGTCCGCACACGATAAATTACTGCTTCCCCATGTTTTATTTAATTAACCAACAAGAACAAGAACAATGTTTCGGTTGGTTACTTCAATAAATCATGGGAGAGCAGTACTTTATCGTGTGCGGACATTGTATTCGATTTACTTTAATATTTTTGAGTTTTTTGGTGCTTTCAAGTGACAGTAGGGGAAGTGCATACTGTTTTTTTTTTTTTTTTTTTCATGAGACTTTAACCCACCACACAGCAAAGAGAACCCCCAGGTCACCTTGACTCTCTGTTGTTCAGTATAAATTATACATCATGTGAGGACACCAACCTCATGTATGTACTGTAGGTAATGTTTAATTTATTCTCTGTCGTACAACAAAGCAGATCGACTGCCTCGTGACACAACATAGCACAACGCATCATAAGCATGTCGATCGCTATTTTTGCTGTGCAACACGGTTGCACAGTGTTGTGTTTAACAAAAACACAACACTGATATTATACACGTTAAAATTAATGGTAATTAACAATATTTTTGCTGGCCATGACCTGAGGGCAAGTAGAGAATGACCTGTAATTGCCCGACGGGCACCCCCTACATGTCACCCCCTATATTTAGTGATTAAAACACTAAACATGGGTGAATTTTACCCGGACGATTAGATTTTCATAATGTTGCTGATTTCAGAGGTGGCACTGGCTGCGTCATTCAGTAGCTTCATGATGCTCGGTGACATCATAGAATGTAGGTTTGTTTGCCTGCATACACTGCTCGTTTTTTCTCCAGAAAAGTTTTGGATACATTATACCCGTCTTTAGTGATAGAGTGAAAAAAATCCCATTCACTCACTTATTTTTCTCTTCACTGAACCAATCTCACAGGTCTTAGGAATGTTTGGACCAAAGGAGAAGTTCCCAACTTAATTCCTCCCTTTTTAGGAATATTTAAAAAACAATATGCACCTTTTGCCCCCCATGATACCCCCCCCCCCCCCATGAAACATATATGTTTTTTTGTGAAAAGGGATGAAATATGAAAGAAGAGTACCCCAAGTTGCCATCTATTGCTGTACTTCGATGTATTGTGATGAGAAATATTTTTTTATTAAATAGTTTACATCAGGTAAAATATACCCGTGTTTTTATATATATATATATATTATATATATATATATATATATATATATATATATATATATATATATATATATATATATATATATATATATATAACGGTGATGTCCCTTTAAGATGCAACAGCAGTCCCTCGGTACAAGCAAACACAATGAAACTCAAACTTCATGCTACTTCCTTGGCCTTGCCATGTCCAGTATGGCAGTATATACCTCTGAGCCTCTTCTTCCTCTTCCCTCTTGTTTCAATGTTAAGTGTATATTTGAGCTTCCTCTTTCAATTTCCAGGACCTTTCGGTTCCCTTCCCCATAATGACAACATTCTTCCTGGTGGAAGGTTAATGGTGAACAGAGAAAGCTACTCACCCGCACACAACGGCATTCTACCAGCGCTAGCGCCACCGCGCTCCCCTCACCACCGCCCCACATCCACTCCTCAAGGCAATTTCACACAGAATCTCTTTCTTTTTTCCTACTGGAAGGAGAGTCCATTCACTTTGTGAATGAGGCAGGTAAATCCAATTCCAAAAGGCAATGGGATTTGAGATGGGGAGCAAATTGCACCAAGGTGATGCTGGACTGGTCAAGAGACCCTTGAGGGGTGTGGAGAAAAAAAAGTGCTCACACCAACACAATGGAAGACATTGCTGTTATCTTTGCTGTTAGTCGTGTTTTTTAATTGATTTCCCCCTCCGGCACAATGGCCGGGCAATAATGAAAAGACTGTCATTCCTGTCCCTTTGTGTCACACGTTGATGAGGTCATTGGCTCAAGGTGGTCAGAGCTGACCTGAGCTATAGAATGTAACGGACAGAGAGAGGTCTGCGGGGAGTGCAAGTCATATGGCTAATGCTTTCCATGAAACTGCAAAAAACATATCGACATCTTGGAAATGTTGGGAATTTCAAAACGAGCCAAGGCCAGGGTGAGTGTACAGAGTTTACAAATGTAACCAAATTGACCCATTTATCCGGTTACATTTGTACATTATCTTGAGTTACAAGTGTATACTTTAATTGTGTACTGTATATAGGCATAGCTGTATAATAATATAGATTAATGCCAATAGCTAATCCACAGTGCAACTATACCATGAGGTATGATGAGCTGGGAGCCTAAACCTCATGATCTTATGCAGAAGTTGTAAGAAAAAATAATAATAATAAATGATCATTTTAATGACCAAAATAAAACTAACTAGATCTCCACCAGGAGGAGTTTGTTTGTTTGATTGATTAATTGATTGACATTTTTTATTAACCGTTTGGAGAATTACAGTAGCCTACAAATCTCACAACAAAGACTGTTCACGGTGACTGGGACAACACCACAAACTGCATTTCTACTTGTTTACAATAAGGCCCACCACCATGCACATTTCATCAAAACAGAGCTACAGATATTCACGTCTGTATAGCCAAAAGCAGCAAATCATAGAGGTAAAAACATGGGTTGGTTGGATGTGCCGCTCAAATCGGTAATACAACCTGAAGACCCTGCACAATGGTGGCCGTTTTGTCTGTAGTGATACTGTCCTTCGGTAGTGGTGGTGGTGATGGTGGTGGGGGTGGTGTGTGTGTGTGTGTGTGTGTGTGTGTGTGTGTGTGTGTGTGTGTGTGTGTGTGTGTGTGTGTGTGTGTGTGTGTGTGTGTGTGTGTGTGTGTGTGTGTGTGTGTGTGTGTGTGTGTGTGTGTGTGTGCGCGTGTGCGCGTGTGCGCGTGTGCGCGTGTGTGTCAGTGTAGGTGGCACTGTTACCAGCAGATGAGAGAGATGCAGGGAAAATGTTTTTCCAGTACACAATGTACACATATCACTAGTTCTAGGTAAATTCAAACCGATTGCATTTTGTTTGTGAGCTTTGGCATCTTAGGCATTGAAATATGGGAACTGGTGACTATTTTGTGATGTACGGATCACAGGGTATTTCAGCGCCTAGACTATATGCAATGCATTCTTCTTGCCTTAATTCCTTCGTTGTTTTGTTCCTAGTTGTTGTTATTCACCGTTTGCTCCCACCAACACCATCACCGCAAAACATTTCTGTTCCCCATGGGAGGTTGTTATTGTATATCTCTCTCTCCCTGCTCTTAATGTTTAATGATGGTGTTTAATTGTGCCAAGCAGGGAGAAAATGTAGCAGACACGAGCGCCAAGATCAAATATTATATGCACACTTGTATTCTGAATGTATAATAAATATTGGTTAAATCTATTCACGTGTTATCTGACTGAACTACTGTTTACACGTGGCTGCAATTCGAAACTGGCCCTAGTAAAAAGTCAGGGCAGCCTCCCTTTTTACTGTTATTATTTTTATTTGGCTTCCAATGGTTTAAATGGTGTTTTTGCATAGTATGATGTATTTATACGTCACTAAATTAGCCTCTAATAGATGTACAGTACAAGCAGCACTAACTTTAAATGTAATAGAGGCAACTTTAGTGTGTACAAACACTGTGTTTGTAAACAGATTTGTTTAAAAACTAACTCCACCTCACCTCCACTCTATTGGCTCATTATGAATCTGCTGGAGACTGTTGTGCTGTGATTGGCTAAAACGCTGCCTCACCCCCACACAACCGCCTTCAGCCTGACGAATCATGAAAACAAAACATTCGTCAGGCTCAGGGGAGCCTGACGAATGTTTTGTTTTCATGATCTGTTGACAACAGCAACGTTCTGGACTGTCTGCAGGGAAACAGCTGCAGCATCTAATTAGAAGCAACCTAGTGGGGGGAAAGGCAAAAAATATAGCTTTATCTATTTTGATTTTTGGCTAAAAAAGTTGCCTCTATTACCTTTAAATTCTGTCAGTGGGGGTTGTAGTGGGATTGTACTACTAATAATAACATGCTAAATTACACTACAACTCACTTTTTGGTCCTGAAACTTCCGTCAGGCAAATCAGAAACGATTCAATCCCACGATCTGACGTCTTTCAAATGAGTACACTCTGGTCTATTATAAATGCCACAATGCCTACTCGAGTGAAGCAATCCGTTGCTATTCACAAAGACAGAGATTATTGGCTATTTCTCTTGACAGGGGCCATTGGACTTAAGGGTTTAAAAATTCATGAACCTGAGGCTCGGATCCCCGACTCGGGGGTGAGCTTTGTTTGCCAGTACGTTTGTCAGCCCTGGTAGACACACTGTCTTCGTGTTCAGACTTCTTAAGATAAGGGGGCGATGGCTCTCTCGCCCCAAGTCTCATCCCTCTCACCTCTTCATTAATGGGGAGGAAAGAAGAAAAGATGGAGTGTGTGAGGGAGGCTATCAAGTCACTCTAGAATGAAAAGGCAATTACTGTACCTCCCTGTTCACCTCTGTTGCTGCAAATCAGAGACACGTCACTTAAGAGTCTCAGTGAACTGAAAGGATCGTGTCAGAACTCAAATCTGCGTATTGGCGGAGAAGTGTAAGAGTAAAAAACTTTGCCCCCCCCCCCCCCCCCCCCCCCCCACACACACACACACACACACATCCCCACCCCCTTCAAATGACGTCAGCCTGCCAGTGAAAATCTGCAGACGTCATTCCTGATGCACGGATGAGTCACTTTGGTTTAGTTCCTCTGCAAGGAAACATGATGGGGGCCGAGTCTCATGCCAGATATACTGACGCAGACCGACCGCAGTGTGAGATATAGCAAAGTCATATTGCATAGAAGTACAAGTTGTGAGAACTACAAGCTTGATTTAGTGCGAGGTGTCAGGTCTCTGTGTTTTTTTTTTTTTTTTTTGATCCACGATTCCACTTGTGATGCTCCCTGAGGTGTCAAAGATCATGAAGTCGCGCTCATACCATTTTGGTTACAGGACTTTTATTGGGCAATTAAGCATCAATAACAACATCAGTTGTTGTTGAAGTTGCAACAGACACGCAGCATGCATAAAGCTAAAGGTCTGACTCAAGAGAGTTTTCTGTTTTCAATGATGAAATGCTGTTGGTTTAGTGGTGCCACAACTGTAGTTAGTAGTAGCAGTAGTAGTGTTTCAAATCATTTTAAATATAAGCACTTTAATTTGAAATATTTTTGAAATTTGGGTTGTTTTGCATGCCATCATGTTTGGTGGGGCAGTCAGGACATTTAGGGGGGCATTGCCCTTCCCCATGCCCAGGCCTAGATCCATCCCTGCCCAGCCCCCATCTTTATCTCTCTCACCTTCTCTATCTCTCTCTCTCTCCCTCTCTCCCTCACCATCTAATCTCAGCACCTAGTAATCGCACTGCCGAACAATACATTCAACGGCACGGCTGCTCGTGAAAAACGGGGAGGGAAAAGCGTTTTGACAGCTCACAACTTACTACCCGTTGCATGTTCGCCCCATGTGTGCCGGAGGTGTACATACACGCAAGCACTCAGGCATGCTTGTGTTTTCCATTATTATCAACCCTTATGCCATACGCCATCATCACCGATTCTTATTGTCAAACACATACAGTACCATGATCACTCAATCACTGCACCCAGGAGCCTGCCTGAGGGGGGGGGTGAGATGAGAACAAATCACCTTTTTTTCCCCCAGCCATCAGTTGACTCATTTGAATGTGTTCAGGGGCGGATGTAACATTTCCCAATTGGGGGGTGGGGGGGTATGGTTGCGGCTTCATCGCCGTGGTGCGAAGTCGCACCCATACCATTTTTAGTTATAGGACTTTAATATTAGTCAAGTGAAGCATCAGTTGTTGAAATTGCAACAGGCACACAGCATGCATAAAGCTAAAGGTCTGACTCAGAGAGTTTTCTGTTTTCAATGATGAAATGCTGTTGGTTTAGTGGTGCCACAGCTGTAGTTAAGTTAGTAGCAGTAGTAGTGTTTTAAATCATTTTAAATATAAGCACTATAATTTGAAATATCTTCAGGTTGTTTTGCATGACATCATGTTTGGTGGAGCAGACTGGGCATTTAAGGGGGCATTACTTTTGAACATGCATAAGTCATTTCAAAAACATATACTTTGACTAGTTTATGAATAAATGTACGTGTTCTGGTCCAATTTAACCCAAGTACAGTGTATTTGACAAGCAACTTTCACTTGTAGTTGAGAATTTGACACGGTACTGGTGTTGAGTACTTCTTTCTCTCACTGATGAAACTGAAGTACAACAACACTACACTACAGGGTCGATCTCCACACTTTGACTCATCGTTCTTTCATCTTTACTTGAAATTGGCCATGGTTGTGGAGACAGCCTGGTACATAAGCCTGTGTTAAACTGTATTTGTGTGTGGGTGTCGTGCACCGCAAATAGATCAATCTGAAAACCCATAACGCTGTATATGCAGCAACGAGTTGTGAGCTTGTACATCCGCTAGCTTCGGTAGACAACACCGGTTGCGAGCCTAATTATAAATAGGGCTTTATTGCGGAGGATCCAGTTTGTGTATAGTCTTGATTAATTGGGGGAGATGGTGGGCCTTGTTGGAACAGGGCTGGTGTAATTAACTATCCACTCTGGCTCTGCCTTGAAATTAATAACTGTGATGTTTAATCAAAATTTACATCAAACAGCAGGATTGCCATTTGAATATTTGCTCATAAGTGTGCTCTATCAATTTGACGATGAGGCCATGCTCTCTATTATTTCACCCCAGTATTCCCACTGGTGAAATTATTTAAGATAAATAAATAAATGGAAAATAAGCCAAAAACCTGATCGGTTTTATGTGGTATGAGCACCTGCCTCTGAGGTACTAGTCCCTTAATTAATTGAACAGTAATTAACAGTTCAAGACAGAATCTTGAGAGAAATTGAAGTTGAAAGGCAAATCTCAATTAATGAGGCTGTTCTTTGAAGTAATGAACTCTCTGGGTTTAGGGGAATCATAGGCTTCTGGGCCTTAGTGGATATGTGGAAGACTGAGTGCTAAATGGGGAATGTACTGCATATTACCCTGTTGTGAAACTGTAACTTTAACATTCAGCAGAGCTTGACTATTTGTGCAATGGGTGTTGGGCGGTTACACTCGGTAATGTCGTGGATGAGACACTTCTAACCAGAGATATTGGATATGAGGTGTTTTGGAGGTGTTTTTGACAGAATTCATACTTCAGTGAAACACTCTGATGCGTGGATCGAGTCTGAGGACATCCACTTACAATGCTCGGATGGATGGGAAGGAAACAGGCAGCGTATAGCAGCAGTCACTTATTGCCTCGCTCTTGAAAACAGAATCCCCCAATCTTTTCCGGCAAGTTGCACGTCGTATCGCCATCCAACGATGACGAATGTGTCCTCTTAAAAGAAGAAAAAAAAGGATTAATAACAAAATATTTTCCCAAAGTAAAAGATAACCCAAATTGCTCTCCTCCCCTGCATGTTATTTTTTGAGAAATAATGAGGCTCAGAGCCGTGCCAAGGTCAAATGACTTGATAACAGGTTGGAGCACCGTTGTCTCTTGACACGAGAGCACCAGCAATTATTTTGATGCCGACACTTGTGTGAGATATTCTTGTGTGAGGGAAAATGAAACCAGCTGGCATAATTATGGTGGTCTCACTCTCGCTGCTGGATTCAGTGTCATCAGCCGACACTGATGGAAGAGAAAAGGAGAGCGCTCCGCATTACTGTACTATTTATTTTGTTTCTCCCAACCTTGCAACAATGGTATGCAAATAATTATTTGAATAATGCTTTGCAGTTTGTTTGACTTGCTCGGAGGTACCAGATGGGGGGAGTTTAGTTATCACTAGTAGAGCCGGGCAAGTTGTCAGTCACAGGGAAAATGTAGAAAATTGAATTTCAAATGCTTTTCCTGTTATTGTCCCAGCAAACCCACCGCCTTCTGTCTCTCGGTGGCGAAAAAAAGAGAGCATCCATTCAGTTCTCCGGGCTAAGGCTACAGTAAAGGGATAAATGGAACAGTTTTTCCTCTCAAAGACTAATTACTGCACAGCTGAATTCTGAATATTTACCTCCAAGTTAAGGGTTTTAATCCACCCAAAATGTTTATCTTATCACACAGCATGTGGTGCCTTTGGCTGATATTAAATACTCACATTTGAGACACACACTGCGCAGCCAAACAAATGTAATGCATGCGTCTGCGTGTGCGTAGACACAAACACATGCACACACACGCACGCATAACACATGCACGCCCGCACAGGGAGGGAGATCGATATGTATGCACAAAACATGCAGCGGTATATTCATAGATATGCATATGCAGTAGCCTGTACATATGGATGTGGGATGCACATACGTATACAGTAAACAGCATATTTGAATTGTTTATTCGTGTTCACGTAAAGAGCAAAAAGCAAGGGCGATAAATACAACGATCATGCAATAACTGTGCTGATATATCATGTGTTGTAGGCATGCACACTTACACATGAACAACAAACCACGTGCAATCTCATCTCGCAACATGCCGTACTCCCACACGCGCACACACGCACACACACACACACACACACGCACACACACACACACACACACACACACACACACACACACACACACACACACGCACACACACACACATGTGCATGCATGCATGGCGCAACCTAAACTGCTCCAAAAAAGGCCTGTCCTCACAGGGGCGGATGTAACATTTCCCAATTGGGGGGGGGGGGCAAAAGAAAATGGTATGGGGACCCGTTAATTAAGTTGCACCCATACCATTTTCGGTTAAAAGACTTTTATTAGGCAAGTAAAGCATCAATAATAACATCAGTTGTTGTTGAAGTTGCAACAGACACGCACCATGCATAAAGCTAAAGGTCTGACTCAGAGAGTTTTCTGTTTTCAATGATGAAATGCTGTTGGTTTAGTGGTGACACAGCTGTACTTAGTTAGTAGCAGTAGTAGTGTTTCAAATTAAAAGAAAAGTTTAAATTTAAAATAAATATAAGCAATTTGAAATATCTTGGGTTGTTTTGCATGCCAACGTGTTTGGTGGGGCAGTCAGGGCATTTTGGGGGGCATTGCCCCCCCATGCCCATGCTTAGATCCGTCCCTGTGTCCTCAAAGCATCCATCCAGGGGAGAGAGAGGATTGATCAATATCAGCTGTACTTTCTCAGCCCTTGGTGGACGGCTGTCATTACACTGTTGTCTACCTGCTGTCATCAACCCCCCGCAGGCCCTGGAGAGAGACAGCAGCCAGACAGAAAATAAGCTCTTTTTACCGGCCATCTCCTCCGTAGCTGCGGACCGAAACACGGTTCGGTCCCAGAGGGACGACAGGCAGCTACTGTAGGGCTTCAACGACTGTCTCTCCGGCTGCCACATGCATACGAATTATAGCCGTGATTGAAACCCATCTGCATCACTGTGGGACATTCACTTTTGCAGTCAGTAAGAAAATGTGATCATAAAACCGTACCAACGTCTTATCGAGTAAACGGTACAGTTAAAGAGGGGATGCCGTGATTTTTGTATTTTTTTTCCAATTTTGTACATGTTTAAGAGGTGACAGTACGTAAATAGACCCCTTGGTGTGTGTTTTTATATGCAATGATGTCTTCCCTTTGTATTTAGGGTTTCTTTCTGGGGGCTGAACCTTCCCAATCAAACGCGCCAATGAAAAAAACTTCAATATAGTGACATCATGTGTTCAGCCACTCCCCTAACTCCTCCCCCTTTATATGCAATAAAGCTGTGGGGCGTGGCTTCAGTTCAGGTGGATCTCCACCCATCACCACCCACCAGGCAAACAGGCATACTTATGAGCTGGTAGGGTGGAATCATAAAAATGACAGTTTACAAACACTGTACACTTTTTGGGAGAAAAAAATCTTACTTTTCATTTACATTAATACCTGATCATGTTTTAGAATAGAAAAAAATCATGGCATTAAAAGGCAACAGGACCGGTCCTCTACAGCTCAGGTACGATGGGAGATGGTCACATGGCCGCTGCTCTTTGTTTTGGGTTTTTTGTTTTCACACCTCTCATCCTCATTGTGTCTGTGAGTTGAGTCTTATTAATATTGCCTAATAAACAGTAAGTCAGAAGGTATCTATTGTTTGGGCTGCGGGCATACTGCCTTGTGTACAGACATTCATATTATTCCCAGGCAATGTGAATGCAGAATCCGCAGACTTAGCCCTTTGTCAAAAACAGAAAAATGTGCTGGTACCATCGGTTTGATGGCATAATGAGTTTCTTGTGTGTCTCTCCCATGCACGCACACACACACACACACAACACACACACACACACACACACCACACACACACACACACACACACACACACACACACACACACACACACACAACACACACACACAGGTACTGTAGACACAGCATGATAGGTTGTAGAAGGACAACATCACATCCAATGCAACAGCAGAATAATTGGCAGTATATAACATACTGTATACGCTATGCTATACACCACATCCTCAGCAATGCTTGCTGCTTGATGCAAGGCAGCAACATGCAAGATAATTAAGTAATGTTATGACACAAGAGGGTGTCCTCTACCACCATGATTGGCGTGCCAGTGATGCGGTCAGGAACATAAGGCGGAGCCGAGTTCTGCAGGCATCACTGAATCACTGCTGCAATGTCGGATTATACAACTGTTACCGACAATACACATCAACGCATATTCATATTGTGAATAGAAGCGTTAATTTGACGGAGGCAATAACTAGTCCCTTTTGATGCGAAATAGCAGGGCTCTGTCATCCAGGCATTGTCTCACCAATCAGTACAGCTGAGCTATCAATGCTGGGCACTGTGAGGAATTCCCATAGTATATGCTCTGTCTGCGGGAACAACATGAATGATCTATGAAGAGGGAAGAAGAAGTAGGTCATTAGTAAGAGATCACAATGTGCGTTGGCAATGCATTGTGAGCTTAATCAGTAACTCTCGCCACATTTTTGCCCAGTGTACTCGATGATTTTTTTTTTCCAGAGGGGGGGGGGGTTGGGTGGCTGCTGTTTTTCCTTTTTTCCTCCAGGTGGAACGCCAATTATGGTCTAATCAGTGCAGATGCTGTTAGTAATGATATACTAGGCACTTTAAGCTGCCGCATTTTCAGAACAGCTCCCCTTACAGGGGCGGATCTAGGCATAGGCATGGGGGGGCAATGCCCCCTAAATGTCTGCCCCACCAGTATTTGAAACACTACTGAAAATGGTATGGGGCGGCTTCATCGCCTTCGTGCCACGGGCGATGAAGCTGCCCCCTTACCATTTTCTTCTGCCCCAATTGGGAAATGTTACATCCGCCCCTGTCCCCTTACCGGAAGTACGACAGCTACGGCCGCCATAACGGCGACGTGTTAACATGGTGACGCGTCTATCCAGCGTGTGTCAAACAGGAGTTATGGTTAAAGTGTAGGTTTTGCCGTAGGAACGCCTGCTACGGCAAACAGAAGGGCTGCAAATATTGGTCAAAAATGCCAATTGATTATTCCTTTTATATCCCCCGGGGGTTCGAATGAATATAGACTATTTTGAAAAACGAATATATATACAGCTATATATATTTTTTTACACAGAATAGGCTATATCGCAAGGAGACGGCTGCTGGACGCCTAATAATGTTCAGTAAAACTTTGCCTTGTGCGCTGGTCCTGTAGGATACTTGCCATGGCTGGAGCCATTCGTTATCACACGACTCATGATGCGCGATAGAAAAAACATCGCCGCTATCTGCACTCCACAGACCTAGAGTTTGTCCCTTTTCACGATCGGTTTCTGGCCCCTCAATGTCGCAACTCCTGTCCTATGCTCCTGCCACTGGTGGTGAACCAGGAAGTAAAAGTTTGTATGGTTGCTGATCAACAAGTCGCCTGATAAACAAGTATCCTATGTGCCATGGTGCTGAGTGAATGGAATAGCTGAGTGAATGGAATAACATGCCAAAGTTAAACATATGTAAACAATGTTGGCTACATACTTTTGGGATTATGTTAAGCATGGTAGATCCTCTGCTCTCTATCTACTTATTAGGTGAGTGTTTAATTCATTGTATTAAGTTTCACATTAGAAGGCTATGAATCATCATCCAGCTGCTGTTATAGTATTTCAGGTTTGGGTAACATGGGTTTGTTGGTTGGGCACTGTGGTGCACAAAGTAGCACTATTTATTCATTCATGGGTAAAGCCAGTGAAAGGCGATTCTGATAGTCTACTTTGATGTTTGGTTTCTCAGTGACACTGAGAAACAATATTTCTGAATGTATTTATTGTATCCATTGTCTTAGAGTATTGTACCTATAGTGCCCAAAACTGCAGTAGTTGGCTTTGTTAGGAGGAAGACAGATTGATAAGTAAAGAGTTTTTTATTGGTTGTAATTCATGCCAATCAAATCAGGCAGTATTGTTGAAAACCAAGTAACCAACCCTCCATGCACATCTACATGGCCATATGATTTCACCGCCATGTGTACGCCCTGCATATACATGGAAAGCGCCCACTCAACACTGCATACTCACTCATAAACAGCCGCTACACTCTCTGTGCACTGTGGAACATAGTTCATTGCAAGCATAACGGTTTTATGGCGCATGTACAAATTGTACGGACCTGTGGTTTTGCCGAGGGTGGCGAAGGGAGAGTACGGAGGGACGTATCAGTCTCCATGCCTTTTACGTCAGCGGTCATAACATGTGCAATTTGCTTCCCCCCTGCAAGATTCAATCACGGGCACACAGAGGTCCCGCGTCTCACACGCACACACGCACGTGTGCACACACACACACACACACACACACACACACACACACACACCACACACACACACACACACACACACACACACACACACACACAACACACACACACAATGTAAAGGCAAGCGTGTTCTTTTCTTCTTGCCAGCCAGGGGCGGATCTAGGCATGGGTATGGGGGGGCAATGCCCCCCTAAATACCCAATCTGCCCCCCCCCCAAACACGATGCCATGCAAAACAACCCAAGATATTTAAAATTAAAGTGCTTATACTTAAAATGATTTGAAACACTACTACTGCTACTAACTACAATTTTGGCACCACTAAACCAACAGCATTTCATCATTGAAAACAGAAAACTCTCTGAGTCAGACCTTTAGCTTTATGCATGCTGCGTGTCTGTTGCAACTTCAACAACTGATGTTATTTTTGATGCTTTACTTGACTAATAAAAGTCCTGTAACGGAAAATGGTATGGGTGCGATGAAGCCGCCCCCATACCATTTTCTCTTGCCCCTCCAACATGTTCTCTTGCCCCCCCAAATGGGGCATGTTACATCCGCCCCTGTTGCCAGCTATAGCCAGCCGGCCGGCCTCTCCAGCGGGGAGTGAATTGCATGTATTGTGACTTTGAGATAGCATTGTTTCTGGCTGCCATAAAAAAAAGAATCTATTTAAGGCCAATCTAATCTTCCTAATCTTCTGCTTCAGAGGTGCTGCACACGGTGATGGGGGGGGGGGGGCGTTCGCTTGTCACTCCGCTGGGCCAAGTGTGGCAGGAAATTGCTGGGAAGCCGGAGGATATTAAACTTCAATTTGAGCGCGCTGATAAGCGCCCGATTGGTGATTTATTTCGGTATTGTCACGTAAATCATACTTAACCGCTGGACACAGGTATATTAATAAACAGGCCTCTCTCTCTCTCCCCCTGCCCTCTCACCTGTTTTTTTGTTACAGTACTGTTTGTTTTGTTTTATTGTAATTATTTTTTATCTGAGCCGTGGTGAAAATACAGTATGTTCTCATAGAGGTTGCAAGCAGATATGGCTTTGAATGAGCATAATTTCCCCCGATGATTAATTTTCGGTGTATCTTAGCAACGGGCTGCTGTTTGTCCTCTCTCTCTCTCTCTCTCTCTCTCTCTCTCTCTCTCTCTCTCTCTCTCTCTCTCTCTCTCTCTCCCAATCCCTATGCATAATTCCACAATGTCTCTCACTCTCTCCCCGCCTCCAATCTGAATGCCCCAGCTTCTCTCTCTCTCTCCCTTGTCTCCATATCCTCTCTCCTCTACTAAATGGTAATGTCTAAGAGCCACACAGCACCGGTACAACAGTTAACTTGCATTTATTTCACTGTGCCTCATTCTAAGCTTGCAAAGGGTGTGTGTGTGTGTTGTGTGTGTGTGTGTGTGTGTGTGTGTGTGTGTGTGTGTGTGTGTGTGTGTGTGTGTGTGTGTGTGTGTGTGTGTGTGTGTGTCTGTGGGGGGGGGGGGGGGGGTCACATTCAGAGATGTAGTTAGGATATGCAGCACCTCTTAGTCCACATCAGTGAATGAATTATTAATGCAGGCCTAACGCCCCCCCCCCCCCCCCCCCCAAACAGAAGGATATGTGACTATAATGTTTGTTGGCACGAGAAAGAGGTCCATGGAGATGATGGGGGGGGGGGGCAGCTTCTCCATGGCCCCAGCCGGCACTGTGCTGCTGTGTCAGGGGCGTTTCTAAGCAATTTGGAGCCCTAGGCGAGGTTTTCCCTGGAGTCCCCCTATTTACTAGGGGTGTGCTGAAATATCGATATATCGATATATCGCAATACTTCCTCCGCAATAAATAATCGATATGCGTCGGCAGATATCGATAAATCTGTGAGGGAAAAAACGCGACGCGGAGCGTCCATAATGGGGATAAATTCGGGAGGATTGCACTGAACAGAGCACTGAATGCTCCTCTTCACAATCACCATCACCACAGACAAACACACGCAGCATAGGGGTACATAGCAATATAGCAGGAGAGAGAAAAAAGAGTTATGTTGCAGCGTCACGCCACGGACCACCACACTCACTCTTCTCTGTCTCTCTCCGTCGCCCCCCCCCCCCCCCCCCCCCCCCCCCCCCCCCCCCCACACACACACAACACACACACACATACACACAGTTGTAATTTGAGCAGCGTAGCAGCAGCCTTCTCTTCACACACAGTGAAAGATAGACGGAGAGTCTCAAATCTGCTCTTGTTAAACATGTTCCATTCACCGCGAATTCGCATATTGATTAATCACCTACCTTACGTTGTGATATCCACTGTATTTGTTATGTGTAGCTGTTAAAAGTAATTCCGTCAGAAAAGTGAAAGTCCCACACTCCAAACGAAAAGGCAACAAATACTCCATGACTTTAGATGGCTTTGTAGGAATCTTCTCTTGGAATAATTGTAATATCCTCATGGCAAAAGCAGATAGTCTTCTTGTAAACTAAACTTTAGTCTAACTTTGTCTCCCATGCTTCTGCATAGTGCATAGGCTACTGCCTGTGCATAGGCTACTGCCTGCACACAGCACGCTGTATAGGGTATTTTTTCCCCTTGAAAATAATTATCAGGCAATATACTTTTTTCTTCTGTAAATATTGAAAATGAAGAAGCCAGGTCAACTGGAATGTGTCTGATTAGGGATTTCCTTTTATTCTTCAGGTATACTAGTGATTTTTACTGTTGTTATATATGTTTTTTTTTTTTTAATATTCCTCCCTATAGTGTAATGACTTACAGGGTTAAAATTACCATGAGCACCTGGTACTACTGAGGAATTGGCTTTAACACATGAGCTGATTAGATTTCATTGACACAAATAACACAAAATATGAGTTATGAATTCTGATCGGTTTGAAAAATAGAAATATAAGCTTTAGCTGCCTATAAGAAGTAAAATAAAAGTTAGGTATCAGAATAAAATAGACAAAAGTTGAGGATGCACTTTAGTAATTTCTGTTTTTGCCTTTTATTTATATATTTATTTTTGCAATTACAGGTATCGTGATATATCATTGATGAATTTCAGGCAATATATCGCAAATATCGCAATATATTGAATATTGTGATATATTCGTTATCGAGGCCCTAATATCGTGATATGTATCGTATCGTGAGGTACCCATATCGTCCCAGCCCTACTATTTACGGGTCCATTTGGTAAGGGGGGCTCCAGGGAAAATCTCCTATGACGTCGAAAGTTTCCCTTGAGCCCCCCTTACCAACTGGACCCATGAGGGTCCATTTGGTAAGGGAGGGCTCCAGGGAAAATCTCCTGTGACGTCATACCTATGATAGGTGAAATGGCGCCCCCAAGGGATAAAATAGAAGTAGAAGTATAATGTATTCATCCATATGAGGCCTTTTAAAGCATGTCTGGTGGTCGCCCTGGTGCCCCCCTTCCCCTCATGGCGCCCCGGCAACCGGCTAGTCTGCCTAATGGCAAAACCGCCCCTGTGCTGCGTCCTCCTCGCTGCTGTCAGTTCAGGACAGGATCAAGCACAGGGGACACGTACACACGCCTGTGAACAGTAGTCTTCACCCTTTGAGCTGCTTCTGGTAAACACACAGTGGAAGGCGCGTGCCCCGCGTATATATATTTTGTTTTGCGTGGGACGCAGGGGGATGGTTTGAGGGTTAGGTGGTGAGTGTTGTCTTTAGAGTACCAATGTTGTGCACCACTGGGTGGGGGAGTGAGGATATTGTGTGTATGTGTGTGTGAGAGAAAGAGAGAGAGGCAGTGGGTGATTGTCAGACCAGTGGGCTTACGCAGAATCTTGGGTGGGAAATAAACATCAAGGAAAAACAGGTTTTGTGAAATGTGCAGGGAGAACACGCCTCAGAATAACAGGTGTCCACACCAACAACAAGTCTGCATTATCGACTCTGAAAAACTAAAATAAAGTTTTAGTTTAAAAGTTTTAGTAAAATAAAGAAAAACAACATTTCGGTCTCCTGTGTTCATGGCATGGGTTGACCTTGTTGTGCGTGCATCAAGTTCCAAGTACGTAAGTGAGCAACCAGATGGAGAAAAGTCTCTAGCCTAGTTATGACTAGGTTAGGAAAATAGCTCTGATACATGCTTAAAGAATATGATAAAATATCATAAATATATAACATAAATCATAAATTATTCTGGTTTCTCTAATGGTTAAATTCTTACCGTTAGATAAGATATACACTTTTTGTATTCAATGTTGTCACAAGTTGTGTCACACCTAAATAAGACTGATATAATGTACATAATAATAGTGATTATAACATTTATAATAATGTAATTATTTTGTAAATTGTTTTTTCAAGCATCCCGATTGGTCGGTTTAGGTGATGACGTAGTGGTGACGTATATTAAGAAACCTTCGTAACTAATGTCCTGAAGGAGATTTGGCAAAAACTTTTGTGAGCCACTTTTTGTCAGGGCCTTTTTGGATGCCACTAGCAATACCCTCGGTAAAATATTGATCTTGTTTTGCAAATTGAAGTCCTTCCAGGTCTGCAAGGTACATGATTTTAAAATCAAAAGGAAGGTCAACCCCAAAGACTGCTTCCAGGACATTGTGGACATTTCTCCAAAATGGAACCACAGAAGGGCAATGCCAGAATACAAGAAAATTGAAAAGAAATGGAGTGCAAAAGAAACGACTGACATTTTTCCAGCTGAATTCTCTCCATGTGAGGGAACTAGTGGTTTTCCATTGATGTGTACATATTCTTTCCCATTTCTCTGTTGACAGAGTACCGTGCCCCTCTGCTTCCCATCTTGCTTTAATATTCAGAGAATTATTATAATTTTGAAATTATCTTTTGATAAGTAGAGTCTGCATATGCATTTTGGAAAAGCTCAATTATTTCTATTCCTCTTGCATCTTCTCTTCTTAATAGTTTTCTATTGGTAAAGTCTCTGATTTGCAGGTAATCTACTTTATTTGTTGTCTCCACCGTAAGTTAGTGACTATATGTTTCGCCGCCTGTCCGTGCACGCATCCGTCCATGCACACGTTTGTCCGTCCACACGCCAGTGTCCATCCAACACGCCCGCAGGGTGACGTAACAGCAGGCGTGTTGTTTTATTTTGAAAATAAATAAATAAATAAATAATAATAATCTACAGCATTTACTGGAAAAAAATGTAAATAAAAACAACTGCTCCATATTATAGTAGTGATTAATCCCCATGCCTGCCAGGCCACATCCAAAACACTCCCATCTCCAGTGGCGTTTCTAAGCAATTTGGAGCCCCAGGCAAGATTTTCCCTGGAGCCCCAGGGAAAATCTCCTGAGACGTCAAACCCATGACAGGCGCAGTAAAATAGTGCCCCCCAAGGGATAAAATTATGAACCATTTTTAAACTAAAGATCATATTATATGTGTTTTAAATGTTCAATTGTAGTCATAGAGGACGAGTATAATGTATTTATCCATATGAGGCTTATTAGCCTGGGATCCTTTTAACATGTCTTTTAGCATGTCTGGTGGTTGCCCTGGTCCCCCCCCTCCCCTCATGGCGCCCCAGGCGACTGCCTAGTCTGCCTAATGGCAAAACGCCCCTGCCCATCTCAATGTATAGGACGGAGGAGGAGAGGCCCCGCTTGTGTTAGAAAAAGCAAACAGAGACAGCATGCAGCAGGCTGTGCCTTTGGGAAGGGTTACCTTATTAACAGGCTGGGAGCCTGAACACACACAGAGGCACGGAGACAAAGATCACTATTGAGCTGTCTGTCACCTGGGAAATGACTCCTGTGTGTACATCCTCCTCTCCATCTCTGTCTCTCTCTCTCTCAGGAGGTCAGCACACCGGGGGCAGCGGGGCCACGGCGGGAGTGGTGGAGTAATGAAGGAGGCAGGTTGCACACAGCGGAGAGGAAAGGATGGAGCCGGGGATCTGTCGCAGCAGGTGATACCCTCCCTCCCTCCCTCGCCGCCGACGCTAATGAAGACTGTGAGAACACTCCACTGTATCTCTCTGTCTCTCTCTCTCTCTCTAGCGCTCTCGTCTGTGCCGTCGGTTGAGGGGTCGGGGATTAAGAAAGTCACGGAGGGGGGATTCGCCTCCCCTTTTGAAGCGCTTTTATGTTGAGACCTCGGGTGGATTTGTGTGTTGTCTAGCCTCCGCTTGTTGAAAGAGCACTACCAAATTGGACGATGGCTTACAGCTAGGGCTATATTGATGCATTTTGTAGATCATCCGAAATGACCGTTCTGTCGTTGAAGTTGCATATACAGTAAGTATGGCAAAGACGGTATCTATGCACATTGTATGCACATTATCAACCCCTATGTGAGTGCATCTTGCAATGGCATCAATAATAATAGAACATACCCAGCCTTTATTTGCTGTCTGTAAAGGGATGAATCATCTGTGTGCTCAGCTGTTGAAGATGTAGTGCCATGATGTTTTTTTCCTCCCTAAAACATGATCAAGTATTATTATTATATAATGAGGAAGATTTTCTTTTTTAATGTGCGCAAATACCATGGATTCCTAAAATTGTTTTTATTACTTGCATATTGTATATGTCACTCAAGCGTTATTTCTAATGGTGTGAGCCTCAATCACCACTGATATAACCAGTCCTTGTCATTTCTTTATGGACAGTTTAGCTGCAGTACCACAATGTCCTGAGGTAGGGGGGGCTGCTATGGAGCATATTTTACAGTAGAGTCATTATAATACTGATGCTAGATAAAACTAATGAAACAGGCTTGTTTAAATACCATGTCAACTTGGAAAATCAACACTGTTGAACATTAAGGCAAATTTGGAACTAATGACTGAAGGAGAGGAGGAATTATACAAAGCAGGGTGCATTGATGACATCATTATGATGCCAAAAATCAAACAAGCTGTTC
Source organism: Benthosema pterotum (assembly GCA_039105355.1). Taxonomy (NCBI): domain Eukaryota; kingdom Metazoa; phylum Chordata; class Actinopteri; order Myctophiformes; family Myctophidae; genus Benthosema; species Benthosema pterotum. The sequence goes on from CM076976.1 coordinate 25,921,314, forward strand.
CTGAGAGCAATATATGATATGAAAGGCTGATTCAAACTAGATAATTTGTTGGGATAGAAACACACACACATAGGAGCACCAAAACACACACACACACACACACACACACACACACACCCACACCACACACACACACACACACACACACACACACACACACACACACACACACACACACACACACAGCTATTAGGCAATTTAAGAAAGCAGTTGTCACAACGAGGATGTGAATGAGCTCCGTCGCCACAGAAGCCCAACATAGTTAAGAAAGCAGACAACAGCGACGGGGTTCACCTCTTCCACTGGCATCTCTGGTTTCCATGGTGACGCTCCTCTACAGTGTACCTCGTCCACGTTGTTGCCAGGACGCCAAAAGTGTTTTACCGTCGGAGGAGAGGGTAGGACGACCGCAAGGCACTCTCAAGAGTTAAAATATTCACCATCTGAGCACAAGTCTACACAATCAGGGAAAAGTAGTCATTTTTGATCTATGTTCCTGTTTTGTTTGTAAAATCCAGCCTTGGCATTGTGGACAAAAAACAAAATAAATCTTTAGTTTTGGGGTCTTTGGGGACTTAAATGTCATCAAATGGTGCTCTGTGGCTGAAATATTGAATAAATAGAGAGCCCTGGTGTCAAAATGGTTGGCCTTACTTTTATCTTAAATTAAATTAATATTACACAGACTTTAGTTCAGCCTTTAGTCTTGGCCCTCCACAATATTTTATGTATCTCATTTGGCCCCTTGGGGAGAATAATTGCCCACCGCTGGAGTAGAGGATGGGGATGATTTTGTGATGTCACCATATCACTTCTTTTTTGTTGACTGTCAAGTTTCCGGCCTCCAGGAAATAAACCCTTAATACAAAGGGAAAGACATCATTGTGCATAATACCAACCACACCCAAGGGGTCTAATGAAGTCCTGTCACCTCATAAGTGCACACAAAACACTGGGAGAAAAATAATCATAAATCACGGCACTCCATCTTCCAAAGGACCTCACTGTGGAAGGAACACAACACATCAATCGCGGATGAAAATCTTCCCTCAGCCCACGGTCACGCATGGAGCGCTAAGAATTTACAATTCACTGCTGACTGGGAAAACAGAGGAAACACAAAGGAACTGAAACACGGAAGGTTCACAGGATGGCTGCATACCAATCAGTACAAAAAGCCCACCTGCAGCACCTGCCATGTTTATGCCAGTTTTTTTTTTAAAACTTAGACAAAAGCTTTTAGCCCCCTCCCCCGAAATAAAAAATATAAATAAGTCTACTTTACCTTAATGTCTATTTTGACCCATGGGAGTGTCTCTGTACTGTGGATGGCGTGCACATCAGAGGCATGGCTGCTGAACAACAAGTTGAATGAGTCTTTCTAGGGAAAGAACCTTTATTACGGATGCTGTTTCTTTCTTAGCTTGCCAACAATTCCGCTAACACTGGCCTCATTGTTCTACTTGCAATCTCTATACAGAGCACACAGTGACTGATTAGGCAGATTCATTTAAACGTGTTCATCCGCACGTACCCACACGCACGCACACGCACATTCACGCACACGTACACATGCATGTTTTGAACGCTCACACACACACACACACACACACACACACACGCACACACACACACACACACACGTTTGCTCATTGTACTTACTCACTCACTCACTCACTCACTTACTTATTGCACTCACTCACTCACTCACATTTTATTCACTCACTCACTCACTCACTCACTCTCTCACTTACTTATTGCACTCACTCACTCACTCACTCACTCACTCATTTTATTCACTCACTCACTCACTCACTCACTCACTCACTCACTCACTCACTCACTCACTCACTCACTCACTCACTCACTCACTCACTCACTCACTCATTTCACTCACTTCACTCACTCACTCACTCGGTAAGTGCGTCATTCTGTTCTAGTGTTGCCTCTGTACTCAGCCGTTTTTTCCTTTGATTAGTAATTCAGTGGCCGCAGGTTGCCAGCCCACTTGACAATTTGGATTAGAGATTTTGGTTTCACAGAGAAAAGGTTACCGAACCGTTTTCTCTGAAAAGAATGTCCTCAAGGATCCCAGAAGCCCATAAAGGTTCCAACAGGCCAGTGTTTAACAGCATGTTATTGCTTTTTAGTATTTGGCTAATGCTTCACCAACCTCTGAGCCAGAACAATATGAGGCCCAGAGTTCTCACTCTCTGGGTTCTAGGCTGTTGTGCGGCGAAGCCCTAGGTGCTGGGGTGAAACGCATCCTGGGTAAGAGGCTCAATTAAAAGTGGGGATCCCACGGCATGCCGGAGGCCCTCTGTGGTCTCCCGTGGTCTGAATAGAAAGTGTCAGGAGGCGCTAAAGCGTTGAGCAGTGACCGTCAACTCAGACTGACAGCATGTCATCTTTCCTCTTTAAGCTTCACCAAGCACCGTTGCCCCCCACTTCTCCCTCTGTCTCCTCTCCTCTCCTCTCCTCTCCTCTCCTCTCCTCTCCTCTCCTCTCCTCTCCTCTCCTCTCCTCTCTCCTCTCCTCTCCTCTCCTCTCCTCTCCTCTCCTCTCCTCTCCTCACCCATTGCCCCCTCTCAGACTGTACATACTGAACATACCAAAGATACACGACATGGACAGAGAGAAGTCTCCCACGCTTTAGCTGGGAGCCTGTTATGTACTGCTGGCAATCAGCGCGTCGTTGGCATATAGGCTGACCGTGTACTCCATTGTTGCGATGCTGTTGTGCGCCAAAAATACCAGACCGAAAACCTCACAACTTATTGCAGATGTGACACGTTCAACGAAGTGGTAACGAGGACAGGAAAGCAATACAGTACACAACACGCTCGTATACATTACTGTCCAATACAGTAGGCATTACTTGCAGCCACACGCAGGCAAGCCGTAATTAGCGGGCAATAGTCCAGCACAGAGCCCTGGTGGGTTGTGTGGTAAACTTCCCATTACCCTCATTAGACTACCACCGCTGGTATTCGCCTGTCACGTCCAATTATTCTGCACTCTCACAACAGTCCAGTGGCGCTGCTCTAGTCATACAGGTAAGGCCACTGGGAGCTCACGCTATACAACAGCCTCCTCTAACCACATGCCTCAACAGTTGCAGTCTTTATTTCAAGACGTCGCCGCTTTGCGCTCATTTGCCGAGGTGAAAGCATTTAAACACTCCAAATCTGTCTGACTAAGCAGCCATTACAAAGAAAGAGTCGAGGGGGTGTGGTGGGCAGGGGGGGTTGTAGATGATTGGGGGCGAGGGGGGCACAATCTGTCTCTAATACATTGAGAGAGACCTTAGGTGCAGTGGTTCTGTGCCGCCTGGGTGCAGTCATTTCTAATCAATTGTGTGAGTGGACGTTTGCCTCTGTAGGTTCTCTGCGCTTGGCTGAGCCTTGACTTCTCTGATGGGCTCACCAATTGAAAGTCCATGATTAGAATGCTGGATTTTCTGTATATAAGCTGAGGAGGATTCACGTGTAGTACTTTACCACCCGTATGGGGCGAGTCGGACATTTTGACAATTATTGCATTGTAGAGTCTATGGCAGGGGTCCCCAAACCTTTTTGTTCCAGTGAAGGCCACATAACTTTTCCCTTCTCTGATGGGGGGCCAGGGTCAGTTTGTAACAGAAAAGGTGTGACGATCGCAGCGGTACAATATATGGGTAACGCTTCCTTTTACGGTACTGTAATTACCATGTATTTACATGGCAATTACAAGGTAAGTACCATGCAATAAGGGAGTAATAACTGCAAAATTACCATGTAATTACAAGGTAACTATATAGGTAATTACCTTGTACTTTTAAAGTAATTACCAAGTCAATTCCAGGCAAATACCAAGTAACTACCTGGTAATAAGTATTAATTACTGGATAATTTGTAATTATATACCAACTATTTTGTTAATTTCCAAGTACTTACTAGGTAATTGCCAAGTAATTCCTTAAAAAGTACTGGTAACAGCCAGATAATAAGAAGTAATTCCTCAGTATATATAAAGTATTTATATTAGTATTTATATATTATCTGGTAATTACTCATTTGTTACCCAGGAACTACAGAACTACCTACCTAGAAAGTACCTAGTTATTAAAATGGATTTGTACTGTAAAAGGAAGTGAGGTCTGTTTTCATGTTATTAATGGTAATTACTCATTTGTTACCCAGTAAATAGAAAAATATCTACCTGGAAAGTACCTAGTTATTAAAGTGGATTTGTTACTGTAAAAGGAAGTGAGGTCTGTTTTCATGTTATTAACTGGTAATTATGGACAAAAAAAGAGAGAATCAGATGCCTGATGAAGACCTGAACAGGTCGAAACGTCGCTGCCGTAACCCTTGTCGCTGAATAAAGTTTGGAGCACTTTAAAGTGAGTTGCGAGCCCCTTCTCTCTTTTTTGTTCTCTCTTTTTTGTCCACGTTTAGTGTGTTTTTGCAGTTTTTGGGGCTCAGCACCAGTTAGGGATGTGCGTTACCTTTTTAAAGTTTTCATTAACTGGTAATTACTCATTTGTTACCCAGTAAATAGAAAAATATCTACTGGAAAGTACCTAGTTATTAAAGTGGATTTGTATTGTAAAAGGAAGTGAGGTCTGTTTCCATTTTATTATCTGGGAATTACTCAGTATTTAGCCCGTAACTAGGAAAACTATCACATTACCCAAGACACTTGAACTGGAAATGCCGCAAAACCGATACAGTGTCAGAGTACACTGATACAGTTACAGAGTCTGATTCTCCCCTGAACAGCACACTGTATCTGTCAGGAGATAAGAGTTCCCATCAAAAACCACCATCACCAGCCATCAAACTACATTAAGATGAATGCATTACTTTGACACTTCCTCACTCAAAACACCTCGCTGTGACAGATATTTTTCTATTTACTGGGTAACAAATGAGTAATTACCAGTTAATAACATGAAAACAGGCCTCACTTCCTTTTACAGTACAAATCCACTTTAATAACTAGGTACTTTCTAGGTAGGTATTTCTGTAGTTCCTGGGTAACAAATGAGTAATTACCAGATAATAGCATGGAAACAGGCCTCACTTCCTTTTACAGTACAAATCCACTTTAATAACTAGGTACTTTCCAGGTAGATATTTTTTTCTATTTACTGGGTAACAAATGAGTAATTACCAGTTAATGAAAAGTTTAAAAAAAAGTAACGCACATCCCTAACTGGTGCTGAGCCCCAAAAAACTGCAAAAAACACAGTAAACGTGGACAAAAAAGAGAGAACAAAAAAGAGAGAAGGGCTCGCAACTCACTTTAAAGTGCTCCAAACTTTATTCAGCGACAAGGGTTACGGCAGCGACGTTTCAACCTGTTCAGGTCTTCATCAGGCATCTGATTCTCTCTTTTTTGTCCATAATTACCAGTTAATAACATGAAAACAGACCTCACTTCCTTTTACAGTACAAATCCACTTTAATAATTAGGTACTTTCCAGGTAGATATGTTTCTATTTACTGGGTAACAAATGAGTAATTACCAGTTAATAAAATGAAAACAGACCTCACTTCCTTTTACAGTACAAATCCATTTTAATAACTAGGTACTTTCTAGGTAGGTAGTTCTGTAGTTCCTGGGTAACAAATGAGTAATTACCAGATAATATATAAATACTAATATAAATAAATACTTTATATATACTGAGGAATTACTTCTTATTATCTGGCTGTTACCAGGTACTTTTTAAGGAATTACTTGGCAATTACCTAGTAAGTACTTGGCAATTAACAAAATAGTTGGTATATAATTACAAATTACCCAGTAATTAATACTAATTAATTAGTATTACTAGTAATTATTACCAGGTAGTTACTTGGTATTTGCCTGGAATTGACTTGGTAATTACTTTAAAAGTACAAGGTAATTACCTATATAGTTACCTTGGTAATTTTGCAGTTATTACTCCCTTATTACATAGTACTTACCTTGTAATTGCCATGTAAATACATGGTAATTACAGTACCGTAAAAGGAAGCGGTACAATATATGTAAACATATATTGTTTCCCAGAAGGTCTCACATAGCCAAATATTAATAACGCTTTTCAAGAAATAATCCTCTCTGATTTCTTCACAGAAAAAAATAAATCAGGAAAAATACATATTAATAACACTATTTATTAGAGTTTATCTGCTCACATTTGACCTTGCAAGCTACCATACTTGTCTTTGTGAAGGTATTCATAATGTCAGCACTGTCTCTTGACAGATGAGACAAACAACTTTTTTTGCATTGAGCAAAATCATAATCATGTGTAAACTACAGGTTAAATACATTCTGAATCAATTTTCTCTTGCCTAATTTTGCCATTATTCCGTGCTGCGGGGACCACGTTCACCTTGTATGACTGGGGCAAAGTGAGGTCATCATTTTTTTTGCATTGCTCACAATTCAATTTAAATGAGCTGTATTGACATGAAGAAACATTTCTAAGGATTCGGTCTGGCAGGCCCACTTCTCCCCAGTGTTCTATGTGCGCATTATTGTCAATCACATGGTCAGAAGGCAAGAAGAAAAATGGGTAAGGAAAAAATAATGTGTCTCTGATATTGTTCAGGGGGCCGGGTCAAATGTGGACCCGGGCTGTACAGTTTGGGAACCACTGGCCTACGGTATGCATATGAGTGAACCATCTAATTAGTAGTTTGATTGTAAATATCATCATGGTTCAATTTGCAGATGAGCTCCTTCTCCACAATATGTATTTAATATCAGCAATGAGTTACATTACTCATAATAATTAAGCACTTTCCTTGCTGTCTCAGATTATACAGTTTACTCAAATTATTTGTATCATCTCCTCCCAATTCTGAAATGGCTGGGCATGTGCACAAACATCTTTGTAATGGATCATTGAGCAAGCTGTGTGATACTGATATTTTAGGAGCATTTCATTAGAAACCCAGCCACTGTTGTTTTGCCATTGCCTCCCTGCACTGTATTAAGTCATATTATTTCACAGAGACTTCATTCATTACAGTAGGTTGTGATTCATGGGCAGTTTATCTTGTTGACTAAATCAATGGGATACATTAATCTCCTGTATACCTAAGGCTGACACTAATGTTGTTTCTCAGATGGTTCAGTCCTCCCTCCACCACCATCATCCAAAACAACGTAGACGTATCTTTTAAACCACAGGCTGGATTGCCATTGAATGTGCTAGGATGGACTGTCCATATTGATTTCTGAATATCCCTTTGACCTAGCATCACAAACATGTCCAACCACTGGCACATAATGTATAATTGAATTAATCTATAATAATTCATAATGATCAGATTGCAGGATGAACCCTACTGATTTTGGTGATACATACAGTAAAGCCACTAAGCTTTGCTAAGTGGCAGTGAAAGTTTCTTCGGTTGTCATTACAGTCTCAGAATATGCCAGCAGGCTGTAAGCAAGTACTGTGGTGGTGGACGGAATTACATGCCAAGGTTCACAAAACCATGCGTCTTGGACTTAACAATGTAGGCTACCCACGTTTGGAATTGCATTATGTATAAATAGATCCTCCATGACTGCTTCATTAGGTGAGTTTACTGGTTAATTCATTGTATTAAGTCACATTAGTATCAATCATCCTCATCGGCTGCTACCCCCTCCTCAAAATAACATGATTCCCATTCTACAGTAGTTAGTCTGTTGCTGTCTCCGTCTGCAGGGTGGCTGCTCTGCCATCATGTCTTATAAACATTCTAGTTCATCTGGGGTCCACTGTTGTTGCCACAAGTTGTTGATGGTATCTTGTTCATGTGCACAGTGTGCGGCACGGAGAGAGCATAATGAACGCTGGCTGGTTGGCATGGCATATTGCTTTCTAGTTCATATATGGGTGAGGTGGGCTCACCATTGCAAACCCACAAGTTGCTGTTGGTAGTTCATGTGCGTCGCGGTGCGTGAAGTTGTGAGGGCATCATGTATGCTGGCTGGTTGGTTAGTCTATTATGTTACTTTTCTCAGAAGGTAATGAGATTAGTTTTATGGGCTGTTGTCCAGTAAACTAACAACATTACAAGATGCCCAGCACAGTGTCACCTTCACTGTTACATTGAGATCTTAATGTAGAATATGTTCTTTGGTCATGCGGTGCTACACAATTGCACTGTGATTTGGAATCAGAGAGCATTTTGTGAATGCAGACCCTGGGGATTCACTTAAGAGACACTTAAGAAAAGCTTTCAGGACAAAATAATTTGGGGCAGAATCAGCCAGATGAAATTTCCCTACGTTAGGGGCCTATTTTCGGCAAAAAAAAACAAAACAATGAAAACCAGCAGCACATCTCCATCCGGTGCGATGCGACATCTGAGGGTAAAAAATAATTGAATTAATGTAGACCCTGGATCAGTTAGGTTTATGTTGGTATTCAAACAGACCATTTCCCCTGACTGCCCCCCAGCCAGCCCTCTCTGTTTACTGCAGATACTGCCTGATGCTGTGCCCCAGGAGTGAGATTTGGTTTGGGAAGCAGAGGAAACGCTATAGGAGACATACAGTAGCTCATGGATGGAGGAAGGAGGCAAGGAGGGAGTGATATAAAGCTGGAGTGAGATATAGGAGCAAAGCGAGATCATGAGACTGAGCATGGTGTAGAGCAGGGGTTTTCAACCTTTTTCATACCAGGCCCAAACATTTATTCAGCATTTTGGCCACGGACCACCATTTGATGTTGTGTTTAATCTCTTGGACCGAAAAGCAAGTTTTTGTTCACAATTTAGGAGAGTAAGTCACAAAACGTTGGTCAAAATAACAATTCTTCTTGTATTTCCCATGTATTCCGACTCATAGAAGCTCCGTATAGTCACATGATGAACCACATGACCGGGTTGCATTCCGCTCTGGTTTCTGACCCTTCAATATGGCAACTCTCCCACTATAATGCTCTGGTCTAGAGCAGTGGTTTTCAACCATTTTGATACCAGAGCCCACTATTTATTCAGTATTTGACCCACAATTCCAGACTGGATTTTGAATACAAAACAATTAAACATACAGATAAAAAAATGATCTTCCACATTCTCTAGTTGTGTAGACTTGGGGCTAATTCACATGATGAATATTTTAACTCTTGAGAGTTACACTCGGTTAACCAACTGTCCATCATTTAGCTGGGGACCACCTGGGACACTCAACAAGAACCACTGGTGGTCCCCGGACCACTGGTTGAAAGCCCCTGGTCTAGAGAAATTAATGAAAATGTAATTCAGAGGAAGGGAGAAAGATTTAACCAGATGTAATGAGAATGAAAGGGACATATACTGTATTATGTATAGCATTCGGAGAGAGTGCGAATGATTTGTATAATGATTTGCAGTGCATAGCCTAAGCTTTGATAGCTTATACATTTGCTATTTTAGTAGCACTCAACATCGCCATACGATAGACAATGGGGGATAGTGTATAGAAACTACAACATTTGGTAATCAGACGTTTGGCCCTGGTGGTCTAGTGTCAGTGTGTCCCTGAGCAAGTTGCTCATTGTAACCACAAGAGCCACCATCATCTGTGGGATGGAATTCAATTAAATTCAAAGGAGCTAGCTTTATTGGCATGAGAAAACACTTAAAGAACATGTAAAGAGTTTGCACTCTGCAGTGTTTTCCGGTTTCGAGATATGCACAAAAAAGTCCCGCAAAACAGCCTTTCACACTGACTGCATGGTGCACCATGCATTATGTTAGTGTTCTCGCACAAATCCACAAAATGCTTTTTTTGTCTGCTCCAATTTTTAGAAGAGAAAAGGGAAGATAAAAAGAGAATATTGGGCTCATCATCGCCTTCTGCAATAAGGAAGGGTAATTTGTAAGATAGATATAAGATAATATATAAGAAGCAAAGGAATTACCCAGGCCACATCTTCAGAACTGATTTTACATTAGAATGATTAGTGGACTGATAAGCCACACTCGCACAAAGACCAATACGTGCATAATAAAGACTTGTGGAATCCGGATCAAATTAAGCCTAGTCTGAAAACGGTGTACAAAAGTCATTGACATAACATGAGTGATTATTTTTCCTGTACTTCGGATGTCTTTTGCGGTTTTCTTCCCGGACAACGCATTGGTGTGAAAAGACCTTTACATTGCCAAAGCTAGTATTCCACAATATTAGCGATGGTCTGCCTTTCTCCCCCTGGTTCGACAGAGGTGCTACTAATCTGGGCCAGCACCTTTACAAGTATCCTAAAATGTAGCAGAAAGGTTTTTTTCCCCTGTAATTCAACATTATTATGGCATATACATTATACCAGCTCAGTGGCCTTGTGGATACAGTAGGTGTATCCACCCTGAGACTGGACAGAGCTTCGATACACCATCTGGGTCATGCCACGAACTCTGAAAATGAGTTTGTGGCAATCCAAGGATTGTATTCGGGCTAAGTCCATGCAACGTAATAATGCCATGTCCAGGCCTGGGCTGTACTTGTACATCAATTTGACTCACACTACAGAAACACGAGATACTGTAGGTGCCTGCCTCTTGGTCCTGCAAGGCTAATTTATAATGGAATATAATCCAGTATCTCAAAATATTAGAATATTGCATTGTAAGAAGGCCGATCAAAAAAAGGATTTACTTAACAGAAATGTTGACCAATTGAATAATATGGTAATGTATGCACTCAATACTTTGGGTGAGTTTTGAACAAATCAGTGCAGTGTATCATGGAGGCGATCGGTCAGGGGAGAATGTAACATTTCCCAATTGGGGGGGCAGGAGAAAATAGTATGGGGTTAGCTTCAGAACACAGGCGATTGCACACGGGCGATGAAGTTGCACCCATACCATTATCTGTTACAGGACTTATATTAGTCAAGTAAAACATCAATAATAACATCAATTGTTGTTGAAGTTGCAACAGACACGCAGCATGCACAAAGCTAAAGGTCTGATGCTGTTGGTTTAGTGTTGCCACAGCTGTAGTTAGTTAGTAGCCGTAGTAGTGTTTCAAATCATTTTAAATATAAGCACTTTCATTTGAAATATCTTGGGTTGTTTTGCATGGCATCGTGTTTGGTGGGGCAGTCAGGGCATTTAGGGGCGGCATTGACCCCCCCATGCCCACGCCTAGATCCACCCCTGCGATCAGTCTGTGGCAGTGATAGAGAATCTAAGATGCTCTGTGGACTCAGGTTAAGAAAGTTGGCCTATCAGGCACAGTAAAACCATGATCAGCACTTATTCAGCATTTATTAGTAGTCGATTGCAAAATCGACTTTCATCTAAGGCAGTAAGTTGTGTAACACAAGCCCTGAACCAGTATTTATGCATACTTTTTAGGTAGTCATTGTTTCTGAATTAAAATGTTATTTGACTATTATGAAGCCTGTGAATTTATATTGATAATGAGCACCTTATCGATCACGCTTATTAAGCCGGTTCTTATTGAAAACAAAATCATTTTCTATTCCCAGAATTAAGAACCAGTAGCTTTTTATTGGCCGGTTATTTTTACGTAACCTTATAACAAACATCTGTGTATGCAGCATATAAATCCATGTCTCTTCACCAACACAATAAGTATATTGCCTTCCATAGTGTTGCATGCATTACTGTTGCATGCTATTCTGAACAAATCCATGCCATCTGAATTGAGCTGAATACGTTGTTCATCCTCTAACTGGAGTTATTTTTGTCACCCGCCAACGCGTAAAGAAAACACTATAATACACAATACGCATATTAACTTTGTTGTTGAAAAATGACCTAATTCCATTTCTCTGTCTAAAACGTGATTTATTTATAGCAGAAAAGCAAACTCATCACAACAACAGTGCTGTTGAAACATTCAACTGGAAAACAGCAAACAAAACTATTACACTCTTCCTCCTCTTCTCCTCTTTCTATGAAAGCCTCTATTATATAGTATAATTATAATACACATTCATAATTATGTAGTGTGCTTTATAATATTTTTAAAGCATATCCCAGCTAGGAGGTCTATTTTAGTTTGATAATGCGTCCTAATCATTGTTACATTATGGAAAATTGAATTGGAATGAAATAGAGCAATTCCCACTCCTGGAGATGTTTGTACAGTAGACAGAAACATTTTCTATGAAGCTTCTATTAAGTACAGTATGCATACTATATAAACGCACCATGAAATCAAACCTGGTTTCTGCTGAACATCAACAACAATATTATAAATCACAATGTTTATTTGTGCAATGTTTATCTGTTGGGCAGTTTAAAAAATCCACCTACCAGTGACATCACTGATGAGGATACCAAGCTAATGGAGACTGCAGGTGTTTCAGGCCCGGATGTAACAATTCCCAATGGTGGGGGGGGGAAGCCATCGTTGTATAAATAAATATAAAAAATATATGGATAAAGGATGAAAAGAAAAAAAGCACAGTTCTGATCTGAGAAAAGAACGATACAATATCATCATCATGACAATTAGTGAAGACTAATTATATGTATATAAAAAAACAATGGTTGAAAATGGATGACGTGGTCCTATAACAACTGCTGCACCCTCATGGACACTTTTTATGTAAGGCTCATAGTGTAACTCCATAGACGTAAGGTAATACATTTTAGTTTTATAATATATCCTCATCACTGGTATGTTATTGGAAATTGAATTGAATTAAAATGAAATTCAGCAATTCCCACTGCCAGAGATGTGTGTAGGTAGTAACATGTTGCAGGCTTTCCTGCCTTCTGTCTGCCAGAAACATGTTTTCAGTGTTTGTTAGGGCTATAATTAACTAAAATTACCGGTATACCGTGTTATAAGCAGAATATAATGTAGTATTACATACCTTGCATGGTTGAATGCTTGATTTTGATTGGCCAATCACTGGATTCAGTGGTGTGTTATTTCTGCGTAATGACCGCTGGGCTCAATAACAGACCACTGTGTAATCAAAGACACAGATCTGCACATATCAATCTGCACTGCTGGGTTTTGTGCTGTCTCCAACACAACAGCCGCATGTAAACAAACACACCATGCCATTTACAGGCAGCTAAACATTGTTTTCAACACAACACATTTGAAGCAAGAAATTCACAATGCAGTAACCGGAAATGTATTCTATTTGATCAACACTTCAGTCACACTTTGATTGCCTGCCCAGTGCAACACTTACGGAATACTTTCATTACCATAAGAAATGGAATACTTTCTTTTGTGCTTAGTTTTGGGTCAATTTATTTATTTATTCAGTAGCCATGTAATAAGCAGGATTATATAGGCGATATTTCTCAATAACTACCACACGGCATAACATATCATATCATGCTATACGCTTATTGTGTATCATGGGTAGACAGGGGTTTTATAGAAAGTGTATGACATTATCACTTCACTTGCCTTTGTCTAGTCTAGTGGTTCAATTTGCGTTATTAATCTATGGACAAAAATAGTGCGGTTGCAGTCTACTTGCCTAATTGCCTGCTGCCACAAGTCTAATGTCTTGAAACAGTAACATTGTGTACAATTACGATCATTTAATTCTTCTTCCTGTGCTTATTTCACTAATTAAAATCCCTGATTATGCTAGTGATGAAGCAAATTGTCGTAAGCAAGGGGAAAAAAGGGCAGCAGACTGGCAGCGGACTGGCCTCATGCTTCTTTCAATGAATGAGTAGTCGAGCCAGCCAAAACAACAATTAAAGTGCATTTGTTAATTAAGGGCAGTATAATATAATTCAATATTCAAATGTTTAGTTGTTGTTTTTATTTATGAGGGTCCTACGTGGCTTTGTTAAATATTTATATAAAGTAATTTATATATTTTTTTTCTATCTGTGGAATCCCAAAATGGCCACCACTACTATGCCTGTAGGCCAGTGATTTTCAACCTTTTTGATGCCAACTATTTATTCTGCATTTGAGCCACACTGACCACCATTTGAGGACGTTTTAGCCAAACAGACCCCAAAATTAAAGATTAATTTTGCTTTTGTCCACAATTCTAGGCTGGATACAGATCGAAATGACCATTAATCTTCTGGTTTGAAAACCACTGCCGTAGTCAGTGGATAATGTGGCCCCTATTTGGCCCTCCTCAAAAACACACTGGCTCTCGCTGCATGTTGAACAAGGCAAAAAAAAAAAAAAAAAAAAAAAAACGCTGAACTAAGCAAGTTTTGTAATCTTAAATCTAGACTTTAAATATGATTGCTCTTGTTTTAAGAAGGATTACTAACCAAGAGAAAGTTGTATAAGATTATCAACCTTGTTTTTAGAACATTTTCTTATTACAAGAATTCTTACCAAGTACAATTCACTTACCCCACGGACAGATTATTTTGCTTGTTTCTAGTACTATTACACTCAATATATATATACAGTATATCTATATATATATATATATTTTTTTTTTCCTTATATTTAGCTTTTTTGCAGTGAAGATGTGGTGGTGGGCCTATATGTCTCTCTGTGTGCTCCTCTGCATAATTCCACAGCATGATACTGCTCTGTCGAGTCTGTATTGATCTGTTGTATGGAAATAGTACAATGTCTGATCGATTGTCTTGAACTTGTTGCGACTCTGCTCAGCATGCAGGGCCTGAGCAGGAGCAGCAAAGCAGACACCCAGCAGAGAGGAGGAGGTCTGTGGGAGGTCTGTGGGAGCGTGTGAGTCAGCACCGCTGGAAGTTTCTCTACCACCTTGTCCTTGACAAGGTGGGAAGACGTCAAGCAAAGACTGGGGGCGTGTCAGACTTATCGTAACAATGATTGATTTCCGCTTAATTCATACGCAATCAAAAAAAATATTTGATTATGAATGGCTCCGTAGGAATTCATCAGGAGATATCTTTATCGACGCTTGTCGCAGCCGTTTGCTATGTCGCGGCAGCCCGCGAACAGACATTGATTCTGAATTCGTCCTGCAGACGATTGAGAATCGATTCCTTGTGTGTGTGTGTGTGTGTGTGTGTTGTGTGTGTGTGTGTGTGTGTGTGTGTGTGTGTGTGTGTGTGTGTGTGTGTGTGTGTGTGTGTGTGTGTGTGTGTGTGTGTGTGTGTGTGTGTGTGTGTGTGTGTCGCCTAGATCTCCTGCCAAGTACAACCCTGCAAATGTTCTACCTCTCAGTAGAGAGAAAACGACTTTGTGTTCCCAGGCAAAAAAAGCAACAAAAAAAAAAAAAGAAAGAAAGAAAATCAACACTCAAGGCAATGTTTTTCCCCCTATGGTTCAGCACCCTAATTGAATTTTTTAATAACGTTCAGCAGAAGAAGAGGAGGGTAGTTTGCTCTCTCTCTCTCTCTCTCTCTCTCTCTCTCTCTCTCTCTCTCTCTCTCTCTCTCTCTCTTCTCTCTCTCTCTCTCTCTCCCCTCAACCTCACTTCTGGATTTACAAGACATTAACATTCTAGAGAGAATGAGTCGCTCCCCATCAAGAGGAAGAGAGGGGAGGAAAAAAAAAAACATTGTCAGGAAGCAATTGTGTGTAAATGAATGGCAGGGTCACCCGCCACAGTAAAATGTTAATGAGGGACACTGGTTTTGGAACGTAGCAGGACTGCGGAGGAGCCAGGCTTGTATATGCACAGTGACAGCAGGCATCTATTACATGTTCCTGCCGCAAACGCCGAAAACAAACAAAACTGTACTTGTTGCAATATGGTAACAATTTCAGATTGTTTTTATAGGAGAAGTGCCAATTTCATGATGAATATCATATGCCTGTGAATGATACGTGTTCACATTTCACACATTCAGCAGTCAAGGGCGCCTGTCTGGGGTGACTGAATTTGTGTGTAACAATACTGTGGCGCCATAGCTTGAATAGCCTGAATTGTAAATGTAAATTGTTGCAGTAAATTCCACAGATCATGCCTATGCTGTGATCATTTTATTTATTTATTTATTTATTTTTAAAGAAGGAATCCTTGACTACTGCTTGCATGCACAACATCAATTTCTGAGCTAGCAAAGGAAACAAGAAAGGTATATAAAATAACAATTCTAAGAATAAGATTCAATATTGCTAACCAGACCAGTGTACAATGGGATTCGGTGCAACTGGCCGTTGCAGGACAAGACTGTGCAAGACCCTCATATGAACGTTCTGATAGATTTCGGAGGACACATTTTCAGAAATGTCACCTCGTATCTAGCTCATGCTGTATCGGGTTACAAAGTGTCATTGCAGTGTCTGAACCACACCACTCAACAGGCAAGCTACTGTATAGGAACAACCAGTGCCATCTAGAGATAGAGTTCTGACATTCCAGTTCACTTCATAAGGCCAAAGTCTAATGGCAGCCCCTACGGCGTCTCGCGCATGCTCGCACTACTGGGAAGGCATGGTGGGTCAAACACATTACCACAGTGAATGGATCTAATGGAATCCAGCGGACAGACAACTTGTGAACAACCATTGTGTAATAATGACTATTTGCAGGCAAATGCAGCCAAATGAAAGAAAACATGTCACAGGTTATTTTCTTACAGTTTATTTTATGATTTGCAAACGATATAATTATATTTACGACTGAAAGAGCAGAATAGTCTTACCTCAGCCATGTGTCTCAGCCAAGGATTGGACTCAGGCAACAGCCCAGCTTTAATGGCTTTACATTACTTTATTTTAGTTTGTTTTTTATAATGGCACATCATACACATTACAGAGATGATACAGTAGTTGTCACTGAACAATAGTTTAAAACACTTGTCATGTTGTATATACAGTATACCTACAATTGTCGATATTTGCGGTGCCCTCGTTCAAAATAATATATTCCAAACCCCAGTTTGACTCACTTGCTTGACTCCATGAGGTCACATGACTGAGCCTTGGCCTATGGAGTGACGCAACCCTTTCTACTATAAGGCTCTGGGAACAGCATAACCTTTCGGGAGCTCTTACTTCTTTTGCCCCATCAGCAGTTCCTGGTACAAACGTACACTGCCACAGTTCTGTACACATCATCCACTCTTTGTAGACATCCTCCAGAGTATATGTGACAGCCTCAAGTATAACATAACAACAACATATCAAGCAGCACGTTTTCCTGTTGTTTAGTGCCATCCTACGAAGTCTGCGCCTATACGATTGCTCTCCAAGGTAAAGTTAGTGTTCATTGCAACGCTGCTAGCATGTCTTCAGCTTGGGAAATTGATTATAGTCCAAAGATGAGTTATTCAAATGCGCTTCCTGCTCTTAATGAACACCATATCTATCATCTGTGCCTCATTAGGTGTCACATAAGCACAGTCCATCATGGACTCATATTCCTGTGATTCATGGCCTCATCAAATGAGTGTTATCGTTTGTGGAGTACTTTTCTCCCCTGTACTTCGTAGTATGAATGATAATGTCATTTTCAATTATATATGAAATACCGGAAGCTAGTATGTCACATAGCTGTCTGCTATGGTATACGGCCTGTACTATCACTCAAGCATAAGCAAAAATAATTAAAGCCTTAATTTAAAACAGCACTGCCATCATCACACGGATTCTCTGATTTATAGTGCATACGGTAAGCTATCTGGTGCACAGTCTGACATTTGGAGATTCTAACATTCCCACAACATAAAACTTACACCCATGTGAACTGAGCCTTTGCTACACTGTACTGCCTCTGTACTGTACGTTACTGTGTACTATACTGTGTTGTACTCTGGACTTTACTCTGGACTATTCTACTACTCTGTATACTATGGTCTCAATTACTGTACTACACTGTACTGTATTGTACTCTACAGTATACTGTACTACTGTAATAGTTATAGTGCACAGTGTGAAGCTCAATAGTGCGAAGGTAGATCACCCAGCGTTATTGTAGCTTTTCGTACTTCAGACAGACATACATAAAGACACACGTGATAAGTCATTGGAGCATGGTGCACCGCTCAAAAAGATAAGCTATGGACTACAAATGACAAAACATACTGTCTATTTTCTGATTAGCATTGGTTGCAGTTCATATTTAAATACCTAATTGTAACCGCAATCCTTATACAGTCATCTTAGAAGCTACAGTATTGATTTGACAATTCAATCTTAGAAGTATGTGAAATGAACTCATGTGAGTTGACTGTTCACTACATCCCTGATTCACATACCTGATAGTCTTTCAAGCCAGCCTATCTATTCCACAATCTTCAAACACTCCAGAGACTGTATGGAATTCAATCCATTACCATTTGAGAAGAAGAAGCTGTCATCTTCCACCAGAAAATTACTCAAGGCCGAACCCCATACATAGTATTATGTAAAGGTTTAGATGAAATGTATACAGTATATAAAATGCATTTTGGAATTACCATTTTTTGCACGGTAGCAAGTAGAATGTTTGTTTATTTTTATTGAAGGATCCCCATTAGAGACACATGACTGAGCCTCCAGTCTTCCTGGGGTCCTAAATAAAACAAATACAACACAGATATGCAACTAAAAATACAATTTAAAGTAAAAACAGAACAAAAATAAATAAACAAATACAAACACATTCACAAATCAGTTATGTACTTGTATCAAATTGGCAAGGTATCTCTTGATATTCTTTTTGTACTCTTTTCTGTACTGTAGGAATTGAATCTGTACAGGGGGATACAGCACAGCAGTGAGGGAATGACTAGATATCAATTTCATTTGCTATACACATCAGAGCTGCTTGTTGAAGTACAGATGGCTAGGAAGTGCAAACAATCAATCAGTCAGTCAATTAATTAATCATTCAATCAATCAAGTCAACAGGTGACAACATATGTGACAGGAGAGTCCACTATGAGGGAGTCAGCTAGGTTGTATAAGTGCTTAAGTCAATAGTGTGTGTGTGTGTGTGTGTGTGTGTGTGTGTGTGTGTGTGTGTGTGTGTGTGTGTGTGTGTGTGTGTGTGTGTGTGTGTGTGTGTGTGTGTGTGTGTGTGTGTGTGTGTTGTGTGTGTGTGTGTGTGTGTGTGCGTGCGCACCCTGACCCCTGGCAGGCTTTATTAGAGTGACTGTCTCTGTGGTCTACATGCCTCCCAACCTCTCAGCAGCCACTGAGCAACATCAATTATACCAGTAGCCACTATAGCCTAGAACCACACTAGTATATTGCCATCACCGCAGGGGTAATTGGTCCACTATATACTCCCCAATCCTGAGCCAAGCTACAGCCTATTTTTTCCCAGTCAGTCGACATTGTTCCATGTTAAACTTGCTATTCTAGCCCTATAGCTTCACTGTGGGGTCCTGCGAGATTGAACAAGAAGGGGCGGTGGAGCGTTACACTGTATTTCATTCCGCGGCGGCAGTGATCACCGATGGGTTGTTGTGAAATATTGATGCACGTCTGGAGCGGGAGGCAGAGTCGCACGCTTTGATAGCGGGAACCTTGGAGCTCTGCAAGAGCAGCGGCCAAGTCACCATGTAAGGAGTAGAACACAAGCGTAATTAGGGCTAATGTGTTTTTTCCTTTGCATCTCGTTCACAGATGTCAGGAAGGGGCAGCCAACGCTAGGAAGCGGTGAGGTGGTGGAGGTGGAGGTGGTGGTGGTGGCAGGGGGTAGTATAGGGGGTCAGTGTCTCGCCACCGTGTCAGTAACGGACACCCTGACTGTCACGGGGATCAGACCTGTGACCTTTCGGTTACGGGGGCCCGTCACTTCATCTGCCACCACCTCCCGCACACCGCGGCCACCCCCAATGACTGGGCAGCTCAATAATGTGACACAGTGACAACTATAATTAAGTCAATTTATTACATAGTTCTAAGGTAATGCTAATGTCTCCTGTCATTTGCGCTTAATCCTTAACTTGACAAATATTGGTTGTGACACACACACACACACACACACACACACACACACACACACACACACACACACACACACACACACACACACACACACACACACACACAATATATTGCCACACACACTCAGTAAATCCATAATTCTTCAATTATTATCCAGTAGACCACATGCACATACGGTATGTCAGACATGCAGTATGCTTTCACCTTTTATGTCCTCACTCTGTCGCTCCCCCCCCCCCCCCCCCCCCCCCCCCCCCCCCCCCCCACACACACACAGTATTGCCAGAACAGGGCGTACACGCACATGCACAGCGCATGCATGCATTCGTGCCACGCACGCGTGTGTGTCTGTGTTGTCAGCGCCTCTCTACTGCAGATGAAAGGTCAGTGGAAGTACATGGCAGGCCCCATGCAGTGCACATACAGATAGAGAGAGAGAGAGAGAGAGAGAGAGAGAGCATATACAAGATACTGTATAGAATGTACAGTAGGCGCTCTCTACACATACAGTATATGCACATTCACTAACACCAACATACATACAGCGATCGCTTACACCAGGGGTGTCAAACTCATTTTGGGGTGGGGGCCGCATTGGACTTAATGTGACTTCATGGGGGCCGGAGCACCGCGGTGCCAGTCACGCCGCGGTGCCAGTCGCGCCGCGGTGCCAGTCGCAGACCAGTCACAGACTGCAAGCATGCACACGCATGTTTACGTACACAGCCGTAATTTCTCCGCTACAGTATATCACACAATCAAGTTTATTATTAAGAGTAGCTATTAATAGTTATTAATGACTTTCATTATTGGTTTTATACTTGTAGCCTAGATTAAGACATTTGCTATGGGAGATGCTATTTTTATTTACAGTGTGCCAATAAACCATTCAAAAATACAAAAAAATAAATTTCAAATAGTGTCTTAGCTGAAATTTGGAAATGGCTACACAGCCCATGGAATTATGCAGACCTGCTTTTTATTGAAGTGATGGATCATCGAACATTAAAAAAATAATGATGAATTACAATAACTAATGCTTCTAAAATACAGTATATTTTTTAAACTCTAAATTGGATTATTATTATTACCCGTATTTATATTTAAATGTGATCTGAATGATCCCTCAGTTATAGACCCTTATACTGGTGAAGTAACCTGACTCCGCCAGATGGGGCAGCAGAGAGAGGGGGAGGGAATACTCCTCTCTCTGCTGCCCCATCTGGCGGAGTCTGGTTACTGCTGAAGTATAGTTCTCACTTTGCAGCGCCAGTACACCCCTCCCCCCTCCTTCCCTCCCCCCTCCACTCTCTGCGAGTCAACATTCCAATCAATTAAGTACTCTCAGCTGTGAAGCTACCGGACTAGTGCTCAGAGAAGAGAACTCAGAAGCATTTCTTTAAACGACCATAACTTTTGATAGGAACGTGCTAGAGACTTACTTTTTTTTGATAGACTCAGACATTTTTGCTCTACAAGCCTGGGGCCAGATTAAATCATTGCGCGGGCCGCATCCGGCCCGTGGGCCGTATGTTTGACATCAGTGGCTTACACTGTGCCTATGTGTACATTTGAGAATGTGCACGCGTCGGCACACACACACACGCCCGTGCATGCACAAACAGCAGGCCCTCTGGCTGGGGCATTGGGGCCAATTAGGAAAGCCAAGACCAGTGCATCATATGAGGGAACCAGCTGTCTGTGTGACTGTCCACACACACAGCACAGCGCTCCCCTCAGGCTCCCTGTCTGTCCTTCTGCCTTTCTATCTCACTCCTTCCATCTCCACTGCTGCTGCTGCTGCTGCTGCTGCTGCTGCATGCAACTTATTTTCTTCTGTCTGCATTCTTCTTCCATCTCTTTGCCTCCTCTTTCCTCTCGTTTTCTCCCTTGATTCTTCCCTCTTTCAGCCCCCCCCACACACGCACACACATTTCTCCTTCCCCCAGGGCCGGATCTAGAGCGGGGCAGGGGTGGGCAGAGCCCACCCAAGCGTGCTTCCTGCCCACCCAATGAAGGTAATATCAGTGGTTTTCAGCCAGTGGTCCTTGAGAGAGTTCCAGGTGGTCCCCGGATAAATGGTGAAAAGTTGGTTAACCAGATGTAACTCTTTGAGAGTGTAAAAATTAAACCAAATGGACCCTTGCGAGTCCTTTTGGTTTTATTTTGTTTCATTTTGTTAAAATATTCATCATGTGAATTAGCCCAAGTCTACACAACTAGAGAATGTAGAAGATTAATGGTCATTTTGATCTCTATGTTTGACTGTTTTGTTTTCCCCAAATCCAGTATTGTGGACAAAAGCAAAAGAAATCTTTATTTTTGGGGTCTGTGGGGCTAAAATGTCATCAAATGGTGGTCCGTGGCTCAAATGCCGAATACTGTAAATAGTGGGCCCTGGTGTTAAAAAGATTGAAAACCGCTGCTTCATATGAGAAACTTTGGAGTTGCCCACCCTAAAATTCTTCCAACCCACCCTAGTAGGGCTGGCTAAATCCGGCCCTGTCTCCGACTGTCTGTCTCCTCCTCTGTAGTCACATCCCTCTTGCACACTGTCTTTGTAACGCTGCACCTGTCTCCCTCTCCCTCGTCTTGCGTTCCTTCTCTCTTGCTGTTCTCTCTACAGCGTCTTTCTGTTTTTGTCAAAGCTCTGTATATCGTAACCCTCTCTCTCCCCTTCCTCTGCCACTTAAAACAAGTCAACAGGCTGACTCTTCTGGTGGCAAAACATTGTGGGGTTTCGCCTTGCCGTGCCAATCAATAGCAGCAAGAAAAACAAAACTCGGTGCATGTGTGCGTCCGTGCATGTGTGCGTGCGTGCGAGCGAGCGCGAAACATCAATATGTTAAATCACTACAGTTTCTAGAGGCAGGCCTTGATGTGGTGTCAGAGTTCAGGAAAAAAGTGCTTCACCTCAGCCATCTGGTGGGAGGGAGACACCTCAGGCAGGGGTCGGACTAAGGTGCAACGGAGGGTGAAGACAGACAGACAGAGAGACAGGCAGACAGGCAGGCAGACAGACAGGCAAGCAGGGAGCTGGAATAGAGGGTGAAAGAGACAAATGGCACAAGACATGCAGCTACACACTGGAAGGCGGATTTTCAGGTTTAGAGTCAGGGAAGGCTGACAGACATAGACAGGGGTGTTGTGGAGGGGGGACGCGGGGGGGCGGCGTCCCCCCAATATATATAAAATATTTTTGTGGCAAAAGTAAGCCTATGTTTTTTGTCTTGTCATTTACTTGTATGGATACCACTGTGAACAATGCATTGTAAACAATCTTTCTCAATATGCTATACTTGTTCTAATAGCTTGTCTGTGTGTGTTGCGCAGGCGCACGCAAATGTGCATGCACGTTTCTTAAAGGGGAATTCCACTCATTTTCAATATTTTACTATGTCATTAATATACCTTAGGGATGTTGTGTGGACTGGACATGGTAAAAAAGTTAATGAATTTCCTTTTTTCTGAGAGTGGACAAATGGAACCAAATGGACCCGCTAGGGTCCATTTGGTTCACATTTGTCCACTCTCAGAAAAAAAAAAGAAAATGGGTGGAATTCCCCTTCCCCCACTTCTAAAAGTCCCACTACAACACTGGACATAGATGTCGCTTCGACTTGGAGAGAAACTAAGTTAAGTATAGGGTTATACGGCATACTCGATCCCCGCACAGATCCCCGCCCCTCACAGTGCCATCGTGAGCAATGACAAGGTAGCGGTAGACGTATTTCCTTGACCTAATGGAGACGTCTGTGGGCAAAGACATTGATTAGCTGTTCGCAAGGCAGATGCAAATTAATCTCCAGCTTTCGGGGGCCATTCCCATTCACACCAATACATTTTCACATGCAATACCTAGGAATACAGCCTCTGCGTGGTGTACACATTCCCATTCCAACGATCAAGATAAGTGGGCATATTGGCAATTGAACAATGTCTGAAATGACATTGTTCAATGACAAGCGAAAATGGTATGGGGGCGGCTTCATCGCCCGTGGCAATGAAGCCGCCCCAACACGGGCGATGTCGCACCCATGGTCCTGTAACCGTTTTTGGTTACAGGACTTATATTAGGCAAGTATAAGCATCAATAATAACATTAGTTGTTGAAGTTGCAACAGACATGCAGTATGCATAAAGCTAAAGGTGTGACTCAGAGAGTTTTCTGTTTTCAATGATGAAATGCTGTTGGTTTAGTGGTGAGACACTTGTAGTTAGTTATAGTAGCGTAGCAGTAGTAGTGTTTCAAATCATTTTAATATATTTGAAATTTGAGTCGTTTGCATGACATCATGTTTGGTGGGGCAATCTGGGCATTTAGGCATATATATATATATATGGGGGGGGGGCGGGGGCATGCCTAGGTCATACCTGGGCAATATGCGGCCCAGGGGCCAAATGCGGCCCTTTGGCTGACTCTGACCGGCCCGGGGACCACCAGTGGTCCTTGAGAGAGTTCCAGTTAAATATGGAAAATTGGTTAACCAGATGTAACTCTTTGAGAGCGTAAAAAACCAAATGGACCCTTGCGGGTTAAAATATTCATCTTAATTAGCCAGAGAATGTAGAATAATGGTCATTTTTTATCTATGTTTTCCTGCTTTGTTTGTGAAATCCAGACTGGAATTGTGAACAGAAGCAAAATAGATCTTTAGTTTTGGGGTCTGTGGGGCTAAAATGTCCTGGTCTTACTCTTACTTTTATCTTGAAATTAAATTAATATTACACAGACTTTAATTCAGTCCTCCACAATATTTGATGTATCTCATTTGGCCCCTTGGGAAAAATAATTGCCCAGCCCTAGTTAGATGTAAAGAAGACATTGAAGGGCAGACATCAAACCTCTAAACAGCAGGTATGTGGGAACGGCAGACCATAGAGACAGACTGACTGACAGGTGGGTAGGAACGAAGGCAAGCATAAGCAGGCAGACGTAAACACAGACAGACAGACAGACCTGCGGCTCGTGGACATGTACATACATAACGATAGGCAGCTGTGCAAACATACAGGTCGACTGCAGAGTGACAGGCAGAGGGTATTGCTCACTTTAAAATCACGGTCGATCTTTCAGTTCTGTGGGCACATTTTCTCCTTATTAATGACAGCAGCAGTTCAAAGAAATGTGAAATTCCATATCCATCCACCCATCCATCCATCCATCCATCCATCCATCCATCCATCCATCCACCCACCCATCAGTCCATCCACCCACCCATCACTTTTTCTGTTTTTGTTTGTTTGTGCTCAGTGGCCTTGTGGTTAGAGTCCGCCCTGAGAATGGGAGGTCGGGGTTTGATTCCCGGCCGGGTCATACCAAAGACTCTAAATATGGGACCCAATGCCTCCTTGCTTGTCACTCAGCATCAAGGGTTGTAATGGAGGTAAGTCCCTGCGACATACTAGTGTCATGTCCAGGGGGTGTACAGTACTTGTACATCAAGCGGCCTCACGCTACAGAAACAGGAGATAGGCTCCTGACCTAGAGTATATGGGCCTATGGCTCAGCTGGGCCTCAAGACATCACAGCCTGGCAAGGCTACTTACTGGGTGTTTGCATGTTTTTGTTTCTTGTATTGGTATCTTAGTGTACTGCTGTTTAGTTTGGTGTGGAACATGCCTGGTGTTGAATTACATTAATTTACAACAGAATAGCCTACATATAATAAAAAATTGACATACAGTTATACCATGTAATAGAGTTCAGGTCAGTTTTCAAACCGAGAAAAAATCTTTATTCAGTGCGTCACTCATTACTAGATCTACTAGGTATCTGACTGAATCTACCTTGGAAATGTGAATTCTGCATTTCCTGTCTCAGCCAGAGACAAATCTTTTTTTTGCATCCACACTGTGTTAGAACACAGAATCCCATTGAGGCTTCCTGGTTCCATTACACAGCTGCTGAATCACGCGACGTGTCCCCCATGTTTCAACACAGACACGTCCCCGTTCCCGGTACACATCGCCGTGACACGATTTTCAGACAAAAACAAGCATAGCTGCCGCGTGGCTACGGCGCAAGTTCCTCTCGGGGGCAAACAACACAGAGGCCCGTTGCTGGGAATGATAATTGAATGAAATAGAGATTGGATTGGAAGCTCCTGTCACTGGCAGACACATCGGCAGGCTGATGACTCGTCGCCCTAGGGGGTCTGGCTGCTGAGATAGAATAGACAGCCTGTTTGGAGGGCTGCCTCCCCCTCCCCTATCTGCTGCTTTTTAAACTGGCCTCCACTCCACTGAGTTCATCCACATGCAGCCGCATGGCGCAGTCATCATACTTCTATATCTTAAGTACATTTGTGATTGTATGCGGTCGTTGGAACGTGCTTGAGCCTTTTTTCGGCTTTCCTCTTTGCTGTCCGAAGTCGGAGCTATAGTATGCATTTAATACTGTGTTTTTTCCAACCATTTTGATACCAGGGCCCGCTATTTATTCAGCATTTGAGTACCATTTGATGTTGAGTTTTAAGTCTCTCGGACCCAAAACCAAGGATTTTCAAGTTTTTTTGTCCACAATTTAGGAAGGATAACTAGCAAATTGTTAATAACAATTCTTTTACATTTCTTAATTGTGTAGATTCTTGAAAATTAAACTAATTCAGATGTTTAAATATAATTTAACTCTTGAGAGTGTAAAATGAAACCAAATGGGGCCGTAAGGGTCCATTTGGTTTCATTTTACATTCCACTTCTACCACTGATCTAATACATGCACACACACACACACACACACACACACACACACACACACATACACACACACACACACACACACACACACACACACACACACACACACACACACACACACACACACACACACACACACACACACACACACACACACACTCAGAGTTCAGATGTGCACATAGTACTATACTCACAATGCGTACACAGTAGTCTATACTATACTATGCACCAGGGTATTTTTCTTTCCTCCATTATTCATACCAGCCTATGGGCAACAGCGTCTTTTTTTACAGGTTCTGTCACAACACACAAACAGGCAGGTCTTGTCGCACACCCTTGTCGTACACGCGACTGAAAATTGCATGTGTTACGCACAATTAAGCCGTTAACTCGTGCACAGCACATGCAGTATATACAGTATGCACAGAAAGCACCAGCACACAGACACGAGCTTCCAAGCATGCACCACCACACACAACACAACATACATTGTTTATGTACGCGTGCGCACACACACACACACACACACACACACACACACACACACACACACACACACACACACACACACACACACACACACACAACCACACACACACACACGCACACACACACGCACAGAACACACGTGAACAAGCCTCACTCACAGCAGAGAGCAAAAACAAAGGAAAGAATAGGAGCCCTTTCTGTTTTAATTAGTCGTTGCTGCTGTGTTGTGGAGGCGGCGCAGAGGTCAGCAGTAATTGGGTTGTTTTTATATGGAGACATTCAGAGCAGAACGGAGGGATATGGGTCACACCCAAGTCATTCCAGGACCCCCAACCCAACATATACCCCCACCCTACCCTGCCACCCAATCCCACCCTTAATTTCTCCTGGCTCCATCTATTCTCCTCTCTCTACCAGTGTTGCCAACTGCCAAAATCCAAAATGCACTAAGTGGCACTTCCAAAATGCACCAGAATGCGCTAGAGCAGTGGTTTTCAACCATTTATTTTATTCTGCATTTTAGCCACAGACCACCATTTGATGTTGAGTTTAGTCTCCCGGAACTAATTTAGGAGAGATAACTGGTCAAAATAGCAATTCTTCTACCTCTGTAAATTTTTGAAAATGAGGCAATTCAGAATTAATTAAATATAACTTAAAGTGTAAGTAACCTGTTTTGCACTACTTTTCCCAATCAAATTGTGTCATAATTACAAACACATTTGCCAATACAACAATACTTGGTGTGTATTTGCTCTGGGGGCTATCAGAAGAAAGGTGGTCCAACCCCCGAAGCACTGGCCAATCACGCCGGAAAGTTACGAGTTGATATGGCGCGTCATTAGGAGAACATCTCATCGGGTTCCCACTGACTTGCATAGACTTGCATAGAAGAGTGGCCGTGGGAATTACCATATTAAACACTCTCGTAAGGGAGTACATACATAACTCTGTTAACGATCGTGACCGGGGATAGTGCGGCCACCACACGTTGTTTTTTACTCAGACAGTCTCTCAGACCGTTTTTGCAAAATCCACGTTGAAACAGAGATAGCGTATGTGGCTATGGTTGTATACACTGCAGTTGCGAGGGGCGTGCCTTCACTGTTGCCAACTTCCAAAATCCAAAATGCACTAGTGTCACTTCCAAAATGCACTAGAATGCGCTATATGCTTGCCTCGAAGCGAATATATTAACATACAGATCAAAATGACCATTAATATTGTATAATCTCTAGTTGTGTAGACTTGGGCTAACACACATGATGAATATTTTAACTCTTGAGAGTGTAAAAATGAAACCAAATGGACATTTGGTTTCATTTTTACGCTCTCAAATAGTTACATCTGTTTAACAAAACTGTCCATCATTTAGCCTGGGGACCACTGGTTGAAAACCACTGTCATAGGAGGAGAAATGGTGAAAAATGAGGGTTTTATCTCTGGCGCCTGTCAATCAATTTCACCCCAACTCTCCAGCAAAAAAGCACCAGATTTTCCGCCAGGAGTTTTTCACTAATTTGGGCGCTAGGGGGGTCTGAAAAAAGCGCTAAATATAGCGACAAATACGCCAAGTTGGCAACACTGCGTGCCTTCACTCCAGCTGACTAGTGGCTCAGAGCCATCTAGTACAAGACTTGCGACATTGCGGAGTCGGAAACTGCACGCTCGAGCTGCCTGAATGGGAACAAACTGGAGTTCTTGACCAAGCCAAAGTTTAGTTGTTTTCTGCCGCTGGAATGCGAGGGGACTCGGTGGATGGATTATGGACATTACGTTAGCAGCAACTGTGCTTTATGCTGGGATAGAACCATGATGATAACATTAAAAACAGGAGGAGTATTTGTGAAGGAGAGAGTAATCTTGGTAAACATGCTCGTAAATCAGGGTTTTCAACCGGTGGTCCGGGGACCACCAGTGGTCCCTGAAAGAGTTCCAGGTGGTCCCCAGCTAAGTTGGTCAACCAAATGTAGCTATTGAGATCGTAACCCTCAAGAGTTAAAATATTTATCATCTGAATTAGCCCAAGTGTACACAACTGGAATGGATGGACAAAAGCAAAAGAAATCTTTAGTTTCGGGGTCTGTGGGGCTAAATGTCCTCAAACGGTGGTCCGTGGCTCAAATGCAGAATAAATAGTGGGCCTGGTATCAAAAAGGTTGAAAACTACTGTCGTAAATAACCGAACGAGCCAGCGGACCACCGCTGCGTCTACCCACTGATCCTGATCATCTCGGAGATCAGCAGCAGCTTCGCCTTTACAATCTCTTTCACAATCTCATGTCCGGGCAGTAGCACACTGCGTAAAAACATCCACGCTCAGTATGCCAGATTATAGGCAGAGTCGCGCACTCCGGTGCACTCCGCCCCCCCCCCCCCCCCCCCCCCCCCCCCCCCCCACCGACCGATTACGCATCTCTTTGGCATTTTCCAAAAGTTGTAGACGACCGAAAACTTGTTCCAAGAACTGAGCGCTATAAATAGTCTCGACTCCACGCTGATTCTGTCTATACTCAATAAACACATCTGCGTTGCTGGGGAGATACCGTGCTGACGAGGAGAAGGGCGTGTCCATCGGAGTTAGCATTGCAACAAGAAGAAAAACAATTCTCCTATTGACGTCACACACCCGCGACATCAACAGATTCAGAACTACATTTCCCAAAGTGGCGGATGTAGTAATTTTATTTTTAATAAACCTCAAATGTGAGAACAGTGAGATGTGTACAGCCCCATCAGGCATTTTAAATATATCATTGGGATACTTAGGCTATTTTTGAGGGACATGTGTCAACAGTTTTGAGAGTTTTTTGCAGGTTACCTATAATTTAACTCTTGAGAGCGTAGAATGAAACCAAATGGACCCGTAAGGGACCATTTGGTTTCATTCTACGCTCTCAAGA
The DNA here is from genome assembly GCA_039105355.1 of Benthosema pterotum. Lineage (NCBI taxonomy): Eukaryota > Metazoa > Chordata > Actinopteri > Myctophiformes > Myctophidae > Benthosema > Benthosema pterotum. The sequence goes on from CM076976.1 coordinate 25,951,160, forward strand.
GTTACAGATCTGTAAGGTTCCATTTGGTTTCCAATGGTCCTTTCTAGGAAGGAAGGAGGACTCTATCATAAGAGGAAAAATGGTGAAAAACAAGGGTTTTATCTCTGGCGCCTATCAACCAATTTTGCCCCAACTCACCAGCAAAAAAGCACTAGATTTTCCGCCAGGAGTTTTTCACTAATTTTGCCTCTGCCTCTTCATGCATGTCTGGGGGAAAAAGCTAAATATATCAACAAATGCGCCAAGTTGGCAACACTGCCGCTACCTCCACTCCCTTCACTCCAATCCTCCTCCTATACTTCATTCTCCCCCCCCCCAACCGCCCCCAACTCACCCTGGCATGGCCAGAGTAACTGGAAAGATTTTGTGGAGCCGGGCAAGCCCCCTGTCGGACTGGAGAGAGTCCATGATGGCACCACCCCTCCCCTCCCTCAGCTCGGGTTCCGAGCCAGCTAGTGCTCACCAGGACCAAGTGGAGGAAATCTGGAGAGGCTCAACCGTGCAACCATGAAAGAAGAAGAACAGCCTTCTGGGAAATAGGCTCTGGGAAAGAAAAAAAAATGAGAGAGAGGGAGAGAGGGGGGGAAAGGGCTGAAAACAGACTTTTCCCACAACACACCATCACCACCACCACCGCACCACCGTGATCGCAAAGTAGCTCTGACATTATTACCCATATACCCAAGAAAAGCCTACGGATGGTGCTGAGCCAAGTCGAGCCAGGCCACGACCAGGGGTGTATGCTATGTAGAAAAGGGAGATCATAGAAAATGGCACAAGGAGTGAAGGAATGACTCAGGGAAAGCACGAGCGATGGAGGATAGCCACGGCCCAGATGGTCAGATCGCTGGCTTTCGATAAATCCATCCATCTTCTGCCTTCTGCTTGTAAACAGCCGAGGCAAAGAAAAATGGAACTGCTCTAGAGAAGTCTCAATCCCATTCTCAATAACACGCAAGAATGGATTTTTGTGTTTTATTTATTTTTTTACAGTGAAAGAAAACCTGCCGATGTAGACAAAGAATGACATGCAGTATTACATTATGTGGCCCTCTTTAAAACCTGTGAAGAGCCTTTAATGGGGTAATGCAATACAACGGGGCAATGAGGGCGGAAATTGTCCCAGCAGATTCCCATAGAGCAGGCAGAGTGTCATTTCAATTACATGTGTTAAAGCTCTATTTCCAATTCCAATAGACATTTGAATGACGAAATAGCCATAGAGGACTTTGATATTGTGCATGCTGATAAATGACTTAAAGGTACTGTAAATGGTGTCAGTGGGGGAACCTCTCAGTGGATAATAAGATTATTTTATTGGCAGCTTCATGCTTTCAGTTTGTTTTGCCCCAAAGTACACAGTAACCTCCTCCACAATTATGTGGTGGATCCCTCCTACCCCCAAAACACAATTTCAGGATCGATGCTGCGCTCATCCTCGGCGGCGCTTTGACAAGCTGTTGTCCGATGCCAGCCACACCTCACTAATTTTGGTTTGCCTTGTGTTAAACTGGCATCGCTCTCTGCCCAGCCGTTTCCTACTTTTGAGGCCAACCAGTCGCCCCTCCAGTGTCTTCAAATCGTTCAGCAGCATCGGCCCATTCTCTCCTCCTCCTCCCCCTTGCTTCGCTGTCTGCCAGGACCACATGGAATGACTGCAGAAAAGAACCCCCAAAGAAAACCTTGTCATAAACTGCCAAACTTCTGTTTTCAGGGGTAATAGACAAAAGCAAAACCAAACAAAAAAGGAAAAGCATCGGTCTGATTGTTTAATTTATGTTTTCCCTCGTCCATTAGCGTGATTAATTTCACCTGCGGCTCAGAAGCCTTTAATTGACGAATCCCCTGCATGGTTTACCTTACTTTCACCCCTGCCAGGCCAGCGGTAAGGAAATCTGTGTGTTCCCATGGAAACAGAAATGCTGTGCAGTATGTCACCACTGGCCTGTCGAGTGGTGTAGAGCTCTGTGAAAAAATAAAAAACAGGAGCCAGCTGGTGACCACACTGATCCCCTGTGAGTGGAACATTGTGACTTTTGACAACCAAGTGGCTTTGAGCTGAGTATGAGCTTATGAGATATCACTATCTCTGCCTCAATACAGGGGCGGATACAATTTCCCAATTGGGGGGGGGGGTGGTATGGGGGGGACTTCATCGCCCTTGATGCTTCGTGCCACGGACGATGAAGTTGCACCCATACCATTTTCGGTTACAGGACTTACAGTATATTAGGCAAGTATGAGTACCATAATAACATCAGTTTGATGTTATTATATCAATGATGAAATGCTGTTGGTTTAGTGGTTAGAACAATGGTAGTTAGTTAGTAGCATAGTGTTTCAAATCATTTTGATTATAAGCACTTTAATTTTAAATATATTTGAAATTTGGATTGGTTGCATGCCATCATGTTTGGTGGGGCAGTCAGGGCATTTAGGGGGGCATTGAGCCCCCATGCCCATGCCTAGATCCTTCCCTGCCTCAATATAGCCAGCTGTTGCTCTCTGGCGCTCAAAAGGTGAAAAATATGATTGATACCGGTAATTAGTTAAAAAAAAGAAAAATCCTTTCCTGACCGCCTCTCACCTTCACGTGCGTACATAATTCTTCCATTGATACAAACGCATCGACATTGATATTAATAACATTATACTCTTACCTTCCTGTCACTCTCTATCACTCTCTTCCCTTTGCCTTGTCCTTCTCTCTCTCTCTCCCTCTCTCTCTCTCTCCCTCTCTCTCTTTCTCCCTCTCTCTCCCTCTCTCTCTCTCTCCCTATCTCTCTCCCTCTCCCTCTCTCTCTCTGTCTCCCCCTCTCTCCCTCTCTCTCTCTCTCTCTCTCTCTCCCTCTCTCTCTCTCTCTCTCTCTCTCTCTCTCTCTCTCTCTCTCTCTCTCTCTCCTCTCTCTCTCTCTCTCTTTCTCTCTCCCTCTCTCTATCTCTCTCCCTCATCTGTCTCTCTGAAGCCTTCACTTCTGAAAAATCAGTGCTTCACAGTTTGATCCGTCTAGTTCAAATAAGGTTGCCTCAGGGTGGAGAAAAGTTGTACTATTCCATTCCGTCAGAGCCATCAGATAAGACGTTGTTCATTTAACTGCAGAAGTTATTTAAGTTCACACTGATCAAAAAGCACTCCAACAAGGTTTTGACACGGGTAAATCTTAAGTTGTGTTGCAAAGGTATACACAAAAATCTGGCTTTGAGTTCTTTGCGATGACGTGCAGACAAGCCATCATCGCGTTGACAATGCTTTCACACGGAATAATACATGATTTCTTGAGTATTCTAATTATAGACAGGTACTGTACAGGCCAAGCATGACAGATTTGAAAAACATGTTTTGGGTAAATTAGTGTAGAAAAGATAAAGCAATCTGACAGCAGTTATCTGCAATCAGTGTGACTGCAATGTGTGTTTCATGGGTGACACAGCAAGCATAATTACCCTACCTAGATTAGAGAGGGTTTATTTGGGGTACTTGACGGTATTATCTGTATTATCTAATAAAAAACTAAACATTGAATCATTGAATCAGGACCATGGATAGATACTCACCAACACATGACATGACATAAAAATGATGTTGTTCTTTCGACAGCTGGACCGGGAATGATTCTGTCTCCAGGCTCTTTGCTTGAATCTTACCCCCCTTTCTCTCTCTTCCTCTCTCTCACCTTTTTTTCTCTCTTCCATTGTTACTAAAACTGAAATATGGTTGGTGTCTGATGAATTAATTAGGGCTGTTCAATGATTATAAAAAATAATCAAATTAATCACAGCTTTGACATTAATTTAATCATGATTAATCACCATTCAAACTATTTCCAAAAGATGCCTGTATTCCTTTACAAAATAGGTGCCCAACAAGCCCCCAATGCTTGTAGATCTCTTGAGCTATACTCTGGCTATTGCTCTGGCTACAGGGAGCCACAGAGCTATATGTCTCTGTAAAACTGTGCTCTACCCATTTTTTAAAGTAAAATTGTGGCAGTGGCTTGAGTCAGTGTGCACATAAGTTAATTGTGTTACAATGTTTAATCAGATTAATTTAATCAACAAATTAATTCAACTAATTAACTTGTTATTTTCAACAGCCTTAGAATGAATAGACTACAGTAAAAGCAGAGGGCGACAGTTACAGTATAAGTGATTAATATCTTTTGTTTTCATGACAATGCAATTAGATGCAAAGCTTCTTACACTGATGGGGTGATCAGACATCTGGTCTCGCAATAAAGGAAAAGGCAATAAATGAACAGTATACAGCCGTATGGGATTGTATACAACCAACTGTTGCAAACTTGGGTTTTTGTAGTCATACATTCACCATAATTGAAAAGAAGTTTTAGACCCATGGCCGGAGACAGGAATTAGAAGTTTGCACCGTTTTAATGTGTATTACTCTAGATTTGATCATAATATGCCTAAATAAACATCACGCTGTACTGAAGAAGACTTGAGCAAGAACATAAAATCAATGGGAAAATGTTTTTACTGAGATTATTGAGAAGCAGTGTAAAAAGAGCAGATGATTACAGAAAAGGTTTTGATTTGCATCCTGCTGATTCGGTCTGGGTCGGTTATGGAAATGCGTGTGTGTACACTATGGTTCATTTGGCATAGAAACCATGTTTTCCACTGCCATGTTGGTTTATTTGGCTCAGAAACAGGGTTTTCCATACCCATGTAGCCTACTGCGGACAGGCTGTTGACATGAGGTTAGTTGAACATGGGTGATGTGTCAATGTTGAACTGCAAGCGGTGTGCAAGCATTTGCAAATCTGCCTATAAGCTATAGGTCAATCTGAATCTACTGTCTAATGCTGTCTTGGAAATGCTCTGCCGGCAGACTGTGCAGGACTTTAGAGGAGGTTAGCAATGGTTAAAGGTGTGATGACTTTCTGTCATTTTATACTCCTTCCAGATATTGTCTTTTGCTAACAATTTGCCAAAATGACAAAAATGCGTGCACAATAGGGTACGCCCATACGCCTATATTTGTGACATGCTCTGTGGTTACAGAGCGTGAAGATGACGACTGCATCGGTTGTAAACTAACGGTGACACTTGTGCTGCGCTTTGCACCACTTTGCACTGGGGGCCCCTATATGTCTCAGAGTGTGCATTGGTGCATGCGTGCTTGCACGTCACGTGTGTGTGTGTGTGTGTGTGTGTGTGTGTGTGTGTGTGTGTGTGTGTGTGTGTGTGTGTGTGTGTGTGTGTGTGTGTGTGTGTGTGTGTGTGTGTGTGTGTGCGTGCGTGCGTGCGTGCGTGCGTGCGCATCAGTGTGTGAGAAATTGTAAAACTGGCATTGAATTACAGTACACATGATCCGCAGTAGAGACCGTATAGACGCTCGTTTATGGTAGTTGCACTCCATAGCCATCAGTTAAATAACACAGTTGTCATTGACACGCTGGGAAACATCTGCTGACAATGCTCTACATGTCGGCCATAAATTGGACCATGAGTAAATGTCCAACAGAGATGATTTTTTTTTCCAACTGCCAAAATGCAAAATGCACTAGTGGCATTTCCAAAATGCACTAGAATGCGCTAGATGCTTCCCTGGAAGGGAATATAGATGAGTATTTTAATTCTTAAGAGTCTAAAAATTTAGCCTGGGGACCACTGGTTGTAAACCAGTGTCATAGAAGGAAAAATGGTGAAAAATGAGTGTTTTATCTCTGGCGCCTTTCAATCAATTTATCCCCAACTCATCAGCCAAAAAGCACTAGATTTTCCGCCAGGAGTTTTTCACTAATTTTGGCGCTAGGGGGGTCTGGAAAAAAGCTAAATATAGCGGCAAATGCCCCAAGTTGGCAACACCGCAGATAACGTAACCTGTCCATGAGAAGTGTCTACAAAATGATGCCTGTTTTAAACACCACATTAACACTAGTTGACCAATCCACTGCTTTTTGTAATATGTGGTTTTGTTTTTGTACGTAAAATCAAATGTTCTTACAGGGCGCCATTGAAGAAGAGACCCTGGTCTCAAATAGACTCCCCTGAAATAAAGGTTTCAATCAATCAATCAATCAATCAATCAATCAATCAATCAATCAATCAATCAATCAATCAATCAATCAATCAACCAACCAACCAACCAACCAACCAACCAATTAAGCATCAGTGTGTGTGTGTGTTTTCACAAAGGAGAAGGTGCCTATGGATATGCCTATAATGTTCTGGGGCACGTCACAGCACACAGCTCTTTAGTTGTGGATACAAGCCAGTGTCATGTGTGGGTGTAAATGCACAGAAGTCAAGTCAAGTCATATTTATTTATATAACAGTATATCACAACAAAAGTTATCCCATGACACACACGGTGCATACAGAACAGGTCAAGAACATACTCTTGACAGGCTCTGTAGGTGGGCGTACATCTGAGAGAGAGAGAGAGAGAGAGAGAGAGAGAGAGAGAGAGAGAGGTGAAGAGAGAGACATACACTTACCTCTGTCAAATAACATCTAACTGAAGTGTGCTGAAAACTGTGTGTTGCTGATGTGCAGATATCATACAGCCTTATGCACTTCGATCTCCTCCCACATCAAAACATGGCGAGTCCCCAGATTACCAAACACAGCTGGAAAAACTCACCACTTCACCTTTACACAGACGTATAGAGTAGGCTTAGATGGTTTATTACGTGAACAAGTCATATATATTGGCAACTAAAATGATAATTTAATACTTAAAGGTAATAGTGGCTTTTTAGCCAAAAATCTAAATAGATGTATAGCTACACTTTTGCCTTTTCCCCTTCCACATTGTTCCTACTGCTGCAGCTTTTTCCTTGCACTTACTTCGTCCTGCAGATGGTTCAGAACTTTGTTGTTGTTCTTCAACCTTCTCTCCATGTCTCCTCTACTTCTGCACTCTGTTCTCTGTCAGACAGTTGCCGCTCGCATCCAATTCAAGTTCAAGTTTATTGTCTCACACATTTACAGGCGCAAAAAAAAGAAAATGATGCGTGAATTGATCTGCCTTTCAGGTTTCCATGAATTGCATTACAGAAAGTAAGTGGATATGATGCGGCAGCGTTTGAAACCGCCTGTGATAGGCCCTCGAAAAGCCGGAGGAACAAGAGACTATGATCTATAGTAGTGTAGATCATGAGCAGGACAGTGCCTGTGGCAGCGAGAACAAGAAATATGACAGGCAAGGGGTATGGAATGGGGTTTTGTGATAAGGTATTATTTATACCAATGACATTAGAGATTATGCTTATGTTCCATATCGGTCCAATTTTTCCTAATGATTGCACTGTTTAGAAACAATTACACAGGTGCTGCATGTCTGCGTATTACCTTTGAATATGTAAAAACAAAAGAGCGTGCCACTTATCTTTTTTATTTTCAGACAGCAGCCGTAGACCGATGACTTTGTTTCCTGAACAACTGACAGAAAAACATGCTGGCATTGATCAAAGGAATTGATCAGCTCGGAGGCATAGTGGTGAGTTTCATTCCAATTTTTCTAACTGTTCTGGCTCTCGATTCCTCTCCCTAGACAAGAGTGAAAACACAAACCTCCTGGGGGAGATTTAATATCCAGACGATAGGGAAAGTATTTAGATTCAGGATAACTCTTCTAAACTTCTCTGTGTGGGGGTGGAGGATGGCCCAGGGGTAGTCTAGGATGGATGGTAAACATAAGGTCGCCAGTTCCAACTCAGGCTCCCCCAGAGTTACTGTCGATGTGTCCCTGAGCACCTGTCCCTGTCCACGACACTTAACCCCTAGTTGTGCTGCTAATGTGCTGGTCGGTATCTTGCATGGTTTCCACTACCATAGGTGTGTGAATGGACAATCTATGTAAAGCGCCTTGGATAAAGGCACTATTTACCATTTAGACTCCACTGTCATTAACCACTTAATCCCTATGCCAACTTCCTTGTTCTGGACAATAAAGGCTCAAACTTACTCCTGGGTAAAGTGACTCATGGTGAAAGGGTTTCACCGTTAAGGCCTCACTCTGGAGTACGTATGAGCCAGGGTGAAGCCTTAAAAAGACTACTGTACACTGCGGTGAAAACTATTCACCTAATCTCACTTCACCCTGGAGTATGTTTGAGCCTTTCAGGGTTCTATAGCTTCCCTCCAGACTTACTGTATCACTAGTATCTCTGATGTATGACTATACAACTGGTAACATTAGTCGCCCATGCTGTATAGCTAGGTGATCTAGCCTACCAATACATCTAGGGCAATAAAAACATCTACGTAGGGACTAGAACAGATGCAAGAAGGGCTGCTAACAAACCTACGCCTGTACTTAACCTACATGTGTATCTAAAACTATACCAACCCGTTTGGAAAACAAAGGTGTAAGAGTCGCTAGCACATCGTCAAAGATTTCTGTCCATGCCTGCGGCTTTGCCTTCTCGCCCCCAAACAAGGCCAATTCTGGTGGTCTCAAGCCAGATGTAACACCGCGTTCTCCAACCCTAGACTAGACTCGTTCGTGGACATACTGGTATACTGTACACCAGAGCTCTAGTGGCAGACAAGCAAAGCCCATCAACTGCTTACATTTCAACTAGATCAGCTCTCGGGAGAGTGCATACTTGCACGTAGAAGTAGAACTTTTGTCTTTCCAGGAAAACAACATGCTTCACCCTGAGAAGGCCTATAGATCTAGATCGTTTTAGATTGTTTTTGTCATTTTCACACCAACACCACACCAGTGATACTGTACTATTTACATGTGGACTCTCTCTTTCTCTCTCTCTCTGTGAATGTGCCTATGTACGTATGTCTATAATCCACACTATACCAACTGTCAAATTTGACACATGGTAGACCCACTCCTCCAAAGAGAGTGCAGTGCCCGGGCATCAAGTCCGTCGGATCACCAGTTGTCCAGAACCTGCACAAAAGCCTCTGCCTGGACCTGCACCCTTACTGTATATCTCCATATATGGACTTGGCTCTAGCCTATTCAGACATAATAACTGGGTGGGGGGCTTGCATCTCCAACTTGCATCAGTCCATGTAAGCCAGTGCCCAACAGGCCCTACTCTAGCTTAATAAATCGTCATTTGGGCCTTTTCAGGCTAGTAGAGTATTAAGGGTGAACAGATCTAGCTTCCATTCTCTTTAAAAGGAGGTCATGGTCACCCCCTCTAGGTACCGACAAAGCGCAGAGAGGAGATGTCATGTTTCATGTCATTGAAATGTATGGCTACAGGCTAGTCCCTGTCATTTCTGTGGGTAGTGCTCTTGTGTTGTGTTCGCTAATACGTATGCCCAAGTAGAACCCGAGCATTTAGCAATTTCAGGAAGATTTTTTTTTTCTCTCGGTGGTCATTTATTTACTATATGGATTCTAAAAAATACCACTTTTATTACCTGTATATGGGAAGGAACACATTTTTCTCTGGGTTGTAATTTATTTACTATATGGATTTGAAAAATACCACCACTGTCGGCTGTCCTCTCTCCATGGTAACAGACCACCGTGGTCTTTGCCTCTCTGATACTGTACTGTATATCTATGCCTGTTGCTAACCCAGATGCTTAATGAAGGGAATAGATTCAGCCTGAAAGCCCTCTCAACGACTGCAGTTTCTGGGATGGGCGTTGTCAAAGCAGCAGTCTTCAGTGATTGGTTCATACCAACCAATCATATAATTGGGAAAGCAGACAACGGTTATTCATGTAGCTAAAGTGCTAACCCGGTTGCTAACCAACACAGCTGCCGACTGTTACTAGCATGTGCACAAAAGCAGTAAAATATGTTGGATGATGATGTTTATCAAACCTCTCATTTATTTAAGAAACTAATTATCATAGGACGGTTTAATAGACAGATTGATGTGACGGCGATTCACCACAGTGGGGGCCGCCATGGTTGTTGTTTGGCACTGCTGAGTGACAGGGTTGTTGGCCAATCAGCTGTTGCAGTCAGATTTTCAACCAGGACACCAGAGGCAGCGTCACCAGATTCTGAATCGCAGGTTTGGTCAACTGCAGTTTCTGGGATGGGCGATGTCACAGTGGCAGTCTTCAGTGATTGGTTCATACCAACCAAACAGAATAGTAGGATAGTAGATGACATTGTTGTCAATCATGTGGAGTCAGCGGCGGCAGTAGTATTGTTTTAAGGTGGCGGTTCAGAGCTGGCAGAGTACGCAGAGTAAAAATCAGCCATATGACTAATCTGCAGGTACAGTAGTCACTTAATATGTGACTTAATGTGTGCCCTTTGTTTCTGTCCTAACAACATTCAAGAGCGAATTGGCTGCCATCGAAGAATGCATGGGGGAAGCAGTGTTGCCAACTTGATGCATTTGTCGCTATATTTAGCCTTTTTTCAAACCCCCTACCGCCAAAATTAGTGAAAAGCTCATGTTTCCTCCTACGACAGTGGTTTACAACCAGTGGTCTCCAGGTTAAATGATGGACAGTTGACCAGATGTAACTCTTTGAGAGTGTAAAAAGTGAAACATTTTTCATTTTTACACTCTCAAGAGTTAAAATATTCCTCATGTGAATTAGCCCAAACCTACACAACTAGAGAATGTAGAAGATAAATGGTCATTTTGATCTGTATCAAAACCCTAACCCTTCCAGGCAAGCATCTAACGCATTCTTGCATTTTGGAAGTGCCACTAGTGCATTTTGGATTTTTTGCAGTTGGCAACACTGGGGGGATCGAAGCAGTATGATGGGATATCTGTCCAGGTGCTCTGGATGAGAATGCAATGCTTGATTCAAGAGTATGGAATCAATACGTTCCAGAACCAATAGCATCATGGGTCATATTGTCATTGTTAATAACTAGGAGGAGGCACACTGGGGGAGGGGAGGAGGGGAGGAGTGGCCTGACGCTGAAAGGCTTGCAGGACCAGGGCTTTCCTTCTAACTCATCTCTCTTACCATACATACGGCTGTCAGAAGCCTTAGCTCCCTCTCTGAGAGACGCTCTGAGAGTCATGCAGGGGACACAGGCTGAGCCTGGCCCCCCTGAGGCACCGGGGCATTTCCATGTGGGGGACAGACAGACAGGGGGACACACTGGCCCAGGGCCAGATCTAGGCATGGGCATGCCCTGACTGCCCCACCAAACACGATGGAATGCAAAACAACCCAAATTTCAAAGAGATTTCAAATTGAAGTGCTTATATAAATTATTTGAATCACTACTACCGCTACTAACTAACTGCCTTAGACCTTTAGGTAAGCCCCTCGCCAATCACAGCTAAGCATAACATGTGATAGACAAACCTCTACACCGATAGCTTCCCTGTATTATAAAACATTGTTTTAAAAAGATAAATGAATGTCACACACACATTTTTCCATTTATTTTGTTGATGAATTTGGAAGAAATTTGGAAGGTCTGGTTCCAAAAATGAGCCAGTATTTATTGTGTAAAGTCCATGATATTTACATTGGAACGATTGAGCCCAGCTGAAAAGTGTCCTAGGGTGGACAAGAGGGCGGGGCTTACCTAAAGGTCTATTGTGGCACCACTAAACCAACACCATTTCATTCAAAACAGAAAACTCTCTGAGTCAGACTTTTAGTTTTATGCATGCTGCGTGTCTGTTGCAACTTCAACAACAACTGATTATTGATGTATAGTTTGCCTGATAAAAGTCCTGTAACTGAAAATTGTATGGATGCGGCTTCATCGCCAGTGGCGCGAAACAACACGGGCGATGAAGCCGCCCCCATATCATTTTCGCCTGTCCCCCAATTGGGAAATGCTATATCCGGGCCTGGGAACACACTGGCCCGGAGACTCGTCGACAACTACAGGTCGCTCCTCAACGCGTCGTATACGAAACATTTCATTTGACTTTTAGACACGGTGGTTTGCATGAAAAGCTCTACCCACGTGAAAGCCGCCTCTCATTGGCAGGACCCACTTCCTATATAGACAACATGGCGTCAGATTTTTCTAATATATTCTCATCTCATGCCGCTATGCGTGCCACTTGTATTAAGATTCATGTTAGGAATCCATGCAATTACCATGGTGAATTTAAACACCCCATCTCGTGTGTGCTTTGTCTTCATTAACCCAGAGATCAATATGTCATTGGCTCAATTACCGCAGACATGCGTGACATTGAGCCTGCCGCCATCCTTACTTGTTCTGAGCCACTTCATCCCACCCATAACCTCACTGTGGACCAATCACAGACCAGGCCTCTGTACTGTAACCACCCCACACACACACACACACACACACACACACACACGCACACCTCCCTCTAAAACCACCTCCATCTTAAGCATTGCTTCCCCCATGACTATTTACATAATCGTGTTTACGAAGTAAATAAAGCTTATGTGATTGTGTTTGCACCGTGCACGGCCATGTACTGTACTGTATATCCGATCGGAGAGGAGAAGAGGTCAGCTAATAGAGATTATGGCCGCAGGGTATCTGTGTTTTTATTTGTTTAACTTGACTGAAGTAAATTGAACTGTCAGTATCTGGCCTGCTGCCTTGAGCCACTGGTTATCGAGGCTTTAACACTTTACAGTACATTACCCCTTAAAGTTATTATCTCTGCTAGGCTGAGAGCTTGCATTCAATCCTGTGACTGTGACTGTGCGTGTGTGTGTGTGTGTGTGTGTGTGTGTGTGTGTGTGTGTGTGTGTGTGTGTGTGTGTGTGTGTGTGTGTGTGTGTGTGTGTGTGTGTGTGTGTGTGTGTGTGCGTGTGTGTGCGCGCGCGTGTGCGTGCGTGTGCGTGTGTGTAATCTCACAAACTGAGACTTAATTGTGTGCCTCCCACTTTATTTGTTCCCCCATGAAATTAACAAGTAAACAACAGACATTACCAAAACACAAACTAATCCTGTGCAAGTTAACTAGTGGCCAGTGTATAAAGTGAATACACTTGGGTATCGTGATGCCAGGCTAGGGATGCCACTGGAAAAAGGAATTTACCTCTTATACTGTCTATGTATTTTATGTGACTTTAAGCATGAAATACAATGTTATTTCAGGTAGGTCTCCACAAGGCAACAAGGCAGGCATTATTTAATGGATAGCCATCAGTCCAAAGACATGAAGATTAAAAAATAAATAAATAAAAATAAAAAACATTTGCTGTGCTGTGGTCACCATCATCAATTTATATAACGCTATGAATAGCAATAACCATTATAATGACTCAGAATTGTTACAGTACTATTGTTATAGCCTTGAAGATTCAGGCGTCAGAGTCAAAAGTAACAATGTATAGTTTAGGATGCCGTGTGTATGACAGGGGTGACTGCCCAGAACCCCAAAACGTTTGATAACCGAAAAACGTTTGAGAACGAAACGTCCTTGTCTTAGATGCCGGTCAACAAAACTCTTGTTTCTTCTTGTCCTTCCAATAATTACACAATAAATCATCAGCGTTCCATTTAACAGAAGAGAGTGTAGGCATGTCACCAGCGGAGACCTTTGACAAATGGACAAATGAACCCTGTGAGGATTTTTTACTGCAGTACCTGGAAATGCTCTCGGTTTGTGGAAGGCAGCAAACATTTATAGGCTTTCGCCTCCCTGTGATAGATACAGGTCAGTAGTGCCAATAGTTGTCGGGAGGAGGGAGACGGAAGGGGCCAGGTGTCACCAAGCTGTGTTTAATAGGATTTCTCCAAGCCTCTTAGGGAGATTCCATGACTCCAGAGTTTCTCCGTGGCCCACTTTCTGAGGGCCAGCTCCTTGCCCGCTACGTACTTGAGGTAGTGAGTGGGTAACCCTAGTGGACAGTAAAAGTAGTCTGTACTTAAGTGCAATTTTGAGATACTTTCACTCTACTTGAACATTTAAATTACTCAATATTCAATAATGTACTAAACTTATTTGACAGCTACTGTATATGCACCGTGGCCTTGTACTTCTGCTATTTTCTAAAAGGTTTGACAAATGTCAGTTTATTTTATTTCTTTGTTACTTTCTTAGTATTTTTGCCATATACTTCAAGTAGGTTTTTGAATGCAGGAGGTTTTACTGGTATCTTTATGTAGTAGTATTACTACTTTTTTATAAGGTAAAGCAATCAGTGCTTCTTCTTGAGGTAACTTGCCAATGTGGCAGACGTGCTGTAAGCATTTACTGTACAGTATTATTTATCTATACCCCGCATGAACTGTGACCTTTGTTGCATCTTAAATCTTCACCTCTCTGAATAATCCGTCTGATTAGATCATCCTCTGAATTGTTTGACAGCGGCGACGGCCTTCAACGTTTCAGACATGGCGGCGGTCGATATTATTTTGACGCCTCTGAAAAACAGTCTAGCTCCCTTGAATGGCTATTTGTTGCTTAATAAAATGGTCGTGTTTTCAGCAAGACTCATGCATTAAATCTGTTGCGTTTGATGAGTCTCTCCCACTCCTGACTCTGTTCTTGACCGTCGATCTGCCTCTCTACTTTATGTGCGTCTGTACGTGTGCGTGTGCGTGTGCGCGTGTGTGTGTGTGCGTGTGTGTGTGCGTGTGTGCGTGTGTGTGTGTGTGTGTGTGTGTGTGTGTGTGTGTGTGTGTGTTCGTTCTGTGAAGCCTCTGCCGTCTGCGGTGATCCCAAGACAAAAGTTATCCAACCAAATCATCACACATAAACAAAGAAACCGCCACAAGATATCTCGTCATGCATCCCTCTAGGTCGGCTCCTGCATACAAATGTACACACTTGTGCATGTGTGTGTACATAAACAAACAGTACACGCAGGGGCGGATGTAATATTTCCCATGTTTGGTGGGGCAGACTGGGCATTTAGGGGGGCATTGCCCCCCCCATGCCCATGCCTAGATTCGCCCCTGCCTAAACTCAAAAGGCAGCATCCTCTGGAAACACTTAGAAGAACCAGGGCGGTAGGTAGGTAGGTACACACATGCATGCACGTACACAACGTACTAGACAGCGCACGCAAACAAGTAAACAAACACACGTGTACACAGACAGAAATTACCATACGGCACGCGGGAGGGAGGAGCTGAACACAGAAACAAACACACCTTGCAAACGTAACGTCATCTCAGACAGGCTGAGGTCCTGAGCATGTGTTGTGGGTTGTTGTACGGTCAGCGGCCTCACAAGAAAGGCTTCATGACGGGGCAGCTTTTGTCTTTATTTAGTTGTGTTATCTAGCTGACTCTGGGTCAGCCCTGGCTTGCAGAGGGCTTATTTCCTTACTTAGCCGCGCTACAGCTTACATCCCTGGAGAGACAAAGGGCGATCAGGGACTCCCCCTTCTCTCTCTTCTCTGCAGTGTTGCCAACTTGGCTGATTTATTTAGCTATATTTAGCTAAATGGACCCTTATGGGGCCATTTGGTTTCATTTTACGCTCTCAAGAGGTAAATTATATTTAAACATCTAAATTACCCAATTTTCAAGAATTCACACATTTAGAAAATTAAAGAAGAATTGCTATTTTGACCAACATTTTGCCATTTATTTCTCCTAATCTAGCCTGAGAGACTAAACTCAACATCAAAAGTTGGTCCTCTGTGGCTAAAATGCAGAATAAATAGTGGGCCCTGGTATGAAAATGGTTGAAAACCACCGCTCTAGCACATTCTAGTGCATTTTGGATTTTGGCAGTTGGCAACACTGCTTCTCTCTCTCTCTCTCTCTCTCTCTCTCTCTCTCTCTCTCTCTCTCTCTCTCTCTCATCAGATGGACCGTGGTGCGTCTGACTATAGGGTTTGCCTCATAGCTGTTGTTTCAGTCTGTGGCTGTGATGTGGTGCAGCCATCGGGTGTGAAAAACATCAAGGTGTGACTCTGGCGAACGCTCCAGAGAGAGAGAGTGCTCACGAAAGAAAATGCATCAAAACAAGATGAGTTGAGGGGGGGCGGGTTCTCTGTAGCTGTTATCTATGCTCTAGATCAGTAGTTATAAACCTTTTTGATACCAGGGCCCACTGGTCTGCATTTTAGCCACGGAACACTCGTTGATGTTGAGTTTAGTCTCATAAACCCACAACTAAGCATTTTCACGTTTGCGTCCACAATGTAGGAGAGTAATTGGTAAAGGTTGGTGGAAATAACACTACTTCTACATTTTCTAATTGTGTAATTCTTGAAAATTAAGTAATTCAGATGTCTAAATATAATTTAACTCTTCTGTGAGGGTCCATTTGGTATCATTTTACGTTCTCAAGAGTTACAGATCTATAAGGGCCCGTTTGCTGTTACCAACTGTCAGTGTTGGGAAAGTTCTCTTTTTTTCTGAAATAGTTCAGTTCATAGTTCATACATTTAAAAACGAACTAGTTCCGTTCATAGTTCATTGTTGAATTTTTAGAACTAAAGTTCATGGTTCCAAAAAAAGAACTATTATAGTTCTTTTTCGTTCTTTTTTCCCCTCACTCTTTTTTTTTTGTTCAAAATGGTTGCAGCCCATAGCCATATACAACTGAAGATGTCCTTAGTTGATTTGTGAAGATTTTATTATGAAGGCGCTCAGTTCAGTCCAGCCCTGTGCATCTCTGTGTGCTGAAAATAGAGCAGAAAATATCAGCAGAAATAGAGATCAACAAGCTCAAAGTGCGTCACTGAGTTTGTAGATCTGCTCTATTTTCAGCTCATTCTAGTCTCACTCTTGAACAGGGCTCAATGCTTAGCATTTTTCCAAGTTGGCTACTATTTTACAATATCAATTTATTAACATAGCCAGGTCGACTGAAAGCCCCAGTGATTCAGCTGTCTCGAAAGGTGGGGGCGTGGCACATGGTTTATGGCTGAACCACTGCTGAACCAAAAGTGAAAGTGAAAGTGTGAGTGTTAACACACTACTGACATGGTGGGGAGACAATATATAGCAGAAAAATGCATTTTGGAGTGATGTATATAGGTGAACTTGCATTTGACCCATTAGCCCCATTATAAGCTTATTTTGGGATAGGGGAAACAGTCATTAAGGAGCGTTTTCACAAAACAGCACCTGGACCACTTTTTTCTAAATAAATAACTGCAAATAAAGATAAAAAAAAGTTTTGGGGTGAAATTCTCCTTTAAGCAACTGAGCCCGGGCCGTCGCGGCTATTGTTTCGGTCGGGTATCCCAACTCTATACAATAGCCCATATTGTTATATTAATAACAATGTGAAAGGGTCCCCCAAACCTTAAGGCCGCCTCTGCTTGTAGTAGGCTAATTGTAGCCTACCGGTAAATAAAAATGAAAACGATCCGACGGCAAATCAGGCAATGATGATAAGAATACACAAGTGTTGTGCGTCCGAGCGCGCATGTGGTGCGTTTATGATTAATCACGGGATAGCGTCACACGTGCGTGAGGCAAAAGGTTGCTGCGCAGACAGTATATGATTTAAATACACGCATAGCGCAGGAAGATTATTACCAACATGAACAGCATTAGAAGCTCATTCAACGTGTTGGAGAGAAGCGTCCTCCCTTGGTGCTGTGTGTGAGCTGTCTGATGCTGTGCGCTGCTGACAGAGCAGAGGGAGGGGCGGGGCGGTGGGCAAGGAGAACAGATCTTCAAGCTAAGGATGCCTCGAGCCTCAACACGTTGTTAGCTTGTATATCTGCTCTATTTTAGCGAACAACACTGCCGTACTACAGTAATATAAATACTCGCACCGGTGCTATGAACATTTTAGTCACAAATGCGAGCCTGTCGAGCCCCGCTCTTGAACAAAATCGAACGCAAGAAAAGTGACGTTCACTCACGCCAGAAATGAACGAGTTCACACCGCCGTTCTTCAAGCAGATACAGGGGCCGTTCCGTTCAAGTTCCTTAAAAATATGAACGGTTCAAAGAACTTTCGTTCTTTGAACGCGTTCGGGTACAACTCTGCCAACTGTGCATCATGTTACTAGGGAGCACCTGCAATCCTCTCAGGGACCACGGGTGGTCCCCGGTCCACCTGCTGAAAACCCCTGATCCGATCTACGCCCTAGAATCTAGATGGTATATGCAATTATGCGAATTGCGTGATTCAAATCAGTACCATTCTAATATCTACGAGGGACTATATTGTATAAGATCCCATCCTGTTTGGGGGGGGGGGGGGGGATTCATCATTACAGCCACAATGCACTGCTCAGGATGCTGCTGACACTGTGGCATATATACCCCAGCACAGCAGCAACCATATACCGGTAGATATGTAACACAATCGTTCCACAGTTTGGAACAGCTCCGTATACTGTACTCGCGCACAGTACGCCTGACCCCCCTACATTAACCCCTGGCTCTCCGGCTCCGAGGCGAGGAGAGGGGGATGGATGTTTTACAGGCAAATTCAATTAAACCTGTGGGTTGGGATAACATCACCAGCAGCAATATGAGAGATGAGAGGAGATAGATGGCTGGATAGATAGATAGAGGAGGAGCCTCACGTATCACGCATCAGTATGCTCCAACAGGCCTGTATCTCTCTCCCTCTCTCTCTACCCCTGCCCTCCTCTCCTTCTCACCCTTCCCATAATGCTTTGCATTTGTCACCCCCCCTCCCCCCCTTCCGCCTCCCACGCGGCTCTTCTTCCATGTTTATGCCGACGCGGTGCGGGGTCACACGGGCGGCACCGCCGCCACCGCTGCAGCCTCACTTTACACAGTACAAACATGGCGGCACAAGCAGTGCACCCTCCTCCTCCTCCTCCTCCTCCGAGGTCTAATTCATTATTCAACAAACATCGCACATATTCCACCATTATGAAAGCAAGCGTGGCTTTTTTTTCCTCCCCCCTCCTCCCCGGTCTTTGTGTGATTGTCCCTTGTGGCTGCTCAGGGCCAATTGTGGGGAGATAAACCCTGCATGCTTCTTATCAACGGTTCACGGCGAGGCCATCGATGAGCGTTCGGCAAAGAATTAAACAAGAACTGTTGTTGTTGTTGTTGTTATTATTAGTAGTAGTATGATCATCATCATCGGTATTTAAACCATTCTGTACCGTGCTCTCGCTGTTTTAACTTTTGTTGAAAATAGCAGGTGTACCGCGCCGAGTGGCGCGCTATGAGCCGCGAACACCAGCTATTTTTGAGGGAAATTGTGAAAACGCAGCACAAATCTTTCAATATGTCCTTTCAGAGCGAACGTTTTAGTTGAATCTTCTACAATGTTGGGTTGAAATGGCTTAAATCAGTACTTAAGTGTTAAAAATAGAGTTACATAAACTACTTAAACCCTCGTACGAGGACCCATGCAAGTACTCTATAATGTATAGCTCTCTATATAGTATTTTCCCTCAAGAGCAAAATCAGTGTGCCGATCTACACGCTGCAGCTGTATAAGCTCACATCACGTGAGCGGCAGCGTGACAACTTGTGAGCATGCAGCGAGCTCATATAGAATGCTTTGCCCCAGAATGGGGACAGTGGGGTGCATGGTTGGCGCTTACAGGGAGTGAATGTAAGTCAACCGAACAGGGCCGGATGTAACCTTTCTTGATGTATGTGGTGGCGTGCGCACACCCATGCTGTGTGTAGGTGTGTGTGGGTGAGCACAGGCATCTAAAAGTACATGGTACACTGACCGTGCAGGCGCTCATGTTTACGCATATGTGTCTGCATCTGATTCTGGTGTGTGTGTGTGTGTGTGTGTGTGTGTGTGTGTGTGTGTGTGTGTGTGTGTGTGTGTGTGTGTGTGTGTGTGTGTGTGTGTGTGTGTGTGGAGTGTTACTGGGACAGGGAGAGAGCTATATTGAGGAGATAATCTGTGTTTTTGTGCCATTCCTGCCAAAAAGAGCAGACTGATAACCTGATTTGCCGGTAACCTTACACTTGGGGGATGCTGATGACAAATGCCTTCCTGGGAGGCCTTGGCAGACGCGGCCCATATATTACTGAGAGGTCACCTTGGCCCAGTCCCCGTCGCATCAGAAAATAGCAGCTCAGTATATACCTGCTCACAGTGGACAAGGCCATGCTTCATGCCACCTTTGAGCATCAGGGGCGGATCCAGGTATGGGCATGGGGGGGGCAATGCCGCCCTAAATGCCCAGACTGCCCCACCAAACACAATGGCATGCAAAACAACCCAAGATATTTCAGTGCTTATATTTAAAAGTATTTGAAACACTACTGCTGCTACTAACTAACTACAGTTGTTACTTCATCACCCGCGGTTGCTTCGCGCCATGGGTGATGAAGCCGACCCCATACCATTTTCTCCTGCCCCCCCAAATGGGAAATGTTACATCCGCCCCGTTGAGTGTAGTTTTTACTTCTTTTATTACCCATATCTGGAGTACTTTTTTGGTGTTTTATGCAGATGCCAGAACATCATTGTGATGTCGGAACAGGCAAGCTCCATTATAGGGATGATCGAAGTGCAGAGCTATAGGGCAGATGCTTTTGTGCCGGTGCTGGACAATCTGATATCCGACGACCTAAAAAAAGGATTTCAACGAACAAAGCAGTTATATAAGTGCAAAGTGCACAAGATTCCATCTTTTAACCATTTACAACGACTTTGCGAGTGCAAAGGGAGAAAGATGTTTCTGCAGGGAATGGATTTTTGGGAGCACTGTACGTGCCACGATTGGCTGAAAAATGGGAACTTCCGGAAGAAGTTTACACAGCGGAAATCCTGCCTTTTGATAGGCTCTCTTAGATCGTGCCCAGGCTTTCCTTTTCGCAGCACAGATGAGGTAAACGTGCAGGGGCGGATCTAGGCATGGGCATGGAGGGGGGCAATGACCCCCTAAATGCTGCCCCACCAAACACGATGGTATGCAAAACAACCCAAGATATTTGAAATTAAAGTGCCGATATTTAAAATGATTTGAAACACTACTACTGATAGTAATAACTAACTACAATTGTGGCACCTCTAAACCAACATCATTTCATCATTGAAAACAGAAAGCTCTCTGAGTCAGACCTTTAGCTTTATGCATGCTGCGTGCCTGTTGCAACTTCAACAACTGATGCTGATATTGATGCTTACTTGCCTAATAAAACTCCTGTAATGGAAAATGGCATACCATTTTCTCCTGCCCCCCCAATTGGGAAATGTTATATCCGCCCCTGTAAACCTGGAGACCGAGGCTAAGGCGCTGCACTCTCTGTGGTCGTGTGGAACGTGTGTGTCGAATGTAAGTCAGTGGGCATTTTAGTGGGCATTTTACCGCTCTCAAGAATTAAATTATATTTATATGTCTGATTTACATAATTTTCAATTATGGAGAATAGCTGTTATTGTGGACAAAATGTGAAAGTTCTTAGTTTTGGGTGCAAGAAACTAAACTCAACATCACAGACTGTCAACTCAAACCTCAAAAATTCAAAGGGGCCTTCAAATTGAATTTCAGTAATGGAACAATCACATTTTTGATGTGTAGATCTTGTTGAGCCGGTCATTTTGAATGTAGCTCTCAAGTCAAAAAAGTGTGGGCACCCCTGGTACACACCAATAAACACGACAAACACTGCTCAGGCTCACACTGTTCTCCACAAAGATAATATTTTCTATGGTGGTCTCGAATTTTTCTACATGATCAGCTTGTGCAGTGTTTGTGTCGAACACCCACATGCACAGACAAAAATGCAAATGCAGTACTGTATATATTATACACACTATACACACTATAGAGACAGATATTTGCATGTATCTTCAGCTCTATAGTGTCCATTCGTTCTGAACTCACTGCACACTGCACCCTACACACGTGCACGCACGCGCGCGCGCACACACACACACACACACACACACACACACACACACACACACACACACACACACACACACACACACACACACACACACACACACACACACACACACGCCCCAGAGACACATGCAGTTGTACGACAACGGATCATGTAAACCAACCCTAATATAAGACAAGACTGTGTAAGACAAAATGCTGCTGTGTCAGCAGTCAGCACTCCAGAGCCTGAGGTATGACATCTTGCTGGAAGCTATAGATGTTATGCTAACCGCAACAGAAAGAGAGAGATAGCGGTAGCCGTGTCATTATTCCGACTTCCCATTGTTGCGACCTCCCATTGTTCCGAATTTACTAACCCCGTCTCTAACACTCACCCTCAACATAACCGCGAGCACGTCACAGTGTGGACACAGGGCTTAAAACAACGTGGCGCTGATAGTGGATTTCCAAAGCATGTTCGCACTAATGGGACTTCTGATCTATGGGACTTCTTCCATCATCCCCAGTCAGGGGCTAACTAAATACAATTATCTCACCACTAAACCAACAGCATTTCATCATTGAAAACAGAAAACTGTCTGAGTCAGACCTTTAGCTTTATGCATGCTGCATGCCTGTTGCAACTTCAACAACTAATGTTATTATTGATGCTTTACTTGCCTAATATACTGTAAATCCTGTAACTGAAAATGGTATGGGTGCGACTTCCCGTGACACGTGACAATTGGGAAATGTTACATCCGCCCCTGTCCCCTGTCCCCAAGATAGCAACCCAGCTAATACTAGTAGTATTGTCATTTTGGATGTTTTCTTCTCAACTGTGACGTTCTGTTTCAAATCTAGAATGAAAATAAATGAATAAAATAAACAAATATGAAATTTGAAAAAGCAGAGACACGGTTAAATAATGGCGGTTTCTTAGCGACAGGCATATATTAGGGAGAACTCAAACACAATAGCCTTGGCCTGTTTCTCCGCGCCGTGCGTCATATCATTTGTCATGATTAAGCACCGGGTCCGGGAGGCAAGTTAAATTCAGAGACAAACTACTGTACATTGCCAATGCTAATGGCTTGACTGTTGTTGCCAAACCATTAGCGTTAAAGCGTTAAAGTTAGACATGTCAGTTGTGTTTTTGGGGGACCGGTTCCAGACACACAGTAATGACAAAGAATCAATACAAATGGCCATCAATTTCTATGCGTTATGAGATAAGTACGTTTGAAAATTGGTCATCCTTTGTGGTATAGCGAGAATAGATGCCAGTTGTCCGAGTCAAGCTGTTATTATGGAGTGCATGGGTAACGGCTGAACAGGATTTATGTGACTTGTGGGTGTTCTGTGCTCACTGCGTGTGCACGTGTGTAATCTGATATATTCCCCCATCCCGCCTCAGTGTTACACCTCCGATCAATAGCTATATCCACTGGAGGCCCACCATGACTTCACTCACAAAGAGATTCTGTTACTCACTCCTTGTCAAGGAAACAAGACCCTCGTCAAAACCAAAAGAGTGTCCTTCTATTCTCTTGTCAAGGGGCCTCCGTTTCATTTCCCAGTCTTTTGTCTTTCCTACATATCTGTCTGGAAGGCCCTATAGAGACGCTCACAGACAGGCCGGCAAAAACAAAAAAGAAAAAAAGAAACAGGAAATAACAGCGGCTATTCACGGCTTGTAAATTTCCATCCAAAGCTTTCGGAAATTTAGTTCCAGTTGGTACCAAAAACGTAAATATCTTGTGAGGGTTATTCTTTTTTGTTAGCGTGCTGTTTTGTTAGCCACGTTGACCTTGGCATATATGGCTCCACTGTCAACAGACAGAACAATGGCAGCATTCATCAAGTTTGAAACATTGGCAGACAGAGCGAGAGAAAGAGACAGAGAGAGAGAGACGTAACATCATCAGCAAGTGCAACAAAAAAAGGGAATTGGGGAATTTCCCAAACAAGCAAGACACTACAGTTGAACCGTAACGTTGTTTTTTTGCCCCCGAGAAAGCAATTTATGCTAGTTATGTTATGTGCCTGTGGTGGAATAGCCTATGATGCCATGCATTGTGAACTTGTAGATTTATTGTAGAGTATATTTTAAGAATATTAGCGGGGTCCACCGTCGGTCAGCAACTGCTTAGTGGCTTTTCCGAAAGTTCACTCAGAGTATTTGTTACATCATGCAGAACCCTGGTGGGCCCGTATGGGTACATTTTGACTGTCTCTAGAATGAAGTTAAAGCAGTGGTTTTCCACGTTTTGATACCAGGGACCACTATTTATTCAGAGTTTGACCCACAAAACACCATTTGATAACATTTTAGCCCCACAGACCCCAAAACTAAAGATTTATTTTGCATTTGCATTCAGATTTATTTTGGCACCAAAACAGATCAAAATGACCATTAATCTTCTACATTCTCTAGTTGTCTAGACTTGGGCTAATTCAGATGATGAATTCGCTAATTTTACGATCTCAAGAGTTACAGATCAATAAGGGTCCATTTGGTTACCAATGGTCCTTTCTAGGAAGGAAGGAGGACTCTATCATAGGAGGAGAAATGGTGAAAAACGAGGGTTTTATCTCTGGCGCCTGTCAACCATTTTCACCTCAACTCACCAGCAAAAAAGCACTAAATTTTCCGCCAGGAGTTTTTCTTTTTTTTTCTTGGCGCTAGGGGGGTCTGGAAAAAAGCTAAATATGGCGACAGTTGGCAACACTGTGTGTAACATGCTACATTCTCGTTTGTTTACATTTAACACGCAGCTGCAGAATCACATACCATCTAAAAGCGGGTTTCAGCTCGAGGCCTCACACTTCAGCGACGGCAATCACAAATAGGCCGATCTATTTGAATAACAGACAGAAATATCAAATAACAGTTTCACAGGATGAAAGCGGCAAAGGGCGGCACTTGAAAAGCTGGTTGGGTGCTTTTAAACGAACGCATGAGGATTTGGCTGTGCAGATGAATAAAGAACAATGCGTGAGTACAGTGGAGGCTTTGCGCTGCTCTGAGCTAAAAAGAGAGAGTCAATGACGTGCTCATGGCGGATGAGACAACAAGCAGAGCGGAACTGAAAGAGGGCAAGTGATATAGTGTCTGAATTAAAGTGAGACGTAATGAGACAGAGAGAAAAACAAAGAGAGATGGAGGGTGGCAATTGAGCGCGATGTGTAAGCGTGAATGCGCACACGTGTGTGTGTTCGTGCCTGCATGCATGTGTGTGTGTGTGTGTGTGTGTGTGTGGGTGTGTGTGTGTGTATGCTTGCAACCCGTGCATGCGTGTGTTTGTGCCTTTGTGTGTGTGTGTGTGTGTGTGTGTGTGTGTGTGTGTGTGTGTGTGTGTGTGTGTGTTTGTTTTTGGTATAAAGTGAGGACACACACGTGCTTTCCACCTGCAGAGTGAGGACCGTTTGGGAAGTGAGGACATTTTGCTGGTCCTCACTTTTTTGGGGGATAGTGAGGACTGACTTCATATTTAACCCACAGAGTGAGGACCTTTGGAAAGTGAGGACCGGGCTCCACAGCGCCCCCCTACAGCGCTGTGGTCGGTCGGTCGACCGGTCCTCACTTTCCTTTATGCTTATTGCTAAGCATAATGGAGCTATGTTGTGCCAGGATGCATAACCAAAAATGGAATAAATGGTTTGTACTTGACATTCACAATTCTTCATGGCCTTGAACATGCTTGAATATAACTTCCAATAATAATTACAGATTAAGTTATAAGGTTAAAGGTTTCTTCTTTGTTACTTCTCACATGCAGGTATATAAGAGCACAATTTTTCATTCAACATTGTACTATGTCATTAATATACCTTTTGAGTTCTTATAATAACATCATATTGAGTCACTACCTTTTCTAAAGTAATGCAAGGAAAGTAACGGACCCCAAGTCTGATGAACTGTCACCCCATGTACCAGTTGCAAGCGATTTTCAGTAGTCCTTTCTTCCGGGTCGATTTTTATAATGGCAGTCTATGGGAATTCCGGGGAGCTTCAAGTTCAAGATCGGTATGATACTGTGGCTGGTTATGTGCCTTGTCAGCTGTTTAATCGCTGAAGTATGGAGCTTAAACTGCAAGGTCCTCACCTACAGCCAGGACCAGCTCCTGTCACTCAGGCAACCAGCCAGACCAGGAGACTCTGACTTCGACTTGCTGGATAAGTATCCAGAATTTAAAAATACCGGAACACGAAAATGGACTAAATTCAAGAAAAGAGGATCGAGAGGCGGAGTGAGAGAACGGCTAAGGAGACGAGGCAGCAGACCCCCCTTGCCGGTAATAACTCTTTCCAATGTTTGCTCGTTGACCAACAAGAAAGAAGAAATACGCGCTATGCGTCCACTTTCCCGTGCAGCGAATCAACCCGTGCTGCTTATTGGGGACTTTAACTCTTGTGACTTGTCCGATCACCTCCCCAACCTACATCAGTATGTAGACTGTCCGACGTGCTTGGCACGCACTTTGGATAAGTGCTACGGCAACATACCCGATGCCTATAAAGCCACCTGCAAGCCTGCCCTGGGGAAGTCAGACCACAAGGTCGTACATCTTCTTCCACGTTACAGGGCTCGGCTGAAACGGGAAAAGACAGTAAAAAAGGAGATTGTGACTTGGACAGAGGACTGTAAGGAGGAAATGCGATGCGAGCTGGAGACAGATAGAATACAAGGATAAAGTGGAGCATCACTACTTTTCAGGAAATGCCAAGAAAGCATGGGAAGGTTTAAAGGTGATGATGGCCAGGGACTCTAAGCAAAAGCGCACCCCCTGTCACACCCCTCTCCATCCTTTGCTAATGACTTAAACATCTTTTTTAGTCGCTTTGATAATAACGACTTCAGTACAGAGCGTGATAATGTGTGTAGGTCCATTCCTGAATATGTCCCTATTACACTTAATGAACATGAGATTGTAACTAGCCTGTCCTGTATCAAGCCCAACTCTGCTCCTGGGCCTGATGGCCTGAGAGGCAGAGTTCTTAAAAAAAAAACATTTATGTACTTAAAGGTATTCTTTTGGAGCTTTTTCAGTACCTGCTTGATTCTTTAACTATGCCCAACGGATGGAAAATGTCTTGCATTGTACCTCTTCCCAAAAAGCCTGGAGCCACTGAACTGAAAGACTTCAGGCTCATTGCCCTTACCTTTATTCTGGGGAAATGTTTTGAGAGAGTATATAGCTTGACTAATAACAGAGTCTGTTTCTAATTGTTTTGATCATCTACAATTTGCTTATAAAAGTCAGAGGGGAACTGATGATGCAACTGTCAGCCAGGGTCCTGTTTATTGATTTTACTTCTGCTTTTAATAGCATGCAGATACACACTCTCCTGCAGAGACTCATTGATATAGGGGTTAATGGTGGTATCATCCACCTAGTCAGAGACTTCCTCTCTAACCGTCCTCAACAGGTCCGTGTCAATGACACCCGCTCTGACATCACTGTGCTTAACACAGGTGCTCCGCAGGGGACAATACTATCACCTTTACTTTTCTCCCTGTACACTAATGAATTCAAATTAGATCAGAAGTTTAGTCTCTTTAAGTATGCTGATGATATGGCTTTGGTTGCCATGCTAAAAAAGGGAGAAATAGTGCGGGAAGAAGCATTCAGAGGACACGTGTCTTCTCTCCAAAACTGGTGCGACGTAAGCTCCTTAGATATTAATATAACAAAAACAAAGGAACTGGTTATTTATCAAAAGGACCCTGTGCAGCCCTTTAAGATGAAGGGACAAAATGTAGAGATAGTTAACAAAATACTTAGGATCTATTGTTGACAGCAACCTTGACTTCAATGATAACACAGATAATATTTTTAAATCCTGTAACCAACGTCTCCACTTGTTGCACAGGCTCAACTCCTTCAGAGTGAGCAAATACATTATGGAGACTGTTTACAAGAACCTCATAGAGGGAATCATGACCTTTAACATAGCTATGTGGTATGGTAACCTCAGCAATGACACCTCTCATCCACTCCACAGGGAGTTCGAATTACTCCCCTCAGGTAGACGTTATAGAACACCAAAGTTTAACCGTAGCCGTAATATTTTTAAAAAATATTTTATTCCAAAGGCTTGGTGCAGTATTATGCCTTGTTGTGCTCTTCTCTGCCTGTTAAGATGTTTTGTGTGTAAATGTTTGTTGCTTGTTGTTGATCTTGTTGTCGTTTTTAATGTTTTTTGTACATGAGACTAAAGACAAATTTCCACTTGTGGACAATAAATAAACTAACTAACTAACATGTGTGAACCAGATTCTGATGAAGAAGTACAACAAATTCATAACTGCCTACATGTAGTCGCAAAGGTCCCCCTGACAGCTGAGTCCCCAGCTTACAGATATTAGTTGTAATTTGGACACCTAGGCCTACTAGTATTGGTATCCATTACATCAAGCACATTATTACCATCACAGCACACATTATACTATCATCGGGATACTTGTTTATTTGTCATTATTTATTCTAATGATATATTGTAATGATAATTTATTTATTCCTTCATCTGACTATAAATATAAACACTTAGCCTATGTTGGCTATATAGCTGCCCATCCTGTCACAAACTACAAGGTTCCTTCACAATTTCCCCTCCGCTCCACAAGGAGACACAAGTTCAATAGAACCCCCTTTGCATGGAACCTACAACCACCTCACTTCTTGTCACAGTCTACATACAGGCCTGGATCCCCAGGCCCAGTATTCTATTGTCTACAAACAATTCACAGCCAGCAGAGCCTGCTGTGTTTCCTACAAACTGATGATGATGCCATGCGTCTTTGAACATTGATCTATGTAAGTCCAAATGCCCTGACTCTGATGTTTATGGATGGATGCATTTGATTGAGATGTGATTTGGTATATTATATTATGAAATTACTTTTACTTGGCTTGCTATTTATTATTTGAATGCTCTATTAGGTAATATATTAGACTATATGCAAGTATTTAAATGCCATATTTATCTTCTACTTTAAGAGAATATTACAATCTGTTCCTTTTATAGAACCATGAAGAAGACAATAGGCAACGCACATCGACTGATGGGTGCTGGGTTAAAAGAATACTATTAAAATGGATGGAGCCCGCACACCAGATAAGGTACAAAAAGACTTTCTTTATTTGGATCGTCCAAATAAAGAAAGTCTTTTTGTACCTTATCTGGTGTGCGGGCTCCATCCAGCTTGCAGCAAAAAGCAGCAAGCTCATAAAGTTTATCCAAAATAGGAACCTTTGATTCCTAAAAGGTACCATAAGTCATTTGGGCGATTTGGAAAATCCTACTGGATGTAGCAGCTTTCTGGACTGAAGTGGTGGGGGGGCTGCACAGGTGCAGTGATTAGAGGCAATTCTACTCCACTACATCTCATAGCCAAACATAGCCCCATTTACCCACTACAATTATATACTGTATATGGTATAGTAAGTGATTTGTGTGATTTGGGAAACCCTCCAGTCCTCCTGGTTACAAGATGTGCACATGCACATACTCTACAGTGGGGTGAAGTGCAACAGTGCCCACCTTGGGGTACAGTATACACTGGAGCTGTGTGTAAAGTTGGTCTGACCTCTTCAATAGCTTGTTTCATTTATGCTCCGAGTTGAACTGTCAGCTAGACTGCACCCATCCCCCACTCCACTCTACTGTAGCATTCTGTAGCAGCTTTACAAAATGCTACAGTAGAGTGGAGTGGGGGATGGGGGGGGGCTGCGCAGGTGCATTGATTACAGGCAATTCTACTGCACTATCTCAGAGCCAAACATTGTATTAGGCTCATTTCCCACTACAGTTATATAAAAGGTATAGTTAGTGATTTGTGTGATTTGGGAAATCCTTCAGTCCTCCTGGTATGTGCACATGCTCATACTTTACAGTGAATGAAGTGCAACAGTGCACACCTTATAATGGAGCATTTTAACAGAAAATGTTTTGGACCACTTACTATACCTTTAAATCCTTAATGGTTTACTTTGGAGATATGACTTAAGCATTAACCACTTCGATCCTGTGCATTTCGGCCACACTGGCTACTTAACTGTAAATCAACTGATTTGGCAGTGTACCAAGTACAAAAAAAACAATCAAACAAAAAAAAAAAAAAACTTTTGGTCATCTTATGGTCTACTCAGTCTCTTATAACTTATAAACAGTCTGGGGTGAAACACTTCTTTAACAGAGCCCAGAACGGCGCCAAGACCAGTTATTTTCTTTTGTTTGTGAAGGCTTTCAGTTCAGCTCTCACATCACCACAAGCTGAAAATAGCTGATCTAAAAGCTCACAGCGCGACGCAGACACAATGTGCTGTGAGCTTGCAGAGCTGCTCTATTTTCAGCATGGAACACGCAGTAGGACAGGGGTCTCAAACTCATTTAACATAAGTCAAGTAGTTCCAATTTGATCCGTTCAGTGAATAGAGTGGACTAGTTGCTGCAGGAGAGAGCACCAGCCAGGAAGCACCAGGAAAGCAAGGGTTGCTGCTTTCCAGAAAGGCATACTTTTCAATATGCACTAATATATAATAATGCACATATGATCGTTGTAAAAATGTACATCATGGTTTCTTCATAAGAATACAAAAAGAAAGTTCCACAGGTTTACCAAGGTCCAAGGTGTGAGATACTGTTCCAAATTCCAAACTGTTCTGCTCTGCCCTTCATAGAGTAGAGTGCAGGGTCGTTAATTAGGCTGTGTTGCTACATTAACGACCCAACCGTGGCAGTATGGGGGAAGGGCAGCAGTTGAACTGAGCTTACAGAAACTACAGCAGTGAATTGTTCTGACAGGTGAAAGAAAAAAATCTGAGTATCCTATTATTGCATCATACTGATTTTTGCCTCACACAAACATCTATTCTAATCACATAATATAAGTGTATTTAAACTGGCTAAAATAAATATTGATAGAAAATGTTTTGGATGTGATATAGTAGTGATTCTTGTAGCTTGGAGTCACCTCTTAAGAATTCAAGAGGGTGCCCACTGATTATGCCTCGGGCATTTTTAATTATTAACCCCTTAATGTCATATATATATATATATATATATATATATATATATATATATATATATATATATATATATATATATATATATATATATATATATATATATATATATATATATATATATAAATCCATACAAAATAGAGTTGTATGGTATTTAATGCAAGGGCAGTTAAGGCTCAAGGCCTACTGTTTTGGCCAGAGCCTGTGCCAGAGTGTTTGTGACCTGGAAGCAGGTGGTGCTCAGTCCTACAAAGGTGACATCGATAATACTGAATTATAAAGTGGCTGAAAGCAACAACCAAGCCTTCAGTGCGTCCAGGTCCTTTAGACGAGCTATTCACAAATCCACTACATACAGTGGGCTGCTGAAAATATACTGACTTGGAGGACCAATCTGCTCATTAAATCACAGTTTTTCCCACGTGCCATATACATACATATATTTATTGTGGATTTGAAAGTTTGAGTGTTGCAATGATTATGAGTCGGGCTGTGTGCAATAATAGAACGTATTAGGCCTATACTGGGCCTTTAATTATTATTTAATTATTTAATTATTTGCATGATTTGAGTTTTGTTTGCCATGATTACTTTATTTTGCTTTATTTACATAAGTTACTTCCTTTGATTTGGAGTGGTTGATTTGCAGTGTTTGTTTAGTTTTGAGGACTCAGTAAATCTATTACTATTGTTTGCCTATACATCCGCCCTAGAGCATCATGATATATATTGATATGACTTAATATAACCCCCGCTTCCCTTCTGTATTTTAAAGTAGTCTTTCTAATTGTGAATAAACTTTACACTTTTGATACATCAGCCGCTGGTTCTATTCATACGGAGCCCGTACCTACAGTAACAGTATATGGTTCATGCTATGGTTAATGTATTTATAGGATCTCTCACTCCTATATGTGATAGTGGGGTTGTTAAGTCATAATTGACCCAGTGTTTCACTGTCAACAATTAACCAGGAACTGTTGGATGCAGTACAGTGCTTGTGGGCAAAGTAAAAAAAAAAAAAAAAATCACGTAACCATGCATTCATCTCTGGTCCTATGTCAAAGAAGCAGTCTTATGGGTGGTCCGGTAGGCTATAGGAAACAGGTGGTGAATAAATCTTTAGCAGTCTGCTTATCTTCACCATACTGGTATTCTGTGTGGTTTGCCAAGGTTAACTCACTGGGTTTTTCAAGAGGGTTCCCTGCCTTCAATTGTGATGGCATACCCTATTTTTGTGGGCCTGGTCAATGCCCGGCCATCACCCACTCCTGCTTCCAAAATCTTGTTAGCCGAATGTAGTATTACGCAAGTATAGGGCAGTGCCCGATTAGCTGGGCTGTTGCATGCTGGTTATTTCGTTTGGGGCTACACATGCATTGACAGACAGGTCCTCAGCGATAGAACAGAGCTGAAACGGTCACCAAGTACTGAAGTGCAAAACTACCTCCCCAACCTTCCCTCAGCAGCATTCAGCAGCCGATGGAGTAAGGGACAAAGGAACATAAAGCAATTCTTATGAATGAGGGGGGCTTGCAGGCGCCCAGACGGTAACAGTATGTACTATGTACATATAGAGGGTGAGCTCTATCAGCTTGAATGGACTTAACTTTAGGAACACCTGCTTATTATAGATGTGGTCTAGACTGTTCATTTGGGTGCCAAACTCACAAGGGAGTTCTTATCCTTGACGCTAAGATTACCAAACCAGCAGATAATCAAGAAAGTAATAATAGACTCAACATAAGCACCATAGAGCAGTTTCATGATAGTTTTATCCACATTGAACTTAGCCAGTTTCCTCAAACAATGTAGGTGCTGTCAACCTTTTTTGTACAACATGCCAGTGTTGAGGTCAAATTACAATTTCTCATTGATGATTGTGCCAAGGTACTTGTAGCTGGGAACAAGCTCAGTTTGTCTGTTAACAACAGTGCTTTGGGCAGCATATAAGGAGGAATAACAATACCGAGATCTCCATATATTGGCATAAATGTGACAAAGACAGATTAGATCTCAAATATCTGCATACCACAGGGTTGAAACGTATATGGGTTGGCTGTGGTCCTTCAGTGCATGTAACAATGTGATGTTGATGTTCTATCAGTCTGTAATGGCTAGCTCGCTGTTCTTTGCAAATGCACAGGGGGTTACATACATACATATATATACATCTATTATGTTATCTGATGATATCTTGCTTGCAAAGTAATTGGTGTCATTAGTAGTGACATGGTACAGACTCCTACAAAGACTAGTGCTAGGATGAAGACATGGATAATATACATAATACATAGATAATAGATAGCTCTATATATAGCATTTGGCTGCACCTTCATGACAGAACTTGCTTTCCTGACCAACCTGTTATTGTTGATTATGTCTTGGGCAATGTATGTGTGTGTTTGTTTTTGGGGCATAGTGAGGACCGGCGTGGGTTTTTAACCGACAAAGAGAGGACATTTGTATGTATGTATGTATGTACTGTATGTATGTAACTCCCGGTGCATTTGCAAAGAAGAGAGAGCTAGCCATTACACACTGATAGAACATCAGCATCACATTGTTACATACACTGACGGACCACAGCCAACTCAAAGGACAATCTACTCAGGCCCTTAGTTTAGAGGGCATCAGAATTGTTAGTCTAGTCCGATGCAATGCTCCCATAGTGTCGGTCTGTACACCCTTCTTACTTGCATGTGCTCCTTGTTTAGCCATTTAAAGGCCACAAAAAAACACCCTGATCATCCAATCCTACACATACTGAAAATACATATGAAAACTATGTGATGATTAACACTGATAAAACTGAGGAGATCATTGTCGATCCGAGGTCAGATTGTAATTAATATCCATGACCGTAACATCAAACAGGTCTCCTCCTATAAATATGAGGAGATTGATCAAGATGTGAGATGGCACATACATGTATCCTGTAACAAGTAGTGACATGGTACTGACTCCTACAAAGACTAGTGCTAGGATGAAGACATGGATAATATACATAATACTAGGCACATTTGTCACTATATTTAGCTTTTTTTCAGACCAAGCGCCAAAATTAGTGAAAATCTTCTGGTGGAAAATCTGGTGCTTTTGAGTTGGAGCGAAATTGGTTGACAGTCACCAGAGACAAAACCCTTGTTTTTCACCATTTTTACTTCTATGATGATGAGTCCTCCTTCCTTCCTAGAAAGGACCATTGGTAACCAAATGGACCCCTTATAGACCTGTAACTCTTGAGAGCGTAAAATGAAACCAAATGGACCCTACCAAATGGACCCTTACGGTCCATTTGGTTTCATTTTACGCTCTCAAGAGTTAAATTATATTATATCTGAATTACCTAATTTTCAAGAATCGACACATTTAGAAGATGTAGAAGAAATGCTATTCTGACAAACATTTTACCACTTATTTCACCTAAATTAGTCTGAGGGACTAAAATCAACATCAAATGGTGGTCCTTGGCTAAAATGAGGAATAAATAATGGGTCCTGATATGAAAATGGTTGAAACCCACTACTCTAGTGCATTTGGATTTCGGCAGTTGGCAACACTTGGCTTGGATCATCCCTGGGAGCTCCCTGGGGGAACGAGGAAGAGGCCTAACAAGTTGTTGTTGTACGCAATAAAAGGAAATGAAACCATCTCTAGATTCTCTACATCTGTGTCTTTCCACCTCTGGAACGTGCATGTATATTAGTGTTTACATTTATCTGGCTCCATCACAATAGATGCTGATTCTGGAAGGACATGTGAGGGTATAGTGACTTGTAGTAAATTCAACATTTGGCTCTGAAGACGCAAGTAAAAAGTGCTCCAACTTCTCTTGTATTATAATTGTTATATTCAATTTGTCCCACTGCTGAGCATAGGGCCCTTATACAAATAACTGGCTTACACACTAAACCCACAGATGGCTCCATCCCAAAGGTACTTTATGGTAGGTTGAATCTGCTTATACAGTGTATCTACACAAGAGGGGGGGAAAGCAGGCAGCGCAAGTTCAAATTAAATGTTTTTATTCATGTTGAACAAAAGACATGGCTTACAGGTCTATAGATGCAGTAATTTGTTACATAATTACATTTTATCTAAATATTTTCATTATTAACGCTAGTTCAGATAAGCAACACACCAACATAACTGTTAAGAATCTACAGGTTGTGGCCGGTCCTCACTATGCCCCAAAAACAAACAGGAGTGTGTGTGTGTGTGTGTGTGTGTGTGTCCTCACTTTCCTGTTAAAAATATTTTTTAAAAAAGAGGTTTTCAGCTAATCTAAGTGAGTATTTGGGATAAGGGTACCCCCAAGTGTCCAGAATGACCCTTGGTATTTTCGTAAATCAATCAGAAGTGGTGGTCCTCAGTTTATATGGATTTTGGGAGGACCTCACTTTATACCAAAAACAAGGATGTGTGTGTGTGTGTGTGTGTGTGTGTGTGTGTGTGTGTGTGTGTGTGTGTGTGTGTGTGCTTGCTACCCGTGCATGCGTGTGTTTGTGCCTTTGTGTGTGTGTGTGTGTGTGTATGTGTGTGTGTGCGAATTATCAGAGAGTGACAAAGAAATAGACGTTCTTCAGATAGAGAGAGAGAGAGAGAGAGAGAGAGAGAGAGAGAGAGAGAGAAAGAATTAAGGGAGGTGGCGAGTGAGAATAGACAATACTCGGCAGTGATCGGGGAGCCAATCCTCACACGGGTGATTGGGGGGGTGTGTGTGGGGCGGTGGGGGAGGAGGAGGAGCGGCCCCGAGAGTGAGCGATGGAGAAGAGAGCCAACGCAGAGGGTAGGGGAGGAGGGTATAGGGGAGGGTAGGGTGGGATGTGATGGCAGCCAACTGGAGACGGAATAGAGAGAGGTAAGGGAGGTGTTAAGGGAACGTTCCCATGGGTGCTGCATGTCCGAGTGGCAGCCTGCGAGAGAACATACAGCCACCAGGGACGGATTTAGCCAGCCCTACTAGGGTGGGCTGGAATAATGGCAAGGTGGGCAACTCCAAAGTTTTTCATATATGAAGCCCTGGTTTTCAACCTTTTTGACACCAGGGCCCACTATTTATTCAGCATTTGAGTCCAAAACTAAAGATTTCTTTTGCTTTTGTCCACAATGCCAGGCTGGATTTGGGGAAACAAAACAAATCAAAATGGCCATTAATCTTCTACATTCTACAGTTTTGTAGACTTGGGATAATTCACATGATGAATGAATGAATATTTTAACTCTTGAGAGTATAAAATGATGATATTTTTATGTTCTCAAGAGTTACATCTCGTTAAGCAACTTTCCATCATTTAGCCTGGGGACCATCTGGAACTCTCTCAAGGACCACTTAGACTGATATTGCATTTCATTGGGTGGGCAGAATGCACGTTTGGGTGGGCTCTGCCCACCCCTGCCCCCCCTCTAGATCCGGCCCTGACAAACAGCCACTCTGTGTGTGTGTGTGTGTGTGTGTGTGTGTGTGTGTGTGTGTGTGTGTGTGTGTGTGTGTGTGTGTGTGTGTGTGTGTGTGTGTGTGTGTGTGTGTGTGTGTGTGTGTGTGTGTGTGAGAGAGAGAGAGAGAGACAGTGACCCTGTAGGCTGGAGCCTGCATGTGGAGGGTACTGCATGGGCAGGACATGCGTGAGGTGCAAGAGGGGACAGCCTCCTCTTTGGACGGTTGGGGTGGGAGGGGGTTTGTGTGCATGGTGGGATGGGGTGGGGGCATTAACTAAGCGTGAAATTAAAGCTGCCATGCCGCAGGACCCCCCCCCCCCCCCCCCATACTGTACTGATACCCTCCTACCCCCCTGAGGCCTGCCAGTATGGGGAGTATAGGAAGTGGTGGTGGAGGTGTGCTGGTAATAGAGCCTGTCGTATTACTGTAATGATGTGTGGAACAAGGAGAGGAGAGGAGGGGAGATTACAACGCTTCTCTGACAGTAACTTTCGTCATGAACATCGAGGTCTACTGCGTGTGTGCGTGCGTGGCGTGTGCGTGCGCTATACAGTAGAGGTGCGTTTTTTTTACCCTCAGTGACTGAACGTTGTCGATCACACCGTCGCACCACCACCACCCGCATACCAATGTGTTTGAAGAGAACTTCTTCTTTGGCTGGCGGTATGAAGCGGCGTGTCTGTAAACACATTATTTACTCCGACCGTCCGGCCGTCCTTTCCACAGGTGACACTGATGTGTGATAGTGTGAGATTGCATGAGGTATTTTATACATGACTCAGCCTCCCTGGGAAAAGATTACGCCGCGGTGCTGGAAAGGAGGGTCCGGCCAGCCGATAGGCGAATGTCAGATTAAAGAGGAGCACTGTGTGCACTCCGTCCCGGTTGTGGAACGACCGGCGCTTTACGCTTTGCTGCACTTCACCGATCTTGTTTGTGATATTCATGGACAGGATCTTGAGGCATAGTAGTGGCGGAAAGGCTAGCAGGGGCGGATGTAACACTTCCCAATTGGGGGGGGGGCAGGAGAAAATGTTATGGGGGCGGCTTCATGAAGCCGCCTGTGAAGCCGCCTGTGAAGCCGATGAAGCGATGAAGTCGCACCCATACCATTTAGGTATGGGTGCGACTTTTATTAGGCAATTAAGCATCAATAACAACGTCAGTTGTTGTTGAAGTTGCAACAGAAACGCAGCATGCATAAAGCTAAAGGCCTGACTCAGAGAGTTTTCTGTTTGAATGTTGAAATGGTGATGGTTTAGTGGTGCGACAGTTGTAGTTAGTTAGTAGCAGTAGTAGTGTTTCAAATCTTTTAATTTTTTTAAAAATAAGCACTTTAATTTGAAATATCTTGGGTTGTTTTGCATGCCATTATGTGTGGTGGGGCAGTCTGGGCATTTAGGGGGGCATTGCCCCCCTCATGCCCATGCCTAGATCTGAAGACCTGAAGGCTATACGGTTCGGTGAGCTATATAGGTTGCTTCACTGCTTTTTGCAGATGACGCAGCCCAGGTGGCACGCACCACCGGTCCGAGACCTTTCGGCTCTCACTGGACCCGGTCGCAGTCGAGTGTGCTACACAGCTGAGATGAGGATCGGCATCTGCAAGTCGCAGGCCTTGAATTCTCAGCAGGGAAGCCATGGATTGTGCAGTACACACATAGGGAATGAGACTTTCATGCCCCTGGTGAAAGAGTTTAAGTGTCTCGGGGTGAAGTTCACGAGCGAGGACAGAGCAAGAGATCAGCCGGAGAATTGGAGCAGCAGGGGCCACTATGGCAGTCACTGTGCCACGCTGACAAAAAGACAGCTGAGCCAGAAGGCAAAGCTCTCTGTATACAGAGTAATCTTTGTTCCCATTCTGAAGTGCGGGGTCATGACCGAAAGAATAAGGTCACGGATACAAGCGGCCAAAATGAGCTTTTTCAGATGGGTGGCTGCTATCTCCCTTAGGAATACAGAGGACTTCAGCTACGCAAAAGGGAGAGAAGAAGAGCCACTGCTTCTTCCCTGGAAAGGAGCCAGCTTAGGTGGTTTGTGTATCTAGCACGGATGCTTCCCCATCGTTACCCTTGGGAGGTCCCACAGCAGCATGTCCCACTGGGAAGAGACTCCGGGGAAGACCAATGGCCAAATGAGGGGCAGTGTTGCCAACTGCCAAAATCCAAAATGCACATGGGAGCAACACGAAACAAATTAAAAAGTTTGAATTTCATGTTATGTCCCCTTTAATGTAGGTGTTCGGCTGTTGTTCAGGTATTGGCCCAGAACATTCACACACTATAAACTAGAACGCGTCCTCTGCTGAAACTCATTCAAACTATTATGAGCAGCGGGAGACTACCTGAGCAGCATCTTGGGAGCAGTTGGTGTTCAGTGTATTGCTCAAGGACACTTAGGCTTGAACCCCACTGGGCACGCAAGCACAGACACAGCTATTTTTTTGCCCCCCACTCTCCTAATGAAAGATCGTCCTCGCCAGGGCTGGATGTAACATTTTCATCCTCTCAGCTTCATCGCATGTGCCGCTTCACGCCACGGGCGATGAACCCACACCAATATTATTTTCAGTTACAGGACTTACAGTATATTAGCCATAATATAGGCCTATTATATAGCCTAATATTATATTAGGCTTATATTATAATAACATCAGTTGTTGAAGTTGCAACAGACACGCAGCATGCATAAAGCTAAAGGTCAGACTGAGAGTTTTCTGTTTTGAATGATGAAATGCTGTTGGTTTAGTGATGCCACAACTGTAGTTAGTTAGGAGTGTAGTGTTTCAAATCATTTTAAATATAAGCACTTTAATTTGAAATATCTTTGAAAGTTGGGTTGTTTGCATGACATCATGTTTGGTGGGGCAGTCAGAGCGGCATTGCCCCCCATACCCATGCCTAGATCCGGCCCTGTTTCCTCGCACAGAATGAGACACAGACTGAAACCCATTGAAACACATTGAGCAGACATCCTGCAGCTCATTTAATCTCTGGGGGGGCTGAAACTTTATTATTATTATTTTTATTTATTTTCATCATTTATTTTTTTGGTTCATCCAAAAAAATGTGCTTCATAATTGAGAGGCACGTACATTTTATTTTTCTATTTTAAATACTCAAATGTATATGTTCGCATTGGTTTATTATATTATAATTGACTAAATTGATGAATCCAATCCAATCTCCATCAGTGTAGCAGTGTGTGTATACAAGAGAAAATGGTGTGGGTGCAACTTCAGCGCCTGTGTCGCTTTGCGCCACGGGCAATGAAGCTCCACCCATACTATTTTCCTTTACAGAACTTTTATTAGGCAAGTCTAGCATCAAATATAGCATCAGTTGAAGTTGCAACAGACACGCAGCATGCGTAAAGCTAAAGGTCTGACTAAGAGAGTTTTCTGTTTTCAATGATCAAATGCTGTTGGTTTAGTGGTGACACAACTGTAGTTTCAAATCATTTTAAATATAAGCACTTTAATTTGAAATATCTTGGGTTGTTTTGTATGCCATCGTGTTTGGTGGGGCAGACTGGGCATTTAGGGGGACCTTACCCCCCCCCCATGCCTATGCCTAGATCCGCCCCTGCCTTCTTTAGGTTAAAGTAGGCCCTACCCTCCCATCTGAATGTTTGTTTCCTCTCGCTCATTGAAGCGCATTTACCAGATGTCCCACTGGTCATTTATTGACCGGGGGCAGGATGAAAATGATATGCAGGCAAATGCAGGGGCACCCGCTGGCTAAGTGGTGCAGAGACGCATGCCACATAGGCTTTGGCCTGACAGTGTGTCGCGTGTTCGAGTTCCGTTCATGACGACATTTGCTGCATGTTTCTCCCCTTGAATTCTGTCTCACCCTCTTTCCTGTCTATCTTCACTTGATACTATCAACAAAGCATCAAGTGTCAGTGATCAGTGCTGAAACAATTGATTATTTTTTATTTTATTAAGTTTGAGCAATTGTTTTTCTATTAATCAAATAGTAATTGAGAAGGACTCTGTTATAGTGTGTACAGGTATATAACATATCCACAATTTGATATGAACATTGTGCACCCCCAACTCCACCCTCATGCCCCCCACTCATATCTCTACCCCCAACTTCATACCCCCCCACTCCCATAACCTCCAACCTCGTATATATATCAGATCAATAGCATATTATTTGCCCACTTTCATCACAGTTTGTAATTACAGGTCCAATACAATACAGTCCTGCATTGTTTGCTAGCAGAGGTACAGCATGTGTACTGTATGTAAGTGACAAATCACTGCTAAAATATTTTCTGTGGAAAATATCCCCCCAAAAAATGGAGTCGTATTATATTTGGGGGCTATATTATTTGACATTCAATGTTCTTTTTCCACAAATAATTCTGGAAAAATGGGGGTTGTATTATAACCGGAGTCATCTTATATTCAACAAACAATACAGTACTTCTGCATTTCTTGCTTGCTTTTGCTTGCTTACTTACTTTTATTTTTTAAAAGTCTGTCATTAATTATTATTTGTGTTTTTAATACAGCAAATAAATACACCGCCCTGTATAAATGTGTATCATTTCTGACCCACTTTGTGTATTAGTGTGGGGGTCAGAGTCATACAGATACAGTACATACAATATCAAAACATTCCAAAATTTCATGTCATACAGACTGATCTCCTAGACTAGTCACATGAAGACCTAGATTCACATGGATGCTACACCATTATTCAACACCATATTGTATTGCTACACCTTTGAATGCTGATAGAAACACAGAAGCATGTTATTTGAACGTGTATTTGAACGTTATGTTGAACATTGCGTGGATACAATTTGTATTGTGTTGTGCAGTGTGTTTTTATCCACTATCACGGCTAACCTAACCCAGAAATAAGGATCCCATGCAGCACACGTCTCACTGCCCCACACATCCTTAAATCTCCATTAATTTCCTCCTCAGCCTCCAATGAATCTCAAACACTGTCGCAACTCATCCTCGGCGCTCTGATCTCATCCAGTTTCTGCTTTGACTGCGGCGGGGCTTGATTTGGAGGACTGGAGCCACATTTCATGCAACGTACGTGACAAGCATCATTCACTTGATTGAAGGTGTCGCGCACACCAAAAATAGCACATGCATCCAAATGCTTGCTCAAGAACTTGTACACAATGAGCCGATATCTGTGGTGGGTGGTACCGTAGTAGCAGGGGCGGATGTAGCATTTCCCAGTGCGGGGGGGGGGGGGGGGGGGGGGGCAGGAGAAAATGGCATGGGGACGGCTTCATCGCTTGTGGCGTGAACAGGACTTATATTATAGGCAATCAATTGTTGTTGACATCAATTGTTGTTGAAGTTGCAACAGACACGCAGCATGCATAATGCTAAAGGTCTGACTCAGAGAGTTTTCTGTTTTCAGTGATGAAATGCTGTTGGTTTAGTGGTGCCACAACTGTAGTTAGTTAGTAGCAGTAGCAGTAGCAGTGTTTCAAATCATTTTAATTATAAGTACTTTAATTTGAAATATCTTTGAAATTTGGGTTGTTTGCATGCCATCATGTTTGGTGGGGCAGACTGGGCATTTAGGGGGGCATTGCTTCCCCTATGCCCATGCTTAGATCCGCCCCTGCATAGTAGTGTGCGCAACAAACAAAAAAAAGACAAAAATCAGGCATCGCTGTCAAAAGGAGCTTTGGGATATACGGCGGTAATGGCGGTCAGCTAATAACCCCAGTGTGGGGTCTGGGCAGAGCAGTGGCGGCACATCAACGGGGGCCGGGCTCAGTGCTGCCTGTCAGGAACCATTTACCACCGGCAGCTCTGCGCCTAATGGAACATCTGAGTCAATAAAAACAATCATCACCGCCAATCCCACTGAAAGCAAGGAAATCATTTTAGCTGGTCAAGGAAAACACGCCCGAGGTGCTTGAATCTATCTGTCCACGGAGCGCCTTGACGCGCACTCGCATGGACAATCTATTACGGCTCCACAATCCTTTTGTTTTTGCTGTGAATACATTGACGACTTGCGGTGTTGATTCTTCGCAGCTGTCACGTCCAGTCACGTCCCGTTTTATTTATGTGAGGGGGGGACTGACCGAGGTTGATAAAATACTACAATGTTACATAAAATATACAAAAAATACACATTTATAAACACAGATCAATGGAATAGAAGTTGACATCATAAAAAGTACAACAATGTTACACAAAATACACATTTATAAACAAAGATCAATGAAATAGATCATATAAAGTACAACAATGTTACACAAAATATACAAAAAATAAACATTTATAAACAAAGATCAATGGAATTATAGAACAGCGGGTTTCAACCCTTTTCAGAACAGGGAGGAGGATTTTCTAGTTTTTGTCTACAATAGAAAAAAATCTTCTACATTTTCTAAATGATAGAACTGTAGATTCTTGAACATTATAGGCAAATAAGCCATAAGTGTCCATTGGGTTTCATTTTACGATCTCAGGAGTTACAGATCTATAAGGGTCCATTTGGTTACTGGACCACGGACGGTCCCCGAATCGCAGTGATGGGCAAGTTACTGGGAAAATGTAGTAACCTACACTACTTGCTACTCTCGATAAAATGTACCTAAGCTACACTACAAGCTATCCCCAGAAAATTGTAGCAAGCCACACTACAAGCTACATGACAAAAGTAGCTTGATGTAGCTTGCTACATCAACACTACATAATATAAATATATATCTCAACTTAATGTACAACTTTGTAAATAATACTCATAATAATAAAATAATATTAATACATGTGTATTATGTACATTAGAGGGATGTATATTTGAGGTTTTCTACCCATTAAAGTGGGTGGAATTTGAAAATGTGTGTGGGAAAATGTAGTAAGCTACAATCTTTGTTACTCAAAATAAGTAGTGTAGCTTCACTACAAGCTACTCGAAACAAGTAGTGTAGCTTCACTACAAGCTATTCCCAGAACAAATGTAGTAAGCTACACTACAAGTTACAGGAAAATGTAGTTAAGTTTAGCTACTTGTAACAAGCTACTGCCCATCACTGCCGAATCATCTGTTGAAAACCCCTGAAATATAACATCATATAGAAAGTACAACAATCTTACACAAAATATACCGAAAATACAGTACACATTTATGAACAAAGATCAATGAAATAGAACATCATAGGGATAGAGGTTTAAAGGCACAAGAGTCAAAGCATTACTTCATAGAGTAATCTATCTGTCTTTCTGACAGACAGACAGACAGACAGACAGACAGACAGACAGACAGACAGACAGACAGACAGACAGACAGACAGACAGACAGACAGACAGACAGACAGACATGTAACACAAAAGCATGGACAACAGCCTCTCGAATGGAACGTAGAGCTTTTGGAATTGCACAAGGATCCCCCGCTGCTTTATTTCAATTCCAGGGCAATGGCCACTAGTGCATGTTGGCGCTTCTTTGGTGGCGAGGACACACACACACACACACACACACACACACACACACACACACACACACACACACACACACACACACACACACACACACACACACACACACACACACACACACAGAAATCCATGTGACGTACTCTAAATAGAGTACAGACTAGTCAGACATGATCACTAGCAATGTTTTTTCATGCGCTGCCTGCCTGTGTGTGGACTTAATGAACTGCTCTCAGCATCCATTCAATACCCCCTTCAACCAGGACCTGCAACATGCGTCTGAAAGGTCAATAGCTGGACAGTGTCTTTGAGTGGCTTTCTTCCTCTCACTCTCTAAGACCCCCTTAGGCTAATGGTGTTCAATGGAGAGCCCCCTCCCCTCAGCAGCATCACATTCCCCCAGGGGTCGTTCCCAGATATCCGCCCATGATACCTAATCTGAGACCATTAGCTGCTCCTCCCAGCCATGGAAAAAAAAACAGAAGAAAACACAGCTCTCCGGCATCCAAGGAATTAAAAATTAACCAGCTAATATCCATTTGTCTGATGGCTCGCTCCGCCGCGGTTGAAACTGCAGATTCCCCCTGTGGTGGTCTGTGAGGGATGACTCGCGGAACCTAATCTGCCGGGGGAAACGCTGACAGCAATGGCAGGAAGGGGCAGGGGAGAGGGAGCCTGTCCGTCACATCCATCAACAACACTCAGCTTATACCCTGAGAACAGCTGGCTTAGCTCACAGACAGACAGACAGACAGACACTGAAAGTGAGAGATGCACACAGCTGCACATGTGCGCCCGCACGCGCGCGCACACACACACACACACACACACACACACACACACACACACACACACACACACACACACACACACACACACACACACACACACACGGTAAGGGTATACAACATCCTATGTCACGTTGCTGCACTGAACTATAGGTCTCAGGGGCGGATCTAGGCATGGGCATGGGGGGGGCAATGCCCCCCTAAATGCCCAGCCTGCCCCACCAAACACGGTGGCATGCAAAGCAACTCAAGATACAATCTTTCTAATTAAAGTGCTTATACTTGAATGATTGAAACAATACTACTGTTAATAACTTACTACAGTTGTGGCAGCACTAAACCAACAGAATTTCATCATTGAAAACAGAAAACTCTTTGAGTCAGACCTTTAACTATATGCATGTGGCGTGAAGCAACCCAGGCGATGAAGCTGCCCCCATACCATTTTCTCCTGCCCCCCCAATCAGGAAATGTTATATCCGCCCCGGATAGCTCTTGGTGTTTTGAGTCCAATGTTGATGGGTGTAGTTACCTAGTACTGTGTGTGCCTGCACGCGTGCATGAGT
This sequence comes from Benthosema pterotum, assembly GCA_039105355.1. NCBI lineage: Eukaryota > Metazoa > Chordata > Actinopteri > Myctophiformes > Myctophidae > Benthosema > Benthosema pterotum. The sequence goes on from CM076976.1 coordinate 25,996,016, forward strand.
GTGGATAGGGGGGGCATTGGGGTGTGTTTACTGTTTACAAAGCCTTCTGAGCAGTGGATTTAATTCAGTGAAATACCAGGATGGGAGGAGCTCACTCCGTCTTCTTACTGACATGACATCCATCCCATCCGCAGTCTCCACTGACATGTTCTTTTTCTTTCTTCTTTTTTTTTTTTTTTACCTGTGCCTTCATCCTTGGTTGGGTTGGAAATCCTTTTGTGCAGCTAGCGCGTGAGACCTGTGGTGTGAAGGTTGGCCACAGGGGCGGATCTACTATCTAGGCATGGGCATGGGGAGGCAATGCCCCCTAAATGCCCAGTCTGCCCCACCAAACACTATGGCATGCAACCCAAGATAGTACTTATATTTAAAATGATTTGAGACACTACTGCTACTAACTACAGTTGTGGCACCAGTAAACCAACAGCATTTCATCATTGAAAACAGAAAACTCTCTGAGTCAGACCTTTAGTTTTATGCATGCTGCGGGTCTGTTGCAACTTCAACAACAGCTGATGTTATTATTGATGCTTTACTTGCCCAATAAAAGTATTTTAACCAAAAATGGTACTGTATGGGACGGGCGGCTTCATTCGTGCCACGGGCGATGAAGTCGCCCCCATACAAATCCCCCCCCATTGGGAAATTTTACATCCGCCCCTAGTTGACCAATGGGCTCTCAGCTCCAAAAAAGTAGACCTGTAGATAGGCATACTAAGCCTAGCTTTTGTTTTACATTTACTTCCAAACTTCTGTGCAGCTTTATTAACAGTGCAAGCCTATGTGGAAAACAAGCACAAACATAAATAAAAAGTACTGGCCAAAAGCAAAGGTTCCCCCCACAAAAAAAAGAAAAGAAAGAAAGAAAAAATAAATAAACACTTAAAGTAAATTAAGAAATTAAGTAAGTCAGAGTTAATTAAGGGGGAAAAACAACAAACCAAGGCAGTTCTCTTTATAAGAACAAATTGCTATCGTATTTGCAGATGATGAAAAGCTTCTTTTTTTTTTACTGCGGGTGCTTCAGCAAAACACACAATGTACCACCTCTCCTCCCTTACAACAAAGCTGTGTTAAAGCCCTTGGCACTGTCCTCCATGTTGCAGAATGTAAAGCAATTTATGCTCTTTGTCGCCACCTCTATACTCTCCCGGCTCCCTGGTCCTCAAGGGGCTCGTCAACTTGCTGGCAACAGCGCTTCTCTCTCTCCTTTTACCGCTGAGTGGCTAACTACTCAAACCACAAAAAAATGGAAACGGAAAAAAACAAAGTGAGGAGGAAGGTTTTCTTCCTCATCACAGGCTTGTTCATACTCATCCCTGTACTGGAATTTTCTGCCTTTGATACAGTAGGCCTATATATTTATATATTTATTTTTAATAACTGAAGGCTCTGTCCCAAGGTTGCCAACTCACTGAGTTTTTGCAGCCTTCATCTCATTCCAGAGCCTCTCTCACGGTCTCTCTCTCTCTCTCTGTCTCACTGTCTCTCTCTCTTTCTCTCCACATGCATGCACACATGTGCACGCACACACACGCCCCCATCCATGCTCATCTCTTTGTATTCTCTCTTTTTTAAATATTTAAACCATTATATACCATTTTCTTGAAAATGCTATTTGAGCCTTTTGAAGAGCAAAGAAATCTTCTATGACTAACGCATTTCTCTCACTACTTTAGAGGCAAGCTTGTGACCATGTATAATGCTTTTTCCACGTAACACGTCATATTATATAATGTCCACTTTTAAAAGGGATTGACATGTTATCTCTATGAATAGTGATAATATAATGATAATAGACAACTTTTATTAATATTACAGACAGGCTCCCACACATGAAAGCAAAGATTCTTATCATATATGCCACCAAGTGCTGCTCCATTCAAGGCACTTATTGGGGGATAATTCTGAACCACAAATTGTGCCTATTATGATGTTATTGTAGAACAGGGATGTCAAACTCAAATACATAGCGGGCTAGCAAAAACCAGTCGAAGGCCAGAGCCGCTGAACTCACTGGTTTACAAAGATGTCCCTGGCAAACAGCAAAAAAAAGTTAATTTCATTCAAAACGCAATGCCCCTTAATAGCAGGAAAAACTGAAAATGCATTATTAAAGCTCAGTTTCAGGTTCTGTGATCCTCACATAGTAAAATGAAAAGTAAATCGTTTGAGATGAGAAAGTAAAACAATGAGTTGCATTCATTTCTTATCACATATTAGAGGGCCAGTTCTAACAGTATTTACTATGTGTGTTGTATACTGTAATGTAGATAACAGCCACCATGTTCACAAATCTGTAGGCCTTCATAATCAGTGGAAAGGCTCCAGTATTTGTTTGTTAACAAGGCATGATGTTCTAGTTTCTGTCTTTTTTATAGATGTTAATACAATATTATGTTCAAATATCTTGACCTAGCAGTGCAAATCTTCTGTGTAGACAGTATGGAAAATTCACATAGTTTTGAAAATAAAGTCTTAAGAGCATAATTTATATTAATTTCACCTGATCTTCGCATCATGGAAAAATAATTTGACCTAATCTTCACAAGTTCACATCATGGAAAATACCAAGACATGTTTTCATACCTGTCACATGCAGTATTGTGCCTGCACTGTAACTTATGCTTGTTGGAATCGATGTTGCCAAGATTCACAGTTGAGATCATATGTCATAACTGCAATCATTAACATGTTGGTTAATGATCTAACTATGTCTGTGTGTTTTCATCATTAACTTCCTTTATTTATTAACTGCCTCTTGTGCTGACATTGTGCTAGAGTTATGACATGCTAGTGCCATATTCTATTATTACATAATGAAGACACGCTCTCCTTTGTATTCGCTGCAGCTCTTTTGTGTGCTTGATATTTCAGTCCAAAGTCCTCAAGGTGAGTCCCTTCAAATTCAAGTTTTTGCACCGTTAACAGGTTAACGTATCCCTACAAGCTTTTACCTTTTGAAAATGAACATGTACAGTAAAATAACAACAATACAACAATATAGCATAAAACATACATACATACATACATACATACATACATACATACATACATACATACATACATACATACATACATACATACATACATACATACATACATACATACATACATACATACATACATACATACATACATACATACATACATACATACATACATACTGTACATACATACATACATACATACATACATACATACATACATACATACATACATACATACATACATACATACATACATACATACATACATACATTCATACATACATACATACATACTGTACATACATACATACATACATACATACATACATACATACCATATCAGACGAGCAGACATCAACACAACTCTATACACACACTTCCAAACCCATCCTGTCACTAACCTCATCATTTCAGGTCTGGAATGTGGAGTCCGATGGACCAGTGGACAGCGGAAACTTATGGAACATAAATGGATTAAAAAACTAAAAACCGTAACACCAACTGGTCTAAATGAAAGGAGATAATTATGATAATAATCAATGACACTGCTTGCACTTTTATCCAAGAGATGGCATTTTAACCTTTTTATCCCTTCTGTTTTAATAAAATCAAATCAATGTCTTGAGGTGACCCTTGACTGTCTTTTATCAAGTTGTTTTTAGAGTATTTTATTTTTCACAGTATTTTATCATTTACAGTAGCTTGTCATTGGGTATGCGGTCTACTATAATTTAGACTCAGGGGGTGGACGCCTCTGCCTTGCACAGTCCCCAGTGAATGGCCGGGTGGCCATTCACTGGTAAACTTAATTCAATCACTACACCTTAAAGACATACATACATACATACATACATACATACATACATACATACATACATACATACATACATACATACATACATACATACATACATACATACATACATACATACATACATACATACATACATACATACATAGGGGTTTTATCAATTTTATCCAATGCATTTTACAGGTTTTTAGCAGGCAGTATGCCATCTAGTGGGCAAATGTTGAAACAGTTTTTAGAACCCTCTTTTAGGCCAGGGCAGCAGAGCATGATTTTTGCCTTTTTAAACATCACCATTTTAATTCAATACATACATACATGTGTGTATGTATGGGTATGGGTGTAACGTATTGTACAACAACTAAAGTCTCTGTAATATGTTATGTTGTACTATTACTACTGAACAATACACAAATTGGCTTTTTGGCCTCAACCTCTCTAGGTCTTGGCCTCGATGTTGATCATCTTGACCAAGTCCGTGGTTGTCTCGGTCTTGTTTTGGTCTCGACGCCCCTAGGTCTTGGTCTCGATTTAGGTGGTCTTGACGACACACTAATACATACTATGATACGGTATGTACAAACATCACTGAGTCCTATGGAGACATCAAATTTCTCTTTTGGATCTGGAGCTAAAGACCCCCCCCCCCCCCACACACACACACACACACACACACACACAGTACATAAAGCCTGGTGCAATTTCACGTAAGTCCGTCTATTTCAGTCAAAATGGCTGACATACAGCGTACTCTGACCTCCAAAACAAACTCATTTTTAAACCTCAAGTGAAATATAGCAACCATGAGGTAAGAGCTCCGGCATTACTGCTTTATGTGTTGTAGACTTATAGGAAAGGCAGAAGAAAGAGAAACAGCCTCAGGTTAGATTTGAACCCGGAGCCTCTGCTGGACAGGCAGAGCCTTATTTATGTGTTATGTGCTCTTACCAGGTGAGTCCCCTGCAGGTTTCTCCTGACTACAGACTACTGTTATTCAGGAATGTCTTCATCTATATAAGATGAGCAGCCACTATAGTGGTATACGCATGTCCCTAGCACTGCATAGGGGGCACAGTGCCACGGTAGTAGTGCTGTCGCCTCACAGCTAGAAGGTCCTGTGTTCAATTCCCGCTAGGGAGCTGTGGGTGCTGGCGGCGTGTCTCCTCCTCCGTGTCATCAGTGCCCATACCCAGGGCAGGGTTGGCGAAAGCCTTTCTGTGTGGGGTTTGCATGTTCTCCCCGAGTCCCCTAGGATAGGTACCCTCACAAAAACAGGTAGTAATCAAGATCTCTAGACTGCCTCCCCTGGCGAGGTAGGGCATCTGATGGAGGGGAAAGAAATTGGTTGCAATAAAGTGTTCTTTTCATGTTCTGTGTCTGTTAAGCAGAGATACAGTAACTCCCCCCTGTCAAGTGACAGGAAGGCAGCTTGGACTCCTCATGCATTGAAGGAAGCATGAGGCCAGTCTGCTTCCTCCCCAGATTGGCGGAGGGTGTGTGGAGCCCAGGATCACATTTGTGCAAACAAATCAATTGGCTCCATATGGGAACTGGCTTGGCTCAGTCTCTTTCGTGTCTAATTACTGTACCCTATCAATATAGACAAAGTCACAAAAAAGGAGGAACAAAGGAGGCCATATGCCAATATATGGGCTGATATACTGATAACATCAATGATTCAACATGTGGCTTTGTGTGTTTTTATTCTACTCTTAGATATATCCTTCCTATTTTTCTCATATTGTTGTATAATTATTTCCCTTGCAATCAATCCCCTTTATTGTCACAATTATTATAGGTAACCCTGAGGTGAAGCTCTTGTTTATGCAGCCTTTCACATTTGGAGCTCATGGAGCAAAGAGGAAAATAATTAGCAGTAAAGAGGTGAAGGGGAAAAAAGAAAGAAAGAATCACACCCATGCAAAGTGAGGGGTGCAGTGCTCTTCTCATTGCGCATCATACAGTATGAGTCATGATGACCTTTTTCTGCATGTCTCTCCCCTTTTCTCTCCCCTTTTCTCCCTCTTTGCTGGCAATCTTCACTTGATACAATCAATAAAGGCAAAAAGTAACAAACAAACAAAAATCGTATCTACCCGTACATAGAAGATGAAGAAGAAAAAGAAAAAGAAGAAGAAAAATCAGCAATAAAGTTGCCCTAGTGTGGGGTCATCATAACATACAGTACATATATATATATATATATATATATATATATATATATATATATATATATATATATATATATATATATATATATATATATATATATATATATATATACATCATAGATAAATAGATACTGTATAGCTGACTGATGCCACAGGCTGACCACATGAAGGTCAAGATCAGTGGAGCCAATAGAACCTTTCTGTTGATCCTGAGATCCATGCGATTGGACGGTTACGGTGTGGTTCTACAGGAGGCTAACTGTCTGGCTGTGCCTCGAGCTAATCTCACAAACCACAGGACCGATAAGTGGCAAGTTTCTTTTGCACACTGTTTTAGCAGATGTTCGACCAATCTGTGAACTAAATCGGATTTGTTACCAATACATTTCTTCAACATGTTTCTAATGGCGCCTAAAAACGTGTTCGATGTTGTACTAAAATGTTGAAATTTCACACTCTCATAAAAACCTCATCTAACAGGTCAAAGTTGGGATACCATTCAACTTATTGGCCAAACATGTAAAATTTCATCATGGTTTATCAGTATGTGATATGTCTAACTAGAAAGAAAGACAAGAAAAAAAAGACACACACACACACACACACACACACACACACGCACGCACGCACGCACGCACGCACGCACGCACGCACGCACGCACGCACACACACACACACACACACACACACACACACACAGGTACAGTGAATGATACCTCGACTTGACCTTGACCTGTTTTTATGAGGTTTCCCACGGGTGTTGGACTTCAACATTTTAGTACATGTTATTAGACACCATTAAAAACACAATGTTGAAGAAGTTTCTTGGTCTTTCTTGAACGATTTAGTTCTCAGATATTCATAACTTTCCCGAACTATCTGGGCCATGTGGACCACAGAAATATACCTACCATACTTAATAGATAAAAAAAGAAAGAAAAGAATAATAATATCTATTTTGGGTGATAAAAGTAATTCACAATAAACTCAAATATATCTATCAGTCCTACACTTATGTTGACTCACAAATCACAATTGATTTATACTTTTTGATGGAAGTCAATGAGGCCCTGATTTGGCGGAAGCTTTGGAGTCCATACGCCCTAAATATGTCACACAAACATGACTGACGTCATTGATGACTGATGACACACACTGGCCACATGATGTATGAGATCCACACAGGAGCAACGTCCCATGTGGATGCCGACAGCCACATGATTCAACTCTAATTGTTTCTGCAGAAAAAACAGAAAACAGTACATCTCTAGCATTCAGATACTGACTTGTGAATCTAGGTTTAATATTACAGTATGGTCAATTCCAGCAATGTGAGATGTCTTGAGGCATATCATATAGTCAATTTACATTATTATTCCATAATTTATCCAAATAACAAGGAGCATGAAATTGCTTAACTGTTGGCATTTACTACAGCTACCGGTACATGAAAATACAAGTTGTTCATCATCTGGAAAATATGATGAGGATGTTTTCCGTATTTATGTGTAAATTTCTAAACTACATACCAAAATTCATTTAATCACATACATCTTTCCATACCGCTGCTAGCTAGTACTGACACAGGCATATTTCTTCTGTTCACTGTTCAGGTGGATGATGAATTCACTCACTTGTAACTTGGCTGTCTCTAGGTAACCTCAGTCATAATTAATGTGCAGTTCTAGTACAGCCACTGTGAATTGGTGACGATAATATCACCATTATATAAAAAAACATAGTGCTGTCCAAATAGTTTGGGAAATTACACATAAACTTGCATACTGTATGCGATAGCTGTAGATGCTGTTATGCAAAGCAAATTACATTAGCATAGGTGCATACAGTACCCTGTTAGCGTAGGTGTAAATCCCTACAGTATCTCTGGCAGCTTTAGAACCATAATCTACCGACGGAGCAGGAATAAAAATTATATGAAATGATACAGATCCACCCCCCGGAACACACATGCGCACACAGAGGCATGCAGGCGCACATACAGTGTACCCCCCCATTTTCTTATCACTCTCCTCCCAACTAGCCTTTCTGTGTCCTTTGTAAGGTTGTTTGTAGGTCATCTGGATTGTAAACATGAGATGTCTGACTGTAGCAGAAGAAAGGGCTTCGTGTTGGTCACCAGAGATAGGGAATAGAATAATGGCCACATTATTGAGCAACCAAAAACTGATTCTTCTGTCTGGAAGCTGCATATTGATGGTTACTGTTCATACCCCTCCTGTGCATGCAAAGGCCTTGAAGTGACCTCTTGTTTGGCTGCACCATTGTGTGCTGATCAAGGTTACTGTATTATTCCCTGTATTATTCAGAAATGTGTGTTCCTGTTTCTGTGTGTATTAAAACACTTCACTTGTGGGAGTATGTGACTGTGAATACTTAATAGAATTTGCATGTCTGCATGGCTGCCCAATGCGTGGGAGACATTAATTGTCTTGGTAAAAAGCCAGCAGATGCAGACAATGATCACTATTAGGTTATTAGGGTGGTATTAGCCGGGTTCTGCCAAGTTAATGATTGATAATGATAAGGTTAGAGGGTGGAGCAAATGGGCTGTCAGAATCCTAAAGATTGTCCAGCTCCTCATTACCGGGGACACGGAAACCTCTGACAGTGTTTTGTGTCCTGCAAGTTCAAGTGAGTCGCTTGAGTGCTCAAGCACTAACAGCCAAGCTGCACTGTAAGCACAAGCCCTCTCTCTCTCTCTCTCTCTCTCTCTCTCTGCATCACCACTCCCATACAGTAAGTAAGTAACACTAGAGCAGGGGTCGGCAACCTTTCATATCTAAAGAGCCAATTTGGACCAAAACATTAATACAAACTCTGTCTGGAGCCGCAAATACTATTTGAGACTACACTGCTATATTAGGCCATGGCTACACAAGGAAAATATCTGTTCTTTTCCTCCTCCGTTGAAAAAAAAAAATCAAATCCTGTCCATACGACAAAGATATCCGTGTCCACACATAAAACCCAAAACTGACATTTTGGGTTCCAACACGTATGCCAGGCCAGTAGGTGGCGATAAGAAATATTTGGCACAAGACATAAATGCCAAATAAACTCTCCACGTAACCTGGTAGTAGTAAGCGACTGTTATTTGGAGTTATTGAATTGAATTGAATATTGGAGGTATATGGAGGAAATGTGAACTGCACAAATCATCACCCTCCCTGAACTAAAAAACTTTAAATGTCCCCTGTCAGCAGTGAGATTCGAACTCGCGGCAAAAATTAACTCTGGTTCACAGTCCAAGTCCTACCACGATGAGCTATTGAGACAGATAAAAGCTTGGGATTCCGGGAGGTAGACTACTTTAAAGACAGGGTATCATGCTAATATCAACTTTTTCTCATTTTAACTATGACAAAGTTGTGATAACATTCGAAAATGCAAACATATGGCTATATAAAGCCGTTTCAATGCTGTTTCCAGTCGGAGGACACTCTTCTGAAAAACCCCTCCCACCAGCTCGGAAAGGCCGAGAGGGTAACGGCTGCAGCCCGCGGGAAGCCTGCAGGATCCTGCAGGCAAGGATCCTGCAGGATCCTGCAGGCAAGGATCCTGCAGGCAAGGATCCTGCAGGACCAACCTCCCTACTGCTCCCAGTGGCAGCCCTCGGAACTGCACCCACCCATGGCGCGACTTTTCAGTTGCCACCCGAAATAAAGCAGCGGGGTTGGGAAGGAGCGCTTGTTTTAACTGCCGGCTACTACTAGTAGGGCGGGGCGAAGCATAGTTTTACTGAGGTTATGTTTAGGGTTAGTAACCGCATAAAGCTAACCCCAACCTAACCCTAAACACAACCCCAGTAAAACTAGGCTATGCCTAAACCTAATCCTAACCCTAAACCTAACCTCAGTAAACCTATGCCTAAACCTAACCTAACCCTAACCATAACCTCAGTAAACCTATGCCTAAACCTAACCTAACCCTAACCATAACCTCAGTAAACCTATGCCTAAACCTAACCTAACCCTAACCATAACCTCAGTAAAACTTCCTTCGCCCCGCCCTACTAGTAGTAGCCGGCAGTTAAAACAAGCGCTCCTTCCCAACCCCGCTGCTTTATTTCGGGTGGCAACTGAAAAGTCGCGCCATGGGTGGGTGCAGTTCCGAGGGCTGCCACTGGGAGCAGTAGGGAGGTTGGTCCTGCAGGATCCTTGCCTGCAGGATCCTTGCCTGCAGGATCCTGCAGGATCCTTGCCTGCAGGATCCTGCAGGCTTCCTGCGACCCGCAGCCGTTACTACTTGGAAAGGCCCGAGCCAAAACAGCGCGTCACCAGTAGAACACGCTGACGTCACACCTCTAGGAACACATAGGAACACATGTTAAAAACTCCTCGGAATTCCATTATTTTAGCGTCATGTTAATGAAGTAAATAAAAATCTTTTTTGGTTAGCATGACCAGGGACCGCTATACTATGCACTCGAGATTTTTTGTAAATAATCCGCCAGCCGTTTTTGCATTATCTACGGGGAAACACGGCTGTGCACGGCTCGCATTTCTACACAGGCTTGGGGGGCGTGTCTTTCTTGAGTCACTGTATCCAACCTCCAGGCTGGTTCCAGCGGGCCACGCTCGCTAGCCTGCCCATGAAGAGATTACGTCTCTTGGGCAGGCTAGTGAGGTTTACTCGGTGTCGGTATGGGGGGGAAATAGACAGAGTTGCGATATTGAGGGGGCAGAAAATAGTCTGGTTACGTGGTTCATGTACTTGCGCGAGCCCATAGACTCTAATGTGTGTAGTAACTTCTTCCTGTTCTCTCCCCAGCTAGTTATCTATATAACGTAATATAGGCTATAATATAAAAAATAGCTCTTTAATGTGAGCAAGGCGGGGAGTTATAATCAGTAATCATGGAATGGGACAGTAATGTGAAGCTATTAGGAGACTAATATAGCTAAACGGATTATTTATTTTATTATTTTCTTTTTTAAATTTATTTTATTTTCTTATTTTGAGTTCAATTTAATAACTTCGTTTATTTTGGTACCAAATGGCTGCAGTGGCTGTGTCATGTTGCATGTGGTGGCATCGGTAGATTATTGTGTAAAATGATGATCTGGTGATGCTGCCACATGTAGCATGTCATATACTGTAAATCCTAGTCTGATGCCTTGGTGACCGATGATGCTGCCATATGTAGTTTGCCATATAATGTCGGGCTGCATGTGGCAGTATTATTAGTTATGTGGCAAATACATAGTGGGGTGGGGGGTGGGGTGAAAAGACCGGGGTACATTATGTTAAGGGGAAAATTGTGTGAGTGTGTGGTTGTGTGTGAGTGGTTGTGTGTGTGTGTTTGTTTTGTGTGTTATGTGTTTCATGGTTCACAAACTAAAGGAAGATTATTAAGCAACATATGTGTTTATTATGATTGTAATTAATTTACCAAGAAAGGGGTTTAAACTAGCTCACATAAATATCTGCAGCCTGAGAAATAAAGTTACTGAAGTGTCAGAATTACTATCTCTTGATATACATCTACTGGCAATATCAGAAACTCACTTGGATGATACATTTAATGATGGTATACTGGAAGTCCAGGGATACAATATCTTTAGAAGAGACAGAAATAGTTATGGAGGAGGTGTGGCCGTTTATGTACAAAATCATATTCCAGTAAAAGTAAGATTTGATCTGATGGCTGCAGATATTGAAGTGATCTGGCTGCAAATTAATCTACCATATGTTAAGCCATTGCTAGTAGGATGTGTTTATAGACCACCTAGCGCTAACATGGATTATCTTAACCAGTTATGCTCAATGTTAGACAAAGTATGTGATCTTGGTAATGAGATTTACTTGTTGGGAGACACAAATATTGACTGGAACCTAGCTAATTGTCCATTAAAGGAAAAGCTTCAGTCAACTGCTAGAATATGTAATCTAACTCAAATGGTGGATACATCAACGAGAGTGTGCTCAAGGAAGGATGGTGGGAAAAGTGAAACATGCATTGACCATATCTTCACAAATTGTAGTTATCTGTGCTCTAAGGCAGTATCCATACCAGTGGGGTGCTCTGATCATAATTTAGTGGTAATTTCAAGGAAAGCAAAGCTTCCAAAATCAGGACCAAAAGTAGTGTATAGGAGATCAATGAAATCATTTAATGAGGAAGCATTTATAAATGATGTTAAAGCAGTTTGCTGGAATCAGGTAGTGGAAAATGGAGACCCTGATGGGGCATTAGAGGTCTTCAATTTCCTACTACTACAAGTCATTGAAAAACATGTAAAGCTCCACTAAGAAAGCATACTGTTAGGAATATGGAATCACCCTGGGTGGATACTGAACTAAGAGAGGCAATGAGGTTAAGGAATGAAGCAAAACGAGCAGCAATTATATCAAGTTTTGAATCTGATTGGCAAATATATAAAAAATTACGTAATTATGTTACTTATTTAAACAAAAAGAAGAAACACTTGTTTTATGAGAATAAATTAAGAAGTGTGAATAATGACAAAAAGAAAATGTGGAATGTAGTCAATGACATGATGGGTAGAAACCCCAAAGCCTGTCCATCCTATATTGAAGTACTGTAGATGGATCATATCTAACTAAACCAATTATTATTGCTAATTATTTTAATGATTTCTTTCAGTCTAAGATCAACAACTTAAGAAGCAGCATGCAACATATTAGCACAAATCCATCAACAACACTAATAAGGAATATAATGCAAAATAAGGATTGTAGATTCAAAATAGAAAATGTAACTGTAAATGAAGTTGAGTGTCTGCTCAAAAAATGTAAAGTGAGACCACCAGGTGTTGATAATTTGGACGCCAAATTTATTAGCTTGGTTTCCAATTTAATTTCTGTTCCAGTTTGGCATATCATTAACTTGAGTATTGAGAGATGTAGATGTCCTGATGCTTGGAAAATTGCTAAAATTATTCCTCTCCCCAAAAATACAGCTGCACAGTTCTCTGGTGCAAACAGTCGCCCTATTAGTTTGCTACCAGCTTTAGGAAAGGTAATGGAGAGAATTATATTTCAGCAAATCCAACGCTATTTTGATGTAAATGGTTTAAACACAGATTATCAACATGCTTACAGGCCTGGCTACTCAACATGTACTGCAATGACACAGATGATAGATGATTGGCAATGTTATATTGATAATGGAAGACTGGTGGGGGCCGTTTTACTTGACTATAGTGCAGCGTTTGATTTGATTGATCATTTTTTATTATTAGAAAAGCTTAGAGAGTATGGTTTCAATGGAACTGCACTACAATGGATGGAAAGCTACTTAAGTAATAGAAAGCAAACTGTTCTGTTTAATGGTAGCTTATCTACCGTCAGCCATGTTAATTGCGGAGTCCCCCAGGGAAGTTGCTTAGGACCTTTATTATTTTCTGTATTCATTAATGATTTACCTTTAGTATTACATAAAGCTCAAATTTCAATGTATGCTGATGATTCAACAATATATGTTTCAGGAACTAATATAGAGGAGATAAGTTCTATCTTACAAAAAGAATTACAATTAATAGTAGAATGGGTAAATAGTAATAAACTTGTACTTAATGCTAGTAAGACTAAGTCCATACTAATGGGGACAAAGTATCAAATGAGATCTGAACCAAAATTGAATTTAAATATAAATAAAATCCCCATTGATCAAGTTAAAGAGGCCAAACTTTTAGGCATTAAATTTAATAATATTTTATCATGGTCAAATCATGTGGATAACATTGTAAGTAAAATGGGAAGGGCTGTATCAGTGGTTAGAAGAATCTCTAAAGGTCTGCCAATAGAGGTCACCAAACAGGTCTTGAATGCCTTAGCTTTGTCTCAGCTTGATTATTGTTTTATTATTTGGTCCAGTGCTTCAATAGCCGACTTGAAGAAACTACAGATTGTTCAAAATAAAGCAGCACGTTGTGCGTTAAACTGTTCATATAGAACCAATGTAAAATATATGCATGATACATTAAGATGGCTGACTATCAGTCAAAGGTCAACATATTGTTTAGTAAATTTCATTAGGAATGTTATATTGACACAATCACCAAATATAATTTATAAAGGTTTACTGAAACATTTCTCCAGTCATGATTACCAGACAAGACATGCAACAGATGGTAGGTTTAATTTACCAAAAGCTAGGACCAGTGCTTTACAAAGAACAGTTATCTATAGAGCTATTGTTGGGTGGAATTCACTGCCAAGATATATAATACAAGCAAATACAAAGGAAGGCTTCAAGACCATGGTGAAACAGTATTTATTCATATTTCATGCACAGGATTGATCATGTTAAAATGCATCTGTATGTACTCTCCATCGTTTGGCCTGGGGACCACCTGGAATCCCTGGACCACCTGTTGAAAATAAAGTTGCTGAAGTATTGTATTTTATTTTGTTTTATAATTTGTAAGGTTAGGATAAAAAAAAAAAAAATGAAATGAGTTAGAATAACCCTTTCCTTTCTTTAGGATAGTTGATGTTGTGGAATAATAATGGAAGACTAACAATTACCCTTTGTAAGTGAACCATTGTATGTCTGTATTGTATTGTATTGTATTGTTGTATGAATGATGTTTGTTCTATGTACTGGACCCCAGGAAGAATAGCCACGCTCTTGAGCAAGTGCTAATGGGGATCCATAATAAAGTAAAGTAAAGTAAAGTAATATTGTTATAACCAGAATTATTTCGACCAGATGTAAACCATATGGCATAATGACGGTCGTATTGCAGTATACGTAAATAAAGCCTCTGTATAGCCTGGCTCAGCCCTGAATCAGCACCGTAAAAATACTACCTTATTTTTTATTTGTGATTCAAGTAAATAATGAAGTGAGACGAGTGAAACAGAATGGCAGTCCGTTTCACTTCATTGAGGTATAGCCTCTGTATTCAACAATGAGAATAATCAACCATTATTATTGAGCGTCATTCGGAATCTGAATATTAGAAGAACATTAGCTCCGTCGGAACCCCACTCTCTGCTCCGTCCCTCCGCTCCCATCTCTAGTTCAACTTCTTAGATACAAGAAATAATAATCACACCGCTGCCGTGGGATCGTCCAGTAATAATACTAGTAATAATAACAGAAAATAACTTTAACGCCAAACACATGGGTTTGGTCATTGCATCCACTGCTGCTGGACTGCCGTTATATATGTACCCGGGCATGATGTAGCATTTTAGCTATCCCCCCATATGCCAACACACATTTTCACTAAATATCCCCGGTAATTCACATCGATAATTAAAAATAATACTCTCTATGTTGGCCCGGGGGGCTAGAATTGTCCGCGTTGCCGGGAGAAGACCAAAAACAGTTTCAAAAAGGAAAAGAATAGATGCAATGATTCAGCCCGGTTGGAAGTCAAAGCTAGTTAGCTAGCTTCCTTGGGCTAATGCAACCAGCCCCGCAATGCCTGTGCTGGATAGCATAGCATAGCATAGTAGGCTATCCTACTACTATGCTATGCTATGCTACTGTGGATAACTTTAGCCGGAAGCTCAGCTGCACAACCTGCTCGTAGAAGTTGGCCGAGCGTACCACTGTATACGTCACGCAATGGCACGTTCGGCTGTTTTCCCGAAGCAACAGCTTTTCAGGGAAGCAGGGGGGGGCGCTCAACTTCTTTCTTCAACTCTGCCTATATATTGTATTTTTTCTGAAACGACTTTTTTTCTGGACATCTTTAGGGGGTCATTGATAGATATGCGTCATTAGTTTTTAAAGGAAATATCCGTGATACCTACTCTTTAATGTAACACCCAGTAGAAGAGTTGCGACATCGAGGGGTCAGAAACTGAGCGCTCCAGCTTTTCAATGCAGCCTGAATAGGGACACCTCGGAAGTTATTTGGTCACGTCATGGGCTGATGAGTATGAGAAGCGACAATGGGCACGTGCGGCTATTGCGGTGACGTGATCGTTTTCGTTTCACGTGTCTGCACGGCTCCGGATATTTTCGAATATCTTCACTTATTTATCCGTTTGCACAAAACTCTGTTTGAGTGACGTAAAACGCCGTTTGCGTGTAGTAGAAAGGGCCAAACGCAGGAATATTTCTGCTTTGACAAAAGATCAGGAGTCGTGTAGCCGGGGCCTTAGCCTATCAAAATTATTAAATACAAATACAGGTTTAATATTGAGCAGTCATTAAATATGTCAATACAAATTATATATCATATTGTTGCAGGCTATGATGCAAATTCTAGTTGACCATTATTGAAACTTCTAAAGCAGGGATATTGAACAGGTCGCCTGTTTGGACCATTCGTTGTACCTATTTTTTACTACTACCCTTATTATTTGAATGTGTTTCCACTAGTTGAGAAACAGTTAAGTGAATGACCTGGCGACCATCCATGTGATCATTGACAAGTACTTGTCAGTATTGACAATACTGACAAGTGACAAGATTCCAAGAAATTCAACAGGAACGGAGTTGCCATCTCAAGTCCACCAGTAATATTGAAAGCAGGATTGTCTGCATGGTTTCATTTTTACTGGAGTCATTATTACTAGGACATTGTTAGTAGCCAGTCACTACTTAGTGGACCATTCAGCAGGGGCGAAATCCAAAAGCGACCTCGCCCGCGGGCGCCCGGTTTCAAAAGCGGGCGCCCGCTTTCACAAAAACGGGCGCCCGTTTTTGTGAAACCGGGCGCCCGCTTTTGAAAACGGGCGCCCGTTTTCAAAAGCGGGCGCCCGTTTTCACAAACGGGCGCCCTTTTCAAAAGGTTATGGTTAGGGTTAGGTTAGGTTTAGGCATAGGTTTACTGAGGTTAAGTTTAGGGTTAGAGTTAGGTTTAGGCATAGCCTAGTTTGTGAAAACGGGCGCCCGCTTTTGAAAACGGGCGCCCGCTTTTGAAAACGGGCGCCCGTTTTTGTGAAACGGGCGCCCGTTTTTGTGAAACCGGGCGCCCGTTTTTGTGAAAGCGGGCGCCCGCTTTTGAAACCGGGCGCCCGCGGGCGAGGTCGCTTTTGGATTTCGCTGGCTCTTAGTGGACCATTGGTTGACCAGTGTACCTGTATGTGCAGTGATGTACATCATGCATGCAGATGGGATGAATAGCAAGTGTTACATACGCACTAATCTTAGTCCATATCATGAAATCATCTAAGTCAGGGTAGTGGCCCCATAATCGGTTGAAATCCATGTTCTAAAGTACACCTTTTTGAAAAATGTCTGTCGTGTTTGGTCTACTATAGCAACAATAAATAAAAAGACATGGAGAGAGACAATAAACATAGTTTAACCTCCATATTTTGTTAAGCTATAAGGAGCCGCTAAGGAGCCACAGGGGTCTGCTCTGTTGCAGACCCCTGCACTAGAGCAAATAATGAAATCCTGATTTCAATGTCTTCATAGTACCACTGAGACATACAGTACAGGAGTTTGATGCATTCAGGTCACATTTAAACCAGTATTGTGAATTGGGGGATGGCGCTGCCCCTTGTCTCACCACCACTACATGCCTGATTCAAACAATGTTTAAAACATTTGCAGCAGCAGTGCATTTATTAATTTCAATTCAATGGCGCAATCATGGTCTGTATGGTGTGGCGTGGGAGAATCACAGTACGGTATCTTCATCATCTCACAGTCTTTGGCACAGTCAAAAAAATGTATAGTATGTATAGTCTATATCAGTGGTTCTCAAATTATTTCATTATCCCTCGGGTCCCCATTTGAAAACATGTCAGGGACTGGGATCTCACCCCCCATAAGAAAATATTTTTAGGGCTCAAGCAGTGATTCTCAGTGCATTTCATTTAAAGGGCCCTCAGTTTGATAGCCCACGCCCGTCCACTGCTGTTCTACGTCACATCATTTAGAGCGACGCCCTCCCCGGAAGGTTCACTCCCCCTCAAGGCCACTGTATGTAACACGTTAGTCCAGGCTTTCCCTTTCCGCGCAAGGCGAACGAAAATGAAAGCCTGGGTGTCGAGGCTACTGTGTATCTAATGAAGCTGAAATAGAGGTAGGCCTACTGAGTTGCTCTGTACTCTGTGTAGGGCTACATCACTGTTCACTGTAAATAGGCCCAATTCATTCAGTCTGCATCAGGCCCTGATTGTTACATTTCCCAATTAGGAGGGCACGTGAAAAGTGCCCTTCTGGGCACAGGTCTCCAGCAGGCCAGGACAGGTTGTGGCCTCCTGGTGGCGCTATAATAGGCCAATGTAAAAAAGGTACCATTTATTATTATGACTTTAGGATTTTGGCATTTTGTCCAAAAATGTGTTTTGCAAATGTTCACCTGTTGGTGGCGCTATAACAAGCCATTGTGAAAAGAGTGGACTATTTTTCTCAGCCTAGTATTATAGTGTGTTGAAGATTTTATGTAAATTGCCTGCTGTGTTCATCATCTTTACAAAATCAGCCTCCTGGTGGCGCTATACCATGCCGTTGTGGAAAATTTGGGGCAGAGGTTCATGCTTGCCATTCAGGGAGTGTGTGTGCAAATTGTGATGTCGATCTGGTTCACAGTTTGGGAGATTAGCTGGTAACATACGGACACACAATTTGTTTTTTCAAAAAGATGCCACGAATCTGCCTCCTGGTGGCGCTATAACATGCCGTTGTGGAAAATTTGGGGCAGAGGTTCATGGGTGGCATCCAGGGAGTGTGTGTGCAAATTGTGGCATCGATCGGGTTAACGGTTTGTGAAATTAGCTGGTAACAGTCGGACACGCTCACAGATTTTTGCAAAAAAATGGCAAAAATTGGCCTCCTGATGGCGCTATAACACGCCGTTGTGGAAACTTATGGGCAGAGGTTCATGGTTGGCATCCACGGAGTGTGTGTGCAAATTGTGATGTTGATCGGGTTAATGGTTTGGGAGATTAGCTGGTAACAGACAGACACACGCACAGATTTTTGCAAAAACAATGGCAAAAATCACCCTCCTGGTGGCGCTATAACAGGCCATTGTGGAAAATTTGAGGCAGAGGTTCATGGTTGGCATCCAGGGAGTGTGTGTGCAAATTGTGGCATCGATCGGGTTAACGGTTTGGGAGATTAGCTGGTAACAGACAGACATACACACAGATTTTTGCAAAAGAATGCACAAATCGGCCTCCTGGTGTCGCTATAACATGCCGTGGGTCAAAAAGTTGGGGCAGAGGTTCATGGTTGGCATCCAGGGAGTGTGTGTGCAAATTGTGCCATCGATCGGGTTAACGGTTTGGGAGATTAGCTCGTAACAGACAGACATACACACAGATTTTTGCTAAAAAAAATTGCACAAATCGGCCTCCTGTTGGCGCTCTAAAATGCCTCTGTGCAAAATTTGAGCGAGAGGTTCATGTTTGGCATCCAGGGATTGTGTCTGCAAATTGTGGCATCGATCGGGTTAACGGTTTGGGAGATTAGGTGGTAACAGACAGACATACACACAGATTTTTGCAAAAACATTGCACAAATCGGCCTCCTGTTGGCGCTATAAAATTCTGCTATGGAAAATTTGAGCGAGAGGTTCATAGTTGGCATCCAGGGAGTGTGTCTGCAAATTGTGGCATCGATCGGGTTAACGGTTTGGGAGATTAGGTGGTAACAGACAGACATACACACAGATTTTTGCAAAAACATTGCACAAATCAGCCGCCTGGTGGCGCTATAAAATGCCGCTGTGGAAAATTTGAGCGAGAGGTTCATGGTTGGCATCCATGGAGTGTGTCTGCAAATTGTGGCATCGATCGGGTTAACGGTTTGGGGAGATTAGGTGGTAACAGACAGACAAACACATAGATTTTTGCAAAAACATTGCACAAATCGGCCGCCTGGTGGCGCTATAAAATGCCGCTGTGGAAAATTTGAGCGAGAGGTTCATGGTTGGCATCCAGGGAGTGGGTCTGCAAATTATGGCATCGATTGAGTTAACGGTTTGGGAGATTAGGTGGTAACAGACAGACAAACACACAGATTTTTGTCAAAAAATGGCCAAAATAGGCCGCCTGGTGGCGCTATAACATGGCGTTGGGGAAACTTAGGGGCAGAGATTCATCGTTGGCACCCAGGGAGTATGTGTGCAAATTTTGGCATTGATCGGGTTAACGGTGCCGGAGATTACCTGGTAACAGACGGACACGTGGACACACACACACACACACACACACACACACACACGGACGGAGTGCAAAACATATTCTCCACCATGCCTCCGGCCTGGTGGTTACATTTCCCAATTAGGAGGGCACGTGAAAATGGTATGGGGGTGGCTTCATCGCCCATGCCGCTTCATGCCACGGGCTCATAACCATACCATTTTTGGTTGCAGGGCTTTTATTAGGCAATTAAGCATCAATAATAACATCAGTTGTTGTTGAAGTTGCATAAACCTATATGCATATACCCATGCATAAACCTAAAGGATGGTGTTGGTTTAGTGGTGCAAAACTGTAGTTATTAGCAGACAGTAGTAGTGTTTCAATTAATTTTATTTGTAAGAACTTTATTTGAAATATCTTTGCATACCATCATGTTTGGTGGGGCAGTCAGGGAATTTAGCACTGGTCAGCACTCTGCATATATAAACTAATGACTACATGTAGAAAAATAGGGCGAAATAAATAAGTATACGGGGAAGGGGGAAGAGGGTTAATTCGTTCACTGCTCGCATTTTGGACATTGTCAAGTTAGTGCGGGGTGATGGATGCGGCCGGGTAAGAATGGACACAAAAGATCGAGGCGAGTGTAGCCGAGAGAATCCGAAAATCTTACAGTGCTCCAACCTGTGTGTGTGTGTGCGTGCGTGCGTGCGTCAGGCAGGGGGACGGGAGAGAAGCGTGACTGGAGAGAGAGGGAGAGAGAGAGAGAGAGGAACCAGCCACCACCACCAAACTCCTGCCTGGCTTCTATACAGCTCTCTCCGGGAGAGTAATATGCGAGCGAGCGAATGTGTGTGTTCGAATTGAAACTGTGGAGAAGAACAGCGTGGTAGAAATCGACTCGACAAATATTTAGTTGTCTTCGTCTGTCTGGTAGACAGACAGACAAGGCAACACAACAACGACAAAACAAGAAGAAAATAAAGCCGTGCTTTCCTTCCTTCCTTCCTTGCCGTCAGTGAGAGTCAGGGAACTGCCTGCCTGCCGGGAATAGAACTACTGTGTAGTTGAAGAAGACACGACCCTGCCTGGCCGTGCGTGGTGGAACGGTGCCGTACCCTGGGATTGTACCCTAACCTACCGCGTGCTCCTCGGGTCTCTGAACTCGGCGCTGACTGCCTGGGACTGGTGGAGTGGAGTCTGGAGGAGGACTCTTTTTACTTGTTTCTTTCTGCACGTTTTAAGCTCTCGATCGGTCTCGTGCGTTTGGGTTTTCTTTTAACTATTTGTATTTTGGAGGTGGATTTTCCTTCTTCTTGTTCTTCGTACGCCGCCTGCCTGCCTGCACGCCTGCACGCCGAAGACGGGGGGGGACTAGTTTGTACTAAACGAAGTGCCGTTTGTTGTGACAGAAAGAAAAAGGAGACAGAGAAATGCTAACGGCGGCCACGGAGTGCCGGGGATCATTCAGTAAGTAATAGTGTCGTTATCTGTGTGTGTGTGTGTCTGTGTGTTTGTCCCCACATTGAACTTGAGGCAGCTGTCGCTTCTGCATGGTGGTGGTGGTGCAACGACGTACGGTGTCGCTTGCCGAGAAGGCAACTGCCGACCGGGACAAGAAGGCTGATACGGTCACGGACGGTAGTCTAGAATATGAGCACAGAGACAGCAGTCCGTCGCAGATCTACAGAAGAACTGTGTTTTTCGGCAAGCGGCGACACGCGACCGTCGCGCCACCATGAAATATTAGGCTATGCGAATGAATTACTTTTCCCCCCGGCTTTATTTGTATAACTCTTTGGGAAGCGCGTGCTTTATACACATGTCCAAAGATGCGGTGGGTAAAACAAGGGCCATTCACTTCATCATGGGCTGAAAGAGCAGCAGCATGTGGTTGTTCAGCTCATCATCACACAAGCCCATGCAGCCAGGCCAGCCAGTCAGCCACGCATGCAGTTTGTTGCCTGTTTGTCGAATGTTGTTAATGTGCAAAACGAGAGGGCAAGAAGACCCTGCTAGAAAGGAGTCACAGTGAAATGAATGCAATGCGTATGGTGTTCTACCCCCCCCCCCCCGCTGTTACAGTATAGTCAGTGGCAGCCAGGGCACAGCAACTATAGGCTATACTGTAGGAAGAAAAGCGAGCCGTTTTCTAGACACATGCTGCACGTAAACGAACGGTGGGTCATAATTTAACACGCAGGGAAGTGTGAATGCATAAAATATGTTGTTTTCAAAAAAAATATTGAGTGGTTTTGATGTCTGGGAGCGTTTATTCCCGCAGAGCAGAGGAAACCCGCTATAATATTCTCTCTGAAAATGTGTGTGTGTGTGTGTGTGTGTGTGTGTGTGTGTGTGTGTGTGTGTGTGTGTGTGTGCGCGCGCGCGCAGCCCCTGTGGTCTGCTCAGGATCCGTGGTGGTGTGATTTGTGGGCGCAGTATAAGCTCGTCATGGGATTTGTTGTAATTGCTATGTAATAACGATATAGCCGTGTATTTTACTGGCCTAATGCAATTATGTAATTGTATTCCTCCAGTGAGTAGTCAGTGTATAGCAGCAGCAGCAGCAGCAGCTCTATAGGTCAGTCTTCGTTTCGGGTGAGCTGGAGTGCATGTGGGACTGCACCCCCCAATAAAGACAAGGGTACCATTGTTTTTCCACTGTTTAGTGATACCCATCACATCAACTCGATTCTGTGTGTGTGTGTGTGTGTGTGTGTGTGTGTGTGTGTGTGTGTGTGTGTGTGTGTGTGTGTGTGTGTTGCTGCTCATTCCCACCCATGTCATGTTTGTGTCATCCCTATCCCTGCAGTAAGGGGCTGCAGAGAGACAGGTTCAACACCACACACACACACACACACACACACACACACACACACACACACACACACACACACACACACACACACACACACACACACACACACACACACACACACACACACCCAACCAACCAACCAATGTGTTGTTGTGGTCTGCAGTTATAGAAAAAAAGCCTTTTCAAAAGACTTTAAAAAAAATGTGAACCATTAGTGAATGCAGTTTTTATTTAGAGTCACACAGCACAGACGTTGTCCGCTTCCCTGACACGGAATAACGCAGTTAACAAGATTAAAAATCAGGGAGCGTCTCTTCTTCAGCGAGGCTGTATCTCGGGAGAGGTTTTCAGCATTGCATCAGTGCAGCTGCAGCCTTCTGTGGGTTTATTTAAAGAACAGATTGGAGACCGGGTTCTGCTGGGTGCTGCTGAGTGACACTGTGAGGTAGTCTAAAACCTCCAGCACCACCACCCACCACGTCCATACATGACACAGATTATATAGCCATTGTGCACAGGCACTGTGGACAGCCCTATAACTGTGAATATAGTATAACAGGATGACAGAGAACAGTATTAGTTTCTTGGAATTGCATCAGAGGCTTTATGCAATTGACGCTTACACCCCGTACGGTTACACCCCATAAGGTTTTCAACTTGCCTTATTCACATTCTTACTAGCTCTAAATTAAATAGGGGTATCGTTTCTGTACCTTTAAGGTACATCTGTCCTAAATGTATCCTGTGATTTGGAAAGGGTACTAAAATGGCCCTGTTTGGGGACAAGTGTGGACCTTTATCTTTTTTAAAGGTACAAGTCATTAATTGCCACTTAGGGTACATAATTGTACTTTTGTGACCAGGGGGAGGAGCTACAGGGGTACTGAAATGACCCCATTAGGGACAATTGTGGATCTTAAAGGTATAAAATAATCTCAGACTTTGGGCGGGAACTGACTCCTGAAAATCTGTTTTGTAATGGCTGCCGTCGTGTGCGGTGGGAGAATTTGGAGCATTCATTTGGATTACAAAAAACTACTTCCCAGCTTTACTTCTTCAAGAATCGTCTCACCATGCCAACTGTAAGTATATTTAAGATGAAATCAATAGTTGTTTTAATAATTTGTTTGTATAAGATACAGTTTTCACGGGTGTCTGTCGAGTAGTTTTGGCCGCCTAAACTGTGTCTGTGTGTGTGTGGGGGGGGGGGGGGGGGGGGGGGGGGGGGGACGTTAGAGTTGTTCATAGTCTAATACAGGGGTTTCAACCTATTTCATCCAGGGCCCACCATTTATTCAGAATTTGAGCCACAGACCACCAGTTTAGGCCCACAGAACCCAAAACTAAAGATTTCCTTTGCTTCTGTCCATGACCATTAATCTTGTGTAGATTAGGGCTAATTCACATGATGAATATTTTAACTCTTGAATGCATAAAAATGAAACCAAATGGACCCACAAGGGTCCATTTGGTTTCATTTTTTACGCTCTCAAAGAGTTACATCTGGTTAACCAACTTAGCTGGGGACCACCTGGAACCCTCTCAAGGACCACTGGTGGTCCCCGGACCACCTGTTGAAAACCCCTGGTCTAATATGTTCAGAGCAGTTAGTTGAAGCTGACGCACACACTTGGCGTTGTGTGTGTGTGTGTGTGTGTGTGTGTGTGTGTGTGTGTGTGTGTGTGTGTGTGTGTGTGTGTGTGTGTGTGTGTGTGTGTGTGTGTGTGCGCGCGCGCGGTTGTTTCGCCACCCGTTCGGGACGGTAGTTTTGTTATTTGGAAGTGGGTTAATGTTGGACTAAAAGCCGTGGTTTTCAACACATTTTGATCCAGGGACCACCGCTGTTGTGTAGGTGATTCACGTGGCGCTCATTGTCATGTTTCGGTTCTGGTTCCACCAGCCCCGTACGGGACTCTCTCCTCGCAGCTCGGTTGCTGCTGTGGTTGACCGGGGGGTGCATTAGCTACATGCTAGCGCTTCCAAAACAACTCTCCTCGTAGCATCGCCAGCGAGATGAGGGAGTCCTGAACGGGGCTAGCTCCACCATAGACTAAACACAAGTGTTGGTGCTGCCAGCGGTGGTGGTGCTGCCAGCAGCAGCAGCAGATGAACGGTACGCCTACGTGATGATGATGATCTCAAAATGCTCATGGTTTGTTCATTATACCAGGGGTTTTCAACAGGTGGTCCGGGGACCACCTGTGGACCACCTGTGGTCCCCGCAAGGGTCCATTTGGACCCTTGCGGGTCCATTTGGTTTCATTTTAACACTCTCAAGAGTTAAAATATTTATCATCTGAATTAGCACCAGTTGATTAAGAAGTTTACACTGTTTTGTTGGCAAAATACAGCCTGGAATTGTGGAAAGAACCAAAATAATTCTTTAGTTTTAGGTCTCTGGGGCTAAAATGTCATCCAATGGTGGTCCGTGGCTCAAATGCTGAATAAATGGTGGTCCCTGGAGTCAAAAAGGTTGTGCATTATACCCAAGCCTTTTCGTGTCAAGGACCCCCAAAAGGACAATATTATGATTAATTAGCCCAGTTGGCCCCCAATTGAAAACATATGCCAGGGACCCCCGTGAGAACATTTTTACAGCACTGTAGCAGTGATTCTCAGCCCATTCTATTTCAAGGACCCCCTGTTTCCTGTGAAAATAGCCAATCTACAACAGCTTGTGAGCTGGTAGATGGGTCTATTTTTATAGCAAATAAATGTATTTAATGTCACTAAGCTGTTATATGCAGACACCAAAATCATTGCGGAGGACCCAAAATAGGGGCCCATTTAGTTTCATTTTAAGCTCCAAAGAATTACATTATTGTTAAGAATCTGCACAATCAGAAAATTGATTCAATCAGGCAAGAAGTCTCCACATTTTAGTCAAGTGTGGTCTGTGCACTTGGAGGAGTTCCAGTGGGTACCTTAATTAGATAGTTAAAAACCAAATGGACCCTTATGGGTCTGTAACTGCAAGAATTTAATTGAAACCAAATTGACCTGTTGGTTCCATTTGTACACTCTCAAAGGTACAAACCCTTTTGGGTACATACATACTATAATTTAACTGGGGACCCCCTCAAACTCCATCAATGACCCTTGGGGTTCCACTTTGGGAACCACTGCTTTAGTCTTCCTTGTGACATCTCTGCTATACTTGTGATTATTTATTTATTTATTTTCAGTTGTTCGTGCCATCTCCACCTGTTACCCCTAAGGACCGGACCTGCTTCATTCATCATCAGGTCAGGTGTGCGTATCCCCACTCCTAACACTTCATATACTGTAGTTCTTATTGTTCTCTTTTTTATAGAATTATAGATCTTTTTTATAAATTATAGAATTTTACAACAATTTTGATTTTTGGTATTTGCAGTGGTTGATTTCGTAGCCACGTATGGGACTAATTCACTTCCTCAACGTGTCAAATCAAGTGTCAGTATCTCGACTCATTAATTCAAAGTTCTTTATTGCTATAAGAAAGCCAGGTTTACATTGCCAAATCAAAAAGCACAATACAACAGTGCAGCAATACAATAAAAAAAAGTATGTACAGTACAGTAGAATCTTCGATAAATCAATGTACCAAGTTACACAGGTAATGTCTTACTAGTTGTAATATTTTGCAACCATTTAGATTTTTTTTGTCTTTTCAGTGTTTGTGTGATCTCCTGTTGACTCCTGAGCCCTGCTTCACTCATGATGATAAAATGAAAAGTGAGTATCTCCGGTTCATACTCTTATAACTATTGCGTCTGCAGGCCGCAGTTACTATGAAAACCTGCAGGAAGATGTCAAGCACTTCTGTGTTAAGACTGTAATGCTTGCTTGTAATGACAAATTTCACATATCCTACAGTCGATTTGTATAACTACTCCTGTAATTAATTTTTGCAACCATTTTGTGCTCTTGTCTTTGCAGTGGTTGTTTCGTACCAACATCTGTTCACTCCAAAGGCCCTGCTTCTGTCAACATCACGTCAAACTCCACCTGTTGACTCCAAAGGCCCTGTTCCACTCATCACGTTACACTGCATGTAAGTATCTCCACTCAATTCTTCATATAGTTTTAGATTCAATTACACTACCAAAATACCCATGTACCTGTCCAAATACTCACGAACACAAAGCACTCTCCTACAACACCAGACTCAATTTATCAAAAAACACATTACAGACTACATCACAGTCAGAAGTCCTAGACCAACTGTCGTCCTGTACAGTTGTATTGTATATTACAATATTATAGTAAACATATAACAACATAGTTGGTAGTTGCTCGGCAAAGCACGAGTGAGGTATGTGACACTAACTCACCGTCTTTGACGGCAATCTGCACTGAATCCCACACTGCACAAGCAAGTAGTCACCATTAACTGCACAGAAATCCAAGGAGCACTGATGCTATTAAGTATTTTTAATCATTTTTCCAGAAATGTTTTCCTACATCCACCCACTGTGATGTCCTGCCCCTCCTGATGGACGGTTGCTGCTTCTGATATCCCGTCAGCGACGTGGGGATTCATTGCAGGCAGCCGTTGCCGTGAAAAAGGGTGAGTTGTGTCACATTCCTCAAACATTCGAGTTTTGCCGAGCAACTATCAACAATGGTGTTTACTGTAATATTGTAATATACAATATTACTGTACAGGATGACAGTTGGGAGTTGCGAAGTGGCTAGAGTCAATCCACTGCCAAGTCTGCATGTTCACATTTAAGACACGAGGCTTTAATTTCATCCATGCTATACCAATTATGCTGTGGTGTGTTGTGTTGATGGATATCAGCTAGTTGAGCTATTGTAAAAAACATCTATAATGCTAAAAAAAAGGCAAAGAAGTTAAGATGGGAAGGATAAGAGGTTTAGCATGGATTAATATATAGGAAATATTCCACAATGAGAAAAAGTTCTTTGGTTGGGTTGGGTTGATGAAATCTCAGAGCAGCAGATTTGTAGAATTTAATTGGTAAATTAAAACAAAAATGCATCAAAAACAATGTGACTTTGGGCACAGAGTCGCGGTATGTAGGAGAATGGTTCTTTCAAGTGTCTCCTGTACACATTTCAGCACTTTCCTTTCTTTTTCTTTTTTCTTCAAGAGCCATCAGAAGAACAGAAGTCTTCATCCTTTGTCCAACTGGTGCTGCCTTCAGAAGAGCAGAGATTGACAACTTTGTCCAACTGGCTGTCCGGCGTTACAGGCATTCCGATGGATCACAGGTGGTGTCATCTTTGAGGTGTGAACCCCTGTGCTCTCAACTTCCACTCTTCACACTGGCCACCGTCAGACTGGAACTGAGGTTAGGTGCTGGACAGTCTCAAGAAGTGCTCATATTGGAGACTTGGGAGTCTCTTTAAATATGGCAGGAGGATCCTTTTTATTTAACTTTTTTTTTCCTTTTTCCTTATTATATTCGGGATTTTTTTGTAGTACTGGTTAAACATCAAATGGCAACTTGAGAATTGGAAATGGAGCAGTTGGCCAGCTCTCTCACGTTCTGGGATTGTCTGAATTTCAGTAGATGAATTAGAACTGGAACAAGTAACATGTGTACAGCAGTTTTTTTTTGTTTGTGGTAACTCCATTTCGTTATTCCCCCTCAAAGTCTGGGTCTTCATATTCCAGTCTGGAGTCAGGCTAATTCCTGTTGTAGTTCTTTCTGAATCTATAGAGGCTGGCTGTGAGCTGAGCTTTTACAGTTTGCCCAATATTACTCTTGATTCATTACTGCAATAATCAATAGTGCAATTCCCAGTTCACAATCAAAAGGAAAGTGATGCGATAGATGCTATGGGTATGAGACATCTGACATTTTAGTAGATGCAGTAGAGCTGCTTTTGGCAGTAAATTGTACAAAAGTTTTCTGTGGCAACTACTCTATATGACTTGGTTCACTTATTTTCCACTCAATGTCTAGGCCTTCATATTCCAATCTGTCATAATCAATGTATGGGCTCATACAAGGTGCATACAGTTGATATCATCTGATCTGTCTGTGTTTATTGTCGTTTGTATTTAAATGAGAAATACACAGATGCAGTACCTTGAGCAGTTGTGACACTTTGACCGATATTGATATTTAAAATAATGAATTTCTTTTATTGCCGATAACTAATATTACAGATGCCTATCACATTCTGTATTCCCATTCTCAAAAAAAAAAAAAAAAAAAAAAAAATGTAACAGGGTATCTGCAGCACAGGCTTAGGAAATCCATTTTAAGTTTATGCAGCTCAGGGGTGACAAATGGTGCATGTGAGTACCAGTACACTATTTGTTTGGTGCTAATAAAAGCCAATGTGTATGTAAACTAATGCTTGTCAAATCTTGATTGTGTTTCTGAAATGTTTTTGCTTCTGGTACTACCAATTCTGAACCTTTTTGATGTGTACATATTTGTTAGTTTAGAGGTACATTTGTACCATCTAGGGGTACATTTATGGTCTTTGGGATACAAAAAGGAAGGTACAATGTTGTATTTTAGAGGTACAATCAAAAAGGTAAATTTTTGCCATCTAGGGGTACATTTATGGTCTTTGGGGTACAAAAAGGAAGGTACAATGTTGTATTTTAGAGGTACAATCAAAAAGGTACATTTGTGCCATCTAGGGGTACATTTATGGTCTTTGGGGTACAAACAGGAAGGTACAATGTTGTCTCACAAGGTACATATAAGCTCCTTAGAGGTACAAACAAAGAAGGTACAACAATGTACCACTTTTAACGATACAATTATGTACCCAGGTAGGGTACAGCCGGCGCGACAAAGCCATTGTACCTTAAAAAGTACAAAACTGCCCTTTGATTTCTCTGTGTGTAGTTCTAAATTAAATGACTGAGGTTCCCCCTTTCCCCCTTACTAAAAGTGCCAGTCAGTGGTAAGATGTTAAGATACTTTATTTACATCAGAGAGGGGAAACTTCGATGATGGACAGGAGGGCCACTATACAGTTGTTTCTCAATCCACTGCCACTACAAAGGGCCACATTGCATATTAAACTATCATAAAAAATCTACAATACAAAAATAGATTGCAGTATGGCCATTTTGTGGATCAAATATTTTTGTTATTTTAATATTCCTCAATTGGAATCCTGGAAACTGTATTTCAAATGCCTTTCAGAGGCATTTTAGTTGTGTCAACTTTATGAACCAAATAACAAATATATTGGACCTAAAAAAGCTATACTAATTTAGTGTGAAGTAATTAAAGTGGGTTATGTTTGCATGTTTGGAATTATAGTAAAATAAATAAATATATTTGGCCTATTAACCTGAAGCTGGGGCCACGTGGACCCCAGGGCTGCCAGATGACCATGTATATGCTTTACCTCAAAATTGTATGGAATACAGTAATTAGATCATGGGTGCTTATTCTGTTACAGAAGCCATGTGTTTCATTTCATTACATTAGGCACAGGGCAGGTGATGCTGTCCCCTGCATGGTGCTCTCTGGATTTGTGCTATTTTGTTTTTTGCTTTTCGTATTGTATGCATCTTTGTTCTTGTTTTTGTTTTGTTGTTGTACATATTTGATCTCTTAAAACCATGCACGTTAAAGGTTATATTTGTTACTTGGAAGATGCAGCATTCTTTCATGCTAGCTAGGTCTGCTTATGTTTGAGACATTTACCGAATAGGCAAATAACATTCATTCATTTAAGAAGAAGATAATAAAATTAAAACAAATTATACTTTTTTTTTCTTTGGAAACGTGATGCATTTCTCACTTAATCAGCAGTATTGTAGTCATGGGCCAGTTGAAGTCAGTGGAATTGTTCAGGCTGTAATGGGTATGGCTTATTTAACTTAATCCACACTGTTCCCAAGGGAGGACTGAATGTCCCAGAATGCATCTCCTCCTCCCTGTCATCTTTTCTCACTCGCCAAGAGGGTCAGCAGTCTAGCCAATCTCTCCGTTGGGCATGTTTTCGAATACAATGATGGAAAATGGTGCAGTCACTTGCCAGGGTAGTTCCCTAGCTAGCAACACATGCAGTCCCCAGCCCCCCCTGCAGAAACACAGCCACCATTAATTAACTTTTCTTTGTTGTTTCACCTGTAGCGTTGTTTGATGTTAATTAAGCTTGAATTCGCTACATGTAGGGCCACAGAATCCAGACTGTGATATCTTATTGGCTATTGTTGAGACAATCCCAGGCTGACTGCTTTCGTAGTGGCTCTGCTTTGTCTATAGCTGAGCTGAGCCCGTATCCCAGTGGACTCTGGTTCCTGGCCTCATAGTCATGCTTGAACAGACGTGCCATAGCCAAAAGTAAGCCAAATGGACGATTGGGATTTGGACTGCTTCGTCCACTGCTCCGTGCAAATCGATTGACCCTCACCTGTTTCCTTGTTCACTTCAAGGAGGAATCACTTGAGCGAGGAGACGGATATACCACGCTGGCCCTCTGCACTACTATGACAAAATATTTCCATGGTTTGAAAATCCACAGTTATGGCAGTAATGGAGCATTTAAAAAAATGTTCCTCCCCATCAAATCTATTAAGCCTACTAATCATTTTTTCAGTCTATTCTACAAAGATCGAAAGATAGATCTTCAGTGTAGTTGTTTCATGTAGTGTTCCAGTGTATGACAAAGTTCATGTCAGATTTTACAGCCATCTACTGATTGGCTTAATTCCAACATGACGTCTTTGTGTGTAGCAGATGGGAGGCCATGTCCATCACCCTCTCCTCACTGAAATGGCACAGCGAAATCCTCAGTGTTAGTCATTTTTCCAAGAAGGGGGGGAAAAAAAGAAACAGCAGGGGAATGCAGGGAAAACTAAAAATCAGAAAAATGCAACAGTGGGCAAATACCTTCAGCCGAATTTCAACACTGATTACGACAGGTTGGAGGTTGGATCTCTATTTTCACATAATATTTGTTTGCCTATCGCAACGTGCTCTGCTCAATGCCGTGGTTAATTATTTCTGAGAGTTACATTAACAGTGAGGATTTTACGATGTAACAGCGACAGGCTGGTCCATTAGTCTCCACAGTAGTAGATCTATATGTGCTTGCATACGTGTCTGTGTAGGATATTTCCTAGGAAGCCCATGCAGGCTGGGGGCTGTTAGCCAGAGCATCTCATTTTACTGGTCGCTCCCTGGCAGGGTGATTGGCACTGTTAAAGAGCCTCAGCCCTCTGTGGCCACACGTCGAAGAAACCACTCGGCACAGACCTCTCCCAGCTGATGCTTTCTCATGGTTTCCATATGGGCAAAATCTGGGTAATTTCAGGGCCCTGGAGCTCTAATGAGAGGTTTTGCCCGTAGTGTGTTGGTCTGTGGTGGGCGGGATCAACGTTTCTGGGCTTTATGAGGGATTATAAGTGCTCCGGGACGCCTTGCTGGCCCACTGTCAGGGCGTTGGCAGAGAGGAACCCCGAATCAGGCAAACTGTTTTGAACTGGTTTGCGATTGCGCTCTGGGACATGGCAGATAAAGAGGCCAGACTTTAACCAAAGTTTGCATCAAAGGCTGCAGATTGGGCAAGCTATAGAAGGCCACATCCATCAGATAGAGGAGGCCTGCCCAACGTGGGGTCCGCGGTCTACCAGTCGATCGCGGCGTGATCACGAGTCGATCGCGGGAGATGCGGGGGGAAAGAGAAAAAAATGGGATGGAAAAGAAAAAAAAGAGTGATTGTGCGTGCGTGCGTGTGTTCAAGAGGGTGCCAGATTTCCATGAAGCCTTTCCATGAGCCTCCCAGTAAAAAATAACACCCGACCTGGCAACCTAGCTATCACACGTGTCCCACAGCAAATACGTCATCACAACAACATGAGCATGGAACTGACACTAGTAGCTGTATCACCTCGGAACCCTCACGTTCAGAAACAGAATGTGAGTATTTGAAAGGTTTTTTTTTTAAAGTCTGTACCGCAGTGGGGCAAGTTGTTTTGCTCTCAAAGCAGTACAAAGTCGCGTTGGTAGCTGGCTTAGCTTGTGTGTGTTGGTAGCTTAGCTTGTGTGTGTGTGTGTGTGTGTGTGTGTGTGTGTGTGTGTGTGTGTGTGTGTGTGTGTGTGTGTGTGTGTGTGTGTGTGTGTGTGTGTGTGTGTGTGTGTGTGTGTGTGTGTGTGTGTGTGTGTGTGTGTGTGTGTGTGTGTGTGTCGGAGCGGAGTAGTTTGAGCCTTTGAGGGTGACCAGATGTCCCCGTTTCTGTGGGACAGTCACAGGGTGACCAGAAGTCCTTCTTTGCGTGGGACAGTCTCTCATTTCAAAAACTTTTCAATCCCACAAATTGACACCCTGTCCCACATTGTGACTGACAGACTACAGTGGTCAATTGTCCTAATAGACCCCCTTCTGTTTTCTGTTGTAAAGTTTTCTCTTTTCATGCTAGATGTGTTTTAAGCCTGTTAAAATAACAGGATAAATACATACTAACATGAATAAATAACAAAATGATGGCTGGGTACTATTAAGACTATGTATGGACAAATGTGGCATGAGGCGTGTGTGTGTGTGTGTGTGTGTGTGTGTGTGTGTGTGTGTGTGTGTGTGTGTGTGTGTGTGTGTGTGTGTGTGTGTGTGTGTGTGTGTGTGTGTGTGTGTGTGTGTGTGTGTGTGTGTGTGCAGTCTGTGAATTATGCCAACAGTATTGTTCTGCAATGTGTAATAGACTTTTCTTATGATTGCATTTGCAATGGCAGTGTTTGACCAAGTCTGTTGTACTTTATGCTTATATGGACATAGAGTAAAGTGGTAAAACCAAGTAGTGTTGTGTTGTTGTGAAGTTACTGCAGGCTGGCAACGATGCGTGTGGTTTTAAATGTTGATATTGGACTGGTAGATCCCGGAGTGGTTGGCTGCTGAAAAGTAGATCTTGGGTCAAAAAAGGTTGGGCACCCATCAGATAGAGGATATATTGCTTGAAAGAAAGAACTGACACACATATACGTTAGTTGGAGACGTTATGCTTTTCCATTCAGTTCTGAATATAATACATCTCACTTAGTTTGTCAAGTAGGATGCCTTAGGCAGCTGCTATTGGCCTATTCAGCATCCCATCCCCACTTAAAGACAAGGCGCTCTCAGTAACACGCATGGCGGATTTTTAACAATGCCTGTTTCTTAATGTCAGCAGCGCAGAGGGAAGGGTGATTTAGTACACTGTCGACAAGGGTAATGCAGGAGCAATTTGACTGCTGATTGAAACCAGCTCTCACATTTCAGAGTCCACTGGTGGCATTATAAACCATTTACACTGATGTTTTACAGGGTATCCCTGTATTTGGGGTAAGTGGAAACAGACACAGGATCCAAAAATGGCCTGAGCCACTCCCAGTGGCCTATTTTTAGCCATCTTTTATGTGTGATATTTTTCTGTCCTCCCTTTTTTCTTTTAAAGATTATGTTAACGCCTCCCAGTTAAACCAGTGATGACAGTGAAAGGTCAAATTGTAGGTAAATCTTAAGTCTGGTTTCCATTTTTTCTGAATGAGACCCCCCCCCCCCACACACAGACACACTGTACATTCAGGAAACCTTACATACACAGATCTCTCCAAAAACATTAGCTGTTTTTGCACATACTGTACTTTTCTCTCCCCCTTTTTCCTAGGGAACTGGAGTCAAAATCCTTGAGGCCTTGTGGTTGTATAAGTGATATTCTTATAAATGAAGTCTGAGTCATGACTCAGTGTGTTGTATGCTGCTATTACTAGTTGGCAAAAAACAAAGTGCTTCAATGAAATTAGACTAAAGCCAAAAAGAGAACCCTTGCTAATCTGGGCACGAGAAAGACCTATATCAAATATGTCTTGTTTATATCAGTACTAGTTAACAGAATTTATGGCAAAATATCCACCTACTTAGTGTGCTGGAGTCAATATTAGAGATAATTAGGCCTGACATTTTCAAAAGTGAATGAGCACTGTTACAAAATGACAAAATAAGCAACGCTGCTGCCCCTATGGTATTTTCAGTGTTTCCAGTCTCTCGTAGGGAGGAGGTTTGTTAACAAGCCAGATTAACACGCTTTGCATGAAATATTAATCTGGTTAGTGCTATGTATAATGAATATGACTTTTGCTGCGTCAATCTCAGCTCTGTGCCAATTTGAAAGCACTTTCAAGTGAAATTATTTCAGACACGGCATTGGAGGTGAACATTTTCAAAACAAGTCGCCAAAATGATCTTAACGCAATCCTATGCGATACGTTTCATACAGCAAAGTGAATAGATCATGGCATTATACTGTATCTCACAATAACACAGGGCAGTGCTTTAACAAGGTACGAGTCCATGAATGTGCCCTTGTAAATCAGCTGTACCTTGCTGTACGTGATTGTTCACACGGGAC
The DNA here is from genome assembly GCA_039105355.1 of Benthosema pterotum. NCBI lineage: Eukaryota > Metazoa > Chordata > Actinopteri > Myctophiformes > Myctophidae > Benthosema > Benthosema pterotum. Next base: position 26,031,171 of record CM076976.1, read on the forward strand.
ACACAGACGTGTCACGTTCGTGTGCCCCCGTGTGAACAATCACGTACGTGACACGCCTCCAGATTACCCTTGCAAACAGGTAGTGTCAGTCGCAAGGGATGTGTTTCCTCAAGCATTTAACAATAATATTTCTACCATAATAAAACGTCATATATACTGTAAATATGATTTGCTGATAGTCTTTGGCAGTGTTAATGAGCTGTGCAAAGTGACATTTGTGGTGTAGTTTGTTGTGGTTGGTAACTGTAGGCATACTTTGTCTATCGGACTGTAATATGAAATCTAATCTATTTTGCAGGATATGGCAGGCTTCTTGACAGTTTAAATAAGATACCTGTATCATGCTTTGTTCTTTGGCTTTGAAAGTTAAGTTATTCTTTTTTACCTTACTTCTTTTGAGGGGTACATCCACTCCTTTAGGGAGCTATGTGTGTGTCTGTCCCTGTCAGTCTGTCCGTCAAAGCACAAAAGAAAACATTAATAACTCATTTCGTGCACATTTTGGATGTGAGGCGGCTCATCAGAACCACGGCCAAATAATACAGAACATCAGTATGGAGCGGTACACAGTACGAATAATACACTAAAGTGTGTCTATCTGTCCCTGGATCCGAGCACGAAAATTGAGTTTTGTGTTACCCAGAAATTGTGGGGTCTGGGAAAACTTATCCCCAGACCCCACAACTTGTGGGGTCTGAGGGGTAACTTGTGGGTCTGGAAGTTGACGCTCACCCTGAGTTGCACCACTTTCAGCAGATTTTCTGTGGTCTGTCTGTGGTTTTCTGGCTCAAGCAAGTGCCCTGATTTACCTGCTGTTTTTATGTCACAGCCTGCAAATCCCACATCAATGGGATTGGCCAGCAGATATCACTGTTTTCACTGTTTTGCCTGTTTTGAGCATTGAGCTCCCAAATGTCGTATTTTATCCCATTATGAGCCAATGAAGTCGCTATAGACCCCTGAACGTGAACGGAAGAGATTTTTATAGTCCAAAGACTACAGACTGCAGTCATGAATCAAGATGTCCACCCAGGTACCAGGCATTTTTTAATAAGCTTAGCTGGCACTGGCACCGATTCACAATTCTTTATTTAAGGCACCACACCCTCAATGTACCCTCAACTTTACACCAACTGGCACAAAGCCCAAATTCAGTTCCTGCAGATGTCTTAAAAAAGGGCATTACGTTTTCTTTTTTGGGGGCCACAGCAGAGTGCTAATACCAGTACCACTGCGAAAAAAAGTAGGCTAACCTGACTATGATATTCTACACACATCAGTTAGCTCACCATTAGTATGCAAGGCAAAGCCTGTAGTCAGATGTAGAAACTCCATTCATCTGCCTTTTTACCATCTCAGATGGCTCCCAGATGGCTTTGCATTCTTACCACGCATGGTATCTAATTAAAACTTTCGTTGGGCAAACGCACAAAAAGTACATTGTTTCACTCTCCACAAGCCTTGTTTTAGCATATAAAACAAAGAGGTTTTTTTATTTTATTCTTTTATTCATGCTGTATTGAATTGTGTAGAAGAAATCCTGTATTGAGCGGCACTGTTCAATACAGAGCCTGGCACAGCCAGGGTGGGTTTCGCCCCAACCGCACTTGTGCTCGCGTGGTGAAACCTGTTACCTTTTTAGTGGACGGTAAGGTTACCCCATGATGTTGTACAAGGAAACAACAGGAAGGTGCAACGCGCGTGTCAGGGCTCACCGCCCCGGTGGTGTGTTTGCCCTGTCAGCAGAAGTGAGTGGATGACGTGCTCTTTCATTTCAGACAGCACCGGTTGGGGACAAATGGAGCAACGGCTCACTGGCCGGTGTCATTTGTTTTGCTTGTCATTGTCAACTCTATTCTATTCTGGGGTCTCTTCTAATTAGAGCACACACACATACAGGAAGGCATGGATGCATGCCTGTACACACGCACACACACGTATACACACACACACACACACTGAGCCAGATGAAAGCCTGCGCGCCCACACTGATGCAGATGATCATGTGAAGGTCAAACAGCAGACAGTCTTATCAGGGCAGACTTAAATGTCACACAATACACCACCACGCTTCAAAGTGGAGAAACCGTGACAAATTCATGTCGGTTATGTAGATTAAACATTGGGGTGGGGTGAACAATACAGCAAGTCTCTCATTCGGCACGACCCCGACGGACTGACTGCTGCATTGCAAGAGAATGATTTAATGGCAGGCGGGCTTGCAGGCACACGGCGGCCGCTATCGTATCTGTCCTTGGAGAATATCAACCATGTTTGTTTGCTTTATCTGGTCTTTTATCTTTCTTTCTTTTTTGTACAATTAAACTACAAAAGGTCTGCGGAAAAAGCAATATTGGCAATTGCAAAGGTGAACGTGCAAAACAACGTTTACAATCCTATATGCAGAAGAATTACGTTGTCTTTGTATGTTGTCAGATACGGTCTTGTGTGTGGCTTGATGTTGTTGTTCTTCTTGCCTCTCGCCTGACAGATAACAGCACTACAGCGTTCCTGTGTCTTTTTCCCCCCTTCTTTCAGTTGCTTCCCTCAAGGGAGTCTCTGTCCGAGCCATTACCATGGCTCCGTTACAAATCACTGTTCTACAGGCCCATTGACAGTCAGAGCACGGGGGGAACTCGCGCAGACGTGCACTTTCAGGTGCAGAAAGTGGAACTGCACATTAGGTTGGCTTCACGGTACCTGTAATACTTTGTCGAGCCACTGCTTTTAGCCTGTAGGAACAATATGTCCAGTTACTGGCTTGATGTGTTGATCGCGGGCTGCCGCGGGCTGCCAAGACCTGCTCCGCCCTGCAAAGACAAAACCGCAGAGACACCTTAGGCCAGTGGTTCTCAAACTCTTTGATACCAGGCTCCACTATTTATTCAGCATTTGAGCCATGGACCACCATTTGATGACATTTTCGCCCCACAGACCCCAAAACTAAAGATTTATTTTGCTTTCGTCCACAACTCCTGGCTGGATTTCGGGAAACAAAACAGGCAAACATGACAGGTCAAAATGACCATTGATCTTCTATATTCTCTAGTTGTGTAGACTTGGGCTAATTTAGATGATGAATATTTTAACTTTTGAGAATGTAAACATGCAGAGCCGCAAGGATCCGTTTGGTTTAATTTTTCACGCTCTCAAAGAGTTACACGTGGTTAACCAACTTTCCATCATTTACGCTGGGGACCACCTGGAACCCTCAAGGACCACTTGTGGTCCCCGGACCACTGCTTGAAAACCCACTGGCTTTTCTCCGTCCACTGACGGTCATAGTGATGTCGATGTTGAACTCTGACGTGTTTTTCTTTTTCTGGCTTTAGAATTCCTGGCACTCCAATTTCATGAGTTTACGAGATGCGGACGTTTGCGGAATGACCGTCCGCACTGAAAGAAAGTTATCGGGAAAGGTGCCTGGCTTGCATCATTGCTTGCACTCGGCCCTGCCCTGCTGATGAGGCAGATGGAGGAGAATTTTTTTCGGGGGGGTAAGAGCGGGTGGCGGGGTTGTTCTTTCCCGGAGACGACGGGCACAGATGACAGCTCTGCCTCCACAGGGGGCCACTACAGCGCCGGGCTCCCAGAACACCCTCTGTCTTCAGCCCCTGACAGGGCCACCGTTCCATGACAGTCCATTAGTGTTGACAGCGTGTGACAAAAGGGGTTATGGTCAAGTAAAGGAGTGAATAGAAAGGAAATAAAGAACAGCATGGCTGCGCCGCTTATTATGAATAATCATGTATTGTGAGTTTTTGTTTCCCTGTAATTAATAGGCTAATTGTACCACTGGCTCGCCAGCGATTTTTAGGGGCATGTCGTTTCATTTAGCAGATACCTGCTAGCCTATTCAGACATAGCAGTTGCAATTAATTTGACGTAAAAACTAAATTAAATGAACATATTCGAGATGTCTCAAAAAGTATGACAAATAGCCTCTCCGGTGTCTTTAAATGTTTGTTTAGAGCGGCAGTGGGCAAAGTGTGCAACGATGGGCCACATTGCTTATTACTCTCAGAACAATAATAGCCAATATACAAGCTCAAACTGTTGCAGTGCGTATAATACTGTAATGTCAGGCAAGTCTATGGACTCTTAATCTTTGTTGTTTGACGTGCCTTCATCTGATTGGACAGCATACCGTGACATAGGCAACCACTGCAGGATTGCACCTTTCCAGTGTGTAATATTACTTCCCACTATCTTAATCATCATGCAGTATAAAGCTGACCAACAATTGCTGTGCACACTTCCCAGATGTAACATGTCCTGACTCCCAATTGGGGGGGCACGCCCGTGGCGTGGGGGGGCACGCCCGTGGCGTGAAGCGGCACGGGCGATGAAGCCGCTCCCATACCATTTTCTGTTACAGGACTTATATTAGGCAAGTAAAGCATCCATAATAACATCAATTGTTGTTGAAGTTGCAGACACACGGTATGCATAAAGCTAAAGGTCTGACTCAGAGAGTTTTCTGTTTGTAGTGATGAAATGCTGTTGGTTTAGTTGTGCCACAATTGTAATTAGTTAGTAGCAGTAGTATAGCGTTTTAAATAATTTTAAATAGAAGCACTTTAATATGAAATATCTTGGGTTATTTTGCATGCCATCGTGTTTGGTGGGGCAGACTGGGCATTTAGGGGGCCATTGCTCCCCCATAGCCCATGCTAGATCTGCCCCTGCCTTCCCCCCAACTGACCGGACCTGGATTATGTTTTGCTTTTTTCCACACTTGCATTGACCTGCATTGACATGTTGTTGATCCAGGCGACAACGACGTTAACCGCTGCCGCTTCAAAGGACTTTTAGCCTTTGTAATGCTTTTAGCGAGTTGTCTACTGTTACTTACAGTGAAATCCCCCTGAGGATAAAATATGATCTACACGCTATAGCGGTTAATTCGCTCTCGTTACATTAACGAGTCCTCTGCTGAAAGGTTTTCTTCAGTTTTTATTGATGGGTCACACAACTGTCTACCCCCAACTGACACCAACGATCTTGTCTCTTATTTTAACAGTCTTTGCTTATCTTCCTTAGATTTAATTGCTCCGATTAAAACAAAAAATAAACGAATGGGCGCAGTAAAGCCCTCCCCCTGGCTGAACGAAGACATCCGCCACCTCAAAAGAGAGTGTAGAAGAGTAGAGCGGCTGTGGAAAAAATCCAAAGAGACAGCCCATTACACTCGCATGAGATTACTTTTAACTTCCTATAACCAGATGGTCGAATCGGCAAGATCTACATATTTCTCTAATCTAATCGATACAAACAAAAACAAGCCAAAAGCACTATTTTCTGTTATTAACTCTCTGGTAAACCGAGCCCCGCCTCCTGTTCCCGTCTCCTCTAATGACGACTGTGAAAGATTTCTCTCATTCTTTATAGATAAGGTCTCTACCATACGATCCAGTATAACACCATCCTGTGATATCGTTTCCATTCATCCACCACTAGTTCCCCCTCTGTCCCAGTTTAATTTGATTACCTCTGTTGAGCTTGACAAAGTTGTATCTCTTATGCATCCCACCTCCAGTCCTGTCGACATCATCCCTTCTAAACTTTTTAAAGATGCCTTTAATTCACTCAGCTCTCTTACTTTACTCATTATAAATAGCTCCCTCTCTTCTGGTTGTGTACCCAACAGTTTTAAACATGCAGTTATCCAACCACTCTTAAAAAAACCAACTCTCGATCCTGCAGTTCTTAGTAATTACCGCCCAATCTCCAAACTCTCTTTCATCTCAAAAGTCCTGGAAAAGATTGTCTGCAATCAACTGTTACATTTTCTTAACTCTAATCTCATTTTTGATAAATTCCAGTCCGGTTTTCGGGAAAAACACAGTACCGAGACTGCTCTACTCAAGGTGTCTAGTGACATCCTCATGAGGGCTGATGTCGGTGAATGCTCAGTGTTGCTGCTTCTGGATTTAAGTGCCGCTTTTGACACAATAGATCACTGTATACTCCTGGACCGGCTCCATCGGTGGGTTGGATTAACCGGCGTAGCTCTAGCTTGGTTCTCATCCTATCTGTCTGATCGTAGTGTGGCTGTCGCAGTCGACAACTACACCTCATCCTCAGTCCGTTTGTCCTCCGGCGTTCCCCAGGGTTCCATTCTTGGTCCAATCCTCTTCTCCCTCTACATGCTCCCCCTCGGCTCCCTCATCAATAGTTTTGATGGTATCTCTTACCACTGTTACGCAGACGATACACAGCTATATCTGTCATTTAGACCCGGCGACTCCACCAAACTCAACACCCTGCAAAACTCTTTAAAGGCCATTAACAATTGGATGTCACAAAATTTCCTACAGCTCAATCCTGAAAAAACTGAAATTTTGATAATTGGTCCTGACTCCATTTCAGACTCCATCCGTCTTTCCCTTGGTCCGCTGGCGGGTAACGTTAAATCCACAGCAAAAAATCTAGGCGTTTTCTTCGACTCTAAAATGCAGTTCGATTTCCATGTTAAAAAGGTTACTCAGTCTTGTTTCTTTCATCTCCGCAATATTTCTAAAATAAAGCCTATTCTCTCTCACTCTGACCTCGAAAAAATCATACACGCATTTGTTTCCTCCCGTCTCGACTACTGTAACGGCCTTTATACCACACTCACCCAATCTTCTCTTTCCAGACTCCAATTAATCCAAAACACTGCAGCCAGAATACTCACCAATACCCACCGTAGGGCACATATAACCCCGGTATTAGCAGACTTGCACTGGCTACCAATTAAGGCGAGAATTGATTTTAAAATTATTTTAATTACTTTTAAAGCTCTTCATGGCTGTGCCCCACTATACATTTTAGACCTTTTAACCACCAAAGTTAATAATAGAACCCTCAGGTCTTCTGATAAATGTCTTCTGACTGTCCCTGGGACTAGACTCAAAACTAGGGGTGACAGAGCTTTTGCGGTCACTGCACCCACCCTGTGGAATGCCTTGCCCCTAGACCTAAAACAGTCCGGCTCAGTTGACATTTTTAAAAGAAATTTAAAAACATTCTTATACCGGAAATATTTCCACTCTGTTACTGCCTGAACCTGTAATTTTTGTTTGTTTTCTTGTTGCCTTGCATCTGTCTATTCTTGTATCACTATTGTTTCACTTTTAATATCCTTGTTGTCTTTATTGTTTTTGTGTTTTATGTCTATTGTACAGCACTTTGTAACTCTGTTTTGAAAGGTGCTTTATAAATAAACTTTACTTACTTACTTACACGCTATAGCACCTCAAAGAATAAGACATATTATTATTTTGAAGTCAAACCCTGTTTAGTGTTTACATATTTTCCAGAACAGTATACACATTTATCTTTGTATCTGTATTTTCTTGGGCTTATCCTGAAGGTCCCCTATTATTTTTCCAGTTTTTTCCTTCTTCCGTCATTTTTTTGTCATTCTGGCAGTTCTGTGCTGTCGCTTTCCATGAAATTTGGAAATGTTGAGTTGAGTAGAGTCACGGTCAATGACTGAAGCTCAACAGCGACGTGTCAAAGGAACTATCATGTTTAGATCCAATTTGATGTCTTATTGCTGTTTGCAGCGATATTTTGTTTGAATTTCCTTTAATTTCTAGCATCTTATCTAGGGGACAATGTCAATAATTGTTTCATATTGGATTAGAATTATTATTACTCTAATGATGAAATTATTCATCTGATTCCTATGGATAACTCTCAGTCTGCCTAAATTTGCAAGGCGTATGGTAGGGTGCATTGATTGGCGATTTTAGGGAGGTTCCGGGGGCACTTGCCCTCCCCGGTGGCCAAAAAAAGTTACATATGGCGGGGATTGTCAGTAACTTCATCCAATTGTAACTTCATGCTCATGTATACAAATGTATGTTTCATTGCATTCATGTTTTCTAATGAATATATTCAGTGGTTTTCAACCACTTTCATACCAGGGCCCTATATTTATTCTGCTTTTAAGCCACCAAATGGAGCCTTGAGGGTCTCATTTTTCGCTCAAGAGTCACAGATTGATGCCCCCCCTCCTGGGAGAGCCTAAAATCGCCTATGGGTGCATTAATCTGAGTTTGTATTGTGTGTTATGTTTCGATCAAAGCACCATGTAGGGCTATGCTCCTTTTTTTTCTCATTGCCTGACTTGACTTGAATCTCCTGCTGGGAACCAGGAGTCATTGGCAAGTTGTGTCTGGAATGTTGTTAAATGTTGTGATTAAATTAAAGCCAGAGACACATGACACCGATTGAAGGCAGGTGACTCAGATGAAGGTAGACCAGGAATTCAGGATAAAAGGAGTCCTGAGCACAGCCAGGTCTATAAGAGGGTGCTGCTGCCGTTCCCACACACCGTTTAGTCTAACAAATAGATGAAAAGATTGAGTGAGAAAAATACTCGCTGTAAATTATTTGTCGCCAGCAGCTTTGTGACAGAGAGAAAGAGAGGGAGAGAAAAAAAGACAAAGCTAGAGATTATTATTTGTCACTTTGAGAATGCTGAATTGAGGGGAAAATACAAGCTAAAGTGTGTGTGCATGTGCGTGCGTGTGCACGTGCGTGTCTTAGGCTCTAATCGCCAGTGCTTGTAAGCTAGCAAAATAGCCAGCAGCTTTATTTTTTTATCTTTGCCTATCGTTTGCAATCGTATCCACCATGGTGGTGGTTGTGGTTGTGTGCAATGTGAGGGAAGCTGCAAATTATCATGAGCAACCCCTTTCACCCCACAGGGGGAGATTGTGGGGGAGAAAAATGAGCATGAGAAGCATTGAAAGATTCAATAGACAAGCTATACTGACACCTATCTATACACTGTCCCAAATGCTAAAACGCCCATACATAAAACTAACACAGTACTGTAACAGTACTGGCTATGAATCTAAAACAACAGGATTCGAACAGTATACAGTACACACACACACACGCGCACACACGCACGCACGCACGCACGCACGCACGCACGCACGCACGCACGCACGCACACACACACACACACACGCACAGTGCCACCTACATACCTACGTAATATATTTCAATAGATTTAGGAGGGGTCCCTTCCTTTCATTATGCAGTGTTTGTTAATAAAGTCAGGAAATTCATTCATTCACCCACAATCGGTGGTGACCTAGGGAGTTTAGTTTGCGTTATGCTCACACCATGTCCCTTTTAATACTGTTCTTTCATCAGTAAGATTGCCAATAGATCCCTTTTCCATGTTCTATTGGTGAACACCATCCTGGTGAAGCTGCACCTTTACACAGTTCCTTTCCATGTTTTTCTGTCTTGGAATAACAATGATGTACAGTACATATCAAGCCAACTCGTGATAGAAAGACAAGTCATCCTCCCACTGTACTTGGATGTAGTACATTGCGACCTTTCCTTAAATAACTTTCCAGTGATGTTGGTTTGTGCACCACGCACTAACTCCCCAAAACAGTTTTTGATTGAAAACTGCTATTTTCACAGTAAAAGCAGTTTTGCATACCTGAGTATTGTGACCAGTGAGCTCAGGGGGCTGCAGAAAGACAGATTACACAAAGAAGGCTGGAAATCAGTTCAGTATCGTTTTACTTTAGAATATCATAAAGCATAAATATGACCTCTCATTAAGTAGTAAATTACCCAGTCACTTCCCACTAATGCCCTGCAGCCCTAATATCCTATGGTCTGTATAAAATACTGTACTTGCAATGTGAAGGTACAAATGTTCTTCTGGAAATAATCTCAAGTTGTTGGGCCTGGTTACAACTATTCCAGTCCACTTTCATACTGTATCCAGTATGTATGGGGATACGTGCCCCAGATCCTTTCTTTCACTGGAATTAAAATCCACTGACCTCAATGAAAAGTTGTTCTAAAACTCTATATATGGACTATGATAATATAAATTATAAGACTTGGTCGCTCAACATTACCAAACAAAATAAGTACTTTTCAAGGTTAAGCAGTGAAGCAGAGATATAACATTATGGAATATTCCAAACTGCAGAAAGAAAGTAATGTAATGCTGCGGTTTTGAGGCAATATCGTGGTTTCAGAAAGACTAGGGGGAATTAATCATTTGCCTGCCTGCCTGTTTAATAAATGTAACATATCACATATTTATGTACCGCTATAGACCTTGGATGAAATCTTGTTTCAGCGTTTAATACAGATGCAGCTTCTTTCCTACCTGTTTTGCTGCCTCATGCCTTTTTAAGCCATTAACAAATGGCCATTTATAATACATTAAACCCGACATTTGTTCTATGTTTAATTTCTCGTTGTTTGATTATCACATTGAGGATTACCGCTGGTGTCGTGTTGAGCCTGACGCGTTACGATGATATAACAGAAAGTAAAGCATGCGGCGAGTTGCAAGGGCTTCTGGGAGTCTGAGTATAATGCGAAGTGAAGGAGGAGGGAATATCTTGGCTGGCTTTGCACTTTGTCTAAGACCTGGATCAAGGAGGTGGCTTTTCGTCAGCTCAACAACAACAAACGATGGAAATGTTTTCCGGCAAATTTTTATGGATCAAAGGCGCAAATGCTTCGGTGTTGGATCCAAGGGGTAATTAAACAATCTCAAATGCGACTCAAATGCAGCACAAACAAATCTAGCAAAGCACAAACAGAATGATGGCACTCTGGTCGTCATCGTAACAGCCCTGGCTGTAAGAAAACAAGCCATGCAAGCATCAATCCGTCCTTGTTAGGCTACATTTAATTCTTCCATAGCACAGTGTGCGGTCTCTTGGCATAGACCCCCGGCAGGCAGCCTTCACAGAAAGCAGCATGGTATTTTTCTATTCATTCCTCTCTGAAGCCACACTATCTCTATGTATATGAGAATATAAATATTAAAGCTATGTAATATTTCTATACACGGTCTACCTCTGGGGTAATAGAGAGACTGACCTTCAAGCAATAGTACCACTTGCTGTGTCAAGCCGGAAACACAATCTAAACGTCTTGAGAGCAGTGTGCAGCGAGACCAAATACAACCAGTTAAAAGGGGAATTTCACCCATTTTCAACATTTTCCTGAGAAGATACAAATGTGTAGAAATTTGTACCCTCTCAGGAAAAAAGGGTGTGAACGAAAAATCATTCACATGGTGAAACACAACTTGATGACGTCATCAAGTTGTGTTTGACCATATTATTGATCTTTTTCAGACCCCCATTTCTAGGAAACACAGAATGGGGGTGGGACCTTTTTTATCATATCCACACAACATCTCTAAGGTATATTAACAGTTAAACCGCCATTGCAGTTGATCTACATCAATCTTACCATTATCAAATAATAGTCACGACCGCTGCCATTGAAGTTGATCTATGTCAATCTTTGATGTAGTGTCACTATTGTTTGATACGATCCCGATGCTAGTGGCAGCGAGCAGCGCTAGCCTCCTCTTGCCAGCTGCGGAACCCAAATAAGAGACTGGAAGTAACATCCTGTGCGCCGATCTAACATGTCCGACCGGAAACATGGACTGAAATATGAAATATGGCTTTTACATGAAAATCGCTGGCACTAGCTACCTAAAAATAAATAAATAAATAAAAATGCTGGCGAAGTAGGTGTTGTTAAAGGGGAACTCCACCCATTTTCAACATTTTACTTCGTCATTGATGTACCTTAGAGGTGCTGGGTGGACATAAAAAAAGTTCTCCCATTCTGTGTTCCCAAGAAATGGAGATCTGAAGAAAACCACTAACATGGTGAAATCATCTTGATGACATCATCAAGATGTATTTTCACCATGTTAATGGATTTCTTTAGACGCTTCTTTTTTCTGAGAGCGTACAAATGGAACCAAATGAACCCGTTAGGGTTCATTTGGTTGCATTTGAACACTCTCATTAAAAACTGTTGAAAATGGGTGGAATTCCCCTTTAATGACATAGTAGAATGATGAATGTGGGTGGAGTTCCCCTTTAAAGGAGCATTCAGTGATTGAATTCAGCATCTATTTCTATACTATAAGCCCACTACTAATATACCTCTATAAAACATGCACTGGTATCCTGACCTCCTTTGCTTGTAGTCCACATTTTGACAGCGTGTTATTTTATTTTTGGGGGGTGAGTGGTCCACCAGATATTCTTTCCTCCATCACACTCCATTGTCTTTTGGCCTACCAGGAGGAGTCAAGAGGACCCTGTGGATACAGCAAGGTGAGCTACATGCCACCGCTCCTCTAAGAGGACAATGATTCATGAGGCTGGCTCCCCTCGTCCCTGGGGCTGGGGACGAATAGCTGGCATTATCTGCAGCAAATGGGTTTGAAAATGCTCTTGGCCAGGTCGTCAAAGGCACTGATTTATGGCTGAAGATGCGGTGAGCAGTTAGAACCACTTGTCCAGTATGGACATGGTGTGCCCCCCACACACCCTCACACTCACACACACACACACACACACACACACACACACACACACACACACACACACACACACACACACACACACACACACACACACACACACACACACACACACACACAAATGGCCCCTCTCCTCTCCCCACCACCATCTCTGCATCTTTGCTCTGAATATTCTGAGCATGTACATGCGACGGTGAAAGGAAACCGAGGGATACATTTATGATGCCAAAGTTGTGCGGTGAGGAAAGTAGACTATTGTTTTAACCCGTCAAGCACAAGGATAAGCAATTTTCTCAGCTTTATCTTTCTTTGTCACAAAGTATAGGCCTATATATACTGTGTGTGTGTGTGTGTGTGTGTGTGTGTGTGTGTGTGTGTGTGTGTGTGTGTGTGTGTGTGTGTGTGTGTGTGTGTGTGTGTGTGTGTCTGTCTGTCTGTCTGTCTGTCTGTCTGTCTGTCTGTCTGTCTGTGTATATATATATATACTGTATATATATACACACACACACACACACACACACACACAGTATGTGAGGTTTATCCTTGAAATGAAGTGTAGGAGTACTGTGTCAGGAAATGGAAAATTATCCTGTTCTTTTTAATCTTGGAGACAAAGAGAATAAACTCTTCACTTTCAAGTAGTATATTTAAGCTCTTTTGGATATCTACCGTACGTCTTAAGAGATTACAGATTGATTTGCCATTTTATTCTTTCTATATAATCTCCGCTTTACTTTTTTTGAACTCTGGATTCTACCTGTCCTATATGCCACTGCTCTCAAACTAAAACAATGATCGACAACTACTTTTGCCACACACTACATTCTTCTAAAGTGTTCTGGCCACTTGAGACTGTCTGAATTCCTTCAAAGTTTCCTGAACAAACAGGTATTCAAGATTGTCCCTGTCAATACAAACCGTGGGCTGCCAATGTCAAGCCACTTGATGCTTGAACATCAAGGAGGCATCGCCGTCTGTGTTAAATCAGGAAGGATTACTAACTGACAGCACGTAAATGATAATAACAACATTGTGACCGACGTGTTTTCACATCAAGCATGCCCTTTCCTGCGATTGTTTTGTTCGTCTTCTGCCGCAGAGAGAATGCGAGTGCAGCCACTGGCACAAACAGGGGGGTGGGAAAAGTCAGACCACAAACAAGGGTTGCACAAACCGGATCTGACTTACTTTGTGGAGCGTTTCAAATGTAAACTGACAGGGAATGTTTTAGGCCAACATCACCTGCTTCCAGTATTGCAGCCGGGCTGGCCCCATTAGAAAATAACCCCGGTTGCATCTCTCACCCATTGTTATGTAAGATCCACACATGAAGGCGGAGAAGAAGCTGCTCTGTGACCGCCTCTCCAAGGAGTTCCTGTGGAACTTGCTGCAAGACCATCGCCATCTGAAAACACAATGTGTCTGTAAAGGTCCACACATGGTGTCACGATCATGGCATTTTTTCTGCATGATAATTTGTCATGCAAGGAATCATGAGTGACAATTTAATTGTGGTCTGACAATGAACTTTGGAATATAGCAGGTTTATTCTCTGTCTGACTTTACGGCTTTATAAGTAGAAATTGCGGAACAAGGCAAACGATACAGGATCCTAATTAAAAATACAAATATGTAAATATTTGAAAAGCAGTCTTTAGTAATGTGAAGTATACATGGTCGACCATTACCATATCAGACTTATTTCAGTGTTATCCTTCAATTCTTGCCTATGCCCCCAAATGGCTGGATACACGTTTTGTAGCTGACTTGTTTGTTTTTGTAATTAGTTGTGTTTTTACAAAATAGCAAATTTTACATCAAGGTCTCCAGATGTCTCTAACACCCCTAGTGCAGGGGTGTCCAAACGGTAGATCGTCATCTAGCAGTAGATCACATGGCATGATCCTAAACAAACAAAAAAATATATATTTTTTGGCATCTGCCACTTGAATTAAGGTACCACCTATTTGACATGCTTCAAAAAGTGCCTGTCAGATCAAACCCACAATGTAATACTACACGCCCGTTTGTGAAAACAGGCGCCCGTTTGTGAAAACGGGCGCACCCGTCGGAAAACGGGCGCACCCGTCGGAAACGGGCGTCCGACGGGCGTGGGCGCAACATGATTTTGCTGGCTCTCCCTAAATGCCCTGACTGCCCCACCAAACATGATGACATACAAAACAACACGAATTTCAAAGATATTTCAAATTAAGGTGCTTATATTTAAAATGATTGGAAACACTACTACTGCTACTAACTACCTAGAGTTGTGGCACCACAAAACCAACAGCATTTCATCATTGAAAACAGAAAACTCTCTGAGTCAGACCGTTAGCTTTATGCACGCTGCGTGTCTGTTGCAACTTCAACAATAACTGATTTTGTTATTGATGCGTACTTGCCGTAATATGTCCTGTAACTGAATATGGTATGGGTGTGGCTTCATCGGCCGTGGCGTGACACGGCTGATGAGGCTGCCCCCATACCATTTTCGCCTGCCCCATTTTTGCCTGCATACCATTTTCGCCTGGGAAATTTTACATCCGGGCCTGATTGGTGAATCTTGTTATGCTGGTCATTCATGCGCCATGCCTCGTCTCTCATGTACAGTTGTAATGCGCACAACTTGAGAACACGTGTGTCCCACCAATTTCAAATTTGACACACACGTTCCACACCTCCACAGTGAATGCAGTGCCTGACCCCGAGTCTGTGGGAATTTACACAGTTGTCCGGCAACGTCACAAAGGGCTCTGCCAGTGGCCCCGACCAGCCCAAGTCCCCTCTTCTGTGCTATGTCCAGCCTTGGCCTCAGACAACTGATTGACAACCCCACACCTGCCAATTGATTACTTAACCAATACATCTTCACAGTCAGTTGGCAGCACGCTTCAGACACAGGCAGACGGACAGATAACTGTACAGTCGTCTTGCTATACAGTACAAAAGGGACACAGGCGGTTGAATTGGGTGGGTATCACAAGTTGACCACTCCTATTATGAAGTTCCCAAGCTGCATCGTACTCAAGTAGGCCAGTGCCTAATAACTTAAATATACACAATAAATAATACTCTATACCAAATTAGGCATATATTAGTGTAAATAGAAGATCTACAACTTCACAACATTCTGCCTTGTGAGCTTGTAGATGTGCCGTATCCAGTATCAAATGTTCGAAAATGTCTGAACGTTGTTCAACAATGGAAACGATTATGTGCGATTATGCTAAACTAATTGCAATGATCTCAAATAATTGCCATCAGGCGATTATGTAATTACTGACAAGGCCTTAGATGTCCGTGCAGCAGCTGAACCCTCATCTCCTCAACCCCTCTGTCCTCACAGAATCATGTCAGAACTTCACCTCTCCCCGGCTGGATGTTAATGTTTCTTAACCGGTGTGTACTTACAAGTGGATTATTTCAAAGGCTACGTGTCAGACAGATCTTTATCTAGCGGCTTGGCAGCTTGACTCGGGACTTGCACAGCTTCCTGTCTGTGCATGTTGATTAGCTTGTTTTCCTAACCCCCCCCTACCCTTTCTTTGCTTTGCTGTGCAGTCTTCTGTGCTAACCCACCTCATGTGATTTTGGCTTAGTCAGATAACTCGCAGGGACTGTTTAATCCTTTCAATCATGCGTCGGCCAATAGGTAATTGAATTGAAGGGATTGCAACAGAGACATTAATGTGGAAAAAGCATATTCACATTTTCGTTTGTTTTTAGTGTAACCGGGTATGAATACCAAGCTGGGAATCTGCAGAGGAAGTAGTTAGACATTCATGATTAGCATTATGAATTAATTTATATATACTATTGTAGTTACAAAAGGATAGCCATTAATGATGCAAATTTAGTCTCATAATTTACTTGAAATATGACCCTTAGATATAGAAACAAAAGGCCTGCGCCCAGTGGTGCAGCGTTGCCCACGGCATATTGTACTTGAAAGTGGCATTTGGAAGAGTTAAATAATAGATTTTGTTAAGGCTCCATCAGAGAGGTTTTTGGACAGTACTATGGCGTAAAGATTAGCTATTTAAAATAACAGATCATTATTATGAGAGATGCTATTAGCAGTATCGTGATAACAAATTGAAACATTTTTGTTCAACTGTTCAGGAGCAATCTCCCTATCCAACTAGAGTCTCTGAATTTGAGCAATAAAAAGAAGAAGCTTATGTTGCTGCTATGAAGCTTGATAAAACGAAAGCTGAGATTGAAAAAGAAGTTGGCATTGAAAAATGTGCACCAGTAGATGGAGTTAGAAAAAAGTGATGTTACAGAGCTATACACTTTAATGAGTGGGAGGATGGCAAGGGATGGTACTGTGGAGGCAGGTGGTGTCCCATTTTGCATTGAATAGCCCCCAAAAAGGTTTAATATCAGGGTTTAATAACTGGGTAATTTGCATTATAATATATACAAACGTAATACTGTGTAGGTTATTATGATTTTGGAAAGATGACAAGTGATCACAGTTCTAATCTAATTGACTAATTGATTGATTAAATTAGCTTGTTGTTCATGATGAGAAAAATAACCATACATTAATCACTGAAGTTAAATTAATTAATATTATGTTGTTGAGTTAGATTTTGGAAATTTGAATATTCTATTGGTCTAGTGAAGAATTTCTACTAGCCCGCTGCCCACGGCTTAATATCAGCCAGAAATGTGCATAATACCGGTAACTAGCGGTAACTCAAATGACTGTAGGCTATATTTTGGTTTAATTCCAGAGAGTTTTCTGTTTTCAGTGATGAAATGGTGTTGGTTTAGTGGTGCCACAACTGTAGTTAGTAGAAGTAGTAGTGTTTCGTACCATTTTAAATATAAGAACTTTAATTTGAAATATCTTGGGTTGTTTGGTGGGACAGATTAGGCATTTCCCTCCATGCCCATGCCTAGATCTGCCCCTGCAAAGAGCAATGCCCTTCACAAATAAATTCATCTACTACCTGTTGCAGTTGGTTAGTCTCACACATGCATTATTATGTGACTCTCTCTCTCTCTCTCATCCAATAGTGCTGTGAGCATTTGCCAATGTGCAGTCACCACTTATTATTTTTCTTTTTTCCAAAACAGGCTCAGGCTTATAATGTAATTATGATGGAGCTCAGGTCAGGACCGTTTGAGAACTATAGTTGCCACTGCTGTTGTATATTACTGACTCACCTGCTTGTAAGGATGTATTACTGTCTCTGTCCTACTCCTCCCATTCAACACCTCTCTTCTATCTCCCGGTCATAACGTTCGCTAGTGCAGCGACTTTGAAGGTTTGAAGGTGGATTCAATGCCAGGCTGCACACATTTTGACCGGGACGCAAAAAAAACGCCATAAACAGGACTAATACGTATTTCGTACATAGGCCTAATACGTATTTTCGTACAATTAAGTCATCTAATTCAGTCAGTGGTTTTTAACCAGTGGTCCGGGAGCACCAGTAGTAGTCCTTGAGAGAGTTCCAGGTGGTCCCCAGGCTAAATGATGGCAAGTTGGTTAACCAGGTGTAACTATTTAAGAGCGTAAACATGAAACCAAATCGAACCATACCCTTTGCATTGGTGGACAGTACACTGACTGCACACTGTACACTGAGCGCCCATTGACAGACATTTGGAGCAGTACTTGGAAATGTACAGTGCAAGTATGAAAAGCTTGTGAGATTGAAGTTCAAAGCAATCTGTTGGGAATCTGGGCCAAACAAACTGAGAAAACTTCTTTTAGTCTTTTAAGACTTCTTTTTGTTTGTTTGTTTTCTTTTTGAAAACCATAACAGGACAAGACCTAGTCTAGGATTTTTAGAATAGGTCCCTAGAATGGTAGAATCCTTGTCTCCTACTTCACTAGCATCGTTCCCGTCCTATTTCCCCCCAAATTGTTTATTGCAGATGTCACCAAATGTATTTTTTTCCACCATCTGCTTATGCTGTCAAGAAATGATGTTGTCTCATATTCACACTTTCGCTGACATTGTAGTGAACCTGAAAGTGTTTTCCGTGGAGAGTTTCCTGAACATGAACACAAACTAAACATTTGGAGGGGTCTGGCCATAAGAGATAGTTTCTCTCCTATTGCATTTGCAACGGGTCTTATCTGTTTCTGTAGCTTATGCACTAAGCTGTGGCACTTTTGATCTTACAATAATATGATGCATGGACATTTAAATTGCTGCCAGGATAACCTGAATGAAACAAACACACATACAGTAGTATATACAAAAGAAAACAAAGCAGGATTAGTTTTTTTATCTTATTTAAAACACTTATTGGAGACCTATGAACTCTGTCTTAGGTGAAACCCTGGGCCAGACAGAGCTGATAAAAAAAGCAGAGCTGATAACAGGCGTTGCTGGATGACGCTGAACGTTTTTGAAATTGGTTTCTGCCTGTAAGTCAGTAACGCTAATTCTGTAGATTAACATGGATATAAATTGGTACTTGCAGCATATTTTTTTTACTTTCAACCGAGATAAGTCTGGAATCCCATAATAGCTAGTAACCTTCATATCTAACTGGGGGAAACAATTGGCTGGAGTCCTCCAAAACGGCTGCTTAACAAACAAAATATTTATAAGATAAGCAAAAAAAAAAAAAAAAAAAATGTGGTCGTTTGCACATTCATTGCTGACTTATCTCATTACCCAGAGACTAATTTCCATTTCAAGCAGAATATCATGGTCAAGGACTGTGTGTACTTCCTCTGCTGGTGAGCTCATGGATCATTCCAGTATGCTTAAAGACGGATGATGCTTTCAATCGACTAGCGCCTGAAACTAACCTGAGGTGGCAGTAGATGAGCAATCATCCAGGCCAGCAGATCAAAGACAGCCCTAGCATGTGTCTGACCTTTATCATGCTGAATTATAACAACTGAAACAATTGGACCATGTTGGGAGGAGGGAAGGCACATGGCGGGGTGTTTGATATTTGTCACTAGACGTACTGCTTCAGGGCTACCTGTCAGTGAGGAGTGTTGGAAGGGAGGAGTAGGACGAAGGCTCAACTGTGTCCACACACTGGGGGCTCCTCACTGGCAGGTGAGCCGGTAGGACACAACGACAGCAACAATAGACCTTTTAGTAAGCCCCTCCCCAAACTGCTATGGTCCAATCACAGCTAAGCATAGCATGTGATCAACAAACCTCTCCACCAATAGCATTGGTGGAGAGGCTTGTTTAAAAAAAAAGTCACACACACGTTTTTCCACTGCATAGGGTATGGATTTGGAAGAGATTTTGAAGGTCTGGTTCCAAAAAATGAACCAGCATTTAATGTGTAATGTCCATGATATTTACAGAGGGCGGTGCTTACTGAAATGTCTATTCACAGTAATGTGTGCAGTGAGGTCTCAATCGACTAAATTGCAGTAGAAAAAATGAAGAGGGGGAAAAAATATTATTGTTTTAGTAACCACCTGAGAAATATACTTTCACACCTACCACTTTCACACACATAATTGTGATTATCAGTGAGATGTTTCATAGAGGGTGTTGGAAGAGACGCAGGCCTTTCAACTTTCAACTAGCGTATTGCTAATTATTTCTCTCTTGCAGGCTCTCGTCTAGAGCACGGTATGTTTCTCCCAGATGTTAATTACCAACAAATGTTTTGTGCTTATGAATATGTCAGTCCGTCTGGTTTGATAAATGGACAGCATGTGTTTATCTGGATGGGTGACAGCCTTAAATATGCGTTACTGGCTAATGTATGTGCAAGCGTGATAAATTCACAAGTGTCTTGGTGATTACTATATCAGACCTCGATGTCCTTGGTTTTCAGCCAAAGGAAATGTATCTGCATTGCTTTACAATATTACTGCATCGTGTTACCGCCTTGGAATGCTATCAAGATATTAGCAAAACACTGCCTACGCATACACACACACCTACAGATGTACATTTATTTTCTTTATTGGCTAGGTTTGGATTAGTTATAGCTCATAAAACCATTCCTGTTAATGAGCCAGTTGAGCCGTAGCCCACATTTCAAAAAGAATAACGACGTGCACATTCCAAGCCTGAAGTTGGGCAGGTGCTAAGCGACAATCAGTGCAAGAAGAACGCAAATAATCTCAGCGATTGCACACTGAGGGCTCCAATATGACAGATGCTTGATTGCACCAAACATTGCTGTGATGTTTCAAGCTAATGGTGCTTTGTGTGAAAGCACGAATGACTGTGCTGTATTGTATGAGATACCGATTATTGGATTACTGTCTGTAATTCTATTACAGTATCACTATATTCATTTATAAATGGACACCTATGATGGCTTTGAAGCACATTGTGGATACTCATCACAAAGGCATTTACTGGTATCAAGTTAAGATAGTCGGGTTGGTTTCAGAAATGGAAAGTGTTATTTTCTGCACAATGCATCTCTATAGATTCAAAGGTGGGCTGAATGTAGTCTTCTTTAAAAACCTGTTGTGTGCTCAGCAATGTGCTCACATCCAAAATAGACGCTAAAAGAAATTTCACATTTCCATTTTCTGTGTGGCGCTTTTCAAGGTTCTCTCTGCCATTAAGTGTGACAGCCGCATCACTGTAGGGAGACAGAGTTGTTTGGTGTTTTCGACGCCAGAAGGCTCACTCCAGATGTTAATGAGCTCTGTGCCAGTCGAAGGATCATGCTCGGTAGGTGTCTTTCCTGAGGCATCTCTCCTGCCCCCTCCCTTTCCCCCTGGTGAACCGCTCAAAATACAAGCACTCGCCTTTTTTTCTGCATTAGCAGGCAGCAACCACGCTGCTAGCATTTGACTCTGAGCTCAGAAACAGTCCGATGCCCCGTGTGAGAGATACTGACATTGGGAGAGCCGTTGGAGTCCATTCATGGGGGCCTGATCCTGACAGTGTTTAAATTAGCAACCAGGGTAGGAGCAGGAATTATTCTGGCCCCTACTGATCCCGGAAAGTCAGGAGAAGAAAATGTCATTAGTGCTCGAGGGCCGCAACGCATAAGGCAATATTTAGCCTGCGTGTGTCAGAATGCTGGTTAGCAGGACAAGTAAACATCCTCCAGCCAACCAAGCAGCTGTTGCACAACTATAAAATAAAGTCTGCTGTGTTTTTCTCCACCATGCAGTCTTTGATTCATTTGAATAGTTTGTTTTAGTTCTTCATATGTTATTATTTCAATCCCAGTTGCGGAACAGTTGTGAAGGTTTTGCATAACAGTGGACCATTTTGCATAAGAGTTGGCCGCTTTGCATAACAGGCAACCGTTTTGCATAACGGTTACGACGGTTTGCATAATGGTCGAGGGTTAACGTTAGGCTTAGGCATAGGTTGTATTGAGGTTATGTTTAGGGCTTAGGTTTAGGTTTAGGCATATGTTTTACTGAGGTTATGTTTAGGGTTTGGGGTTAGAGTTAGGTTTAGTAAAACGGTCGACTGTTATGCAAAATGGCAAAACGCAAAAAACAGCCGATATTGTTATGCAAAACGGACAAGGCGGTTATAAAATCTTCGCGGCGGCCGTCGCAGTCAAGCATTGCTTTTGCTGGCTCTACATATACATATTGTATATGATATATTGAGACTGCACACTGTAGTAAATCCATGGCTAGTAAAACCTACTGTTGCCACACCTGCCCTTTACAGGCTTTATGTTATCATATTGTTTAGGTTAAACAAAATGATAACCTGAAGGCCGAGATCCACTTGCAACCAAAGACAAGGTCACAACCACGTTGTGACCACTTGCTTACTAGTCACAACCAGGTCTTCTGGTTGTTGGTCGCTAGTGGATGTTACAGACTCAAAAATGTTCTTCCCCTGACTGGCTCAGAGTCTCACAAAGAAATGTAGCACACACACGGATACAGTGGGGTACAACGTACAGATTGGTGTGCTGCACATCATAATAAAGTCAACATGGGCCACTGAACATCTCCCGGAACATATGGTCACCATTAGAATTTATTTGACAGAAATAAATTAAGAGGGAACGCCTTCATGGGTTATCATTAAAAACAGAAGCCTTGTGGTCTTTAGAAGTGCATTCTAATTATCACTAATTAAGCCTTCATTTGACACTCAGTGTTGTAATTTCCCCAGTTGTTTTTTATTGTCTTTGTTGAGGTTTAAATCCTGCTCTTTTCCACTGTGCGCAACATGTGTTCTTCATTTAATAGAGTATAAAGAAAGTAGAGGGAATCAAATCCAGTCGGTTGTGAGTGTTATTAGCTGGAGGCGGAGGAACGATGCAGCAACTTTATGCATTTCCGACAGCTGAATGGCAAAATGTTTTTTTCGCGACAACAAGCATTTGTTGCACACAGCCTACAAAGTTGGGGGTCTGTTTGTAAAGCGATGGTGCAGCATCGGAGATCCTTACATGTTCATCTCGATATGTGATGCCTGGTGAGTCAGCCCGAGATCTGGCTCATCAATCTACTCCGAGGGAGTGGGTATTCTCCACAGGCTGTCCGCCATTCTTTCATTCGGGCCCTGTTGGGAATGGTGATTGGATCCCAGTCAAGCAGCAATAGATGGATTGGCCCCAGACGAAAATGATTGAGTGGTGCTGCTGTGTATGCATGTGTCTACGTATTGCGTCTACGCGTGCGTGCGTGCGTGTGTGTGAGAGATCCGTGCAAGCGTACCATTCCGTCAAAAACAACAGCACATCTGTTTCACTCTGTCTCCTTCCTCTCATCTGAATTTGGAGTTGTCTCAGGCATTTTCTATGCTGGTGCGCTGTCCTTGCCCCAATGCACTGAAGGACGCCATATTCATTGGTACAAGCCCTCTCCCTCTCTCTCTCTCTCTCTCTCTCTCTCTCTCTCTCTCTCTCTCTCTCTCTCTCTCTCTCTCTCTCTCTCTCTCTCTCTCTCTCTCTCTCTCTCTCTCATTCCCCTCACAGTGAAATTACATCAAGACAAAAGTGAATACATTATCCCAAGCAAATACTTCTAGCTTAGACTGTTCAAACATATATTGTATGCTATAAAGGAGTGTCCTCCACAGATGACATGCATTTGGTGCAAGTTGTTGAGTTGCATACCGTGTATATTTAGAAAGAAAAGACATAGAGGCAAGAGTTGCCTCTCTAGCCATTGCAAGACACTTTCACGTACAGTACATCCATTCCGTATAGGTATTAATCAAGTCAGTTTCTATTATACTAAACATACAAAAGATTGATTTTGTCATAAAGAACAGACATGGATTAGCTGGTCTAAGGCATGTCAATCTTTGACTAGTGCAGAACCATGTTGTATTAGCCTATTCCTTTTTTTAATGACTTGGTAATTGCTTTGCGCATGGTTATTGAGATGATTGCCATGCACTATTACACAAGTTTAATGGTGTATAACTACTTCTCCTAACAAAGTCATCAATCACACAGGTGTTTCCATGGTGACGGCATTAGCCATTTTGCAGATGTTATACCTAATTGCTGCTATGTGTCACTAACTGCATTATCACAGGGACCACCCGCCACCTTTTAGGTGGAGTATAGCACCCGTCAGCACTAGTGTAACTCAACTCAGATACGAGTTGTCATGCAAAGTACTTCCTGCAGATATTTTTCTCTCACTCCGTGAAGCCATTAGTATTTTATATTGAATTGAGGTTAGGTCATTTTCTTTCTCGGTGCTTGACTCTGGCTTTGTATGGTCTATTCAAAGGAGCAATATCAGCAAAAAATCTTGTAATTTCTTTTCTTTTTTTTTGTGGCCAAGGGGCGGGGGTGGGGGTACTACTTAATGTAGACATTTCAGGCTTGCTCTGGTGAAGTGCTGCTGGCTCTTTTTTACGCTTATGTGTCAGATACATAAAACATTGGGTGGCATGGTTGGAGTAATGACTTCTGTACTCTATATGGGACGTAAAGGGACACAGACCAGTCTTGCTAACTTGGCGCTTTTGTCGCTATATTTAGCTTTTTTTCAGACCCCTCTAGCGCCAAAATTTGTGAAGAGCTCCTGGTGGAAAATTAGGATAAAGATTTCCTTTGGTTTTGTCCACAATACCAGGCTGGATTTCACAAACAAAACAGGCAAACGTGCAGATCAAAAATGACCAATCTTTTACATTCTCTGATTGTGTAGACTTTGGGATAAATCAGATGATGAATATTTTAACTCTTGAGAGTTTAAACATGAAACCAAATGGACCTGCAATCAGATTAATCAATACATTAATCAATTAATCAGATTAATTATTTTCAACAACATTAATTAGAACATGTTTTTTTCCTGAAGAGTAGTGGGTTTTCAGAATACACCTGCCAGCAACTGCTAGAGCCCCTCCCTCAGTGTGTTGCCATCATCCAGCCATGTTCCAGTATCCTGTTTCCTCCTTTCCCGACAAACTCAGCACTGAAACATAAGCATCTCCATTATCCCGCAGATTTACTGGAAGTGTTCATTCAAATTAAATGGCCCATCAAGGAACCGAACATAAAGTTACCAAGCTTTTCTAAGAGAGTTGGAATATATAAAACATATGGAATTAAAATGCTTGTATGATCTGAGAATTGGTCCCAATTTACCCATTACCCAGTAACTTTAAAAACTGGAAAATATTTTAAAAAATGAGATACAAGGTTTCTGCCCTACAGCAGCAATTTGCAAGATAAACACATCCACAACAAAGCTTAGGGAAGTAAGTGATAATGTTCACTGAAGCAGTCATTATAGCTAAATAAACCAAACAGGACGTCGGACCGAGACCAACTCTACTTAAGAACAAAATCAATAATTTGGCACTATTGATTTTATTACCGTAGTTTAGTACCGTAGTGTACACTATAGCAACCTCAACATGGGGAGAGACAGAAGAAGTCCTATCTTTCGGAACAGAAGTTTGCTCATGGAAAAACAGTCTGCCTTGTTTGACAAAATTGTGTGATAATAAACATACACATGAGACACACCGCACACACACACACCACATGCACACACACACGGCGTACGATTTTTGTATTTTGCGTCACTCCTTAAAGCACTTAGACAAAATTGGCCGGATATGCTTGGATTTAAAAAGAAATGCTTTTTTTTATTTCACTCAAGATGGAAAGTGCCTTGTGCGTCGTTGGGGATGGCCTACTTGCGGAAACCATTTTTCTTGCTACACTCAAAGTTCTGCACAACTGCTCCTGGAAAATGTACATAAAACGCTGCTTTTATGTTTTTGCTGCTGCATGCAGAGAAAGGAAAAATAGAAAAGAAGAAGAATATGAAGCAGCTCACAGGGCATTTGTCTTTGGGGCAGACTAATAGTTGCACAGTAAATGCATCAGTTTTCATTTAATTCAGAGAGTGTGAGAAACCCCGGTGGGCGGGTCCGTTACGTCTTCGGAGTTGTAGCTACTGAGATTCGTGGGATTTTTTTTCCAAGGTCCTAATTCCTCGGCTAGATTTGTCCGCATTTTGATTCCTGTAAAGCGGTTAGAGCCTTTGGGCGATATCAGGAGGGACATATAGGTCTGTATGAATAATAGCATCATGCACAGCCAAGCCTTTGTAGCAGAAAATAAACCTTCAGACTAACAGCCTTCAGCATTAGATGAGAATGTACAACAAATTGTCTGCCACCCATCCTCCCACACACACATACGCACACAACAGGGGCGGATTTAACATGTCCCATTTGGGGGGGGCAAGAGAACATGTTGGAGGGGCAAGAGAAAATGGTATGGGGGCGGCTTCATCGCCCATGTTGCTTCGCCACGGGTGATGAAGTCGCACCCATACCATTTTCGGTTACAGGACTTTTATTAGGCAATAAAGCATCAATAATAACATCAGTTGTTGTTGCAGCAGACACGCAGCATGCATAAAGCTAAAGGTCTGACTCAGAGAGTTTTCTGTTTTCAATGATGAAATGCTCTTGGTTTAGTGGTGACACAACTGTAGTTAGTTAGTAGCAGTAGTGTTTCAAATCATTTTAAATATAAGCACTTTAATTGAAATATCTTGGGTTGTTTTGCATGGCATCGTGTTTGTGGGGGCAGACTGGGTATTTAGGGGGGCATTGCCCCCCCATGACCATGCCTAGTTCTGCCCCTGGCACACACAAGCAGACATGCTTTCGTGCACACACATGCATCTTTGGAATATGAGGCCTAGATGCAAAGGGATGGTGGGAGGGTGGGAGGGTGGGGGAGGGGGCATCTCCAACCACAAGTCCCCCCCAGGCCATGAGTGATATTGTCTCTTGTCAATACCTTGTGTCAACATGCTTTATGCACCATTGGGAATTTGCCGTCACATCTTGGGCAAGGACATGTTTTACCCTGCTAGCAGTTGGTCGTTTAATAAGACACAGTATAATGCACTTGAGACAATAGCATGAAGTGCCTGCAATAATAATATAGAAATATGGTAAGCAACTGGACATCATGCTGCTGGAGGTACTTGGAGGAGTGCATTTCCATTATTCTTGGGTGGCATTCAATTCAACAATTATACTTGGGTCACTGAACTGGGCTTAATGTGTTACTTTAGAATTCATGAGCAGGACACATGCTGGTTGATGGTCACGAGTTGGTGTGTTTTTTTCCCTAATCACTATGCGGTTTCCCTACCATACTTTTCCATATGGTGGTGACCCATATGACCACCTGTCTCCCCACTCGATATTAACTCACCCAGCTATGGAGCCCGGGTTGCAATCTCGGCATGGTTACGCCCCAAGCAAGCACCCACCACAGCTACCCACCTCCCCTTCCCTGTGACCTCTTCATTAGATAAATAGGACAGTCTATTCTCTGGCCCTTCTCTTATGGACAGCATTAGGCTGTCCCCTGTAATATGTGGCAAACAAAGCCCCCCACTTCCACCGCCCTGCCCCAACCCCCCTGCCCTTGTTTACTCTCTCTGTCTCTGCTCATCCCTCTCTCACCCACTTTTATTTATGAAGGTCTTGCACATGGTTTTGCAGCGCCATATCATAAGTCAGTGAGTGGTATGCAGAGCTGCGTACTGCGACACAGCAGCAGATGCTGATTTTCCCCCAGATTCATGGCTTGTGTTGTTTTCAAGCTAGCGAGGAACTTGAATGGATTGGTCATGCCGTGGCGCTCTAAGAGTGGCAGTAACAAGTCCTCCTCCTATGGCAGCGATGAAGTCGTGTCGTTGGATGCCATTTCTCACGGACATAATCTTCACGCATTCTTCTGTGGATTTGGACACATTAAGGGAATTATTTAGCGTGTCAAAGTCGATGTACCAAATGCCCCTCCTACCCTGATGTTCTCACAGAGTCCAGTAAATGTGTGAATACCATAGTGGGGTTATTCTGAGTGCTTTGGCTCATCTACACCTACTACAGAATATTGTGCTTGATCTGCTGTGTTTTTTAGCCAGGACAGGTTATTTGGTCTAGGATAGCTGAATAACCTAGCACAGGGGTTTTCAAACAGTTGTCCAGGTTATTTGACCAACATTTTGCCAGTTATCTCTTCTAAATTGTCAACACAGACTCAAAAATCCTTATTTTTGGGAGAGACTAACCTTAACATCAAATTGTGGTCCTTGGCAAAAATGCAGAATAAATAGTGGGCCCTGATATGAAAAAGGTTGCAAAACCCCAGACCTTGGTTTACCTATGATCCTAGATTACTGAGGCACTATACTGCCTACACATGTGATGTATGTATTTTTGCATTGCTTAGTAACTGGATAATGCATCTCCAAAACACTTAAATTGCTGTATGCATCCCTGGTTGATATAATAATAATAATAATAATAATAATAAAGTAATGATAATAATAATAATAATAATAATAATAATAATAATAATAAAGAAAGGAAAATGAACTCGTATTAAAAACCGAAACAAAACAACATGCCAAGGGAGATACTTACTGACCACAGGGAAGAAAAATAAAACAGTGAAAGTAAGTCAGGAGTTTATGCTCTTGCATTGAAACTTCCTGAGAAAGTGTAAATGCTAAATATTCTCGCATACTGCTGAATTTCAAAATGTCAGACAGAGCTGGAGTAATACCCTGCTTGTAGGAATTGCCGGGAGTCCATCAGGCGCCCCTCCACAGTTCTCCACAGACATGCATTTTTCTCTGTGCATGCTTTTTGCTAGGAAATATCCTGGGAAACAGTCTTGTATGTATGAAAGCTATGTATGTATGCATCTAGAATATGCTTTGTCAGCACACATGTCTCTTTACAGTGAGCGCATCAGTACAGTCAGACAGGCCATCCATCAGCCGGCAAATATGTATATTATTGAGGAAAGCGTTTTAACGGCAGGTTTGAGCGCCATACACGCTCATCACCCCTGTTTTGAAGGACCCCGTATTTGATGTTTGGTCCCTCCAGCTCTGCATTCAGAACCTTCAGCAAATTCCTTAACTGAATCACATGTCATTTGGAGGACATTGTCTATCTAAGGTGCCATGCGGTACCAGGAGAATACAGAACATGTTTTTTTTTTAATGCGTGGCCCAGAACACTGGCAGTGATGGTGTCTTGTTCCGCCCGCTCAGAAGCATCCCAGGCTCACCACTTGCTAATTGCTTCCTGGAAGCTTTTCATGCCTCTCCTCTGACATGCTTCATGCTCCTCACCGTTGGAAAAAGAGATGCCGGGGGTGGCGTCTTAAAAAATATATCCCAAATTCTTTCCTCCCCCTTTCTCCACTTCTTCAAAAACACCTTCTCTAAAGGTGGCATGCTACCAAATGACACTTGTACTGTAGGCTCACTTTCAGAATTAGGGATTTCTAAAGGGGAATGTTGTTGCGCCCCCTGCCTTTGCACTTCCATAAGTTGGAAGGCGGAAGGCTGACAGTTTTTGAGAGAACAAGCCTGGGGGGAGCGCTGTGCCAACCTCTGATGTCATATCTCCTTGTCCAGCACTTGTTCTTTTGGAGCTCTGCTGCAACAATCCCGCTCCTTGTATTCACCAGGCCCTCAAGCCACACTTTGATCTTCCTCCACAACTGGGGCGGATGTATGTTTCAGCATCTCATTATATTTAGTTGTTTAATCCATCAACTTTGTTTGTCTCGGCAATAGGCTAATGAACATCCCTATCAAGGCCCTGCATGGCTGCAAATTAATTACTAGTATGTGTATAGCTAAACTGCTGCTAAATGCTAAAATGATCATCGCTGGTGTCTGCAAATTGCCTATATCAGTATTCTACTCACTTTGATGTAGTTATGCCCATGCCTTTACCAAACCACCTTGGCTTTTAGAATATTTTTCACATGTCAGCCAATGCTGACTGTAATAGGAATCATACAGGCAGCGTGACCTTGTGTTACAGATTGTCTTCTTTGTTCTTGGTTATTTGGCCTTGTTTTACATAATTTGAGGAGAGCAACGGAATAGAGATTCCTGAATCAGCCTTTTATGTGGCATCTTTGTCCTGCGAGTGAGTCCACAGTGCAACCTACTGTACCACATCAACCCCCCATGGCTGAAATGCCCACCAAGTGAAATGCCTCAACTAATTAGAGGCGGTAGACAGAGAAAAGCTGTAGAAACTATTGAATCTGACAGAATTTTCTTTTCCTCTGCTTTCTGCAAAGTTTGGTTTGAGTAAACCCATTTAAAACAGGGGTGGATCTAGGCATGGGGGGCACCTAAATGTCAAGTCTGCCCCACCAAACATGATGGCATGCAAAACAACTCACGGCATTAAAGTTAATAATGAAGTGCCTATATTTAAAATGATTTGAAACACTACTACTGCTACTAACTAACTGCAACTGTGGTACCACTAAACCAACAGCATTTCATCATTGAAACCAGAAAATTCTCTGAGTCAGACCTTTGGCTTTATGCATGCTGCGTGTCTGTTGCAACTTCAACAAGTGATTATTATTGATGCTTATACTTGCCTAATAAATGTCCTGTAACTGAAAATGGTATGGGTGCGGCTTCATCGCCCATGGCGCGAAGCGACACCCCCCCCCCAATTGGGAAATGTTACATCCGCCCCTGATTTAAAACAAAATCACAAAACACATCACATGCACTTAGTGCTGTAGGTAGATTGTCAGACATCTAAAAAATAATATTAAATACAGATTCACAATATTCAAATACTTGTAATCACTGTAATATCCTTCATAAATAAAACCTTACAAAATGTATTTTTGGGCAATATGTTCTTTTCATTTCAAATATCTAAATGAGGGATACAGAATACAGATACACAGTAGAGAAGCCTGTGTGATTCCACCTCAGTCCAGCAGAGGCGCTTGTGAGTTCAAGTTGGCATGGCTATCTAACATCTGATCTGATGTACTGTATCTGCTGTTCTGACTGCATAGACATTTAGAAAAATGCCTGTTTATGTTCCGCTATCTTACAGCTCTTCGTAAGATTGATAAATGCTTTGCTGCAGCATACAGTACATTCCTCACGTGCAGTAATACACCCCTTTTTCTTCTACCTTGCTCCCAGCGGGAACCTTACAGCGCCGGCTGCTTTTTTTGTTCTCTCACAGATTCTGTATGAAACTCATGAAAGATGTTTCACCATGCACCAGCTTTTAGAAGCAGACCTCAAATGATCGACACTTTAGATCTATTTATATCACTCAATTATGACTGTCACATCACACAGCATTTTAAAAACGGTCCTTCGGGGGCCATGGTGCTGAACTAGTTGTGTGTGTGTGTGTGTGTGTGTGTGTGTGTGTGTGTGTGTGTGTGTGTGTGTGTGTGTGTGTGTGTGTGTGTGTGTGTGTGTGTGTGTGTGTGTGTGTGTGTGTGTGTGTGTGTGTGTGTGTGTGTGTGTATATACATATACATATACATATATATACATACATACATACATACATACTGTATATATATCTTTTGGGGCTGATACTGGAATATTATTGACGTTGTTAATGCCATCTGCTGACGAAATCAACAGCAGCCAGAATGGTGTATGAGCAGTGCTTACGCCGGTGTGGAGAGTGAAGGAGAGCATGTATCTTATTCATGAGGATGTATGGACTATCACAAGGATTGTCACTTCTCATTTGTTTATTCCACGGTAAGCACTCTGGCGAGGCAAAGTGACTGGCTCTCCTTGAGAGTATCTTGTGTGTGTCAGTCTGTATTATTGATGCAGGGGTGCAAACGGAAGAGATAGGCCTCCAGGATTTGTGTCTCTGTCTCGGGCAGTGGGAGGGGGGACCTCAGTTGCCCCATTACGTGGCATGCATTATAGCTCTTTGCAGCGCCCACCTGGTGGTCCACACACTACCACAGTTTTAAAAGGGGAATTCCACCCATTCCACCCCGTGTTCCCAAGAAATGGAGATCTGAAGAAAGCCACTAACATGGTAAAACATCTTGATGACATCATCAAGATGTATTTTCACCATGTTAATGGATTTCTTTAGACGCTTCTTTTTTTTGGGGGGGGGGGGGTGTATAAATGGAACCAAATGAACCCATTAGGGTTCATTTGGTTGCATTTGTACGCTCTCAGAAAAAAAAATGAAAATGGGTGGAATTCCCTTTTAAGACGCCGTCAAAATAACTGCTTTTCAACTAAACGAATGAAGAACGTGAATCTGTTATTTTCTGTGAGCAAAATTGTTGAAGTTCTTCTACAATATAGAAGTTCTGTTCTGTTGCATGTTACAGTACATATCAGCCGGAGGGCATGGATCCAATTGGTTGTTGAAATAAATGTGCAAAAGGTGGACATCTCATCAACGGCCTGATTTGCATATACTAAGCAAATGTAATAATATAATGTTTTCTTATGCCTTTGATGGCAATTTTTTCCCCACAAATGTATTTTGCAAAAAATCCAGCTGTTGGTGGTGCTATAACAGTCCAATGTGGAAAGGGTACAGTTATATTTTTCCAAAGTGCGTTCATGATTTAATGCTTTTTGTTCAAAGCAGGGAAATCATGCAAACTTTTAAAGCCAATAATAGAGAAATACGATGAAATATGAACTATTTTGAGCACATGACTGTAGAGATCTTGTGTAACGTACATTGTCAAAGTAATGTTCCCTTAGAGATATACCGGTAGACGTATCATTCTAGACTATTAAGATTACAAATAAGTGATGAGCTTAGGTTAACTACTGTTTTCCATTTTCACTTTAGTTAGTCCATTCCAAAGCAGACTGCAATTGGCACGGTAATTATTGTTTATTCATCTTACCCTTTTCTTTTTCGATAAAACCATTAGCATACATTTGTTACACTCGTGCGGGTAGGCACAAAAAAATCACATCTGTGTGAAGTGATGGCGCTCTTATTTCCCTCCATCATCATTCGTCATCTCGAATCATTGCGGCCAATTGCAAAGTGCGTCTTCACCATTCCCTGTTCACTTTTATGTCTTTCTAATGCGCTATGTATTTTACTCAGCCGATCAAAACGAACTCTATGATTCACACACGCACAAAAAAATGGTATCAGATCTTATGTTCTTATAACCAACTATAAAATGAGGCTTAAGTGGTTATGACGAGAGAAGTTGGTTGCACATGCCTTATTGTTGTGTCAGCTCCTGGTGAAAAAGTGACATTTTCCCACTGCTTAAGCCCTGTCGCACAGAGAGGGCCCTGTCAAATGCACTATTAAATTTAGAGCACACACAGGAAGGTTACTGAGGCTGGTTTACAGTACATGCACATAATGCTGCTACTTAGAATTTGAGGGAGGAGGTTAATAACTCACGGTGCCCCATGCTGACCCGCAGTGCTAAAAACAACGGCGAAACAACGCAAGGACAGAAGTTCAGAACGGAGCCATCATGCGCCCACCGTGGCACCCCTGAACCTGGGAGGTTTATAGGCGGAGGTGTGTGTGTGTGTGTGTGTGTGTGTGTGTGTGTGTGTGTGTGTGTGTGTGTGTGTGTGTGTGTGTGTGTGTGTGTGTGTGTGTGTGTGTGTGTGTGTGTGTGTGTGTGTGTGTGTGTGTGTGTGGGCTACATGAAAATGAATCACTGTCTGTTTACAAGGCATCTGTGCTGCTCAGTAGTGCTACACTGACCAAAAAACATGAACAAATGGCAGGGGTGGATGTAACATCCCAATGGGGGGGGGGGAGGGTGACGTCGCACCCATACCATTTTCGGTTACAAGACTTATATTAGGCAAGTCTAAGCATCAATAAAAACATCAGTTGTTGTTGAAGTTGCAACAGACACAACATGCATAAAGCTAAAGGTCTGACTCAGAATGATGAAATGGTGTTGATTTAGTGGTGCCACAGCTGTAGTCGGTTAGTATCAGTAATAGTGTTTAAAATAATTTTAAATATAAGCACTTTAACTTGAAATATCTTTTGTTGTTCTGCATGCATGCAATTGAGCCATTTACAGACCTATCTGCTGACAGGCATTTTTTTGCCAACAGCTGATTTGGTCTGGCTTTAGCCAGGCTAATAATCCAGAGTCTGATTCATCCGTTTGTAACTCAAGTGTTACTCTCAGAGTTACATGCGTCATTAATAACAGAGCTATACAGTACATTTAAACAAATGGAGAAGCGAGCAATAACAAATAAATCCAAGGAGGTTTGAGGTTTCGTCTGTAAATAATAGCGGCTACAGCTATAGGGCTGGTCATGGGGATTAACATTCCTTTACAATCATCCCTCCGCCTCCTTATTAAGCCTTATTAATTCCATACTTGCGCGCCACATCAAATATAACCAATTTGCAAAAGAGCTGTGAGCTTATAGATCAGTTGACTTTCAGTGCAGGACACAATGCGCAAAACCTAGGCCTGCAACTAATGATTATTTATAACAATCGATTCAATCGATTATTTAACCGCTTCATCCATTAATCGGATTATGATTCTTATAGCTATCACCTTAAAGGGGTACAAATATGTGTACATTATTTGTACACTCTCAGAAAAAAGGTCCTAAAAGAAAAATCATTATCATGGTGAAACACATGATGATGTCATCAAGTTGTGCTTGACCATGTTAATGATTTTTTTCAGACCTTCATTTCTTGGAAACACAGAATGGGGGAAGTTGTCCTCACAACATCTCTAAGGTCTATTAATTAATGACAGTAAAATGTTGAAAATGGTTGGAATTTGTTGCACTTAGCACTGGAAAAACTATGGCTAAGTGGGGAAAATGGATAAAAAAAACTTCAGGGGTTAGTTGACGAAACAATTAATAATCGATCCGATTACGATTAATCGATTACGTTGCAGCCCTAAAAAAACGTAGACTCTATAAATCAGGCATTAGGGAGCTTTGTAGCTCTCAGGTAAGGACATGGTAGCAGCGTTTTTTTCAGCGGTTCCTTTTGGATGACCATGCTCCCCCTCCCTTGCCAGTAGCGTTTTGTGTAGAAGTTTGATAAAGCTGACACCCTGAGATGGATTTCCTAGCCAGCCAAGCTCTCTGAAGTAATGGGAATCCAGGAGCGTAACGGATGGTGGCGGTGCCAGGACACGGCGGTGCCTCCACTGGGTGTGTGCATGTGGTCCAAAAAAAAAGGGGGGGGGGGGGGGGGGGGGGGGTATGCCGTAGAGACTTGGGCGAGAATTATTTTTGGAGTTCAGGTTACGGGTCGATTCTTTCACTACTCATTATTCACAGTTCCATTTGCATGATGGGGAATATTTTGTACTCTCTCTGGGAGTTAAGAGAGGTTATGGTGTGTTTTTGTCATTGCCTGTCTGTGACTGCCTCGATTATTTTCATCCTCGTCTTTGGACTTGCGCGTGGTGGAAATCTCTTGTCAGTTAGCCGCCTCTAAATTAGGAAATTATAGTGTGTGTGTGTGTGTTGTGTGTGTATGTGTGTGGGGACTGCACTGCATATGGATGATGAATGAAAGGTCTGCCATAGGGGTGAATGGGGGGGAAACATTTATTTCAGACTTCATGTAAAAGGAGACCTCCATTAAAAAGGATTTCCTCCCAGACCGGGGGTTTTGGTCCGTTACACATCCAGCCCCTTCAATGGGCCAATAATGTAGATTGATGGGTTTTTTACTGGCCTGTTTGCCCTACCAACTCAAAGCCTACAGGTTAATATTGCCAGAAAGACCTATTATGTCACTGTCAGCATTATTAGGAAGGGGGAGGGAGGTGGTTGACTTTTTATGAGTCACTGGAGTCTGGACAAAGGAACGGAATCGGATGGAAATTCTTATATGAAAACTACGTTGTAGACCCATGTGAGTCAATCAGTAGAGAAGATGAAGTGGCGTCTGTTATTAGATTCAGATTTAACTTGTATGGATTTCAGTGAGCATAACATAACATCCTAGCCAATTTGCTCCATTAAGGCTTGATGCTGCCTACCTTAAGTGAAGTTGTTACAGGGAATTTGAATCATAACTTTGCCTCAAGAGTACCGCTCCCGTCCCACAACCTGTTTATTTTAAATAGTGCTTTGTGCCTCGATTTACATTTCCAATTTAGGTTGTGGTATTTGACATGTAGACTAATTTCCATAGTCACTGAGGGGACAGGGGGCTAGTTTAATTCAACAGTGAACATATTTTGCTGCCACTGTGGCTTGTCCGCCCACACGTGCATTGGCCATCTGCTGACACAATTTTAAGAACCTTTTCCCCAGGAAAATT
Source organism: Benthosema pterotum (assembly GCA_039105355.1). Classification (NCBI taxonomy): domain Eukaryota; kingdom Metazoa; phylum Chordata; class Actinopteri; order Myctophiformes; family Myctophidae; genus Benthosema; species Benthosema pterotum. The sequence goes on from CM076976.1 coordinate 26,067,033, forward strand.
AGGCATAGTGTTACCAGAGTGCCGTTATATTTCCCAGGAATATCCTTTTACTGCCGTAAGAATGTCCATATTGTCCCAAGTTGAGACAGATGGGTTACGTGAGCTGATTTCCTCCCCGTTGCAAGCTTCCACATAACTTATATGGCTTTGATCTACCAAAACCATTTGAATACAAATAATAATAAACCTTTTCTGTGAGTAGGGAGTATGGGACATGTTACACAATTAAACCTGGCCTCATCAGAGTAGTGTAATTGTTTAATTGAATACCAACTGCTTGCTTATTGAAAAATTAGGAGCAAACAAAACAAGCAATCTGTTTGTGTGTTCTTATTTTGGCAGCCTGTGTTGAGTGTGATTTTGAACAGAGACAAAAAAACTGTTGGTCTCTAACTATTAAGTTACGAATATATTATGATTAAATCAAACGGAACACACTGTTTTATTCACAAGCCTGTCATGTTTAGTGAATTTGTTCGAACATTTTACATACACCCCTGTGTTGCAACTGCTGTGGTAGATAACACTGCCCTTAATAGTGCATAAGATTAAACGGCTGTGGCAAGAATAATTTCTGAAGAACTTAAGTGATCTGGACACTTTCCTTGTGGGGGGTCTCTTAGAGGGCAACATCGGACAAAGTACAGCGGGAGATGCTGGGAGAAATTATATTGCAGTTCTCCTTACACATCTGTGTGGATTGGATCAGCTCTGGGCACTGGGCAGGGACATTTCACCTACGGAAGGCATGTGACTGAAGCACCTTTCTAAAGAGTTTTGCTTTTATTGATAGTTATTAGTGAAGAGGGAGAGGGAGGGAGGGAGGGAGGGAGGCGGAGATACAGACAGGCAAAAGTTGAACCGGACTCGAACATGCGACGCCAGAGCCTATGGCATGCGCCTGGACCACAAGGCCAGCGGGAGCCCCACTGATGCCCTTTTATGCAGTTGAATTTGGAGGTGACTTGTAGACTTGTACGTCGTCATATAGCACTGCACTTGCAGATCAGTTATTTTTGACTATAGGCTATACAGACATTATGGCCCTCTCGAGTGAGTGTGAAATATAGTTGCCCTCCATGTTCAAAGTTGCACACCTCTACAACTGTTAAATTGTTGGCAATAGCACAACAAAATGATGATGATCTGATATGATGTGTGTAGTTCACACTTCTTTGAAGATCTAGTTAGCCTTGCATGGTTCCTGCTGCCATCAGTGTATGAATGTGGATGTGATTCACAATCTATGTCAAGAGATTTGGATAAAGGCGCCATAGAAATGCACGATTTACCATTTATTTATGATGGATCAGCCTGTTTCTACACAGATTTTACACAGAAGCGTGCAGCTTCAGGTATTCCAGGTAGGCACGTGTTGATCCACGCTCATCCTCCCTCATCTCCATTCATTCTCATTCACTAACAAGCTAAAACACTCACACCCTCAGTTCCACATTTGGGTCTTTTTTTTAAGCAGATCACTGTTCCCTGTTCATACTCCAGCGCTGCATTGTCACAGCTATGTTCTGCAACCTGTCAGTGATCAAACTCCCTCCACTTCCACGGCCTGCTCCCCGTGGCTGTGGCTTTTAGTTCTTCGCTGTTAAATGTATAATTCTGCGGATTCTACAATATACAGTATATCTGTCTGTATCTTAACGTGTGTCCTTGAAGACTTCAAACAATGTCACATTCATGCAATACACTCTACTAGTACTTTGGGCTCTGCTTCTGGGGGATTAGTGATCTCATACTGTATTCATTCTCTTGTGCAGATTGTGGTACTATCACAGGAGCAGACTTTCAACTTGCAGTGTTACAACTAGATGCAAAATGCACATTTTAACCACACCAGTGGACACATAAGAAGTACAGACATCGTGACACTGCATCTAGAACGTTATCTAACCAGGTGGATATACAGTACATATACAAACTCATCTTCACCTAAACCAAATAAAAGTAAATTAAGCAACATGTAAAGACAACAACTGGATGTTTTATGGCATCAAAATGACAGCAGAACATGAACCCACCCTGTGGAGAGGGGGAAAAAATCCCTCTTAAAGTTTCACCTCGCCTAAAATAGCACGGAACGGTGTACCGGCGGGTCTAAAAATGGGCGAAGTTCTTACTGCGAGTGTCAAGAGTGCAGTACGATGGCATGCTGCACACGTGTGACAGCAGCAGCCTGCAGCGAGACCTATGGCTCTGACCTCCTGGCCAAACATTTGATCAATGTGGGGGAGAGACGGGGGCGGATCTAGGCATGGGCATGGGGGGGCAATGCCCACCTAAATGCCCTGACTGCCCCACCAAACACGATGGCATGCAAAACAACCCAAGATAGAGTATTTCAAATGAATGTGCTTATATTTAAAATGATTTGAAATACTACTACTGCTACTAACTAACTACAATTATAAACCTCTCTGAGTCAGACCTTTAGCTTTATGCATGCTGCGTGTCTGTTGCAACTTCAACAACAACTGATGTTATTATCGATGCTTATACTTGCCTAATATAAGTCCTGAAACCGAAAATGGTATGGGTGCGACCCAAGCCGCCCCATACCATTTTCTCCTGCCCCCCCATTGGGACATGTTACATCCGCCCCTGGAGACAGGGCTTATCCTATAGCGGGACAACTTGGGTTTCGTGTGTTATTCTACCCCACATGTTATGCCAACCCCGGCCCCGCTCCAGGCCGGCATGTTCCTCGCTGGACTGCAGGGTTGTTGCACTGGAAGGCGAGGGGGTAGGGGTCAAAAGGAATTTAGCAGCACAAGGAATGCTGAGCCTTGACTGCACCCAGCACAAACACCAGGCCGTGATATATGTTCCACTTTCGGATTACGTCTACCCATCATATATCGTCGTTGTCGGATGGAAAGCATCCATGTCCAATAACGTGACTTTTCTGGTAATGGGGGGGAGGGCGAAACGTTGCAAAATGTCCAATGTAGATATTATTTAGTAACTAATAAAAGCTATGGCTGTTGAGTGTTTTTTTTTTAAATCAGATTAATCACAGCATCAAACTTAATTTAATCATGATTAATCACATGTCCAAAATATGCAATGTTTTCCTGTACAGGATTTGAACATATAAAAAACGAGAATAATCTGGGGGAAAATATCTGTTTTATTGTTTTAACCCATTCTGTACGGGTGTTTTTAAGTTTTATTGAAAAATAGTGGCGCGCTTTGAATATTATTATGTTCTTTCAGAGTGAACGTTTTGTACAATCTATAGAAATAGTTGATCCACAAGCCTCCGATGCTTGTAGATCCCTCAAGCTATACTCTATGGTTTACAGCTACTGTATACTAGCCTGGTCTAGCCCTCAATGATTTTGGCCTTGGGGGGCGGGGGTGTCGTGGGATCCACACGGCGGAAGTGCTGCGCTCTGATTTGATCTCACTAACGTGTCGTCATCTCCGGCCCCTCCCACGCCCGTCCACTGCTGTTCTACGTCACATCATTTAGAGCGACGCCCACCCCGGAAGGTTGACACCCCCCTCAAGGCCACTTTCCAACGCGCGTTAGTCCAGGCTTTCCGTTTTCGCGCAAGGCGGACGAAAATGAAAGCCTGGGTGTCGAGGCTACTGTATACTGTACGGTTTTGTTCAATGAAAATTGCTCGGTGAGTGGAGTCAGTGTGCACATTTTTAATCAGATCAATCAAACAAAATTAATTAATGCCATTAACTTGTTAATTTTGACAGCCTTAATAAAAACGTACCACTTTAGGACCACAACGGCAACAAGCTTTCAGGCTTTATTGGGTTTGATCCTTTTGAATGTTACTGCATGTGTGTGGTGGTCATAATTATTAACAGTCACCGTACACTTGTATTTACATTTCAAAGGGGAATTGCACCCATTTCCAATATTTTTTCTGAGAGCGTTCAAATGAAACCAAATGGACCCTCCATTTTTAGGAAACAAAGCGGGGGTGGGGTGGGGTGGGGGTTATCCACACACCATCTCTAAAGTATATTAATGACATGGTAAAATATTGAAAATGGGTGAAATTCCCCTTTAAAGTGCTTTCTCATATCCCAGGAAGGAATGTTAAAAGATTTTGCTTAGCAGAAGTACAAGCTCACCACACTGTGAGCATTTACGGAGGAGCGGGAGATGAATTATGGAGATAGACGGTTTCTGCCACCAGACCAGAGAGGATATATGTTGTCTAAGCTTCTTCTGTGATTTCAGCTCAGTAACCTTCAAAGACATTGTTGATATTTTCACTTGGCTAAGTCTAAAACCTGGAAACTCATTTCTTCTAGAAGTACCTCATGTCACCCCACTACAATGAATCATCTCTCTCTCTCTCTCTCTCTCTCTCTCTCTCTCTCTCTCTCTCTCTCTCTCTCTCTCTCTCTCTCTCTCTCTCTCTCTCTCTCTCTCTCTCTCTCTCTCTCTCTCTCTCTCTCTCTCTCTCTCTCTCTCTCTCTCTCCCTCCCTCCCTCCCTCTCTCTCTCTCTCTCTCTCTCTCATGGCCTTTAAAAAGAAGAAAATGTCTTAAAGGTTTTGTTATTTTTAAGTTTAATTTTTCCTTTATAGGTTTTGTGATCTCAATTGCACCCGGAAAACCTGAACTTTCATTGGATTTTCTCTGGAGTTTGGAAGGCTTTTGTGCCTTAGATTGTTAGAGCAATGCCATATTTTGCATTTCTTCAGCATCAGGTTTTATTGTTTGTCTATTCATCTCTAAATAGTACTAGTAGTAATTATTTTTTGAGCTTCTGGTGACTAGTGTTATTTCTATCTTCTCGGTTAGCTAGTTTTAGGTCTGACATTCAGTACGTGCCGCACTTGTTGACATTTGTTGAGTGTTGAATGTACAGGTATTGTAGACAATCGAGGTCACAGCCAAAAGCATACTGTAGCTTTAGGTGATCATTTGTGCAGCCATAACGTTTTCTGTTTTTCTGGTTTTGTTCTTTACACCTAAGTATGAATATCGTAAAAGCAATAGTATGTTGGTTATTATTAAAGTGTGTGTGTGTGTGTGTGCGTGTGCGTGTGCGTGTGTGTGTCATACTAGTACTTAGTACATGATGGGAGTCCTTTTAAAGTGATGCATGGTGACTGCAGTTCTTCCTTCATTACTCTCTAAAGTAGGGTCATATTTTTCTCAGTTGAGTATTTTTTCATGGGTGTAACCGTCTCAGGGGTCCAATATTTTCTTTTAACTTCCTTTTTCTGCACTTAGCAGTGCGTTAATTCAGCCAAATTTTCCATTACGAGTTTAAAAATAGCACAGAAGGCTCTTGCCTATTTGAAAAAAATGTACCCTTGCCCCGGAGCACCAAATAGCATTACTACCAGCAGCCACTTAACTTTCCCTGGTCTCCGGTCATATAGGAACACTATGAGGCAACAGTGTCTTTAAAATCAATTGACCGAATCCATGTTTTTCCTCTTTGCAGGAATTAGTCTAATAGCGAATAGCTGTGGCATTAGGTATAATTTCTCGAAGGCTCAATTAAGCTGAACGTTAAGCGAATGGAAAATGTCAAGATTTTCCATCCATATTATATTTTTATTAATCAGCTGATCCGTTTCCTATACATTTCTGAGGCACTGATGCTATAATAGGAAGCTTTTATGTTGAATATTTAATGTGTATAATTATTTTTGTGCTGACACCCCACTCTCTAGGTCTGAAGCCGTTTCTCTCTCCCATTGCTGTGAATGGTTTATGGCACTCCAAATGCAGAGCTTAGAAGACATTTTGAAACCTATTAAGTCTTCCATTGTGTCTTGGTTACCTGTTTTCCTTTTTAAAGGATTATTATTCGGTTTTGTTTTTCTAACCATAAACATATTGCTGCTTTTGTCCCCTAGGAAGTATTATTGTTTTTTGTTCTTTGGTTTTTCTTTCTGGTAGAAACCTTGTATGTCCATAACTGTTAGTATAAACCCATGTTACAATAGATCCAGTTTAGTCAAACTTGCCTAGAGCAGGGCTTCTCAACATTTTTGATCCCAGGGCCCACTATTTAGTCAGCATTTGACAACATTTTCACCCCACAAACCCAAAACTAAAATTTCTTTTGTTTTTGCCCACAATTCCAGGCTGGATTTTTGCATACAAAACAGACAAAAACATACTGTAAATGAAAAGACCATTAATCTTCTACATTCTCTAGTTGTGTCTCTACATTCTCTAGACTTGGGCTAATTCACATGAAACCAAAGGACCCTTGCGGGTCCAATTTGGTTTCATTTTTACACTCTCAAGAGTTAAATCTGGCTAACCAACTTTTCATTTGGTTAAACAACTTGGCTGGGGACCACCTGGAACCCTCTCAAGGACCACTGGTGGTTCCCGGACCACTGGTTGAAACCCACTGGCCTAGAGGCTAGGTCGGTGGTGTTTGGACCAGGCACGTCGCAAATATAACATCCGAAATTGCAAGGCGCACCATTGCTCCAGTCTGCACCAAAGTTGTCAGAGACGCCGTTCAAGGAACAGCCATGAGCATAGAACCCACCAGGTTGTAGGGCCAACAACACACTTAGCATTGCTCTAATCCACACCAAACACTGCTCAGGGGTCTGTCGTTAAAACTGTCAACACCAGGGGTCACATGTGGCCCTTGGAGCGAGGGCCCTAGTGGCCACAGTTGCTCTAATCTGCACAAAACTAGCCATTTACACTGGTCAGAGATTGACCCTTAACAGCAGTCACATGTTGCCCCTGGAGACACTGCTGGAGCACTGTTGCTCCAACAAGCGTTTTTAACACTTCAGATGGCCAGGCATATATCATATATGGACCATTTGAACCTTTGCTCAGATAACGATATTGGACCAAATATGAGCGCTGCACAGAATTATCTCTGTATTTTCACATTATAATCATTTTTTATCAGTTAATCAACCTGGCGTTGGTTGAGTGATTGATACTGTGGAATTAGCAGATCTAAAAGGTCACACTGCTTTTGTACAATATTGTCATACGATGTGCGTACAAAGTGTAGAATAAGCCATTAAGTTAAGGAGTTTGCCCAACAGACTTCTGCTCTTGCTTATCTGCAACCTCATATTTTCACTTGAATAAGTCTGTAACTTGGATCATATTATTTATTATTATAGGACCCGTTTTCTTTTATAACCTCAGACATATTGCTTCTTTTGTTGTGAGTGTGACTTATTTTTTTAAATGGCGGATCAAACGTATCATATTTTGGTTTCCTTAAACTACAGAGTGATGTCTTGGCTATTTATTGTTTTCCCATCCGCTCTGCGTTTCAGTCAAAAGAAGGCCTTATCTTCTACTGTCAGTCAAGCTATTGTTGAGGAGAGGCACCCTGCAAATAGAAAATGGCACCAGTGATGGATTACTCCCTCATTTGGCAGGCTGTTCATCTGCTGAAAGGTTCTATGTGTGCGTGCGTGTGTGCGTATATGTGTGTGTGGGTACATGCATGCGTGCACACATTTGCGTGTGTGTGTGTAGTGCTTAAGGTGTTCAGATTTGCGTGTAGTGTGGATGAATAGAAACAAAAGGGTGGGACTTTTTTTTTAAGCAGTGGATTTAATCCTGGTCTGTGTGTGGCTGCTGGCTGGGAGAGAATACTTTACTTTAAGTTACTGGTATCTCATTTTATGACCCAATTTATAATGTAAGCTCACTTAAAGCAGTATAAGTGATACTTGTGTTAAATGTGTTCAGTATCTGTCTTATTCTGGTAGTAGTCTTTGAACATTTGTTCATTAATGGGTTTCCCTGATATGATACAGGATAAAAATCTGAAATTATACGTGATTATACAAAAAATAAGCAGACATCAAATACATGTTGTAGTTATGAAAGAGTTGAAGACGGGTTGACTCATTAGTGAACAAACGCTGCAATGGTTACTATCTGTTAGTACGTTTGTTTTAACCAAACATAATCGCTTGTGCTACAGCAACTTTAATTGCGACTCAGAAGAGAAACCACAATCTCTCAATCCACTACTTCTATTAAAATGTGGGAACAATCTGTGTGTGTGTGTGTGTGTGTGTGTGTGTGTGTGGGGGGGGGGGGGGGGGGGGGTGCATGCGAGCGGGCACTTGGAGCGGACTACAAAAGAATGTTCAAAGCCTTCAGAAGGTTGTCCCGAAATTTTCCATCAAGTACAATATTACTCAGACCTGTCGCCTGACTCAACACTTTTGCTAATGAACCATAAATTATTAAATTATTTCCATGGTGAGTCAGCCGGTTACTGACTGCCACGCCTAAAATGTTTGCCAGGAATTCCTTTCTTTCTGCTGTCAAAACAACCAAAACCACCAAATGTCTGAATTCTTTTGAACACACTCTTCTCATGCGGGTTGCATCGATGCACAGCCGATGATGTATGTATATGACTGCAGTAAGGCCCGAACAAGTCGATGTACTGTAGAACCACTAGTATTATTAATACTAGATTGGGTCCCGACCGGGGAGACATCAGAATGTCTCTTTTGGGTCTCAAGCTAAAACCTTTGGAAAACACTGCTCTATATAACTATTAACTAGAGCAGGGGTTTTCAACCTTTTTCATACCAGGGCCCAATATTTAGTCTGCATTTAGCCACGGACCACCGTTTGGTGTTGAGTTTAGTCTCTTGGGCCCAAAACTGAGGATTTTCAAGTTTGTGTCCACAATTTAGGGGAGACAACTGGCAAAACATTGGTCAAAATAACAATTCTTCTACATTTACTATGTGTACCTTCTTGACAATTAAGTAAGTCAGAATATAATTTAACTCCCCAGAACAAATGGATCCGCGAGGGTTCATTGGTATCATTTTACGATCTCCAGAGTTAGATCTATATCTAGATCTACAGTATATCTACAGTATATAGTTAGATCTCTATAAGGGCCCGCTTGGTTACCAACTGTCCATCATTTAGCTGAGGACCACCTGGAATCCTCTCAGGGACCACTTGTCGTCCCCGGACCGCTGGTTTGAAAACCACTGAACTAGAGCATTTATGATGTTGATTTCTCTGTGTATGCACACATTCCTGATTGGTCCCGGAGAGTTCATTAGGTGTCAGAGGCTAAACTCCTAATAATTTGTGTTTTGTTTCCTCGTTTACCAGCTCAAGCTGTGCCATGTGGAGGGAGAGTCATTTAGAAAATCCCTCCCTTTTGATTTCCGTGGCGGCAAAACATGCCAGCTGAAATCTCTGGGAATCATTCTAATAAGAGCCTTTTAACAAAACAATGAAGTCGTTTTTTGTTTTTTGTTTTTTCTTTTTTTAACACGCCTTCCCCCATGTGGTGTTTTGCTGCATGCCAACAGTAAATAATTAGATTTCTAATTGCTTGGTAAACTCCACACCACTGACTGGTTCCTCCTGCCTTCCAAAAGCACAGAATGCATTGGAATTAAAGGCGTTTTTTTTGTTTTGTTTTCGTTTGTCTCTAGTGTGTGTGTGTGGGTGCCGTGCGTCCGGTCTGCTGCTTATTGGCATATGACATGATGGACCAGTCTGAAGAGCACTCCATGCCTTTAACGCTGTATCCATAGTCTACTTATCTTCTGTAGTGCTATAGAACCGTGTCCTTTCTGCGCCGAGGGGCAGAACTGCATTGTGGGAGAGAACGACCACGAGGGGGTCTCTCTCTCGGCAGAGACAAATCGTCCTCTACCTCTGGGTTGGGGCGAGGATTCTCACCTTTTTCTGTTCCACTGGGCTTTATTAGAGATCCTTTCACGGAAAGTTTCCTAGATTCATCAAAGTGTCTCCCCTGTCGGGGCTCACAGCGTGCTCGGACCTGCCGGGGACTCACTCTATAGGAACAGGCGAGACTATCGAAAGGCAAGATCAAACTTTCCTCCCCCCATTCCCAAGTCTCGTCATGGACCCCCTGGTCTTTGTCTTGTAGCCCTGTTAGCAAACCTTGAAGGAATGCGATGAATGGGATATTATTGTCTGTGTGGTGGTGGTGTGTCGGCACTAAGGCAGCCATCTGTCCCAAAAAAACACACCTGACAGTAATCTGGGTGGAATGATCCCATCCATCAACAAGACAAATAGAGCTCTGGAAATGAGACCACAGGGAAGAGAGCGCTCAGGTGAAAAGAAAAAAAAGGGGGGGGCGAAATGAAGCATGCTGGGCCAGAGAGTGGAAGGAGAGGACGCGGAAGGTCAACGGTTAAAACATGCTTGGATGCACCCCCCCCCCGTCACACACACGCAGACACAAAACACACAACATCTATGGCGAACTCACCCTTTGAAGCAGCATGGAGTTACACTCAGTCCCCTCTGTCATGTTATGTGATCCATCCTTGACCTCCCATTTTGTAACTCCCAACCAGTGTTGCCAACTGCCAAAATCAAAAACGCACTAGTGTTGGTAGTTCCATAATGCACTAGAATGTGTGCTAGATGCTTGCCTGGAAGGGAAGCATTCTATAGTTGGTTTCATTTTTACGCTCTCCAAGAGTTACATCTGGTTAACCAACTGTCCATCATATAGTTGAAAACCAATGTCATAGGAGGAAAAATGGTGAAAAATGAGGCTTTTATCTCTGGCGCCTGTCAATCAATTTCACCCAACTCACCAGCCAAAAAGCACTATAGATTTTCCGCCAGCTGCTTTTCACTTTCAATTTTGGTGCTAGGGGGGTCTGAAAAAAAGCTAAATATAGCGACAAATGCACAAAGTTGGCAACACTGCTCCCCACGAGGAGCCCCCCCCCTTCAACATTAAGAGCGTAGTATAGACCCTTACCGAAAGAGCATGACAACAAAGTGTCTGTGCTGCAGCTGCTGCACAGACCAAGGTTCATCTTTTACTTTCTCTAATACAACAACCTAAAACATGAACCTTGGTTGGAAAAAAAAAAAAAAAAAAAAAAAAAAAACAGGAAAGTTGTCCATTAAAAAACATCATTGCCTCCATATTGCATTTTTTTTTTATTCTTTTCACTTCAAAGCAAGTTTTTTCCCCATTCTAAGCCTCCTCAATCCCCCTCCCCTCCCGTCCCACCTCACCCCCGCCCCTGTGTGAGTGCGGTCTGCAGTGCGCTGTGTCTCTGGGGAGGTTCACACAGTGCGAGGTGCGGCCAACAGAGAGACAGAGAGAGAGAGACATCGGGGAGCACGCCGATGTAATGTGCCTCGATGTCGCCTCATTTCCCCATTTTAATTGGGCTATCTAAATGCATCCCTGGTTTGTCAATACCCGCTGGGTTCCCAGATAAAAATGATTTGTCACATGCATTCACTAGCATGCCCCCCTGCCAGTCTTTACCCTTCGGAAAGCACACACCGGCATCGCCGCTTGTCATCATGGCCGCTTGAAATGGACAAAGAGTCTCGTTGTGGGTTTTTTTTCCCCCAAAGAGATATAGAGTAGCAGGAAAATAAAGTCTGGCGCCTCTTCTTCTGCTCATACCTTACCTCATTTGTCCATCCCTCCCTCCTCCACTCACTCTCTTTTCTTCTTCTTGGAGTTTTGTTATTTTTATGTGGTGCAACCACTTCGTTAGGGAGCTACTGTATGTGTGTCCGTCCGTTCGAGCATGAAATCTATCTCTGTCTGTTTGTCCGAGCATGAAACTGGAGGAAACTTGGGCTGATTATCAGACTCGAGTTCAGCTTCCTGAAGCTTGAGTCTGAAATTGTCCGCTTTCTGTGGGATTTCAAGGGGGACAGGTTTGGTTCATACCAAACGAACCAGAGGTTGTTGTCAATCATGTTGCTAATGGGCTAACCTGTTTGCCAGCCACTCATACAAACTCAACGAGTGCTACTAGCATGTGAACAAAAGCAGTAAAATATGACGGATGATGATGTTTTCCGATCCGACGCTTCTTCTTCTTTGCCATAGTTCAGTTTAGTGGACAGATTCACACATCCGCGATTCAACGCAATTGCAGCCGCCAGGTTTGTTGTTTGACACTGTAACAGTTGCACTGTTGAGTGACGGGGCTGCTGGCCAATCAGCTGCGTCTGTTTGGATTCGTTGTTAGACCAACCCTCAACTCCGACTCTCATTGGTTAATTGCATCTTGGTACCGAAGGAAATCAGAGGTTGACAATAGAAGGCCACACCAAGAGACTTGGGGCTCCATTTTCGTCACCGCTAAACTCCTTATCCCTTAACTTCTTTGCCTTTTAAATTATTAAAAAGAAACATTTTTCAATAGTTTGAATGGCCAGTCTACAAGCTCACAATGTGTCAATAGATTGACACGTTGAACTATTCCAAAAAGTTTTTCAAAAAAGTAAAACAAATGATAAGGGGTTCGGGATAAGGCGTTTAGATGGTAATGAAATGGAGACTTGGTCTGAACCATTCTAGAGGTAACTTCATAGGCGTGCATACATAGACGTCAAGGGGGGTTTGAGCACCCCCTAGTGGCCCTCTCTGGACCAACATGCCCTTTTTAAAAGAGCAAAAAGATGCTGAAATGCTGTTTTCTATGCGTTTTTAACCCCCCAAAACTCAATTGTCCGACTAGAGTGCCCTCCTGGTTACATTTGAGTACCTGCCCTTGAAACTCTCTGTGCACGCCACTGGGTAACTTGTCCACCAGGGACCGCCACTTGCAGCTGCTCCACTTAATGTACATGGGTGTGATTTTTCAGTTGCACTAACACATAAGTGCACAACGCCGACATACTGTATTTGTCAAATGGTGCGGAAACACTGCGAAAACATGCACAAGCGTACACATGCACGCACACACGCTCAGCAGCAACATATATACTGTAGAGTACATACAAGCATTGCAGGGTGCAAGCATTCACTGAAGGTCAACACACTCACACCAATCTTATCTGTGTGTGTGTGTGTGTGTGTGTGTGTGTGTGTGTGTGTGTGTGTGTGTGTGTGTGTGTGTGTGTGTGTGTGTGTGTGTGTGTGTGTGTGTGTGTGTGTGTGTTCTGTTTCCTCACTGTCCTTGTCTTTTGCACACCTCCTGTCGCCATGTGTCATTGGCATGCCCTCCCTCTTATAAGCACTGGCGACTTGCTTATCAGCAGACAGTCCTGAGAAGCGAGGGGGAAAAAAAGTATATAATCCAGGCCTTGGTGCGTCGTCGTCCTTGGTGTTCAACGGACGTACATTTTTACATGTTCTGTGACTTTGTCATTCAGTTTGATTCTCTGCAGCTTATGAAAATCCCCCCCCCCTCCACCTCTCTCTCTTAGAAAAGCAAACACAGGCCTGCTGTGTGTTTAACACTGGTGTGTGGTGGCCACTCTGGCCCATAAAATGATAAATGGGAAGCAGCACATCACGCTGCTATGGAGGATGTACAGTATAGCCTTGAGATGGCATGGATGTAGCTCAGAGGGTTTTCAACAGGTGGTTCGGGGACCACCTGTGGTCCCTGAGAGGATTCCAGGTGGTCCCTAGCTAAATGATGGACAGTTGGTAACCAAATGGACCCTTATAGATCTGTGACTCCTGAGATCGTAAAACGAAACAAAATGGACCCTCACGGGTCTCGAGAGTTAAATTATATTTAAACGATCTGAATTACTTAGTTTTCAAGAATCTACAGTTAAACACAATTAAAAATTGTAGAAGAATTGTTAAATTAGAAATTGCAGAAGAATTGTGATTTTGACCATGTTTTGCCAGTTAGCTTTCCTAAATTGTGGACAAAAACTCGTAGTAAAAACACCAAGGAAAATCCTTGCTTTTTGGTTTGAGAGACTACAGACTCAACATCAAATGGTGGTCCGTGGCTAAAATGCAGGATAAATAGTGGGCCCTGGCATGAAAAAGGTTGAATACCACTGATGTAACTTAAAGCCATTTTCTAAATAATACTCGTCTCACCCAGCTGTATATTCGATCTAGATATTCGATCCAGATACTAGTGTACAACCCCTTTTTAATCTTAATAAACCACCCAGCAAAACAATCATTTCCAAGTCCGAAATGTCATTTTAGACTTTACGGAGAGGAGTAGGACCCGCACAGAGTAATGGATTAGGCTGCCTAATTGGAAATTTTGATATTTCGATCTCAATAGGTCGTCATCAGGTCAGTATCAATACTGACCTGACAAAGACCTATTGATATCCAGACGTCAATTTTATCCCTGCCCCACTTGTCAATATACAGGTTTGTTCATTTTAGACTTTTAAAACACTTTGGCTATTCAAGGTTGAGGAGCTCATACTTCCTTTGTGGAGAAGCTTATCTGAATATATGAGTGGTTTTCAACCTTTCTCATACCAACTTAAGGCCCACTCAGAATTAGAGCCATTTGGTTTCATGTTTACTCTCTCAAAGAGTTACGTTTGGTTAAACAACTTTCCATCATTTAGTTGAAAACCCCTGGAATATATGTAATTTTAAAGCTAATATTTTTAACTTTTAACACTTTGAGATTGGAGTCAGCCGAATTCGGATAATTCCGGCCCTGTACCACTAATAAAGTAACCCCCAAAAAACTGTTAGGATTTAAAAGACATTTGTAGGATCGCACCCTCAGGTCTTAATAATTAATTGTCCAGCCTTTACGATGACAGAGCGATCCCATGAATTGTGAGCTGGACAAGGAAATCTAGAGCAAACAGGTGCTTCCCAGCTGTGCTGTTGGACACAATGACATAGTGCAGGTCTTAAAGCCCATCAACAGCAGCACGCTGACTTTCACAACTCACTGTTTACGACCGCGGTCAGCAATTTTCTTAGTGGGCGCGCAGCCAGAACTGTGGGTTTATCAGTGACCTCTTTGCACAGGGAGATAACACATGCATGGCTATTTGGACACCGTTTTTAGCATTCTAGATTTTGTTTTGAGATTTGGCTGCAAAAGGGTGTTTTTTTTAGACATTTTATAGGGGGGAGGGAAAAAAAGAAAAAAGAACTTGACCTTAATTTATTATTGTGGTAATGCATACTGTAGCTCTTGCTTTTAGCCCCTTGCTCAGCTTACTGTGTGTGTGTGTGTGTGTGTGTGTGTGTGTGTGTGTGTGTGTGTGTGTGTGTGTGTGTGTGTGTGTGTGTGTGTGTGTGTGTGTGTGTGTGTGTGTGTGTGTGTGTGTGTGTGTGTGTGTGTGTGTGTGTGTGTGTGTGTGTGTGTGTGTGTGCCTGTGACCTTAAAACAAGAAACTTTGTAAAAATAAAAAAGCACTTTACATATAATGCATTGTAGTCAGCAGTTTATTCTTAGACAATCGTTATGGAGATGTGTGTGATTTTGAATAGTTAAGACTATGTTGACTATTATAACTTTACATTGCACCTGTACAGTGCACTAAAGCACAACAACGCCATGGTAACAAATGTTGTCAGTCTTTGTCTGCCATGGCAGACAGAGGACTTGATTCACTCACTGTGCATTAAAACTTTTTTTTTTTTCAACCAAGGTTCATGTTTCATGTTGTTGTTAGGGAATAAAAGGTGAGTGTTATTTTCTTTCATTTGCTGCTTTCTTATGTTTTAGCGATTTTCGCTATTTTTGACAGAAGGGTGGGTTACTATTCGAACATGAGGCTAAATATGTTTCTTTTTTTTGTACAGCACACTCCCAGGATCTACTGAATATGAAGTCGGTGACAAATTGACCTATTGAGCCATACAACACAGTATGGCAGCCAGTTCCATTCAGTAGATCCTGTGATCTTTTGTGGACATACTGTACATGTATGTAATTTCCTGAGGTCTAGCAGGACTATAGTAGATACTAGATAATAAAAATGCCCCCACCCCCTGTCAAAAATAGCTAAAACCACTAAAAGAAAAGAAAGCAGATGATGAAAAGAAAGTAACACTCGCCTTTTACCTTGTCTTATAACAACCTACCGGTAAAACAAACCCTAAAGTTGTCCTTTAAACACAAGATGGTTTCAAATGTCAGCCCTGTGCGGTTTGGCCATCAGCAGACATCAGAGCCGATGACTCCACACTGTGTCTGGATGGATCCAGGTGTTCTAACCATAACCCATAGATCTCTGGAGTTGTGCAACAGAGAGCCAATGCAGTTTGTCACGTAGAGAGAGAGAGAGAGAGAGAAGCCTTATGAGCAAACCTCCCACAATCACAGAATCTCTCTCTCCCCAGCCTCCATCTCTCTCTGTCTCTCCTTTTCTCCAAAGCTACTAATGGGGTATTGTTAGGTGTAGGGGGATGGGGGAGGGGGCAGGGGGGTAGGGAGGTGTCATCTCCCTCACAGTGATGGGCGGAGAAGAGGAGGTTGTCACCAGCATTTGAAATCTACTGAAAAGCATGGGGGGTGAGGGGGTGGGGGTGGGGTGACACCATGTAATAAATTCTCAGACTAACGTAACGAATGGGTGCAGGGGCGTTTTTGCCATTAGGCCGACATGGCAGTTGCCTGGGGCGCCATGAGGGGAGGGAGGGGCGGCGGGGGGGGGCTAATAAGGATAATGGATAAATACATTATTTGTCCTAAACACACACACAGGTATGACATCACAGGAGATTTTCCCTGGAGCCCCCCCACCTCTTTACCAAATAGTAAGAGGGGGCAAAATCTTGGTAAGGGGAGGGAAATTCTTGTCTGGGGCTCCAAGTTGCTTAGAAACGCCACTGAATGGGTCTTGAATTCATCCAGTAGACTGGGGGGTGGGGTGGGCTTGAAATTGGAGCTTTAAAAAAAAAAGTTATAAAAATGGCCCAAACTTTAGCTTGGATCAGATCGCAAGTTCCTTTGCAGGCAATTTCTAAATTAAGTCGCATGGATGGAAAAAGTAACAAAAAAAGCCAGATATGACATCTTTTTTGTATTAACTAGCCGCTTGTGGAATGTCAACTGGTGTAGCAAAAGGCTATTATACGTCTTCTTTGGCCAAATGGAAATAGCGATCATTCCTTTAATAATACAAAACTGCTTCAAAAGAACAATCTTGTTCTTAACTAAGAGACTTGCTGAAAGAATTAAGTTAGACTTGAGTGTGAGTATGAGCAGACGCACGCACGCACGCACACGCGCCAGAGAGCTTGGCTTTTGGGCATGCCTGTAGATACAAATGGCGACGCCTTTTTGCCAGCTAAAGCCTGCGAGACTGTTATTGTGAGAATTTGTTTTAAATTGAGTGGATCTACTAGGTCTATTTTAAACGTAATATTGGGTCTCAATGTACTTTGTCTCATGGAATTGGAATGGACATTCGTTCCATTAACTACTAACATTCTCCTCGTGAACTTCTCTGTCGCCAATTACAGTCTGATTTTTCTTTGCAGATGAATGTGACATTTGAATTGGCACAGAAATAGTCTTCTTTTTTCTTGTTCTGTGCTTCTAAGTGGGCTTCTGCTCAGCATGTGGGGATAATAATTAAGCCCTGGAAAGCCACATCTACCACTGTACTTCTCACATCTGTCTCAAGGACATGAAGTTTTCCAAAGACATACAGAATAGTTATTCTCCATCTTTTAGATGTCGTGATAACATTTTTAACAATGAGCCATTGTTCTTACAAACCGTCGAAGCGTGGGGTCCAGAGAATCAGCCTCCAATTATCTTTTTGTTCATAACTTTTTTGTGTGCTGGTGTTTGAACGGAGCTATGCTTTTAATCAGACAAGTCACATTGTTGTGTGCCAAGGTAAAACAAAAAAAAAAAACTAAAGAGAGAGAAATATCCTCTATCACTCTGTAAAGTGTGCTGTTGTGTACACCGTTCTGCTGCCCTCTGGTAAAGCTAGGCTGTCTCTCATTGTTACAACAGAGGTTGGACTTGGAGGAAACGATTTCCTTCAACAGTGTTTTCGTCCACAAGGCACTGTAATTGCATTACAGCTCACATCACTCACTCCCTATGAGTACTTTTGTTTGTTTGTTGAACTTTTGTGTGCTTGGTTGAGTTCAGCTGCTTGTAGTCCTGGTGCCATTCCTACTGTACAACATGCAGTATGTGTATTATTTATTTTGGGCCAAATCCATCAACGAGCCATCAATGCATAAATTATACAATCAAAATGTATGCAGTCAGAATAAGCCCAAAGACACCATGAGTTGCCTTTTATTAATTAGTAAATGCCTTTTATTAATTAGTGTGTTTGTCTGAATAGCAGCCGAATCAGCTGCTAAACACATGTATTTTTGTTAGAACATCTGAAAAATATATATTTTAAGGTGATAGTTAAGAAGTGTTGTAGTCTGATTAATCAATGAGTCGTTAAAATAATCGGCTGATGAATCGATTATGAAAATAATGGTTGGTTGAAGCCCTACTGCATATATACAGTATACTGTATATCAGGGGTTTTCAACCAGTGGTCCGGGGACCACCAGTGGTCCGTGAGGGTTCCAGGTGGTCCCCAACTAAGTTGGTCCACCAGATGCAAAGTTGGTTAACCAGATGTAGCTCTTGAGAGTGTAAAAATAAAAGCAAATGGACTGTTTGACTGTTTTGTTTGTGAATCCAGCCTGGAATTGTGTTTGGATCTGTGGGGTGAAAATGTCTACTGGCCACTGCCCTACGTATACAGTTCTACAGTATATAACGATGTTTGTTGATATCGGTATCGGAAATTAGGACTCTATTAAGCCGTTGCACTAAGCCTTAGTTACAAATGTAGTAGACTATATAGTACTGGGCAGGCACTTGACCACTGCAATGACAGCCTATGAGTGCAACTTACATCTAGTTTCAGCAGTTAAAATGTGCTTAAATGTGTGTGCTCAATGCTCACACAGCTAAACACAGTTGCCATTATACTTCCCTGCAGGTTATGTTTTCGGGGGGTTGCGGTTCCTCTCATCAACATCCCTAATATTAAAAAAACAAATAGTTATTGGTCCCTCGGGGGAAGAAAAAAACATTTGTTGAAGCAATGCAATGCAGGAGTCCGTGCAGTTTAACAGTCCACGCAGCATTATTGGGATAAATGAGCGAACTTCTCCCCAAGGTCCACAGGCTGTCTAATCTATTAAGGCGCTATCGTCTCGGATGGCGTAGCCCTAGTGAGGGAGGGTATAGGGACCAGGGGGAAGGTTTGTGTGTGTGTGTGTGTGGGGGGGGGTGTCATGGGCGGATGTAACATTTCCCAATTGGGGGGGGGGGGGGGGAGAAAATGGTATGGGGGCGACTTCATTGAAAACCCAGGGCTTACAGGACTTTTATTAAAGGGGAATTCCACCCATTTACAATAGATATTTCAAATGCACCTTGATTTGAACTATCTTGGGTTGTTTTTGTTTTGCATGCCATCATGTTTGTTGAGGCAGACTGGGCATTTAGGGGGGCATTGCCCCCCCCCCCCCCCCTCATGCCCATGCCTAGATCCGCCCCTGGGGGGTGGTAGTGCTGACACCCCCCCCCCCCCTCTCTCTCTCTGTACAATCCCCTGTCCTTGTAGGACGGAAGAGAGAAACTGCACCAGAGGCTGACTTGGCTGTTCCTCTGAGCTTCTACCATAAATCCGACTGAACATTTCTGAACATCTGTTGTGGATGATTAGCTCCATGGCTAGTGGAGTTTGACCGCAGGGAACAAAAAAAAAGAAAAAACGGAACCAGTCAGTGTGTTTGTTTGGTTGGTTGGTTGGTGGTGGTTGTTGTTGTTGCTGCCGCTTTGTGTGTGTGTGTGTGTGTGTGTGTGTGTGTGTGTGTGTGTGTGTGTGTGTGTGTGTGTGTGTGTGTGCGTGTGCGCATGCGCGCGCGTGTGCGTGTGTGTGTTCTGCATTTCAAGTGACTATCTGCGAACATTGCCTGGATGCGAGAATACGGATGCCGCATACATTTCTTCTTTCTTTCTCTTTGTGGAGTAATTTGGAGCACTGGCACCCGTCCTGTGATGTTGTTACGATCGTTAACGTAATTGCTCAAGTCTCCTGGGAATGCTGAAAATGTAATCTCTCCAAGGTCACGCAAAACATTTAGCCCCCATTAACTTTTGGTGACTTCTTCGTGTTATTGGCTTTCCTTTTTGTGGGAAGCAATCAGATGTTTTTGGCCCCCTGCTTGGCCACAGTGAGATACGTTGCAGTGATTCTGAATTAGATACTGTATATATAATACTGATATATATACTGATCTAGGCAAATATATACTGTATATCAGTGGTGCCCACACTTTTTTGACTTGAGAGCTACTTTCAAAATGACCGGCTCAACAAGATCTACACACAAATAAATACATTTCAAGGCCACCAAGAAAGTTTGACTTTGAAATAGTGGTGAAGGTGTTACTTGCTATAATAATGTTTAAGAATAATGCACTTATAATGAAAAATGGAGGGGGGAGAATTGGAAGGTTTTCTTGTATATGCTACTACTAACGTTTGAAAACAGTATTTGGGGTTTGACTTGACACTTTGTGATGTTGAATTTAGTCTCTTGCACCCAAAACTAAGAACGTTCACGTTTTTGTTCACAATTGGGGGAGATAACTGGCAAAAAGTTGGTCAAAATAACAATTATTCTCCATTTTCTAATTGTGTGGACTCTGAAATTACGTAATTCAGATGTTTAAATATAATTTAACTCTTGAGAGAATGAAACCAAATGGACCCGTAAGGGTCCATTAGGTTTCATTTTAACGCTTTCAAGAGTTACAGATCTTTACATTTTAGGGGACTGTCATGTGATCTACCTGTATGGCCTGTGTGATCTACTGGTAGATCACGATCTACCTTTTGGGCAGCCCTGCTGTATATACAGTATATTTATATGCAGGATTTTATATGGCCTCTATGTGCGCCACAAATAGACCACAGCATGGTCAGTGTTAAGCTATCCATTTATAACTCAAGAAGTGTACAAAATAAATGTAACTAAAGATTGAGCCTTTTGTGCACTTTTCTGAAATGTTGTTGACACTGGGGGATTTTAACCGTGCAGTTTTTGAGCACACTCCAGATAAGAAGGCGGACGGCCTCAGGGCCGGATCTAGAGGGGGGCAGGGGTGGGCAGAGCCCACCCAAATGTGCATCTTGCCCACCCAATGAAAGGTAATATCAGTGGTTTTCATCAGTGGTCCGGGGACAACCAGTGGTTGAGAGAGTTCCAGGTGATCCCCAGTTAAATGGTGGAAAGTTGGTTAACCAGATGTAACTCTTTGAGAGCAAATGGACCCTTGCGGGTCCATTTGGTTTCATTTTTACACTCTCAAGAGTTAAAATATTCATCATCTGAATTAGCCCAAGTCTACACAACTAGAGAATGTAGAAGATTAATGGTCATTTTGATCTATATGTTTTGGGGTCTGTGGGGCTAAAATGCCTTCAAATGGTGGTCCGTGCCGTGGCTCAAATGCCGAATAAATAGTGGGCCCTGGTGTCAAAAAGATTGAAAAACTTTGGAGTTGCCCACCCTGCCATTCTTCCAGCCCACCCTAGTAGGGCTGGCTAACTCCATCCCTGGACGGCCTTACGGCTCATTAGCCGTTGCAGGAGGGAGCAGGACCACATACATAACATCACGTGTACTCATACCTCCAAAACCTTTTTTTCTCTACACGCAGGTGAAATCCCACAACCGCCTCTGATTGGTCAAGGTTCAGGAAGGTAAAGGCTTCTCGTGCCTCCCTCACACCCTCCCTCCCTCCTCCTCCTCCTCCTCCACAGTGAAATCCAACACCAATGACATCACATGTGTGGTCCTGGCTCCTCCCAGCCAGTGCCTGAACACGGCTCAGTGTGTGAAAAAGCAGTGCCACTGAAGGATCCCCTCCTAAAAGCACCACATTACTGCCTTGGCCACAGCTGGAGACGCATCGCCGGGTTGAGACGCGCTATAAAGGAAATTCCTCCCGTTTAACGAAACGTTGTCAATGGAATAATAACCGAGGAGGACAACACAGGGAAAACGGCTTTTACTTTTTTCTGCCCAAAGACATCTATCATCAAGGATAATTTTACTTGGGATACTGTTGGATTGGCTTTGGATTCTTTTGGAATTGGATTTTTCTCTCTCTCTCGCTCTCTCTTTCTCCGGCTCTCAGGAATAACT
Organism: Benthosema pterotum; assembly: GCA_039105355.1. Classification (NCBI taxonomy): domain Eukaryota; kingdom Metazoa; phylum Chordata; class Actinopteri; order Myctophiformes; family Myctophidae; genus Benthosema; species Benthosema pterotum. Next base: position 26,088,926 of record CM076976.1, read on the forward strand.
GACTAAAGATAAAAGGAATTGGAAAAAAGGATTTATTTGTAAGGGACCTAATTTACATGCATGGGTAAGTGTGACATTTTGTGCCCACAGCATGGTAGTAGCATGGTAATGATGAAACAACCAACAAAGGATTAGTTCTGTGCAAAAAGTAGAAAGCCAATTCTGTACAGGTGTTTCCCCCCCCCTTTTTAAGTATTAACTGGCTTAGCCTTCATATCCCGCAAAATGAAAGTTAACTTACCTCTTGTGAACAAAAACAAAGTAACTTGATGTGATACACTTCAATAGAGAGGTATTTTCTTACTATTCTTTTGTCCCGGTGCCTTTTGTCCTTGTTCACTCTTGCTTGTTAAGCCAAAACAATAGTTTAACCTCGTCTTGGCTTAACTCTATTGGCTGGCTCTCTGGCAAATTGCCCTGTCTGGGGTGAACCCTCCCCTCTTTTTTTCAGCGGACTTTGAATAGAGGGGCCATAGAGTGTCCCCTTAGCTACTGCTGCTAAGGTGAGGCACCCTGCCGTTAGACAGTGTTAAGCCTACTCTGGGGCCAAACAACCTGTTTTTCCAGTTGTCTTTATCTCCCTAGGCAATCTTGAGGCTAAAGTTTCGGCAAAGGAAAAAAAAAAGATTTTAGCTTAGAAAGAGCCACTGAGGGGCTTTGAAATCCCAAATCAGGGCATGGGAGAGGTTTTGAAAGTTCTTGTGACTTTTGGAACTTGGAAGCAGTTTGTGCCTAGTTTTTTCTCCTTCTTCTTAAGAGATTCAAATCTTTCAATATATGGTATTTTACTTTTTAACTTGTATTTTTTACTGTGTGTAGGCAGGGCCGTGTGTGTATGTATATAAGGTATATATATATATATATATATATATATATATATATATATATATATACACAGTATATATTTGTATAATTTTCCCAACTGACTGGCGTTTGCTCAGAGATGTTTAGACAGGTGTTGCACAATTAATCTGTTGCTCAACACAAGGAGCTGGTGTCACTAGGGCAAACAAATAGAGAGAGGAGAACAAATATATTTCTGTGGTTGCGTTTCTTTTCAAAGCCTTGTCTTGAACTTTCAGCAGAGGAGTGTGAATGTAAAACAACACGTCTGTCTCGCTTTGTTTGGCATAGAAAAGGCGAGACCTCCCTGTGGGTTGGTTCGCCTTGCTGGCTCAGGGAACAACGTAACATTTTCTTTTCCCTCTCCTGGTAGGCCTAAAAATCTGAAGCCGTTTGTTTATGGGTTAATCATTGACTAGTATGAGTGCCCTGTTGGTCTTTGCTAGGGAGTGGTATAACCCAAACATTATGATGAAACTTCAACCTGCCGGAGAAAGTTGTTCCCACAATATGGAGGCTAATGCTGAAATGCCTTGGCAGTTTGGCAACACATCTGTTTGGTTCCTCAAAAGCATAGACTAACACGGAAGTATAAAGACAAACACACAATCACATTCTCTGTCCAAACAGGAACATCCGTCCAGTGTTGCCAACTTGGCACATTTGTCACTATATTTAGCTTTTTTCCAGACCCCCCTAGTGCCAAAATTAGTGAAAAACTCCTGGCAGAAAATCGAGTGCTTTATGGCTGGTGAGTTGGGGCGAAGTTTGTTGACAGGTGCCAGAGATAAAACCCTCATTTTTCACCATTTTTCCTCCTATGATGGCCAGTCCTGCTTCCTAGAAAAAGGACCTTTGGTAACCAAACGGACCCTTATAGATCTGTAACTCTTGAGATTGTAGATTATATTTAAACATCTGAATTACCTACTTTTCAAGAATCTACACATTTAGAAAAATGTAGACAAATTGCTATTTTGACCAACATTTTGCCAATTATTTTTCCAAAATTAGTCCAAGAGACTAAACTCAACATCAAATGTTGGTTCTCCGTGGCTAAAATGCAAAACACATAGTGGGCCCTGGTATGAAAATGCAAAACCCACAGCTGTAGCGCATTCTAGTGCATTTTGGAAGTGCCACTATAGTGCGTTTTGGATGTCAGTAGTTGGCAACACTGCGTCCTTGCCCACAGTGGCTGACCTTTGCGGTTATCCTTCTTCACCTTAAGCCACACAGGCCATTAACCCGGCATTCCACTTTTATGGCTACGACTCCGCCACAGTGTCGCCGTCTAAGTTCCAGCGAGCGAGGCTGTGCACAAACATGGTTGATCATTGTCTAGGACGGTGGATGTGAACTTAAGAAACAACATTGATTGTTTGTTTTTCCAGCAATACTCTTTGCTAGCATGTTACCTCTGTCAAACATACCGAATCCACGCCTCATTGAATCAGACTCCAGTTTCAAGGTTTTGCCTACCTTGTAGAAATGCTTTCAGACAAGGCTCTTTATGTGGAGTCAATCACTCAATCGGGGGCTCTCTCCCTGTTGGAAAGCTGAAAAGTAATTATGGGCAGAGCATATGGATTTTTCCATACAACTTGATTTCTCATCATTGATGATTTGGATGACATGTAATGGCCTTTTAATGGTGTGATGGATTCACTTCACCGCTGCCTGTCTCAGGTGAGATGTGAAAGGGTTTTCCTACAATCACGGATCAATGTCTGCCAAGGTGATTGCGTGAATGGTTAGCAACTGATTTTGTCTGAACGCCAGGCATGACCATGACATCTCTTGCGGCTTTTATGGTTTGTGGAGAAGGCTAATGTTTCCGTGTATTTATCTGTATCAGTGGCCTGGGTTCGGAATCAGGACAGGGACACATAGTCAATACAAAATCTGCAGAGAGGAAATTTCATTGTCGTTCAAGATATTGCAGAGAGATGTTTTGAACAATGGTAACAAATCTGAGGGATATTATTTGATGGTGACGAGGCCTGCGCTGGGTGTGAATCCGACATACTGCACAATAGTCTACATGCCAGCCCATAGAGACCCATTGTGAACATGGACAACCTATAGAAGGCAAAAAGAATCAAAATTTCATCATGCTTTATGTAGCTTGTGACATGTCGAACCATGCGTGTTTCATGATGCTGCGAATCCATTCTAAAATTGGTCCAAAAATTCCCATATCCCTAATCATGCCATCATTACCCTTGTGAAATCACCCTACTATGACATGTCACATGTCACATGCCACATAAAGCATGGTGACATTTTGATTTGTTTGCCTCCTATAGGTTGTTAAAGGTATGCTTACATATTATGGCAGTTATGAAAATTCCTCAACATATGCAAATCAGCATCTGATACGTCATGCGTGCTGAGGACCCCTGTTCATCATAAAAAACTGTGTGTACTACAGAGGTGCCCACACTTTTTTGATTTGAGCTACTTTCAAAATGACCGGCTCAACAAGATCTACACATAAAAAAAATCCATTTCAAGGCCCCCAAGAAAGTTTGAGCTTTGAAATAGTGGTGAAGGTGTTACTTACTTATAGTGTTTAAGAATAATGCACTTATAATGAAAAATGGAGGGGGAGAATTGGAAGGTTTTCTTGTATATGCTACTACTGACAGAGAACTGGCAAAACGTTGGTCAAAATAACAACTATTTTCCATTTTCTAATTGTGTGGAGTCTTGAAATTACGTAATTCAGATGTTTAAATATAATTTAACTCTTGAGAGTGTAAAATGGTTTCATTTTAACGCCCTCAATAGTTACAGACCTATACATTTTAGGCGACTGTCATGTGATCTAACTGCATGGCCTGTGTGATCTACTGGTAGATCACGATCTACGTTTTGGGCAGCCCTGGTGTAGTCAGTCAGCATGCCTGGGTTCACATTCTGGCAAGGGGAGTGCAAATGAATGTGCACAAAGCAACCGCGAGCAGTGGATGATGTGTCAGAGGCAAGTCATGTTGCACAGTAACGTGTGATGTCAGTCAGCGGCCACTGACTGAACACGTTAAGTGTCAACTGGCCCGATAGTCACTCCATGGTCTCAGCCGGAACACTTTATCTGATGGGACAGGCTCTCATCTGTTCTGACAGGTGCTGTGGAGATATTTAGGGTTAACAGGAAAACAGAGACTCGGTCTTCATCAACACTTCTTCACATCAGCAGCGTTTCTGTCTCGTGCTCCAGTAATGGTGCATGTGTTTGATTCCACCAGGTTTAGGTAGAAATGGCTTGACGTGGAAGTATTGATCAATACCTCAATGCTATTGGTGCTTGTGAAAATTACTTTATATCCACACTTGATATTGATATATATGATATTTATGGAAATAATCATCAATAATGGCTATATAATATAGGACATAATTTAGAACAGTCATTAACTATCATATTAATATCTTACATCACATGATTATGATATCCAAACATCTATATCCAAAAATATACTGTAGTAGGCTGCTAGTAGTAGGCTGCTAGTATTAGCCAGCTGGGCCTTGGTAGCACTACCTTGATATCTGCATTCCTACAGAGTTGTGTCCTTGACGTTGATAAATTTAACAAGGGTAGATAACATCAAAGTGGTTGTGGGACTGTTTGTGTGTAAATGGTTCAGCCCCATTGTGCTGTAACCCTGGCAATCTACTGTAGCTTCTAAACGAGTCTCTCTTGCAAAAGTATTTTTAGACTCTAAATAAGCGTTGCCACGAGCCTAATGTTAAGAGATTAAACCATGTGGTGTGTCCCCACCCCCCCTATATATCACACATTTAGCTGTATGTATTACAGTTGTGTGGCTCTCAACTGAGGCAGAAATCCTTTTCGTCAGGGAGGACATTTCCCCCTACACACAAAAACTCAATTCCACATCATCCCATTACGCCTCCTCACTGATTGAAACAGGCTACATTTGCCGGGTGGCTGCTGCATTGTGTATATGTGCTCTATTCGCATGGCAGGGCTAAGGCATAGGCATAGGCATGCACTCGTAGAACATGAGAAATGTGTGCCGTTGCTTGGCGGTGTCGGCAACATACAGTAACCCATGTAAATGGAAATGCCATCAAGTAATAGGCTATTTTCTTTAAATGGAAGACTCTGCGTTGCAGTTGTACTCACTCGCCCGATGTGATGTATGCTGTTACCACTTGATTGATGTACACTTGCCGTTGCATTAACGGGACAAAATAGTTATTTCTGCAGTCAGGATGGATGGCTAGTGGACATGGCCTTGGGATGAACCAAGGGGTTCTGTTCACCTTGCTCTGCAGCTCTGCCGTGAGGCTGGAACTGGAATGCTAAACAACCGCAAAGAAGAAAATGTAATGAAATATGGATTGATCTACTCCTGGGTTCTATGACACGGGAGCAGGGAGAGGTTTTTATCCCCCATGCAACTGTAGACCTCGCTCTCTCTCTCCCCTAATGATTTGTACCAACGGGTGACCTCGAGTCTCGGCCAGACATTTTGTTTGATTACGGGGGTCTGTCTCGCCAGTCTTTTTTTAAACCCAGCCTGATGCTAATCCCTGGCAAAACAAATAGGTGCTGCTTCTAGATCTCAACACGGCTGTACAGTGAGAAGCCAGTCGGTCTGGCTGGTCATATAATCAAGACAGAATGACTGGGGGAGCTACAGTATAGTGTTCAAATTACGGCCTTAGACGTGCACACGCTTGGAAATGCACTATAGCAGTGGTTTTCAACTTTTTTCATACCAGGGCCCACCACTTATTCAGCATTTTAGCCACAGACCACCATTTGATGTTGAGTTTAATCTCTCGGACCCACAAGCAAAGATTTTCAAGTTCTTATCCTCGATGTAGGAGAGATAACTGATTAAACGTTGTTCAAAATAACAATTCTTCTACATTTTCTAGTTGTATAGATTCTTGAGAATTAAGTAATTCAGATGTTTAAATATAAAGTAACTCTTGTGTGCGTGCCGTACAATGAAACCAAATGAACCCTTGCAGGTCCATTTGGTTTCATTTTAACGCTCTCAAGAGTTACAGATGAATAAGGGTCGATTTGGTTACCAACTGTCCATTTAGCTGGGGACCTCCTGGAATCCTCTCCAGGGGACCACTGGTGGTCCCCGGGCCACCCGTTGAAAACCCCTGCACTACAGCTGTTTGTGAGTGTAATGTATTGTGTGTGTGTGTGTGTGTGTGTGTGTGTGTGTGTGTGTGTGTGTGTGTGTGTGTGTGTGTGTGTGTGTGTGTGTGTGTGAGACACCTTAGCGAACGCTATGACGTTCGCTTTCTGTTCTTCCCGAAGTTGCTGACTGTCAAACACGAGTCCCGACCGGCGGCGATCGATAGAAGGTCGTGTAGCGTAACAGAATCTTGGACGAGGTACAAGTGAGCGAGTCGAACTCTCGTCGAGGCCTCAGACATGCAGCGAAGGTGCTGCTGCACACATACATGCATACGCTACACGGCACGCACACGTATACATGGAGTGTAGCCTGTGTGTTAGATTTCTAAAAACACGTGGCCTGTGTGACTCCTTCTTGTCCCCCTCCCAGCTCTCGGCTCTGCGGCTTCTTGTTTTGCGAAGATGGATGGAGGTTCATTTGGTTTCATTAGAGCGCCTCTCTTATTTATAGCCTGTCCGTGGCAGGGCCAGGTTGGCCCCATTGTGCCCCTGCATGCGAGGATGTTGGGGGGGTTGATGAAACATTCCTGTGTGTTCAGGAGGGTGTATTCTCTGAGAAGAGCAGCACGGCTTGTTTAGGGCTGTGTGTGTGTGTGTGTGTGTGTGTGTGTGTGTGTGTGTGTGTGTGTGTGTGTGTGTGTGTGTGTGTGTGTGTGTGTGTGTGTGTGTGTGTGTGTGTGTGTGTGTGTGTGTGTGTGTGTGTGTGTGGCGGGGGTTGGGTAGGTGACAATGCAAGAAGCTAGTGAGAGGCCAGCCAGGCCACTGCAACTCGATTCTGCCCTGTCCTGCCTAGCTACAGTGTCTCTATTTGAGAGGCTTCTCTCCCCCCCCAGCATGTCAAACTGGGCTGCCTCCTCGGCTTTATTTGTATTGGGCTATGTAATTACACTACTGGGCAAGGATGCGGCGCACGGCACGCCACTGCGATCCCTCGCTTTGACGGAAATAGAATAAAAAAAAAAGTCGACACAAATGTCGTCTCGACTCCCAAGAGCGCCACCAAACCACCACCACAGAGACGTGGAGAAGTCAGAGTGGTTTACCTGCTGCTAGACTGCAAACGCCAGCTTTTTGCTGGAGTCTGCAGTAAAAACACACAATGTCATATTTAGGCATGCACTAACCCTAACGCTTAAGTTTGCCATTCCCACACACACGGCTCCAAATCCCCCAAACCTGACCCTCTACCTCCCTCTCCTTCCTCCAACTCCTCTGCTCAGCCCTAGAGATTACCGCTCTGCAACCCTGGAGCTGGGAATGCTGTCTGCCTCGTAATTTGATGGGTAATCCCCTGTCTTCTCCCGACAAATCTCCTCCCTGATAAAAGTAGCTGCTTCTACATCAGCAAACACGTAAGGGGGGAGTTGTGGTGTGTGGCGCTGGGTTCAGCTTCCTTGGATCGCGTTCAAGATAGCCCCGGCCCAGCCTGTGTGGTTTTCTGCAAGTGCAAGGAGGGATCCTATTGGTGCCGGCGTGTCCATGGCGACGGATCCTATTGGTTCACTGATCCGAGTATCTCTACTCCACATTGGTTCCCAAAGTGGTGTCCGGGGGGAATCCTAGGGGTACTTGAGGGAATTCCAGGGGGTAGGCGAAATTAGAGGTAGTTTAATAGGACCGTTATGGGTCTGTATTGTAATTCAGTGTGGAAATGTACATTGGGGTGTCGGAGATGGAAATGTGGAAATCTAATCTTGTAGATCTGCTATTTTTAGAAAAAAGTTGTGAACATGTATTCTTTAGAGCCAACATTTTCAGAAAAAACGTCCAGAATTTGGAAGGCATTTGTATAATCGTCAACAGGTCTATAAAAGGGTTAACATTGCCGTCATATAAAGGTGTTTATTATGCAAGCTGTACTTCTCTTGGGCACACCGTGTTATATTGACTTGCAAACAAAAGCTCGGTAAACCGTATTAACGCGAGCTCTTAGTAGTTTTCCTCGCCTCTAAAGTCCAACTCAACGCCCATAATGTCCATTCCCCATGCACATTCATTAGCTGAATATGTTAAGCCTAATGATCAGTGCCCTGCTGCCGTGGCGAGACACAAGGCCTCACTTGAAAGGAATACAATTCCTCAGATATCTGTTGACTTTTTCCTCAGATCTTAACACCAGTCATACACTTGCAACGTGACAAGCCCTTGTTCGTCATTGCATAAGATTAAGCTTGTTGAATCGACTCCTTATAAGTTATAAATAGATTCCAGGTTGCCAAAGGTACTTTTTAATTAACTGCAGATCTATATATATAGTTCAATTCACCAAGGCTGAAGGTACATTTATGGTATAGGGTGCCTTTCTTTAACCCTTTTCGTACTGACATTGTAGATTCTACAAAACATTTGTTTTGAAAGAACATACTGAAAGATGTTCTCCCCAAAAATAGCAGGTGTCATCGCCCGCCACTCTGTGGCGTGCTAGGAGCCGTGAACACCTGCCCGGTAGCGTTCCAACGCCAAGGCGACTGCTATACCTCCTGAACCAGAGCCACAAGTTGGACTTGAACATTACAAACAAATGTTTGTTTTCATGATGACAGCATCAATGTTCTGGACTGTCTTCAGCACAGGGGTGGACTGACAGTCTGGCATACAGGGCATTTTCCCGGTGGGCCGACCCCCCCGGGGGCCGTTAATGTCGTGTTTTAATTTAAAAAAAAAAATCTGCACAAAACCGGCCCACGAATCAGTGCTGGCGGCCCTCTGTCCTCTTCAAATGAGACTGCCTATTGCAGGGTTTTTATAGTTAACTAAAACTAACTAACTAATTTTAGTTAGCCCGAGCCCCAGAGCCCCTTATGTCTTAAATTCTCATGGGGGCTCAGGCCCCGGAGCCCCCACAAAGATTCAGAGGGCCGCTCTGAGGGCTGCTCTGAGACAAAATTGCCCGGTACGTTTTGAGCTCCCAGTCCACCCCTGTCTTCAGCACGAAGCAACTGTCTGTTTGCAGAATGGAAAAGGGCAAAAATATATAGCTACTGTATATATCTATTTTGATTCTTGGATAAATGTTTGCACCTACCGTTTGACTTAACAACAATTAGCCAGTGGCGGTTTACAGGTTATTATGCTATGTCGTGTGTTATTGGTATGTCATAATTTCCTTCAAGGCTGATTACTACTTCCTGACTATGGCTATACTGTATTGCCCTGTAGCATGTTGGGCTTGTTGAGGCAGTCCTGGGAGCCTGTAGATCTACAATCAGAGGCGACGGTCGGTCACATGCTCCGGCATGATCACCCTAAGTTTATAACAAGCTGCGGCAAGATTAGCATTAAACCGGCCTGTGGCATTTTATTACTACGGCATGCTTTGATGACGACACACATGGTCTCCAGGCTGTGATGGCCTCGCATTTGTTGACCTGACAGAGGCAACTGGGGGGGCGGGGTGGGTGCTGGTGCGACGAGTGTCAGGCCCTGTCTGTCCCTCCGTGTGTCTGTCTGTCTGTCTGTCTGTCTGTCTAGCGTGTGTGATGGCCTGGTGTTCACTCTAATCACTGTCAGAGAACAAGGCTGGCGTGTCAGGGAGAATTTGTCTGGATCTTTATTTTCAACACTGTGTCGTCCGATGCTCAGTCAAACGTTAATGAGTCCTATATGCACAAATGGACTGCAGCTTGGACTGAGCTTCTTGTGAGCGAGTGTATATCGCATCATGCATTTGTCGGGGCGTTCTCATGTGCGATTAATCTTGCATGCACGTCGTCCACATCTATCCACACGCATGCGCCTGTGACGCGTGCACACTGGCCTCTGTCCCTAAAATATTTGTCATCTGAATTAGCCCAAGTCTACACATCTAGAGAAGGTAGAAGATTAATGGTATTTTTTGTCTATTGTTCGACTGTGTTGTAAAAGCAAAATAAATCTTCATCTTTGGGTCTGTGGGGCTATCAAATGGTGGTCCGTGGCTCGAATTCTGAATAGTGGGCCTGGGCCCTGGCAGCAAAAAGGTTGAAAACCACCAGTTTTAGTCAATTTGCCCAGAAAAATGTGGGCAAAGCCATTTCACACATTTATCCATTAAAAAGGGTTATTTGATTAGTCTGCAAAATCCTACAAACCCAAGTAAACTCAGGACTTCTTTCTGTACACTAGAGAAAGATGTGAGTGTGTGTGAGTGTGTATGCACAGTGCACACGCAAGTGCACATGCACCCCTGTGCGTGACGTGTACTCGTGTGTGTGTTTGGGGGGGTGAGTGTGCCTTGTTACCAAACGGTTGCTGTATACTGCAGGTAATTGATAGTCTGGAGGTTGTCTCCGCTGCAGGTAAATCCTATGTGCTGCTGCGGGGCGAGGAGGACGGCAGGGCCAGGAGAGAGAGAGAGATGGGTATAAATAAGTCTACTAAGGACTAAGAATTCAGAATAACTAGAGGCATGGTGGGGAAAACGAAGAAACACCGAGATAGGCAAGAAGACTGTGTGTCCCAAAAAAAAGAAGAAAGTTCTTCCTCCTCGCTGAGGCACCGTTTTCTCTCAGGACTACTTACTCTCTCCGGGACTGTTAGCTTTACTCAGGATTCCCTGCTCACTTTCTAGTGCACAAGGTCAAAGCGCGTATAAGCTTGTAGTTGCTTTGTTCCTTCCTTCCTTCCTTCCTTCCTTCCTTCCTTCCTTCCTTCCTTCCTACCGCCCCTCTTCCTAAACGTTTCCGGGTCAAATTAACAAAAAGCTCTTGGTTGCAGAGAAAAAGGTGGGGTCCGGGCGGGGGCTATAGCCGAGTGAGAGATTCATAGACAGCAGGTAATGAGGACAGTGCAGGTTGTGGTGGTGTTGTGGCGGCTCTGGGCTCCTGTCACTATAATGGACCTTCCTATTCAGCCGGTGGATCGATTGTGCTACTCACGGCCCTCATCCGCCTTGTTGTTCCTCACTCTTCCTGTCTGTCAGTCTGCCACCCTGGAGATGGAGGAGGCAGGCAGGCGGCAATGCTTTCCCCAGACGACCGCTACAGTGAGACGGGGGCCAGATATTTTCTCATTACCTGAAAGGAGAGGATAGCCTGAGGGTTACGGGTCCAGGAATGCCAGTTTGCACGTCTACAGTATCTTTTTGGTTAAGGCGATGCAACAGAAAGCCTCCTCTGTGCCAGAGCTTGGTTGAATTAGCGGGTAGCTGCTGCCAACCAGCCAAGTGCTGGTATTTGGTTGTGGTGTCTGGCGCACTAAGCTGTAAATGTGACACTTTGGAACTTAACCTTGCCATCACCTGCAGTTCCTAAGGGTGTGATCTAGGAAACACAAAGGACAAAGGCAGTGTCAGGCGAGTGCTAGAATCCGCAGAAGTAAAATAGGTGTCTGCTGCCCCGGGTCTCAACACACCGATTAACAAACTTAAAGCCTATATACCTTTAAAGGTAAAAGACTGAATCAACAATTTCAGGCCGTGTCGCATTGCGGCTGAATATTTGCTTATCATTGTTATTATTACGAGTTGCCCTGAATGGGGCGGGCGCCGGGGTTCATGTGGTTTAAGTGCCAACATTTTAGCTAGTGTGCCCCCCTTGGTAAAGTGATAAACATAGGGATAAACATAGGACCATTATTCTTCTGTTTTATTGCATTGTAGTGTGGTGAATTCATCCCCCGCTGTCCGTTGCGCTGGAACAGGGGACAAGACAGTTGAGCTGAGAATCCTTCATTCTGGTTGCCCTTTATCGGCCGTTGCCTGCCTATTCTGCACTCGGGCTATTTTACATTTTAAATCCCCGGGCCTCTGGAGAGCGATGGGGATATATAGCTCCATCTGCTCCAACAGACTGGCTCATAGCTCAGACTGAGACAGGGAAAGAGAGAGAGAGAGAAGGAGAGAGAGAGAGAGGGAGAGAGGGAGGACATGATCGCAGGAGGGAGAGGCCGGGGGATAGAGTGAAACGCAGGCTGACAGAAAGACAGAAAGGCTTATTAGAATCTGCCTCCCTTTCCGTAGTTAGACACTGTCTGAGAGTATAGTCTTCCAGAAGTGGAACGTAGGTAAGGAAGCCGGTTTAAGACCTCTGGGATCCTAACCCTCCGTCTACCCATTTGGAACGTCGGCTTTGCCACTCGAGGCAATTTAGGTCTGAGTCAGTTTGACGCAGAGCTGGGATCTTGTCCCGCCGCTCAGCGGATAACACGGTGCGGCATGTTTGCCTCGAGCAAATTCACATTTCGATTTTTTACAATGTATGTTTACTTTATATTGCCGAAAAACGTTCTTGTCGAGCAGCAGTCGCTAACTTGTGACTTGTGGTTTCCGAAAACTCCGCGCCTCTCTCTTATTCTTTGACAGCTCTTCTGTATATCCGCAATGTAATTGTGAGCAGCGTGTGGAGATCCTTGTTCCCCTGCCCCTCTCTCTCTCTCTCTCTCCGAGAGTTAGCCTAACCCTTCCCTCTGTCAACAATAGGGCTTGTTCTGCCGTACCTCGAACCGCCACAGGATTATTTTTCCTGTCTCTTTTACATGCACGGTTGTAAGATGAAATAACAAAACTCTTGTGTCAATATACAGCTCCGTCGCCACTTCTTTCCAGCTCACACCGAAGGGGGCGAGAGTAAGGGAAAGGAGAAAAAAAAAGCCCACAATGGACTCGTTTGTTCTCTCCCAGCCAATTTGAAATAAGCCTGGACGAGCACACCTAGTTCTCACAAGAAAATACAAAAAAACAAAACAAAAGGAAACAGGGCACATTATACTCTGCGACAATGACACACTTACTTCAGATCCTTTCTTTCTTTTTTGTCTTTTTTTCCTTCTTCTTAACACCATGTTCAACAAATTCGATTATACTATATACATTATCATAATGTAGCAGACATTTTTTTTGCCTCCAGCCGTCTCCTGCGATACAGTTCTGTCATCGTTGCTCGGGACTCTGTTTGCAACGGAGGAGTTCCCCAGGAGGTTTACTGGCCGGCCCTCTGGCTTCAGTTCCAGGCCCGTTCCAGTCTATAATCTGGCCTGACACAGAGATGATTTACAATAGCCAACTAGTCTAAAAGCGTTGACTGACTAAGGGTAATTGATTTAGAACAGTGAACACACCTGCTGAAAGGCATGGGAGTTCCAGCTACTACCCATTCATCCCCAGTGTGCCCCCCCCCCCCCCCACTGCCCCGAAGAACCATTCCAATTTCACTCTCTATTCCTCTGTACGTTTAATTAATAACGTTTAAACGCACCTCGGCGGAAAATGAGAAACCAACTGTCTACTATTTGAAAAGAGGCTAATGAATACGCATAGTCGATGCAGTGGCGGCGGTCGTGGTGGTGGTGGTGGTCCGGCTTTCTCACAATGACTTGATAATTATAAATTAGCCTTAAACCCAACACAAATTCTTCACAATTGGTACAAAGCTATCGATACTGTTTAAAAGTCAATCGATTCTGTGCTCTGGTTCGAGCCAAGTCGCATCAGCAACCTCTGTTTGTCTGCCCGCCGATCGAGTGAATGTCTTTGCCAGGCTTTCTCTGCCTCTCACGTGCCTCTACTCTTGCATTTACTCTTGTTGGGTGTGTGTATGTGTTGGGTGTGTGTGTTGGGGGGGGGGGGGGGTAGTAGTAGTAGTAGTTTCATGGTGGGGGAGTTGGGGGGGTTCCAGGCCTTCTGTGCTGCCTAGCCATTTTTTACGGCGCCATCTGTCCACAAATAAACTTTGAAGTGGTGACGTCTTAGGTTCGGGTCTTTCTGGCTTGCCAGCATACATTTCCTTTTGATATATACGCACATCTGCTAGGGGCGAACGTGTCTGAGCTCCCAGTTTATGTAGCTAATTTTATCCTCGGCCACGGAATCATTCTTAATCACTCTCGGATAAAAAACAGGTTTTTCGACACTTAGCTAGGTATTAGGGATGTTTTAGGAGCATTTTTTTATGTGTAGGAGTATTTTTTAATGTGGCAACTGGCCCAATTGCCACATGCCAATTCATGCAACATTTCAAAAGGTATAATTCTCGTGGGGCTTACAGGTCAAGGTGTACTGTACCAAGTCGACTTCGTATCATTTGTATGTTCTATCATTGTGAGATTGGACACTTTCTTAGGAATTCCACGTCTTTCACAAGTTGTTGACCGCATTCATTCCTCTCGAATCATCTGCATACTTTCTGCTTTTATTGAAAGCCAAACATGTCCTTTTAGCTGCTGAAGTTTGCGTTTTTTTTAACAAGGACAATGCTCCATTATGCATGATCAGCTCAGGTGATGTAGGGTTGGTATGCACGGCATTGCTTTTATATGATGAATGTCTGTTTTATATTGAGCCTGCCTTTGATTGATGGCGGGGCCCTTTTCGCCAAGCACTGTGTAGCATAAGCCATTTATTCCTTGCTCTGCAAGTTGACAACGCCAATAATCACTCTCCTATAAATTCAAATGGAAGTGGCACTCTGGTATGTCTGTTCAGCCTTGTGTAATGCATATCACTTTTCATTCCCCGATTGATTTGCAGCTGGGGGGGAAAAAGATTGGTGGTCCCCCGGAGGTGATTGTAAATACCCATTCCGGTGATAATTTATAGAGGTCCTTGGGTTTTGTTAAATGTTCACCCAAGCAGACTAAAGGCCAATCGACACTATATCATATGGATGCAGCCCTATTGCTGCGGTTGCTGTATTCTGTCTGAGAGACGTGACTCAGGGCTTCAACCAACCAACCAACCAACCAGTCAGGACATGATCAGAAGGCCGGCTCAGTAAATCCACCGTCTTCACGCTTCGTGGATTCATCATCGAGTTCCATCCGATGCGTCATCAGGAATGGCTGCTATGTTGTACTATTGCACAATTACTTTAAGTTTGCCCTGACTTTACCTGATGAATTCCAATCCATAGACACTTTCACTTGAGTTCTGCACGCCAGGGGTTTTCAACCTTTTTGATGCCAGGGACCACTATTTATTCAGGATTTGAGCCACAGACCACCATTTGAGGACATTTTAGCCCCACAGAAACCCCAAAACTAAAGATTTCTTTTGCTTTTGTCCATCTTCTAGTTGTGTAGACTTGGGCTAATCAAGGTGATGTATATTTTAACTCTTGAGAGTGTAAAAATGAAACCAAATGGACCCGCCAGGGTCCATTTTGTTTCATTTCTACAGTCTCACCCTTTTAAGGACCACTGGTGGTCCCCGGACCACTGGTTGAAAACCCCTGCTATACGCAAATCAGGGGTCAGTGTTCTTCAGTTTTTTTGGGTTACTCGTCCTGTAAGGAAGCGCGTAACCGTTCTTCTTATCTCTTGAGGTTTGTCGCACCCACTCTGTCTTCTTCCTGGCAGTAAAGCGTTAACAATTAACTCTGCAGAGGGAATCGGAGGCTCGTAAAACCAAAGCTCTGTAAAGCCCAATAAGGTCACAGGACATTACCCTTTTTCTTTGGTGAGTTTCAATGCGGGTTGGGGGGGTGGGGGGGCGTAGTTGTCACAGCCCTGTTAAGGCTATGCAACGTCAATCCTATGGAAGCAGCGTTGGGTCCGGGCCGCCGGGGGGGGGGTGGGGGGGGGGGCAGTTTGGAGAGAAGAACTCATTTCACTATCTGCCTTAACACTTCGCTCATGCTGTTGTGGGCAGGCCCGGATATAACATTCCCTAATTGGGGGGAGGGCAGGGGAAAATTGATGAAGCCGCACCCATACCATTTTCAGTTACAGGACTTACATTAGGCAAGTAAAGCATCAATGATAACAGTTGTTGTTGAAGTTGCAACAGACACGCGGCATGCATAAATCTAAAGGTCTGACTCCTCTGAGAGTTTTTTGTTTTCAATGATGAAATGCTGTTGGTTTAGTGCTGCCACAATTGTAGCTAGTTAGTAGCAGTAGTAGTAGTGTTTCAAATCATTTTAATTATAAGCACTTCAATTTGATATATCTTTGAAATTTGGGTTGTTTTGCATGCCACCATGTTTGGTGGGGCAGTCAGGGCATTGTCATGCCTAGATCCGGCCCTGGTTGTGGGGAGAAGGCCAGCGCTTCTCCTTGCAGAGTTTGTCCTCATCCATGTTCATGGTTGCATAAGGAAGTGCGAGCGTGTGTGCGCGCGCACGTGTGTGTGTGAGCGTTAGAGCTAGACTGATATATCGGTCGTACCGATATATCGCCCGATATCGATACAGATATATCGGCGCCAGTATCAGTGATATTTGTACTTATTTATATTTCGGCCGATATATGCCTGGAACAGAAAAAGAAACACAGAAAATGGAATTATTTCACAAAAGTAAATCAGTGTCCGTGTCTTATTCTATTGTTTACTTGAAAGAGAAAATAAATTTGGAGTTTAGAAGTTTTTCAAATGTATTTTTTATTATTGTAATTCATTATAAACATCGGCCCAAAACATCAGTAACATTGGTGTAGTTTTTTCCAAAAATCGGTGCCGGTATCGGCCCCAAAAATATGGCATCGGTCGGGCTGTAGTGAGCGTGCACTCTTGCGATGAACCTTTCCTGGGTATAGGAAGGATCATCAGGGAGCGTGTTTTAACTGTTTATGGGGTATAGTCACAGTCGTCTGCACCAACACAATCCTTGCACCAACTTTATCACCTCCAGAGATGGTCCTGATTAGCCCTGCACATAAGCTCCACTCGTAAATCTCATATGCCCCCACCTCCCTGTGCTCACGACACGCCAATGAACACAGGAGGGGGGGGGGGGGGGGGGTATTGACAGGGCACAGGGCAATGTCGGTTTGGCTCTTAGCGTTCTTACCTTGGGCTGCCCTGCAGCTAGCTGTGTATTGGATTGCTTGTAGTGAGCCATTCGTGTATGGGTGGTCAAACAGCCCCCCCTCCCCACGGCCCCCAGCACACACACACACACACACACACACACACACACACACACACACACACACACACACACACACACACACACACACACACACACACACACACACACACACACACACACACACACACACACAAAACGAGAGAGAGAGGTTAGTAACACCTGTGCAGGAGCAGCAGCTGACGTGGGTGGTCCAAGCAGGCCATTATTGATTCTCCAACCCCCCATTACAGATTACACATTCACTCACTTCTCGGTTATTATTGACCATAACGGATAAACTGATGGAAAAACAATTAGTTAATTAACAGACCATTGCGCGTGACACGTGTGTACGTGCGCGCACACACACACACACGTCCACGCGCACATGCACATGCACAACAAAAACCATCCACCAGAAACCATATTGGCATTTTACAAAGATGTAAGGCATCGTGCACAGCCTCACAAGGACAAGGCATTGACTCTGAAATGCTCTGTCTGTCTGTCTGTCTGTCTGTCTCTCACACATGCTCTCTCTCGCACGCTCTCTCCCTCTCCACATCGCGGCAGACAATGTCTCCCTGTGAGCTAAGCCGCTCACTTGTTTTTTTTTCCTTCTCCACACTGCAGCATTTCCACTTTTCGTATCCCCCACACCCACCCCCCTCCTTCCACAAGCATCACCACCACCACTACAGACAAGCCACAGCGCATACGGCCATACGCCAAGTGTCCCACAGTATTCGGCGTGCAGCTGGGAGGCACCCAGCTGCACCAGTATAAATAAGTAGCCAAATAAATAGAGGAGAAACACGGCTCGGGGAACGCGTCTTCTTCTCATTGAAGATGAAAAGCATCTGCCTCTCCCTGGCATCTGCCGCCAAAGATATCTCCTCCTCCGCCAAGGGTTTGTGGAGCACAGCGAGTGGCCAAGTCTATCTCACTCATTCACTCACTCACTCACTGTCTTGCCTCCAACCAGGGCTATACGTTGGTTGGTTAAAAAAAAAAGCAAAACAATAAACTATAAGCCCACCAAACTTTTCTGCGACTGTAAATTACATTCATTTTAAACTCGGGCATAGCCCCCTGGCCTGAGTTGTCTTTAGGATTTCAGTCGTGAAGAAGAAGTGGTGGGTGTGATCCAACTCCTTTGGCACACGAGCCAAACACACACGCGCACACACGCATGCACGCACGCACACACACTACCAGCTTAGCACATCACAATAAGCAGCTTTCTCTTTACCAGTGATGGTGGAAATGCAGCCGCTCTCTCTCCAAAAAGAGATTTTGACTTGTTGTTGTTGTTGTTGTTGACTTTATTGGGTTATATTGCGTTAAATTACTTTAGCTACCCTCAGGGTATTCTCTACAGAAGACTACATACTGTGGGAAGAGTGAAGTTCTGCCTGATACAGTCACAGCGTGAACTTTCACTGGGTGACAGAGTCAGCAGCAGACGCACAAGATGTTTGGGGGGAAATTCCACGGCGGAAGGTGTTGCGTTCAAAATGCAATCGCTAGACGGGGGCGGATCTAGGCATGGGCATGGGGGGGACAGCCCCCCCCCAATGCCCTGACTGTCCCACCAAACATGATGGCATGCAAAACAACCCCAATTTCAAAAAATATTTCAAATTAAAGTCCTTATATTTAAAATGATTTGAAACACTACTACTACTACTGCTACTAACTAACTACAGTTGTGGCACCACTAAACCAA
The DNA here is from genome assembly GCA_039105355.1 of Benthosema pterotum. Classification (NCBI taxonomy): domain Eukaryota; kingdom Metazoa; phylum Chordata; class Actinopteri; order Myctophiformes; family Myctophidae; genus Benthosema; species Benthosema pterotum. The sequence goes on from CM076976.1 coordinate 26,107,455, forward strand.
CAGCATTTCATCAATGAAAACAGAAAACTCTGAGTCAGACCTTTAGCTTTATGCATTTTGTCGCAACTTCAACAACAACTGATGTTATTATTGATGGTTATACTTGCCTAATAAAAGTCCTGTGACTGAAAATGGTATGGGTGGGACCCCATACCACCCCCCCCCCCCCATTGGGAAATATTACATCCGCCCCTGTCGGTAGAGTTTCGAAAAAAACATCCCAACACGTTTGTGTTCCGTGACTCAGAGTGACGAGGTGCTAGCCACTGACGGCTCTTGTCTTCGGGCGTGCCAAGGCGAAACATTACCATTTCGACACCGTGGCTCACAACGCTCCCTCACATCATCTCCCTTTCCACCATCCCTAGACTTATTTTCCGCACTAGGCAACTTGTCAGAGGAGATTAAAGGAGCATTCAGACAGAAAGAAACTCTTGATTTTTTTTTGTTTTGCCTCGTTAAAATCTCTCCCTGTCTCTCTCTCTCTCTCTCTCTCCTTCTGACTCTATCTCTCATAATCCTACATTTTCCTAAGGCCTAGCTTATACTGTGTGTGTGTGTGTGTGTGTGTGTGTGTGTGTGTGTGTGTGTGTGTGTGTGTGTGTGTGTGTGTGTGTGTGTGTGTGTGTGTGTGTGTGTGTGTGTGTGTGTGTGTGTGTGTGTGTGTGTGTGTGTGTGTGTGTGTGTGTGTGTGTGTGTGTGTGTTTGAAACCTTGACCAAGAAGGGGGAAAAAACTCTCATACCTATTGGGAGAAACAGTAGAACGATGCCCAAACACAGCAGCAAGATCTGTGAACTGTTGCGATAAAAGTTGAGGGTTATATCCAATGGAATACAACCACCCTAAGGACTACTAGTGTATCTGTAGAAGTAGAACTGCTGCAGATGTAAACAGAACTGCTGTCTGAGTTTTTGTTTTGTATATAATAGTCTTGGGGGGACTTAATACCCTGTATAGTCTAGCATTGCCAGACTGACTGGAACAGAAGTTATCATGAGTAGAATGTATATTAGAATATAAAGCTTATAGTCTTTACTGTCACACCAATGTACCCTAATACAATTCAAAATCTAGGCATAGAGTGAATAACGTGTTACTTAGCAGAGAAGGATATTAAAAATCACACCTGTGTGAAGTAAGGGGCGCTCGCTCTTATCATTACACCTCGTCATACCGCATTGTATTACTTGCCTTCTACTGTCGGTGGCAAATATGGAGATGTGTTTAAGGAAAAGTAAATAAATGAATAAATAAAAATAAATTAATGTAAGGTACAGCTTCCTTACTCAGATTTCGGAAGGTGTATAGTTCCATACTCATAGTTCCATACTCATATAGGAGAATGTGAAATAGTTTTCTGGCTATGTGAGACTATATTGTGTATATATAATGTGGCAATGTGACAGTTTGACAAAACTGTTTACAAAATGTCATACCCCTCCAATTGTACACATTTTCCACCCATTTTCAGCGGTTTATTGTATTTTGGCACGTGCTCTGGCAGTTGTACACCAGTGTTTTCTGGTGCTCCATTGAATTGAAACGTGTGCACGGCGGTGCGTGTGCTGCATGGGAGGTGGAAGACGTGCCTGGCGATGTGTCTCTCTTTTCCCCGTGTATTGAAATAGCCACATGAGTAATGGCCTGCTTAACACCTCCACAGGCTTAAAGAAAGGAGGGTTTGCTTTCTTTTTGTTCTCCTCTCGACTGGTACTGGAGGCATTGTTTTCTCTGGCGCTCTAACGTTATACAGCTAAACTGTACAGAGTAGAGTTCAGCTGGCCTCCCACCAGGCCTCCAGATATTCCACATTGTTAGCAGCCGCCTTGTTTCTGTTTGCACTGGAATATCTGCGATCAGCAGCACGGCTCACACTCTGCTGCAAAGTGTGTACGGAGCCAGATAGAACAGAGACAGCTAGAGTTGGAGCTGGAAGGAGAAAACTTTTTAATTCAGTTGCGATCGACCTCCACGTGAAGAAGCTTTCTACAGAAACGTGGTGGAGAGAGAGAGAGGCCCTTGAAGACTTAAAGTTGACCCATGCTGCCCGAAACTTCTCAAACTTTTCTCTTTAGCGTGTTTTCTTTATTTTATTATTTTGTTGCGTTTGAATTGTTTGCTCGCTTTTCTCTCGGGAACCTTCGCAGTGTCTACCGTTTTTAATTCAAAGAATAGAGAGGTATTGTTACGTACCACATAAGCTTTGCCTTAAAAAAAACATTTGATTACACGGATGGCCCTGGGCAACAGCATGCGGATGAGAATCGTGGTGCAATTTATTGGTTTGCATGGTCAGGCTTTTCAGGGTGAATTTTTTTCCTTCACCCTTGGAGAGTGCAGTTCTGCCCAGTTGAACACCTGGTGCAGCCTGGAAGTCTAATGCGGGTTCTACAGTACATCTAATAAAAGTATAATGTTCCTATTCAGTGCAATAAGTAAGCTGTCAGTTTACTAGAACTATATCTTCTCTGTTCGTGAGGCTGCGTAAGCCATAATTAACTTACCGGTAGACCTAAATAATGCACTAGCCCGGCTCTCAATTATGAATCTCACAGAAGTATCAAAGCTTTCTGTCATTCGTATTTTAAGACGACATTCATTCTAGAGTATCACTCTGGTAGTTTAGACAGTGAAGGAGTTACCATGACGTGCCCCCACGTGGCCCACTTCCTTCCCATCCGAAATCTCATAAAATATTGCTGCTTTTTGTGATTCCGTTTAAAAGACAGCCTTCAGCGGAGAGTGTCGGTCCGTGTTCACACAGTGCAGCCGCCTTGTCTGTCTGAGAGCTTGGTTAATCATGGTTAATTTGTCCAACACCTGCAACCACTTTACCAACCAACCATGTCTGTCCTCCCCTTGGGAGAGGTATGTTTTGTGTGCGTGTTGTGCTAAGTGTTGCGTGTTGTCATTCGGTGAGATCACAGCACTTTGCATGATTTGAGACCCATCTGGAAGGCAGTGTTTTCAATATCTTAATGGGGGAACATTACGTGGGCGGTAGTCCCCAGGGACCCCCTCCCTTGGTCTCTGGAGAGGAGAGGTCCCCCGGTTTCTTTCTTGTAGGCAATCTCTTTTGCGATGATGACGCGCCAGTCGGTGTCATTCCTCTGTCCTGACCTCACCTTCTATTCCAGTGTTATTTCTTTTGTATCGGCTTCCTAATGCTAATGTGCTCCCCTTTCTTTCCTTCTTTCTTTCTTTCTTTCTTTGCCCCAAAGCAATGTTTTTATTATGAGCTCTGGGCATGCTCACGTTAAAGAGATGGAGATATTCACTACTGCAGGTCTGTTCTCTCATATTTAACAGAGCATTGCATTTTTTTGGTCTTCGCTCCACGACTTGGTTATGAAATGCCTTGCTCTTTAAATATATTTTATAGATCGGGTATTGTAGATGGACAGGTAAGGGGGGGTGACAGGAGGAAAAGGCCGCTCGGGCTCAGCAGTCGAACCCACGGCATTCCGTCTGTCTGATTTGGCAGTCTGGGAGAAAGTGCTTTGTGTACCAGTGTTGCCAACTGCCAAAATCCAAAATGCACTAGTGGCACTTCCAAAATTGACTAGAATGCACAAGAGCAGTGTTTTTCAACCATTTTCATACCAGGGCCCACTATTTATTCTGCATTTTAGCCACGGAGGACCACCATTTGATGTTGAGTTTAGTCTTTCGGACCAATTTGGGAGAAATAACTGGCAAAACGTTGGTCAAAATAGCAATTCTTCTACATTTTCTAAATGTGTAGATTCTTGAAAATTAGGTAATTAGGTAGGTAATTAAAAGAGCTTTCATTTTACGATCTCAAGAGTTACAGATCTATAAGGGTCGATTTGGTTACCAATGGTCCTTTCTAGGATGGAAGGATGACTCTATCATAGGATGAATGGTGAGTTTTTTTTCCCTCTGGCGCCTGTTAACCAATTTAGCCCCAACTCACCAGCAAAAAAGCACTAGATTTTCTGCCAGGAGTTTTTCCACTAATTTTAGCGCTAGGGGACTCTGGAAAAAAAGCTAAATATAGAGACAAATGCGGCAAGTTGGCAGCACTGTTGTGTACTGGCTGACATCACCTTCTTTGTGAGTCAGCGGTTTAGACTTATTAGAATTTCGGAAAAGCATACAATGCGAATTGATATCCTAATAATATATTTTCTCTCTCCTTCTGTTTTCTCTTCTCATAGGTGCCAGTCTTTAATCGTGTGACATTGGGAAGTGTCTAGCGGGGGGGAGGGGAGGAGGAAGCAGTGCCAACCTGGAACATGGTGCCTAACATTCACCTGTCAGTGCCCCTCCTGCCCAGAGGGGCGGCGCCGTTCCTGCTTCTACTCAGCTGCATGGTGTTCTCCTCTCAGGCTGACAGTAAGTAAAACCACCACTCCTCCTTTCATATTCCAGTGGCACTAAACTCCTGCTGCTCCTCAACGGTTTTCATCTAACCAAATTATTTTGAGTAACGAATGATAATATGGTAGGTAGCGTGGTTTGTCAGACTTCATTTGAAAATAACTTGTCATAACATACATATTTTATGGCCGGTTACAAGACTACATTACATGCCTTGCTGCGGATGCTCTCCCCCTTAAGTGCCTGTCATTTTTTGTATTGCTATTAATAGCTAAGGTTGTTGGATCTTTTTAGGGAGCAAAGACCCCATGCTGTGCAGTTTCCTGCTCAGTTTTAGCGCCGAAATATCGGGCGGATGTAACATTTCCCAATTTGGGGAAATGTCGACGAAAATCGAAGCGACACGGGCGATGAAGTCACCCATACCATTTTTGGTTACAGGACTTTTATTAGGCAATTAAACATCAATAATAACATCAGTTGTTGTTGAAGTTGCAACAGGCACGCAGCATGCATAAAGCTAAAGGTCTGACTCAGAGAGTTTTCTGTTTTCAATGATGAAATGCTGTTGGTTTAGTGGTGAGATAACTCTAGTTAGTTAGTAGCAGCAGTAGTGTTTCAAATCATTTTCAATATAAGCAATTTAATTTGAAGTATCTTGGGTTGTTTTACATGCCATCGTGTTTGGTGTATAGTGACTATCTTTTTTTTTACCCGACTTCTTGCAGAAAGCTGTAGAATTTGTAGTGAGAAAGACGAGTATAGTGAATGCAGCGGAGCGCTCTCATTGGCCCCCAGTGCCCCGCTGTCGATCCGAATGAAGGTTGCAACTGCAAGACGAGAAGCTCGAGAAGAGAGAGAGAGAGAGAGGGGAAAAAAAAGATGTGTCACTGTTGCCGGGGTCCCGCGGGCCTCTGGAACGGCCACAAGGCAGCGCCCTTCCGAAGACAGGGTCAGGGGCAAAATTAATTCAACACATGACCTCAGCTACGACGCTGTCACAGGGTCACTGTAATTCAATTAGACCCCCCTCCAACCCCCCAACCACAACCATCCTCCAGGCCCCTACCCCTGTACGCCCAGGGCTGCTATAGATTGGTTATGTTTTACCCTTTGCCTTATTTCTCGCACTTCTTGCCCAGGTCCATCACTCTTTTCCTGCCCGCGTTGCCCGTATTACTCACAAATCTGAACACAGCATCAGCACCAGCCTGACCTTGCAGCATAGAGCCTTAGTTGGAGACTTTTATTGTTTTTAATTAAATGGGAACTCCACCCATTTTGAACATTCTATTAGTATATCCTAGAGGTGCTGGGTGGAAATGATAAAAAAAGTTTCCCCATTCTGTGTTCCCAAGAAATGGAGGTCTGAAGAAAACCACTAACGGTGGAAAACCACACACTAATGGTGTAACATCTTGATGAACATCTTGATGACATCAAGATGTATTTTCAATGTTAATGGATTTCTTTAGATGCTTCTTTTTTCTGAGAGGGTACAAATGGAACCAAATGAACCCGTTAGGGTTCATTTGGTTGCATTTGTACGCTGTCAGAAAAAATGTTGAAAATGGGTGGAATTCCCCTTTAAAAAGTCTGGAAAAGGCCTATACATATCGGTAATGTAAAAAAAATCACACTGTGAAGAGGGCTCAGTGAAGAGGGCTCTTATCATCATCAGATCAGATGCGCACCTTTCAGCAAACACACAAAGCTCTGCATGGGATGGGCTAGCGCCCCTCAGAAATGTCAAAGCTAATAAGGACAAGGTCGGGACAAATAGATGCCAATTACATCAAATGGTTCTGGGTCCAGGAAGGGGCTTCAGTGTGGATTTTTTCCGTCCTCTTCATGTTTATCTCTATGTCTTGGTAGTGTGTGTGCGCCTGGCTGTCTCCAACTAGGGCAAGACCCCTTTGGTCCTTAATTACAGTAATCATATTTTTCGGATAAAAAGACTGTCAGGGCTTTTAATTAAGAGCCAGAGATTGTACTGTGCAGCGGCAGCGACAAACTGGCACTGGGCGAATTCTGTGAAAGGAAGGACACCCAAACACTGAGCCAGCAATAAGCGAAAACGAGGGAGGAACTGGCAGATCGCACAATGCTGCAGAAGATAAGGCTGTCTTTGTTAGCGGAATGGCTCATTAGAAGAATGACCAGCGCTGCATCATTTAACCTACACAGTTGTATGTTAATGCCAGCCAGCCCTCCCCTGGGAACGGGCCCAAAGCCTACTATTACCTAGACTGTAGTGCAAACAGACGTGGAATTAAAATAAGACGGCAGCAGAAAAAGGGGGGGGGGGGTATGGGCAACTACCCACAAAGGGTGGGGTTGTGCACATTTGTTGCCTGTAATTTGTATGGCTCTCCGTTATGCGAATATGATAGTCCTGCTTTGCGATTCCCCCTGAATTACAGAGCACATTGCAGACAGATTTTTTTTTTTTTTTTTTTTTTTTTGGGTGGGGCGCCGCCTGGCAAGGTTCTGATTATACTGGGATTCCGTCTGTCTCTGATGGAAAGCACTTCGCCAGACAGAGCAAAACTACCGATAGCAGCTTTACGGTACGACTGGATCTCCCACCGAAACTCGGTCTCTGTCTCTGGCACTGGATGCAATACTCCAGTTTTTTTTCCCCAGCATGCAGCAGTTTCGTTCATGCTGACATTGGATTGGTTCTAATACTGGTAGATCAGGGGTTTTCAACAAGTGGTCCGGGGACCACCAGTGGTCCTTGAGAGGGTTCCAGGTGGTCCCCAGGCTAAATGATGGAAAGTTGGTTAACCAGATGTAACTCTCAAGAGTTAAAATATTCATCATCTGAATTAGCACCACTTAATTAAGATGTCTACACTGTTTTGTTTGGAAAATCCAGCCTGGAATTGTGAACAAAACCAAAAGAATTCTTTAGTTTTAGGTCTTTGGGGCTAAAATCTCATCAAATGGTGGTCCGTGGCTCAAATGCTGAATAAATAGTGGTCCCTGGTGTCAAAAAGTTTGAAAACCCATGGTTTATGCCGACATTGGATTGGTTCTAATACTTGTAGATAATAGGATAAACGTTATTCTGGGATCCATGCCGGTTCGCTATGACAGTTCACCAGAACAGTATTGGCCCAGGCAGGGTCTTTATAATGGCCTATCACCGATGACACGCGTTCTGGTACGCAGCCATCGCTGGAATCAAAATGTTGGTGATCAGCTTGTGTGTGCATTGTAGGCCATATGCCTTATACTGCTTTTGGCTGCCCTGTGCGTGAAGGGTGACGTACTTAGCATAGGTGTAAAAATGAAACCAAATGGACCCACACTATCAAGCGTTAAATTATTTGTAAACATCTGAATTATGTAATTTTCAAGAATCTACAATTAGAAAATGTGGAAGAATTATTTTTTTGACAATTCGCCAGCTATCTCCTCAACTGTGCGGGAAAAAAAAACTTATTTTTTTCATTGCATGAAAATCATGGCTATATAGAATATATGCAACTAAATATGCCGGACAAGTATTTGTTTTTCTAGACACTGTGTGATTTATTTACACTAAACACGACATGTCAATGAAGTTTTTTTTTTTTCCTTTTACACCCCCTCCCCGGCACCCTCCTAAAATCGCCAATGCTACTTAGTATTGCTGCTTTCCCTCTACCTGTATGATTCCTATAATAGTCCAGCCGGCGCTATTGATCAGACTTGGATGGGCGTGAAAGACACACCCTCCAGCTACCCTCACCCACCCACCACTACCAGCAGCATCAATACTATGGCTCCTATGACATCATTCTGGTATGGCCACAGACTAGCCCCAACAATACATTGTGATTACTCCGAGTGCTGATCTGAGACGTCCCATCGATCCCCCCCCTGGGGAGGGGAGGGGAGGCAGGGGGGGCCTAATCAAGCAGCCCTCTATATGGCCTCCTCATACACAATAGACCACCTCCCCAACAAGGACGGATTCAAAGTCACACACACACACAATCCCCCAGTACTTAAAATGTAATGGTTATCTTTTTGTTGTGCTGTCATTGTGAGATATGTCTTTCGCTTTAATGCACTTTTGATGTATGTCTCTCTCTCTCCCTCTTGCATTATAATCTCGGGGTTGCGGTTCGCGTTGATCCTCGGTTTGAGACCCGCAGTTGTATCTCTCTGCGTGTCTCCCCCCCACCCCCCCCCTCCCCGAGGCAGACGGATTACCGCCAGCATCGTAATTAGTTTGATAAGGTTAAAGTGTCTTCACTGAACCCGCGATGTCAACCCCTTGTGCCCCCACAAACCAAATGAATTGTGAATACTTAGCCTGGAAGGTAATTGCACCCATGGTTTAGAATACGGTGCTAACTAGCCCCGCCGCGCTTTCGTTTTCCCCACTGGGGCTACCTATTCTAATGGCTCACAATAAAAACAATTACCATCAAAAGGTATTTCTGTAGTTGAGGGCCATCTGCCATAATATACTCGGTGTAAGACTACAAGCCATTTTCTAAATTGATGCATTGTTTGACCTCAGACTGGGCGGGGTAGTGTAGGGCGGTGGGTTTAGGGTGGAGGACTCTAAATTAGATTGTGTTTTTTAAGTGTCCATATGGTCGCCCTGGTTCAAAAAAGAAAGAAAATTGACAGGATGGAAATTGATTCTTTTTTAATTAAAAGTAACCATATCCGCCATGGAGAAGCCACTTGGAGAGTAATGTTGTTAGCACACAGCTGTGGTCCACAGCATGGGGTGGTGGTGGTGGTGGTGGTGGGTGCTGCTGCTCGGGGTCTGAAATGCTGTGAAATAAAACAGAATACAATAGAGCTCCTCCTGCCTGGAGCAGAAGTGAATTCTCCATTCGTTTTTTCCCTTCAACGTTTTGGTCCAATGAAATCAGGAAAAACTCAACAGAAAGTCTTGTATCCCACCGTTTTGTTTTTCCTTCCTACTAGTTATTTGATCTGTCTAAAATGTTGTTTGTTGTCCGTCGCTCGCAAGCCGGGTTGGCTTTGTCTGCTGTGTGAAACGTCTCTACGAGGAAAATGAACAGGGAATTCACTTCCGGTGGCCCAGGTGTTCTGACGTCACCGCGGGCTCTATAGAACGGTGGTTTTCAACCATTTTGATACCAGGGCCTCACTCTATGTATTCAGCATTTTAGCCACGGACCAGCATTCGATGACATTTAGCCGCTTTGACGTCACAAAATCGTGAATTAAGTCTTTCAAATTGTTTAACATTAATGTAACTCTTGAGAGTGTAAAAATGAGTTGGGGCACCCTCTCCCTCTCAAGGACCACTGGTGGTCCCCGGACCACTGGTTTGAAAACCACTGCTATAGAGCTGAGCAGTCCCTCAGCCCCTGTTCCAGAAACGGATTCCCCATTCATTTTTCTCATAGACTCTTGGAAAATGATTCATATAAAGACGATTACGCCACGGACAAAGCCAACTCGAGTCGTGACAAATCATGATGACCCACACGATCTTTTGGGACAATCAAATAATTTCTAAGATGAAAAAAAAAATGTTGGATCCTGCTGTTTTTGTACTTTATGTTAACCAATTTCGAAAAGGGGCGACGCCATTAAAGGGGCGGAACTGCGCAGCTCTATAGCGGAAGGGGCATATGTGTATATGGGGGATAGGAGGGGGTGCGTGAGGGTGGAGGGGCTGATGAAGGAAAACAGCAGAAACAAAGGGGCAAAGGAGAGAATCTTTCACATGCCTCCCTGTGACGAGTGTGAACGCTGGGATGAGAGGAAAGGAAAGGAAAGGAAAGAGGTCGACAGAGGTTAATGATCTGAGATTAATAGTTTAATTAGGAGGCTCAAGAGCATGAGCCAAAAGCAGTCACTGCTGACACCCTTCTGCAGTGTGGAGCTGCTGCTGCTGCTGCTGCTGCTGCTGCTGGCATCAGATGACACCATACAGTCACTGCTGTCCTTCCACAAAGGGCACATGAAGTAATCATCATCGTCCAGGACATTTAAAATTCTGTCATTATGGATGCCGTATGTATAAACAGCCACGTAGTATTTTCCCTTACATGAAACATCCACCTGTTTCATGTGTGAAACATGCAAAGAAACACTATTGAAAATAGTGGGGAAATTGAGTGTGGTTGCCCTGTGGCAATGGTTTTGAACCTTTTTGATGCCAGGGCCGGCCCACTATTTATTCAGCCACGGACCACCATTTGATGACATTTGCACCCCAAAGACCTAAAACTAAGCAGGGTATAGGAGAGGCTAGTCAGAAATGTACCGGTGTGCCGAAAAATGTCCTTTTAAAGTAGCAGGAGGAGAAAATGTTTACCTTTTTAGTTGCAGGATACCTTTCCCCTAACTTCCCCTCTAAACTGCATGATTTTCTGTCTCATGGATTATTGATGTCCCACTCTTCTCTTTGCCACTGTTTTTTTAGGAGGGGGGGGGGGGGTGTTTTCGCCTGCCAGCATAAAGTGTTTACAGAGCATCAGCAGTTCCCCATCCCAGACGAAAGTGCTCCCACTTAAAACTTCTAGATATGTTAACCATGGCACTGTATGTATAATGTTTACTCATTGAGAGTCCTCAAGGGGGGTGTGTGTGTGGGGGGGGGGGGGGGGTCGGTTGTGAGACATGGCCGAACATTGTCTGGAGGGTCCCTGGCCAAAGATATGGAGAACCTCTGCTCTAAGGCACATTTACAGGCATTTAAGTGCACATACAGCATGTGGACACAGCACAGCATACATATATATAAACTCAGCCATGCAGCTCTCTGGAGGGATCTACCTTGTGTGCAACAGATCCACCTAGACTCCTGCAGGATTCTAAATCCAAAGCAAAGCCACAGATAAAGCAAGTGCCTGTGGATGCCAGAAGCTGTTTTGTTGCCCCCCCTTACGTCAGAAAATGGAAAATGTAGGGGGAGGCGGGGGGGATTGGGCCAACCACGGAAGTACTAATCTAGGGGAGGATAACTAATGAGGTTACCGGGGGTCGAACAGGGTCACGGCGGGTGACTGATGATGACGTAACCCCAAAGTGGGGTCTGTGAGTGGAGTGGACTGACTGGGAGCCACATCTGCAGCGGAGGAGCCTTCCTTCCATCCTTCCCCCCTGAGTCTTTACTCACTTTTCTCCAGTCCTTTCACTCTCCTTAATACCAGCCACCCGCCCCCTCTGGGGAACACTTAGCATTTCCCCTACACCAGTCGATCAATGACAGGGGCCGAGCCAAGGTGACCGCTGGCCTTTAACCGATGGCATTTAACTAAGCCCCCCAAGCAACTCCCTTCATTCTCCCTAACAGACACTTTTTTTTTTACAACAGACTAGTCATCATTTGCATCACAAAGGCCTCCAGCAGCAGCTATTGCATACATATTCAAAACACGAAGTTTTCCGTCCCTTTTCATATTTTTGTTTTGCATTCAAGTGGGCCCCCGTTGTTGAGATTCTATAGCTCACACAAAGATCTTCAGATGTCAGCAGTTTGGGGTGTCCTTCACTGTGTGGAATGGAGAAAAAAAAGTAGCTCTCATATTTAATGAGCTCATTCATCATAAATAAGCTAAATGAACGTGGGTATGACTCTGAATGGTAGCCCAGGGGTTGTTTAGATGAGGTGTGTGCAGCACTTTGCTGTGTGGATGTTAATGAGTTTGTTTTGTAGGATAGGCCCCATATATATACATTAGACCTCCCCCAGTTTGCTGGAGAGTGAGCGTAAGAATATGTTCTGCCCATTTATGCAGGGCATTCTCTACCTTGCTTGTTTCTTTGACACCATTATTCCCCCAAACAACAAATGATCGCACTTTGTGCTGAGGCGGTTAGCTTTACGATGGGAAAATCGTTATGCCTTATTGCTCAAGCCCTCATTGCGGTTGTTACCCTTGTTATTTCTCTCAAAATGGCCACTTATGTGATCTTATAAGATTTAACAATGCAGGTGATTGTGGTCCTTGTCTCCAAACAATGAAGATGGCGTTTGAAGAGATTGTTTTTTACCTAAGTGTCCGCCTTTTGTCTCTCCTCTCAACCTTTTTAAAGTCGCCGCCTTAACCATGAGGGGCTGACAGGGAGAAGCCACAGGTAATGAGTCACGCCAGAATAGACAGGGCGGGCGCCGGTTTAAATACCGCAAGTAATGCAAAACCTCAGGCTTCCCTATCATGTGATAGCACTCAGCCCCACTCATTACCGTCTGGGGACCGCGTCCTTGCCATCAAAAAGGTCCACAAAGGAGCATTTATCCGACCTGTTTTTTTTTTTAAACAATTCGCTTTTCCCAAGCGCCAGCGTCACCAAAGCGTATTGGAAACATTCTCTTTTCACTGCCTCGACACCATGATGATGGCATAGTCAGTGGCGGAGGCACGAGGGCGGGGCTCCGTCTTGCGAGACACTTCTCTGGTTTCATAATGAGCTTGTGAAGATGAAAGTCATTACATAAATGTTGCTCACACTGGGAGGAGAGGAGCGACGGGTAATTGCACTCAGAGTTTATGTTCTTCTCCACTGTCGTGAATAATTCACTGAAGACTGGAAGGCCCAGATAGAAAGCCTTTCTTCCTGATCCAGAGATGGATTGAGGGTGTGATGATTCTGACTTTCTTTTTTATTAATTGTTTCTCTGCTCTCCTCCTCCTCCGATAGGTGCAATTCCCTTTTCACGTCAAAAAAATAAAGTAAAGTCTAGTTTGATAAAGCCGCATCAAAGGCTTGAGGTTAAGGATATATCACTCCATAAAATAGATTATTTGATGGATTATACATAGATCCGGTTTAATGACGGCATTACACATCCTCGTGGTGATAGTGGTGATTTAGATTCAGGTCTTCTCTAATTTGCATGCGCTCCGAGAGGTGTTTGTTATTTTGCACAACACAATTTGTAACAAGAACGACACGCTTCTCCTAATGCTCGGCTGGAAAAACAAAAACGGAAGACGCAAGTCGCAAACATGATGTTTATTGGTTTAAACAAACAGCCTGAAGTGCAGTTGACTTTATCGTGGTAAATAACTTGCAAAGGAGGCAGCTTTATGTGGAATTAATTGTGAGCAAGTTGCCTGCTAATGGCCTGAAAGGGGCTGTAATGGAAGTGTTCCATTTAAAACAACCAGTGCTGATACCATCAGACAAATTTCCACTAAGTGTGCGTCGTGAAAATGATAACTTGCTAATCCATTATTAATAAGAAATAATGGTTTGCACTCTGTCCTCGTGCATATATCGATCCCTGATACTCTATTCAACCAGAAGAGCTCTCTCTTCGGTGGTTCAGCCGTTGCAGACGCTTCGTTCCTTTGCCACAACACTGTCATTTAGCCCAGACTTCCTGCTGTCTCTGCATTCATTACAAGGCTCTCTTTCTTTCTCCGGGGCTCCTCCTGTCAAGGTAGGACGTGAGCACTGTATTACTGTCTGGGAAAAATGCCATCGCACCCATCGAGGCGGCATGGAGTTTGGCCAAACAGCATAATAAAACAATACACTGATAAATATTGTAGTAAAAACCTCTTTCCTTTTTTTATCTGTCCTCCTAAAACATGACCCCTGTACTTGCTCCCTTTTGCGCAACGGGCTGAAATATGACACATTTCTTCTTCTTCTTCCATATGCAAACGCTCGTTCATCACCTCGTCCCTGGGTGTCAGCAGATGCATGATGGGAAAGGTCGCGGGGTTGCGTGTATGTTGACACTGCGTTCCCGGTCACCTGTTCCAACACCTCTACCGTTTGTTTGCTTAAGTCGAAAAGGGGCTATTGCAACACGAGAGTAACTTGGGAGGTCAAGAACTCCCTTGCCTTTCAACATGCCAGCGACCTCTGAACCCAACAGGCCCACTGCCGCAGGCATCAGGTTAACCTGTGGAGAAGCCACAGGGGCGGATGTAACATGTGGGGGGGGGGGGGGGGGGGATACCATTTTTGGTTACAAGACTTTTATTAGGCAATTAAGCATCAATAATATCAGTTGTTGTCAAAGTTGCAACAGACACGCAGCATGCATAAAGCTAAAGGTCTGACTCAGAGAGTTTTCTGTTTTCAATGATGAAATGCTGTTGGTTTAGTGGTGACACAACTGTAGTTAGTTAGTAGCAGTAGTAGTGTTTCAAATCATTTTAAATATACAGTATAGGCACTTAAATTTGAAATATCTTGGGTTGTTTTGCATGCCATCGTGTTTGGGTGGGGCAGTTTGGCCCCCCCCCCATGCCTAGATCCGCCCCTGAGAAGCCACCCCCAATGCATAACACAACCAGGACCGGCGGCATGTTTATATGGACTCCCTTAATGCGATCTAACCCAGGAATCTATGCAGATTTGTCGATTCCTCGACCCGCAAACTAATCTGATCTGAGGAAACAAACAAGGAGCGCCTGTGGGTGTGTGTGAGAAAACACACACCTCCCTCCCCCGTACTTGCGAATGTGGAGAATGAGCAATATCGGCTGGTGGATAACCTTCGAGGCCCCGAGGCGATGACCCCCTTTTGCAATCAACGCTGTGCCTTAACAGGTTGGGTGATGCTGCTGAGTTCATCTGCCAGGCGAGAGGTGGAACCAAAAAAGAAAAAAACAGGAATGGTGTCAAATTTGTAGCGGTGAATGTGAGAAATCAAACACGTTGGAGTACAACTCCCTACTGGCAGCAGCTAGCAGAGAGGAGACATGGCTGTTGTTTTTTTTTTTTGCTGTTTTGGGGGGGAACTAGCCGACTCATCGCCACCATTGGTGTTTCATGTGACAGCCGTATGTCTGACAGTCAAGAAAATGGGGACAGTGGCAGACAGGGGAGGGAACGGGGGGACGGGGGGGAAGAACAACAACCCGAGTCTGGATTTTTTGCCGCTCTTGAGAAAAGGGCTGACAAAACCCACTACTGGCTTGATATCCTCTGCTGCCAAGCGAGAGGCGAAACTGATGGAGGAGAATGAACTCGGCCGAGGTTTTTGCTGTTGGAATAAACGGTGCTGCCCTTTCGGTTGCAGCGTGTAAGATCCGGCATTAACCCCCGTCCTCAGAGTCAGGCACTTTGTGGGTCGCAGCGCGCTGCTGCCTCGGGAAGCTGTTTTTTTTTTCTTTTTGTGACCGCGTGCTCAGCGAGATCTGGATTAGTCCACATCGACGGATCCAAATTTTTGCCGGCCCTGAAGTCAAAGGTCAACAATCAAAATCCAGTGGAGGGAGATATGGGAACTTGTTTAAGAGGATTAATCGCCGTAGGGCTCAGCGAGGGACATCGTATCCCTGTCCTGCATTGATCCCCTTTAAAACGCTTTCTCCAAACCAAGCTGGCATCGATGCCGGTCCATAACCTAACCTGGTCTTATATCATCTACCCAGCAATAGAGTGGTGTTGATTTTGACAGGAAAGTCTTATTTCATTTCAGTCGATTGTAAGGTTTTGGTTTTATTCTAATTGTTGTCGACTAAAACTACACTATTTTGTCAATGAAATCGTATTTTGGCATCAATGGTGTCCTAATGGCAGATTGCAGATCTGCTATTTTTTTTTCACTATTTAGATCTGCTATTAAAATGTTAATGTATTTAAAAGTATATTATGTTATACAAGGGTATACAACAAAAAGGGCCTAAATGCAGTAAGCCTATTTAGGATAGGAGTTAGGAGGGTGGGATCTGGTAAGGTTGTGCCCCAGACACAGATCTGGATGCGTGTGCTTTTGATTTGATGCAACTATTTAAAGCTTTGTGATCCTCCTCCCTCTTAGCAGGGTATAAGGGTACTCCTCGGTGCTGCTGTGTGCACGTTAATGGAACCGTGTGGACAGATGTTAGCAGGGGCTCTAAGAAGTCGGGATGATGCTAATCGGGTCTCTTCGGGCAACCCTAGCATTGGAAGCCATTACAAGATCCTAGAGCTCAGTATGTGAGCACAGGCGCACGCACACACACACACACACACACACACACACACACACACACACACACACACACACACACACACACACACACACACACACACACACACACACACACACACACACACACGCACAACGCCGAGGACTAATCACAGCAGTGTCATTAGATCAACTTCCCAGGCTTCTCCCTGCGTCTATTGGTGAAGTCACCTGCTGCTCAACGTGAGACGAAAACATAAAGTTTTATTACAATCCCGTGCAAATCAGATGCGCGTGCTCCTTGGAGAAGCCAGGAAAGAAAATGTCATTTAAATGTCAGCCATGTTAAGGTACTGTGAGTGAGGGTGACGAGTCAGATTTCATCAAAAAAAAACTCACATATAGCACACGCGTGGACAAGTAGACAGTGCAGAGCACTCTGCACATACATACGTTACCTGTTGCCTTGTGTTCTTTCTACACCAGGGGTGCCCAAAAGGTAGATGGTGATCTACCAGTAGATCACACGGGCTGTGCAGGTAGATCACATGACCGTCCCCAGCACTTGGACCCTTATAGATCTTCAGATATTTATATTTAAACATCTGAATTACGTAATTTTCAAGGGTCCACATAATTAGAAAATGCAGAATAATTGTTATTTTGACCAAAGTTTCGCCAGTTGTCTTTCCCAATTGTGGACAAAAATGTGAAAGTTCTTAGTTTTGGGTGCAAGAAACTAAACTCAAGATCACAGACTGTCAACTCAAACCTGTCAACTCAAACCTCAAATACAAATCAGTAATAGCATATACAGAAAAACCTTCCAATTCTCCCCCTCTATTTTTCATTATAAGTGCATTATTCTTAAACATTGTAACAGTAACCTCAAACTTTCTAGGGGGCCTTGAAATGGATTTTCAGTAATGGAACAATCATTTTTGATGTGTAGATCTTGTTGAGCCGCTCATTTTGAAAGTAGCTCTCAAGTCAAAAAAGTGTGGGCACCCCTGTTCTACATCTACCTGTATGACAAGCGTTGCATCACCGAGGGAACAGGAACCTTCCCTGTGTGGTGGTGGGTGTGGTGACAGTGCTGTGATGTGACACACGTTATGGATTTTGAGAGTTTCTTTGCTTTAAATGCAGTAGCTCTAGGCGTATCAAAGCACAAACAACAGCCGGCCCACAAGGAATAACGCTACAACCGACAAATTAACGTGTTTATTTGATAACGGGCCGCAGATGAAAGAGTGACACCTCAGGGTGCGGTTATTAATCCACTAATCACAATAATGAATGTTATTTGGCCCTCCTAGCATTCAGTCATTTTTTGACAGCACAACATCCAAGGAATTCCCGTCGGACCCTCGCTGCTACAGACTTGACAAGTGCCACCATGCAACCTAATCGGTGCGATCGCACGACTCTGGATCAGATTAATCTGCCAACATTATTGACTTAGGCAATTTGCGAGTAGATTTAAATAGCCTACCCGCTTTTAGACTGCAGTCGGAGATTGTGATGGTAGATTTCTTTTCTAAGTGGATTTTCTTTGGATGACAGGCCTATAGGACTGTGCCGTCTCTACTTAAGACAGCCATGAGAGCGTGGCTGCAGAATGCTGTGCTGTTATCATGTAGGCTTTGCTACCACTGTCACTTCAGCCACACCATGCCCGAAACACACACACACACACACACACACACACACACACACACACACACACACACACACACACACACACACACACACACACACACACACACACACACACACACACACACACACACACACACACACACGGACAGTATATATGAATGGCTGTACAGTATAAGGCCTGATGAAACTCTGCTGCAGAGATGTCCTAGAGAGCTAGGACAGCCTCTCTCTTCCTCTTTCTCTCTATCTGTCGCTACCTCACTCGGTCTCTTTATATTATCTCTTCATGCAACTCTCTCTCTCTCTCCCTCTACCCGCCTCTATAGTCGTCTCCCCGCCGCTCGTCATTGGCATTAGCGATGCCGCCAGGCGTAGGTGGGGTTGGGGGTGATTTACCTGCCAGCGCATCAAAGAGAAAAACCTCCCCCAACAGCATCAGCCACATCTGACGGTGGTGCTATGTTATGTTAACTAGATATCGATCCCCCCCTCTCTCTACACACACACACACACACCAGACCACAACGGCAGTAGTATAGTACAAGGAAGAAGAAAGGACTCTATGCACCCCCCAACCACCACCCATGGAATGAATTCAGAGATTAAACACAATCTGGCGATGGTTAACCAGCAATATGGAAGTTGTCTTATGAATATCGTCGGAAACACACAGCTTGTGTTCTTTTCCCTGTGCAATGCATATCTGCAACCGTAGATAGGAGGAGGACACAGAGAAATGCATTAGCGTGTCACCTTCCTTTGTTCCCATGTAAGCCCTCAGTGTGGGGCAAGGCCAAAACATGGCACTCAGTCTGTGTTGTTATTGGAGGCGTTGGTGGAATCACAGTGCTGGGCGTGGTGGTGTCCTCTCTAGCACCTGTGTTGTTGTTGTTGTTGTTGTAAAAACGGAATTTACCTAACAACGACTCAGCAGCAACCGCCCTGGCCTTGACCCTTCCTTCCTCGCTGTTGTGAAAACATACAAGAGAACACCTAAAAAAGAGGAAAAACTAGAATGCCGACCGCCAGCCATAAATGGCAGGTGCAGAAAGGTGTCGTTCGTGAACATCAACGCTACCCAGTATACTCTGCTTGTGTGTCTTGTCAGACCAGTGGTTTCCAACCGGTGGTCCGGGGACCGCCAGTGGTCCTTGAAAGACTTCCAGGTGGTCCTCAGGCTAAATGATGGAAAGTTGGTTAACCAGATGTAACTCTTTTGTAAAAATGAAACATGTGAATTATCCCAAGTCTACACAACTAGAGGAAGTAGAAGGTTAATGGGCATTTTGATCTGTATGTTTGACTGTTTTGTTTACCAAATCAGGCCTGGAATTGTGGACAAAAGCAAATTAATCTTTAGTTTTGGGTCTGTGGGGCTAAAATGACATCAAATGGTGGGCCGTGGCTCAAATTCTGAATAAATTGTGGGCCCTGGTATCAAAAAGGTTGAAAACCACTGTTTCAGACTATAGATTTCATGAGTGAGTCTCCCATTGGCTTAGAGACAGCCTAGAGACATTGCAGCCAATCACGAAAAAGTGGCTACTACGGTCACTACTAGAGGTAGTAGCGAATGTCAGGATGCTTTTCAAGTTCCTGCCAAAAACCCAGAGGGTTTCAGAATTCACGCCGCCTTGCACTGTATGGGAAGTACAATCCAGTATTGGGTGCATATTGTATTGATGATGTTGGCACGGTTTCGCAGAACAACCCACACAAAAACGATACTGTTGTACCCTGTATGTATGAGTGGGTAACAAATAAAGCCCTCTTGAATCCTCTCGATTCTCTCCAACTCATAGAAACATGATGGCAGCCTTGTTTTAGGTTTCCGTTGGGTACACACAGCCGCAGTAGCCTTGCTAAATCGTGATCTCGGTCACGTGAATTCACATTATCGTGCGCTTGGGGGCGGACTAGCCTGCAGAAGACACTGATAATGTGAATCCACACGACCAGAATGGTTTACCGTTCCGTTCACACGTAGTACAATGTTTTACTGTGGGTGGAGGAGTTGTTATGCACTGTATGTATGGAGGGTGTGGTCCAGCACACACAGAACCCTTACAGGTATTCAGCTCGGGCCTCTTCTTAATTTTTTTTATTCTCTGTGCTCCCCCTCCTCCCCAACCTCCTCTTCTTAATCTTGGAACCAGTCCTGGCTATATGCTCCTCTTGTTTAAGTAATGCAGCGTGCGGTAATGCCAGCCCCTTATCTCGTCTTTGCCCTCAGGTCGAATGTAGAAACCTGCGCTTTGCGATAGATTAGAGTACAGCTGCGGACGGTGGAAGTGTGCCTGCTTCCAGGCACTGTGTTGCAGAAGCACTGCGAGAAAAGGTGAGGAATTAGGCAGACAGGCAGACAGGCAGACATGCAGTCAGACATGCAGGCAGGCAGACATGCAGGCAGTGCAGGCAGGCAGGCAGGCAGGCAGGCAGGCAGGCAGACATGCAGTCAGACATGCAGGCAGGCAGACATGTAGGCAGTGCAGGCAGGCAGGCAGGCAGGCAGGCTACACCAGTGGTTTTCAACCAGTGGTCCGGGGACCACCAGTGGTCCCTGAGAGGGTTCCAGGTGGTCCCCAGGTAAATAATGGAAAGTTGGTTAACCAGATGCAGCTCTTTGAGAGCGTAAACATCATGTTTACGCTCTCAAGAGTTAAAATATTCATCATGTGAATTAGCCCCAAGTCTACACAACTAGAGAATGTAGAAGATTAATGGGCATTTTGATCTGTATGTTGGACTGTTTTGTTTCCCAAATCCAGCCTGTAATTGTGGACAAAAGAAACAAAAACAAAATAAATCTTTAGTTTTGGGGTCTGTGGGGCTGAAATGCCCTCACATGGTGGTCCGTGGCTCAAATGCTGAATAAATTAGTGGTCCCTGGGATCAAAAAGGTTGAAAACCACTGGCTTACACGCACACAAAGGCAGCAGCCTTTCAGCTATGACGCAACCATAGCTGCAGTCAGTGACAGTTAGGCTGTGAAGGTTTCTCAATGCTAAGCCTTTGTTGTTTGTTGCTCTGATGAATCACTACTTTCCTCTCCCTTCTTTTCGCTCCGCAGGTTCGCCAACTTTCGTCAAATCGCCCGAGGACCAGACGGGCATCTCGGGCGGAGTCGCCTCCTTCGTGTGCCAGGCTACCGGGGAGCCCAAGCCCAGAATCACCTGGATGAAGAAGGGCAAGAAAGTTAGCTCCCAGCGCTTTGAGGTGGGTGCAGGTCCTCTCTCACTCAGACTACTACTGCTGCTACGTGCAAAGATCATGATGTACTGTGGGCACACACACACACGCATGCAGGGGCGGATGTAACATTTCCCAATTGGGGGGGGGGGGGGGGGGGGCAGTAGAAAATAGTAAGGGGGCGGCTTCATCGCCCGTGTCGCTTCGCGCCACGGGCGATGAAGCCGCCCCCTTACTAGTGTTTCAAATACTTTTAAATATAAGCACTGAAATATCTTGGGTTTGTCTTGCATGCCATCATGTTTGGTGGGGCAGACTGGGCATTTAGGGGGGCATTGCCCCCCCCCCATGCCTATGCCTAGATCCGCCCCCGCACGCACATGCAACACACAGGCAGAGAGAATGGAATCAATGGTCCTGTTATTGAGGATCACACCAACTCTCCTCTCTTCTTCTTCTCGGGGCAAGTCCAGACAGTCAGTGAGACCTTGCCCCTCCCCCCCTCCTCCACCACCACCAACAACCTTCTTTAATCTTCTTCCATCCTGATTCATGTAGTCTCTACTCTCACCCCTTTCTCTCCAACCCCCCCCATCCCCCCCCCCCCCCTCACCACCACCACACGGCACTCCACCATCTCTAGGCCCGCCGTACATCCCCTTGATGTTTACTCTTATCTCAGCAACTCCCCCTCAACCCTGCCTCAATCCCTATCCCTATCCCACCCCCTGCCTGCCCCTCCCCAAGATCACCTCTTTGAAAAACCTACATGAAGAGTAAAGGGGGAATGCCTTTGGTAGGATCATCACACACACAAGCACACGTGCACACGCACATGCATGCGTGTGCGCGTGCACACACACACACACACACACACACACGCACACACACACACACACACACACACACACACACACACACACACACACACACACACACACACACACACACACACGCAAGCAGCACCTAGAAAGGGTTTTCCTTTGTAATGTTATTCAGAGAATCGTTTTTAGCCCCCCCCCACACACACACACACACACCAGGGGTTTTCACTGGTCTGGGGACCTCCAGTGGTTCTTGAGAGGGTTCCAGGTGGTCACCAGCTAAATGATGGAAAGTTGTTAACTAGATGCAACTCTTGAGTGTAAAAATGAGGCATTACTCCCTTCTCCACTTCTCATTTTTACGCTCTCAAGAGTTAAAATATTCATCATGTCCCAAGTCTACACAACTAGAGAATGTAGAGGATTAATGGGCATTTTGATCTGTATGTTTGACCTCCCAAATCCAGCCTGGAATTGTGGACAAAAGCAAAATAAATCTTTAGTTTTGGGTCTGTGTGTGGGGCTCAAATGGTGGTCCGTGGCTCAAATTCTGAATAACTAGTGGACCGTGGTATCAAAAACATTGAAAACCACTGCACCGCACCCCAAAGTGAAGCCCAACTTCACTTAGTTCAACCGCACGGCTGCAAGCACGGCTTGTAAGAGCGCAATTCATTGTAAAGCACGCCTTTCCAGCGATGTTTATTTGTGTTCCACAATGTTGGCCGGTGTGAAGGAATGTTGTTAGAAATTAAACTTACTTTCATCTCACACTTGTTTTTTTTTTTTTTCTTTTCCTAAAGGGTCTTTTTTTTGTTTGTTTCTTTGCTGGCGGCGGCTGAACGAACAGGCAGGGAATAAACTGACCTGCGCCGCCGAAATCCTGAGTGTTAGTTTAACTGTGAGGGAGTCAGACTTTCTGGTATTTGTGGAAGTGGAGAAGGGAGTAATGCCCTACGGCGCAGTGCCTGGCCAGAGTTTGGATTAGGCTGAATAGTACTGTCAATCAAACCGGGTTGGTACGCTCCGCTTCAAGTACATTGGAATATGAAAGGCATAAGTCCATGGACATTCTGCAGGATTTTCTGCCCGTGTTACATGTCTATCTGTCTACTGCCTGTTTAAACATAAACGCCTTGAAAACTGTTTGATGACGGCATGTCAAGACAAACCTGGCAGTATGCATGTATGTATAACAGTGGTTTTCAACCTTTTTCATACCAGGGCCCACTATTTAAGCAGACGGTCCACCATTTGATGACATTTATAGCCCCACAGACCCCAGAACTAATTTATTTTGCTTTTTCGTCCATAAGCAAACGTGTTACAAACATCCGCTGAAAGAATACCGATTCAAAGATTTAAGACACATTTTGAGGGATTGTTTTTTTTTTTTTTTTTAGATCTACCATTTTTCAATATTAAAGTTTAATAAAATCCCCAAAATACAAAAAGTGCTTCTCATAAACAACCAGAAAACAAAACTCCCCCACGAGCCAACACATTCTCACATGTTTGCAAAAAGAAAGATGGCACTTAATGTGACTCTCCCCCTGCTCTGACCCTGTCCAGGTGATTGAGTTTGACGACGGTGCAGGCTCAGTGCTGCGGATCCAGCCTCTACGCACACACAGGGACGAGGCCATTTACGAGTGCACAGCCAGCAACACGTTGGGAGAGATCAACAACAGTGCCAAACTCACTGTGCTCGAAGGTAAGATCTATATATTCCTTCTATGTATTTGTCTGCACACACGGCCATGTCCTCGGGGGTGAATTCATCCAGTTGGTGCTCCTGAGAGTCAACAGATTCTAAGGGGGTTAGAAAGTTAAACTAACATTGAGGATCACACGGTTTAGTTTACATATCTCAAGCCGTCTCTCTATACTGTAGTTCTCTCTCTGTTTGTGACATAGAGCTGTTATGAAGGTGTGAAATGAAACTTGAGATAACAGAGTGACACGTGAGCTTTACTGTGAGGTTCCTGCTTTAACGCCTTCCAACCGAAATCTCGACAAAGTCTGCATGGTCTCCTCTCCCACCACTGCCTCAAACACACAGTAGCTTTTGGCCACTGTTTCACCTTACAGTAAAGCAGCATGAATCCACGTGCTGATTGAAGCTCACCAGGAATCTTCCCAGTTTGCACCCGGTCCAAGCGCATTTTTGTTTGTTTGTTTTTGTTGTTTTCTTTCGGCTTTTATTGTGGGGTGTTGTCATGTGAACGTTTTCGCTTTATTTTTTTTTCCCGAGCAACACGCATGGTACACTTCCCACGCAACATGACCTCATGGGTCATGTTGCATGTTCTATTCACATTATTCTGACTGAGGTTAGGGTTAAGCTCCGCTACTGTGATTACTGATTACGGATAAGGCCATGGTTACTTTGGATACGGGTTAAGGATAGACTTTAGGTTCATGTAAAAAAAAAATACTGCCTGGTTGAGTCAACATGGTTTGTGTTTGCATACAGTATATCAGAAAAAAATGGTATGTAAAAAGGGTGAATTTGTCAATGAGTCCAGAACGAATTGTCGGTCTTTATTGTATGCAGTGTTGTTGTCAGGCAGTGAAGGGGGGGGGGGGGGGGGGGGGGGGGGGGGCTTTCGCCTGTGACGCTTCACGCCACTGCCGATGAAGCCGCACCCATACCATTTTCAGTTACAGGACTTTTATTAGGCAAGTACAGCATCAATAACAGCATCAGTTGTTGTTGCAAGTTGCAACAGACATGCAGCATGCATAAAGCTAAAGGTCTCACTCAGAGAGTTTTCTGTTTTCAATGATGAAATTCTGTTGGTTTAGTGGTGACACATCTGTAGTTAGTTAGTAGCAGTAGTAGTGTTTCAAATCATGTTGAATATAAGCAATTTGAAATATCTTGGGTTGTTTTGCATGCCATCATGTTCGGTGGGGCAGACTGGGCATTTAGGGGGGGGGGGGGGGGGGGGGCATTGCCCTCCCATGCCCATGCCTAGATCCGCACCTGATGTTGTGTGATTGGCAAATTCAGAATATCTTTTCCCATTAACCTATTACCCAGGAATGTGTGTGTGGGGGGGTTACTTACAGTAGCGTGCCTGCAAGCTAGATCGCCTCCGCACGGATATCTCT
This sequence comes from Benthosema pterotum, assembly GCA_039105355.1. Lineage (NCBI taxonomy): Eukaryota > Metazoa > Chordata > Actinopteri > Myctophiformes > Myctophidae > Benthosema > Benthosema pterotum. Next base: position 26,132,441 of record CM076976.1, read on the forward strand.
TCATCAGCTTTGAATACGTGGAATTTTACCAGAGAGAGAGAGAGAGAGAGAGAGAGAGAGAGAGAGAGAGAGAGAGAGAGAGGAGAGAGAGAGAGAGAGAGAGAGAGAGAGAGAGAGAGAGAGAGAGAGAGAGAGAGAGAGAGAGAGAGAGAGAGAGAGAGAGAGAGAGAGAGAGAGAGAGAGAGAGAGAGAGAGAGAGAGAGAGAGGTCCTCCTGCTCCTGAGAACCAAAGGCTACCCACGGACCACCGCCCCTTAATTGATTGTAATTTTTTTCTTGTGGGCCCAAGTCACGGCAGGAGTTGATTTCATTAGAAGCAAAGAGGAGAGAGAAGAGAAAAGGTTGTGTGAAGGAAGGTAGCCAGCGGGAGGATTAGGGCCATCCGTATCCATCCATTACAGCACTGGTAAAACGGATCCAGTTTCCACGCAAACACTGGCCTCACTTTAGGATCCTATCTTTCTCACACACACACACACACACACACACACACACACACACACACACACACACACACACACACACACACACACACACACACACACACACACACACCCCACCCCTCCCGCTCTTGTACGTTTTTTCCCCCCAATGTGTTCACACTGATTTGATGATATCATCAGCCCAAGATTGCGTAATCTTGCCAAAGGGCCTATTCTTCTTCTTCTGCCGCATTACAGAATCGCTTTCTTGAAAAGAAGTGGGAAAAGAAAAAAAACAACAACAACAGAAACCCTCCATTTTCCTCCCACACGCTATACGCGGCGGCACGAGGAATGCGGTTTTCCGCACGCGCACACACAAACAACACGGCGTCGACGAACGAGACGTGCGGGCGGCAACACATGAATGGGAATTAGATTAATCACCCTCAGTTTGCCGGGGCGCAGCACTCTCTGAGCGCGGGGTTCCGCTTGCTTGTCCAACATGGACGAGACTCTCGCTGAGCCGCCAGCTACTGATCTCCTGAGCATGTGATGTATATTAAATTCTCCAGTCCTCCCTCTCTCTTTCTCTCTCTCTCCCTTTCTCTCTCTCTTTCTCTCTCTCCCTCTCTCTCCCTCTCTCTCTCCCTCTCTCTCCCTCTCTCTCTCTCTCTCTCTCTCTCTCTCTCTCTCCCACGTCCTCTCTATTTCATGCTGGGATTCTGTCACTGTGTTAATTATCCCAGGCCTCGCGCAGCTTTCTCTCTTGTGTGTCCCAGAGCCACAATCGCAGGTCAATTAGTCTGACAAAGTTATTTCCGCCAAAAAGAAGACGTGTAATCATGTGACTGATTCCAGACACTACAAATATAGACTAGAAATGATTCAAAGCCTGTCCCAGTGTTTGTAGTGGAACAGAACTGTGTGTGCGGCTCTGGTTGAGGACTCCTTTCATTACTACAGTTACTGTGCACATATAATGCACATAATGCATTGGATGGACGCGTCCGGAAAGCGGTGTGTGTGTGTATATATGCGTTCACTGAAAAGGAACAGCACATATCGTAGAACACAGTACGGTTCAGCAAATTGAGAATGGAAGTGTCTGGATGTGGATTTTCTCATGGTCTTGTGCTGTAACATCTTTCAACCACTAATGCTCACTAACTTGCGCACGGACGGTCGGACACGTGCGCGGTGCGCAAACACGTACGTCTGCACTGTGTCACGCACACACACACCCACAAAATAGAATATTAGAATAGAATAGAATATTTTTAGACTATTGTTTGTTGGCGAGTGATACGTCAAGTCCACATCAAGCACTGGGAGAGGAGGGATGGCCAGGAGCGGTGGTGAAACACACAGTGATTGATGATCACACTCCCTAATGACTCCAGGAGAAGCCAGCCTGCACTCAGCACTGTTCTCTGTATCTGCGGAAGAAGCCACACAAAACACTTTTATCCTTCTATAAATGCTCAAAATGTAGGCAGATGCGTGGGACCAACAGTGGTCCTTGAGATGGTTCCAGGTGGTCCTCAGCTGATTGAGAGTGTAAACATGAAACCAAATGGAGCCGCAAGGGTCGATTTGGTTTCATGTTTACGCTCTCAAAGAGTTACAGTACAACTGGTTAACCAACTCTCCATCATTTAGCCTGGGGACCACCTGGAAATCTCTCAAGGGCCACTGGTGGTCCCCGGACCAGCGGTTGAAAACCACTGGTTTATAATAAAGAATTATACTGTTTATAAAACACTTTAGTAAGTGACTAAATCAAACAGGAACCGTTTCATTTGCTAAAAGTTACTTTTTAGCATTTCTTCACCCAGACAGAAATGTATCAGTTTTCAGCGCACGGCACGCAGCTATTTTACCAAGGACATTTTCTATATTTGAAGAAAACAACAACAAAAAAGAGCCATCGGCGGCTGCCTCCGCCATGGAACTCTCTCAGCTGTCGGGTTACCTTATTAAAAGAAGCTGGCCCAGGTGATTAGCACCGTCGAAGGAAGGCTGTAGTTTACAGCCGCCTCGCGGGCAATTTTTATACACAAAAGGCGTCTGTATCACGATTCACAACATATCAGGTATCCGGATGGCTAACCTCTGAGTCAGGAGCACTGCAGGCGTGAACCCGACTGACGTCGCGCCGCTGTCGACAAGATGGATGTATGCACAGTGCAGTGTTGCCAACTGCCAAAAATCCAAAATGCACTATAGTGGCACTTCCAAAATTCTGGCGCCTGTTTTTCCACTAATTCCGCTAGGGGGGCCTGAAAAAAAAAAGCTAAATATAGTGACAAATGCGCCAAGTTGGCAACACTGGCGTGGTGAAACATCAGATGCCCTTCCCTCCCCTTCTCTGCTCTAGAAATTACAGAACTTATTTCTTTGTTTTGCTTTACAAGCTGACTCCTCAGTCAATGGCCTTACGCACGTCAATACCTGAACCGGCTTTACTAGACCGACAGGGTCTAGCTGAGGTGACTGGTGAGAAAAACTGTCGCTCTCGCAGCAGCGGCTCGACAAATAGATGGATATACTGTATAACATCTGGGGCACAGCTATTATGGACAAGTTGTTGAAGGACAAAGCGTGACAAACATAACGAATTGACAACTGTCGGCCGCCATCTGGGGTCAGCGATTGGACGATTGTTCTGTCAGGGCCAAACCAATCAGAACCGCCTTGATGTCTGATTCTTTATTTTTCTTTTCCTTTGACAAAAACCAAGCCAGACATGCTGACCTGTGATTCAGACAGTCGTGGTGGAATTGGATGATGTAAGACAGGAGTTTTCAATTAACAGGTGGTACTGGGGACCATCTGAGGGGACTCCAGGTGGTCCCCAGGCTAAATGGTGGAAAGTGGTTTCATGTTTCATGGTTTCATGTTTACACTCTCAAGAGTTAAAATATTCATCATGTGAATTAGCCCAACTGTACACAACTAGTGAATGTAGAAGATTAATGGTCACGTATGTTTAACTGTTTTGTTCCCCAAATCCAGCCTGCAGGAATTGTGGACAAAAGCAAAACTAAATCTTTAGTTTTGGGGTCTCTGTGGAGCTAAAAATGTCATCAAAGCGTGGTCTGTGGCTCAAATTCTTAGTGGGCCCTGCTATGAAAAAGGTTGAAACCCGCTGATGTAAGACACTCATATCTAAAGCACATGCGACAGGCACAGGTGTTGCAGGCGGGTCCCGCCGGTGGCGTCTGTGATGTGATGTGAGACGCGGTGTGTTCCGTAGCGGGGCCTGTGCCAGGCGGGGGTCCCCCAGGGGTATGATAAATGAACATACGTGTACAGTATGGCGTACATGAAGCCCATGATGTACATGTTGTACACGCTTATAGCTGTCCTTTGTTCCTCCCCAAGTATACCACCTGACTTCCACATAGACGCGCGCCAGCGTGAAGGCAAAACAACGCGTTGCCACCACAAAACACATTGCGCTTGTAGATCTGTTTTTTTTTTTACGGCAGTGGTTTTCAACCTATTTCATACTGGGGGGGGGGGGGGAAAAATCCTGTTGTTTTTCTTCCCCTCGCCGGTCCTGACTAGCATTCTTGTTTCTTGCACTTCATATCTTGCCTGTGCTATCTCCTCCTCTCCTATTATTCTGTCTGTCTCTCTCTCACTTTCTCTATCTCCCTCTTTCTTTATCTGCCTCTCTCTCTCAGTGGTCCCTGAGAGGACTCCAGGTGGTCCCCAGGCTAAATGGTGGAAAGTTGGTTAACCAGATGTAACTCTTTGAGAGCGTAAACATGAAACCAAATAGACCCTTGCAGGTCCATTTGGTTTCATGTTTACACTCTCAAGAGTTAAAATATTAATAGCCCCAAGTCTACACAATTAGAGAATGTAGAAGATTAATGGTCATTTTGATCTGTATGTTTTTTTCTGTTTTTTTTCCCCCAATCCAGCCTGGAATTGTTCTTGCACTTCATATCTTTCCTGTGCCACCTCCTCCTCTCCTATTATTCTCTCTATCTCTCTCTCACTTTCTCTATCTCCCTCTTCCTTTATCTGCCTCTCTCCCTCTCTCTCCCTCTCTCTGGTGTGTGCGTAATCAGCTGATCTCTTGTCACGGCTGACTGTAGAGCTTAGCCAGCCGTTCACCTGCGGGGAGGCTGTGCAGAGGCATGTTTTCACAACCGGCTGAGTTTTGGGGCTTTATAGCACTTTTTCACAGTCCTTTTTTTCCCTATCCTATCCTTCTCCTCCTCCTGTCCGCTCTGTAATTCTGTCACGCCACGGCACACCAACCGAACCCTCCTCCCCGCCCTCCCAAACACTCTGGCTCTCTTTCTTTGTTCGCGGTCGTTCTCACGCCCCCCTGTGGGAGAGGTCATCTCCGTGTGCCGACACTTTTAGACGCAGGACCCCAAAGTCAGCGCAGCGGCGGTGGTGTGTGTCGCCCACCACCCCGCCATTAACAAGTGGGTGTGTGAGATGCGCGCAGAGCCGGCGAGGGAGGCGGTGACGTCAAAGGCAGCATGACTGATTCTACACCAAAAGAGGGAGAGAGGGAGAGAGAAAAAGACAAGTTCTGAGTTGCGCTTGAACCGTTTTTCTTTATGCTTGTCACGCCATCACAAAGGCCTTCCCGTCTAAATTTACTAACCGCCGTCCCATGAGCTAATCCAGGATATGAGAGTCACCTACGTGTGTGTGTGTGTGTGTGTGTGTGTGTGTGTGTGTGTGTGTGTGTGTGTGTGTGTGTGTGTGTGTGTGTGTGTGTGTGTGTGTGTGTGTGTGTGTGTGTGTGTGTGTGTGTGTGTGTGTGTGCGTGTGCGCGTGTGCATTTGTTTGTGTTCAGGTTGTCGTGATGAATAAATAGCCAGCGACATCGCTGCCTCTTGAAGTACAATAGGAAAGAAATCCTATTAGGATTTTTTTTAAGTATGAGGGCAGATTTATTCTTCATGAAAATGAAAATGAGGGTATGGTGGTGATGCCGGTGGTGACTGTTAAAAAAGAATCCGCACGGCGGCTATTGTCACGCAGCGTGCACACGGGGTGTGTGTGTGTGTGTGAGTGTGTGTGTGCGTGTGTCTGTGTGTGTGTGTGTGTGTGTGTGTGTGTGTGTGTGTGTGTGTGTGTGTGTGTGTGTGTGTGTGTATGTGTGTGTGTGTGTGTGTGTGTGTGTGTGTGTGTGTGTGTGTGTGTGTGTGTGTGTGTGTGTGTGTGTGTGTGTGTGTGTGTGTGTGTGTGTGTGTGTGTATCAGCGGGGCTGGTTCCTGGTCTCGCATTGCCGATATGGTCTGTTTTTCGACTGACCCGGTATGAATAAATAATGACGTGGCAATGCTGACACACTCTTTGGGTATAAGGAGGGAGGGAGGAGGGATGTCTAAGAGAGAGAGAGAGAGAGAGGAAGAGAGAAATGTGTCTAGCTCTCTCCTTTCTCTCCCATTTGGTGTCTCTATATCTCTCCCCCTGACTGTGTGTCATTTATTCTCTTTTTGTCCTCAACCTTCTTATTTGTACCCGTCTGGTTTTTCTTCCTCTCTGTCTGTCTATCAGTTTTTTTTTCCTTCTTCTTTTTCTTTTCAGTCTCACATTCCCATGTCTCTTTTAAATCTTACTTACTGCATTTTTCAATTCCCCTCTCCGGCCTCTTTATAGTTTTATGTTATGTCCCACAGTTTAATCTTTCCTTCTCTCTCTCTCTCTCTCTCTCTCTGTTTAATATGGTGTCCATTGTGTTGTGGCAGCAGTTAGCAGAATGGATAGATAGATGACCGGAGGGAGCGATGACTCATTACTTGGGTAACGACGCCGTTGTACTGACCTTGAGCTGAGCTGCGTGTCTTTGAATTGAATCGCCTTCAGTAAAACGTCCAGTTACAGTGAATGGGCGGGGGGGGGGCGGGGTCTTGTTTGTTTGTGTGTGTGTGTGTGTGTGTGTGTGCGGGCAACGGTGTACGGAAACAAACCGCTCTCTCTCGCCGCCACAATGAGACACAATGGCGACTCACATCGGCGGTGACAAGTTTTGGGACACATGCCACCGCCGTTCAGAAGTCAGAGTGCATCGTGCACACCTGCGTTTATAGCTGCATTCTTATGGTCCACTTTTTTGGGGAGAGGAAGTCAGATGTGAAATGTAATCAGTGTTGCCAACTGTCAAAATCCAAAATGTACTACAGTGGCTGCACTTCCAAAATGCACTAGAATGTGCTAGAGAGCGTAAAATGAACCCAAACCAAATTGACCCTTACAGTTCCATTTGGTTTCATTTTACGCTCTCAAGATCTATAAGGGCCCGATCTATAAGGTTCCATTTGGTTAGGAAGGAGGACTCTATCATAGGAGAAAAATGTTGAAAAACCAGGATTTTATCTCTGGCGCCTGTCAACCAATTTCACCCCAACTCACCAGCAAAAAAAAGCACTAGATTTTCCACCAGGAATTTTTCACAAATTTTGGCACTATAATAGGTCTGGAAATAAGCTAAATATAGTGTCAAATGCACCAATTCGGCAACTCTGAATGTAATATCACACTTCAGGAAACAGGGTGGAGGGAGAGACATGTGGCATCGGAACATGCGTTATCGCACTAATGAGGTTGACAAGCGGAATAATATATAATATACCTGAAATCCTCAAATGTTCCACTAACTGGACATGGGCGGATGTAACATGTCCCATTTGTGGGGGGGGGGGGGGGACATGTTGGAGGGGCAAGAGAAAATGATATGGGGGCGGCGTCATCGGGTGATGGGATTGTTTTGCATGCCATCGTGTTTGGGGGGGGGGGGGGGGCATTGCCCCCCCCCCCCCCCCCCCCCCCCCCCCCCCCCCCCCCCATGCCCATGCCTAGATCCGCCCCTGTTACTGGAGCTTCTATGGAATTCCACTACATTCTGAATGCAAGGTACATTCTGTGACTCCTTTCCCCTCCTCCAAACGCCTCATTTTCCAGCTCTTCCTCAGTGAATGGTGGAACGTTCTCTCTCTCCCCCCAGTCCCTGTGGGAGCTCTGAGTGACAGGCGGACCTGTTATCTAATGGTGGCAGATCAAAAGAGCCATCATTACCAGGATCCTCTTGCTGTCAGAGAGTGATTTAGACTGGTTCACATTCACAACAGCCACACAGTCAGAACACCTTTTTCTTTTCATTTTTGATTCGCTTTTTCTTTCTTTCTTCCTTCCTTCCCTTCCTTCTTTTTAACTTACCAGGCAGCTTGTTTCAGACATCTAATGTGGGGAGAAATGTAATTTCAGAAAAGGTCAGCCAACAAATATGCAAGAAATCAAAGCTTCTGTGGTGTGGAGGGGGGAGAAAAAAAACACAGTTGCCTCCCCTCATCGAAAAAACATGTCGTACATCAAACTTTGACTGGAACAGCTCCCCATAATATTAATAGAGTTGCAGCTCTATGAGTCTATTTTATGCTCCCCTGATTTTAAGATGGGAGGAGGAGGAGGAGGAGGCGGTGAGAGGCACAATTATGATCCGGCACACAATGCTGAAAAATCTGTTGGTAATACTGCATGCAGTTTCAAAATGAAAAATATATTCCGAGCGAATTTTTTTGGGGGGGCGCGGGGGGTCAGGTGTCGCCATGTTTTGGGGGGTGTGTGTGTTGACTATTCATTGGTAGACACTGGCAGCAAAACAAATTACGGCCCTCCGCCACCAGTTAGGAATGGCCGCCCTTTATTTGCTTGCCGCGCATTCCGCTCCCCCGGTGCAGAGGCAGAAAGTGCCGGCGACACACAATGGCAGTAATAAATATCTCTGCAGCTCAGGCAAGTGCGGACAACAAACCTGACTGGATAAACAGCACAGAAATCTCATTGCAGCCCCCCTTTCCTTTCCCCGCCGCAAGATAAATACATACAGTGGCTATATCTGAATGATTTAATACTGAGCTCTGCTTCTGCGACAACTTAATCCCCTCTCTCCCCCCTCCACTGCTATTCAAACCAGCGACAATGAGCAAAATGGGGCCTGTTGTGTAACTGGCTCTTTCTGTAACTAACCACCCCCTCCCCATTTCTTACCTCCCCTGTACATTTTGATTCTCACCCTTTGGGTCGGATCGTTGGGTTCTTTTTTTTTTCTGGGTCGGTGGGAGGATGAAGTGTGTGTGTGTGTGTGTGTGAGAGAGAGAGAGAGAGAGAGAGAGAGAGAGAACAGAGTGAATTTTAAGTACGGCTTGTTTGACATTACTGGGGTTGGTCAATGAATAATAATTAAATGGGAGGACAAATATAGGCTTGCTAGACGACCCTTGTCCTCACTCATGGAGAGGAGTGTTATTTGGCATTACATTAGCAGCCACACACAGACACACACGCACGCACACACACCAGGGGCAGATGTAACATTTCCCAATTGGGGGGGGGGGGGGGGGGGGGGGGGGGGGGGCAGGAGAAAATGGTTTGGGGGCGGCTTCATCGCCTGTGCGCTTCGCGCCACAGGCAATGAAGCCGCACCCATACCATTTTCTGTTACAGGACTGCAGTTGCAACAGACACGCAGCACATGCAAGCTAAAGGTCTGACTCAGAGAGTTGTCTGTTTTCATTGATGAAATCCTGTTGGTTTAGTGGCGCCACAACTGTAGTTAGTTAGTAGCAGTAGTAGAGTTTTAAATCATTTTAATTTCAGTACTTTAATTTGAAATATCTTGGTGGGGCAGTCAGGGCATTTAGGGGGACATTGCCTCCCCATGCCCATGGCTAGATCCGCCCTGACATATACACACACACACACACACACACACACACACACACACACACACACACACACACACACACACACACACACACACACACACACACACACACACACACACACACCTGCCCACAGGTGTGGACCTCCTCCTCCTCGCTGTTTTCTCTAAGCTCCAGCGTGGCGGCTTGTGTCACAGATTTTTTTCCCTACCATCTGCTGGCTGGAAGCCCAGCATCATAGATCATAACCAAGCTGACAGCTACAAACTGCATCTGTCTCTGCACGCCCCTCTCAAGGACTCACACAATATGGCGGAGGCTAAAATCACTCTTTCGGCCACCCAATCTGCATCTCCCCCCTGCCATCGCTTCTTCGTAGGCATTCCAAGGACTGCTGCCGCCGGCCTTATACCGGTAGGAGAGGAGTACATAGGCATAGGCATGGGGGGGGGGGGGGGGGGGGGTATTTCAAATTGCCCAGTCTGCCCCACCAAACATGATGGCATGCAAAACAACCCAAGATATTTCAGTGCTTATATACATCCATCCCTGACCGTAGTCTGCAGGCATATAGGCTAGTATAGCAACCTGTTAAAACAGCCCTGTAGCATGAGAATAATGCAGAACAATGTCAAGTATAACCTCACCCCTCATTCCTTTGATGTTCACTGGAAATATCTGCAGAAGTATATACAGTATTCCCTAACAGCGCATTCAACGATTTGACTCCGCGTCTGTAAATATAAATAATGAATAAATAAACAGCAGATTCCAGGATTCCACTGAAAGCGAGATGACCTCGGTGGGCGTCCATCCCTCAGGTCCTTCCTGTCTTTCCTCCCCAAAAAAAGATTAATTAAAACACCGGCGCACACCGGAACTTTTTTTCCACACATGAAAGGCTATCTATCTACATAGTAGCGTCCAGAGTTCATTTCGGGCAGCCCTGCTTTGCCTTTTATCACCAGCACTTGATGTGTCCATCAATCGCCCAAAAAGGCTGTATCTAGCGACGGCAGGCGGTGTTTGCTCTGCCTCTGCAGTCTGCTGTCGATGCTGATCATGTCTGTGGCCCTCCGGGGGGGTAAGGAGAGGTCAACTAATAGACATGGATGGGGGAAATGAGGTGATAAGAGAGGGAGTGAGAGACCACCAGGCAACATCCAGCCATCTGTAAAAGAGTTTGACATTCCCCCTCCGTCGTTATGCACTAGTTATGAGCATAAGTGGTATATTTAACTTTTTCTTTTTGTTGGGGGTGCCCTGGCTGTAACCCACATGTTTAGCACAGTGGTTTTCAACCATTTTCATACCAGGACCCACTATTTATTCAGCATTTGAGCCACGTACCATCATTTGATGATATTTTTAGCCCCACAGACCCGAAAACTTGAGGTTTATTTTGTTTTTGTCCACCATTCCAGTCTGGATTTCGCAAACAAAATGGGCAAACATCAACATGACATCAAAATGAGTCTTCTACATTCTACACAATTGTGGACACAATTGTTAAGTGGGTTGTTGAGTGGGTTAATTCAGATGATTAATATTTTAACTCTTGATAGTGTAAACATGAAATCAAATTGAGAGTTACATCTTCCATCATTTAGCTGGGGACCACCTGGAACCCTCTCAAGGACCACTGGTGGAAAACCACTGGTTTAACAGGATCGGATTTCACATGAAATCTGCAAAAAACATATTGTATAAAACTTTGATGTCTTATGAAGTGTCGATACTCTCAGAAGCTATGACTTTGTTGTATTGCACTTAATTCCTTGGCAATAATAACACACATAAAATCCATCAGTCTTACGATTATATTTAGCATCACAGCTGTTCAACTCTATAAGTGAGGTTGATTGGAAACACTGTCAACAGGATGATAAGGCTAGGGATAATGCACATCTCCCTGTTCTCCTTCCAACACGTAAACAAGAGCAGACTGTGTCCCGTGTTATGTTTACAACAGCTCCAGGGGTAATGCTGTCCAACAGTAATTAGACCTGTTGTGATCGAGTTGGATCAAGAGTGATGCATCTTCTCCGGCTACTGTATGATGGTTATTGAATGCTCATATTGACCTGACGCCCAAAGCTGTCTATCGGCCGGTTGGATATAACACAACCGCGTTACGGCGGCCGAGGATAAGCGCTGGCTTGTCCGATAACACGAGCCGGGGATATCTGCAACTCGATGAGTCCAGATTAAATGTCCATCACACACAACTGCGCTGTGCATTATTCAATTAGAGCATATTACTCGGAAGGCTATGGCCGCACAATACACTGTGCCGCTGGCGACAGCGTGACCGATGTGATTATCAGCAAAGTGTCACTGGGCACACATTCCGAGGCTCTCCTCCGTTAGACTAAAGGCTTAAGACAGCCCAGTGGGTCAATAGTGACACAAACGCTGCACTGTGTGTTGTCTGCGCCGCAGCCTCATTTGTTTTTAACCTCGGCACGCATGTGTAGATATTTGCACAGGTCTGTTTGAGCTCAGGGTGCTTGTCACAAAAAGACCATTGTTTTCAGCACTGGATTCATAGCATTCCTTCACTGTACAATGGAGAAATGTCGAGACACACATGCACGGACGGAGCAGATCCCAGTCGGGCTCAGTCCCAGGGCAAAGGGAAAGAGTCCAGTCACATTTCGACTGCCAGAAGATACCTGTGGCACGGCGTGGCTTTAATATAAACAAAGAGACAGTGGAAATGAGAGAACCTTGGCGTGGCCCGGGATGTCACTCACAAACGCGCCCCGTGAATAGAATCATCTGAGTGGTTAAATTCAAGCAAAATGCGCGCTCACATCTCACAGCTCGGGATTAATTTAGCATTAAATCAATTTGTCCACTGGCTTTGTGCCGATCCTCTTGCTTTGGTTACAAATGTGTTTCTCTTATCCAAGAGTCTGGAGTCTGACTCTGTTTTTCAGCCTTGGTGCTCTTCTGCCTTGTCCTAAATACTAATTATACCACTAGTTGTATATGAATTTAAATCTATTATTTTTAGGGATGCAGCGAAAGAGAAATTCTTCTTCTTATGGAAACATCTATTTACCACTTTCGAAAGTATGAATTGCATTATTCGATGATATATTTTAGGCAAATTTGGGGCAGAAATGCATGGGGGAAAAGCATAATTTATACTTTGGCATGCATGCCCAAAAGGAACAATCTGCAAGCTCACTTGCAATGCATATTTCTCGTCGGGCTTAAATTCAGTCCCTCGCAGTCACGGCTTTCCCATGGAACACGTAATCTAACTAGAACATGTGTTCAGTCGAGCACAGACCTCCAATCAAGGTGACTTTTTGGGCAATTTAACTTCACGTTGCACGTAACCATGCAGTTCTCCCTGGTGCCCGTTGTTTCTCAATTATTGTTGATCCTCTGGCCGATTGCCTGGCCGTTATTGTACATTAATGTGTTCTTAATAACCTGCCTTGTCGAATGAAAGTTAAAAAGAAAAAAAAAAACATTATTGAAATCCAAGCAGTATGGCGTTTCCTTCCTAAAGGCGGCACCTGCCGACCAGTGTTGCCAACCGATTGGCACATTTGTTGCGCATCTGAATGACCTAATTTTCAAGAATCTACACCTTTAGAACATGTAGAAGAATTGCTATTTTGACTAACATTTAGCCAGTTATTTCTCCTAAATTAGTAAGAGAGATTAAACTCAACATCAAATGGTGGTCCTGTGTGGCTAAAATGCAGAATAAATAGTGGGCCCTGGTGTGAAAATCATTGAGGACCACTGCTCTAGTGCCTTTTGGAAGTGCCACTAGTGCATTTTGGATTGTGGCAGTTGGCAACACTGGAAACGACGCCTGCCACAGGTGAAAGAGTGAGGGTTTCCTTCCTTCCTTCCCAGTGTGCGTGGGAGGGTGTATATATATGTGGGCCAATGAAGTCAACGGCTCCCTCCGGCCCCAGCCTGGGCCAAAGTCATGGATGGATGGATGGACCCGCCAGTGTGTCAGGAGGCTCTAATACCCACACTCAATGAGCTGGCTAATGGGAGTCCTTTCACCCTGACCCCCTGCTTCCACACACATTTACACACTACGTCCTATAAGGGTACCTCTGCCCCCTTCCCATGTGGGAGTTAGGGGGGAGAGGGGGGTATTCCGCTTATAAACACCTCCCTGTATGTATGTCGACTTCCACAGCCTGACATTCCTCCGTCTTCGCCCAAGTGCCCCCCCGAGGCTCGATTTGGCTCAGTGCTCCCCTATCTGTCAGACTACAGCCGATGTGACGGATTAAAAGGGTACACTCTACCCCCCCACCCCCCCTGTATCATTCAATATTCTCATTAACCACCTCTAACACTACATACTTTGTCTTGTGTGCGCTCGTAGATCTGCTATTTTTTTTATTTAGAACAAAATTCTTTCATCCTATAATGACATTGATGGAGTTGTGTTTTGAAGCCTTCCTCCCCCCCTTATATAATCAAAGTAGACGCCACGGCAACGGTGACACGCGAGGCTCAATGTTATTCATTATCTCTGAGTGATAGAATAACTAAAGGCTGTCAAAGGAGTCCGTGGCTAGTGTGAGGATTTAATTAACCAAACCTGCCACATTCCACTACGGCCGCTGCCTTTCCCAGGACTCATAAAACGCCATCCCTATCTGCCCCTCATTACACTAAACATGTCACAATAAAAGTGATTAATTAATCCCGGTGATTAATTTGAGTTTGCGCGGGAGACGGGGAGAGAGAGGATCAATTCATTCATTCATTTATTTGCAAAACTGCCACTTGGCTTTTTTTTTGTAGAAGTGATTCCATTAACCGTCACGCTCCCTGGGTTCTCCTAACCCTCCTCCTCCCAGCTTCCTGTCCTTCTTGTTGTCGCCTTTATTTTTTCCTGAGACACATGGAAGGAATGGCCTGGCTTATAGACCTGCGCAGTGACGTCACCGCCCCTCTTCCAGAAGTGGATTCCCCATTCATTTTCCTCATAGACTTTTCAAAAATGGTTAATGAAAACATGATTGCGCCCGCCGTAGACAAAACCAACTTGGGTCGTGACAAATCATGACAACAAACACAATATTATCATTTATTATCCAATTAGCAAGAAGTAGAAAATGGCAGGATACAACACTTTTTTTTTTTCATTTTTCATCTTAGAAATTATCTGATTGTCCCAAAAGATTGTGTGTGTCATCATGATTTGTCACGACCCGAGTTGACTTTGTCCGCGGTGTAATCGTCTTTATATGAATCATTTTCGAAAAGTCTATGAGAAAAATGAATGGGGAATCTGTTTCTGGAGCAGGGGTGGTGACGTCACTGCGCAGGTCTATTAGCCAACCGATGTGTATTATGGTGTGTGTTACGCACGCGCACACACACACACACACACACACACACAGGCGCACACACACACACACACACACACACACACACACACACACACACACACACACACACACACACCACACACACACACACACACACACACACACACTGTCAGAGGCAGGTGCATTAAAACACATACAAGCCTGGGAAAAAAGAACAACAACATAGGCTTAATAAAAAAGGCTTAATAAAAAAGTAAAAGCCATATCGGTGGTGGTCGTGTTTTTAGCCGGGCACCTCGGCACATCAACGGTTGAGACGTAATCTGGCAACGACGACCCCTGCAGCTGCGCCACCCCATATGCAGTAGTTAATGGAGGATGTGATGCTTGTGCAACAGCAGCAGAGGAGGAGGAGGCAGCGTTCGCTCCCTCGTCGTGCAAGGTGACTCGGTCAGCAGCACCGCCGCTGCACAGCCTTTCTGCTCTGGCTGCCGTAATGGGTATAGCACCGCACCCGAGTCCTGTGTGTGCCGTGTTTGTGTGTGTGTGTGTGTGTGTGCATGTGTGTGTGGTTTGGGGAAGGGGAGGGTGGGAAGTGGGGGGGGGGGGGGTGTTGGGGCACACGGTTATGTACTAACCGATGTGCCGTGGCATAAATAACAGCCGCGAGGCATCTGGCAGGGTCGTAGATCATACTGACGACCGTGGAAGTAGGATTGGAAGATAGAAGATGAGAGAGAGAGAGAGAGAGAGAGAGAGAGAGAGAGAGAGAGAGAGAGAGAGAGAGAGAGGAGGAGAGAGAGAGAGAGAGAGAGGAGAGAGAGAGAGAGGAGAGAGAGAGAGAGAGAGAGAGAGAGAGAGAGAGAGAGAGAGAGAGAGAGAGAGAGAGAGAGAGAGAGAGAGAGAGAGAGAGAGAGAGAGAGAGAGAGAGAGAGAGAAGAGAGTTAAGGATGAACGATACATAGATGCTGTTAGTGAGGGAGGTGTTAAAACAGAGCAAAGTAGAAAGAAAAGAAGGAGAGGAAAGGGAAGGAAGGAAGGAATGAAGGGGGGGGGGGTGCTATTGGATGACTGTTATTGATTTTCTGCCTGTAGGCGGGGAAGTAAGGCCAAATGTTCTGCTCAGCCAGACAAAAAAGTGTATTATTTCAAAGGTCATGGCATGCATTACAGCCTGTTATTTCTTTCCCCCCCTTTTTTTTCTCTGAGTACACCTCAGATAAACACATGGCACGGGAGAGCGACGATGCAGCCTTTCAGCTAATGGAAGCTGCTACCGACGTTTGTGTGTGTGTGTGTGTGTTATTGTTTCCTATGGCTCTCTTTGTGTTTCTTGGGATGGTCCGTTGCGTGCAGGTGTGTGTCTGTCTGTGTGTTGCGTGCGGATCGTCAGGGCGCCTGCAGCGCTATTTGTTTTAGCCTGGCCGTTTCCACGGCAACAACCATAACACCAACCGGGGCCGAGCGAATACAGAGCGCCAGAGACACAGCGGCAGGAGTAGGGGGCGGCGGCGGAGCGCGGAGCTTCGCAGGGATCTCAGGTGCTTCTCAGTGCCACGACATCACAGCATCAGTCCAAACGCGTTACCGACGCTGCAGCGTGTCCCCGCTCCCGATGTTTTAATAGGCATTTATAAAGTAGTTGCTGCCAAGTCGAGAAGTTGAAGCACTCTCCTCTCCGTGTTCAAAGCCGTGCATATGTATATGGAAAGGAGAAACCGCATCGGTTAGCAAAGTGTCTTGTTGTCTCCACCTGTCTTGGTGTCAGCCCTGACCTTTTCTCGTTGCTTCTTTGCACGATCGAGTTTTCATGTCATTACGACGGCATCGCGTCAATATACCCCTCCTTGGCCTTTGCTGCAGACAGTAGTATAGTCTCTCCACTGTGGAGGAGACAGCGGTCCCCTGCCGTGTACCGCTATAGTATTCCGATAGGAACGCTTAGGGTGATTCCCAGTCACACGGTCCATGCCATTAGATCTTGTCGTGTCTCTTAACCTCCACTGTTTTTTGCAAGGCGAAGAGAATTAGAGAGTTACTTAGGACTATATTAATGCCCGTGGGACTGGCGGCTAGCATGTCACCTTCCTCCCGAGGCGGTGCTGGGCGTTATTAACTGGTAAGCAGTGTTGCCAACTACCAAAATCCAAAATGCACTATGGCGGCACTTCTAAAATGCACTAGAAAGCACTAGATGCTTTCCTGGAAGGGAATATGACCTTTAATCTTCTACATTTTCTAGTCTTGTAGACTTTGGGCTAATTCACATGACTGAAATCCTGTGGACTTTGGGCTAATTCAAAATTTGAGTATTTTAACTCATGAGAGCGTAAAAAAAATTACGCTCTCAAAGAGTTACATCTGGTTAACCAACTGTCCATCATTTAGCCAGGGGACCACTGGTTGAAAACCACTGTCATAGGAGGAAAAATGGTGAAAAATGAGGGTTTTATCTCTGGTGCCTGTCAATCTATTTCACCCCAACTCACCAGCCAAAAAAGAACTAGATTTTCCACCATGAGCTTTTCACTAATGTTGGCGCTAGGGGCATCTGGAAAATAAAGCTAAATATAGCAACAAATGCGCCAAGTTGGCAACACTGCAGGTGCGGTGTCACAGGACTCCAATAATAACAACTAACTGAGAAGTAATTCCTTTTTTTGCCAGGCTTAATTGAAGTGAAAGGCTGACTGAGCCGCAGCTAATCTTTACTGAAGCAACAACTGTAACGGTGTATCATTAAAAGTTTAACACCAGTCATTGGGAACTCTTATTTTTTTTTCTCTTCTCCCCACCACCTTCCCATCCCCAGTTACTGAGCAGCGGATCACAACATGCCCAGCAACCACCACCCTCACCCCACCCCCCTCCCTTCTGCTATACTTTTGATAAACACTTAAAAGTTGAACAAACCTCATCAAAGTGAACTCGTCCGTTTGCTTGTTTACACACCGTCGCCGCCACACCCCCTTACCATCCATCCTTTTTTTTCCTTGCACTTCTTAGCCCCTTGTTATTTTGTTTTTGTTTTTATTTTTTATTCATGTTTTGTGTTATTTATTTTTCCTTTCGAGCAAACCCAACCTTCTGCCTTGTGCTGGTTCAGACAGCCCTGTGCACACTGCCTGCCTGTGTCTCAGACAGATGCAGATGTCTCTCGTCTGGAAGATGTTCTCTCTGCTTCGAAACAGCCCCGGGGCCATGCACTTTGTTTCCTACAGACGGCTCTGCCTGTCTACCCAACCAACACAGAGGCTCCCCGGCTGTGAGAACGAGTCGGGACGACTCCCGGTGCAACGTAGCTCTGTATTACTCAGGATAGTCTGGCTGGTTAAAATAACACGGAGTAGGGTGGGGCGATTGATGGGGGGGTGCTATGCATTATAAATGAGGGTGTTTAGCTGTGTCAACTCCCTGACATAGTATGCAGAAACGTGGCATATGTATGCATGTGGGTCTTGATTGCACAACAAATTTGACTTGAATTCATTTCAGCCTCAAACGCGCTTAGGCCATCGCAATCCATTGATCTGGGTAAATGATACATATAAAAAAACAAGACTGCGCGTTCTGCAGAGAGAGGACATAAACATTTTTTTCCTCTCTTCTTCTTCTCCTTCCCCTGCACCCATAAAGTGTGCTGATGTATGTGTAAAAGGGTAGTTTTTAGTGCAGTAATATTTCACGAGGAAAGTGGCTTGTGTTGCTGCCGCCGGGCTCCCTTGGTTCGCACTATCAAAGAAGACATCACCTTTAATTGTCATCATCCATCACTTGGCAACAGGCACACGTGGAGATCATACGGCCTTTTATTCCAACCCTGGAAATGAGTTCAGTCCAGATTTAGAAAGCCCCACACAAAAACAATAACACCGACCGGCCCTCGTTCAGGAAGAGACATAAGAACACACCTTCTTGTATTTTTGTTCTTAACTAACATTTTCTTTTCCTTTTTCTGGGACACAGCAATGTTTTCTAATTTCTCCTTTTCTCTCATGTATGAACAGAACACAGTTTAAGAGTTGTCAAGAGCACACTCTTGCTGAGATGAGAGAGAAAAAAAACACTCTACAAATTGTGTTTCATCAATGCTAGGGAGAAAAATGGATAACTCGCAACCCAACTACGGATAAGTGGTCGAAGGTGAATGGATGGATATTTCAAGCGGCCGAAATGAGCTTTCTCCGACGGTTGGTCTGTCATCTCCCTTAGTGATAGGGTGAGAAGTTCAGTCACATGGGAGATACTCTGAGTAGAGACTCTGCTCTTTTGCCTGGGAAGGAGCCAGCCTAGGTGCTTTGAGATCTGGAGGTGGATCTGGTTGCCTCTCGAGCGTCTCACTAGGGAGATCCTCGAAGCAATGACCCACTGGGAGGAGACCCCGGGCAGACCAAGGACCAGATGGAGGGATTACATCCACTCTCTGGTCTTGACCCACCTCAGATCCTCCAGGAGGAAGTCACTGTTGCCCCCACGACCCCACTACAGATAAGCAGTTGAAGATGGATGGATATATATATTTTTTAATCAATTCCTGCATCGAATGCAGAATGGGACACCACACTATACTGCTATGTGTTTTTCGAAGCTGGTAGTGTTTGTTTTGTGGGCCCACTGTAAGGAAAACGCGGCTGCATGTCTGCATCCCTCTGGAGAATAGGAGGCAAGACCGTGGCATTAACTTGAAAGGGAAATGAGCCGGGGTAGGTTTCTCTCTCTCTCTCTCTCCATATAGAAGTGGCGCATCCTGAGCTCCTCCTGGCTTCAAGGCGTTCCAGCCCCTCATGAAGTAACTGGAGGTGGTGATGGAGGAAAGGCGGTTGTGGGAGGAGGAGGTGTTGGACTACTGCGCCCCCGTGGAGATGAATATATTTGGGGGTGAGAGGGGGGAAAAAAAGCAATGCAAGTCTCCCAGCAGGACAGTTAGGATGGGAAAGGGGTCTGTTTCAGCAGGGCTCTGATTAGACCCATCGTCCTGGTTGCCACGCTCCACTCACACTGGTAATTGGAGCTGGCAGGAGGTTGGCATGCAACCCTCCCACTGCCCCCCCACCCACCCCCCCCCCCACCCCCCCACCCCACCCCACCGCCCCCTTCTTCTACTCTACATATTTAGCTCACCTGCCACGGCTCAGGGATGCCATGTTTTATGACTATACAGTATGAAGTTCTAATGCCTCTAATTACCAGTATTACACTGTTGAGTCTCTCTCTCTTTTACAAATGATGATGCCAATGTCTCCCATGTGTTTTGGTGTATACTCAAGGCCCCCACTGCCATCCTAATTGAGTATCAGCCACAACACCATAGCCCACACCACCACTACACACACATGCGTGTGCGCCAGGGGTTAATTTCTGCCGGAGCAAGGCGGAGCGCCGCTCCCCCTTGCTCCACATGCGCTCCCCCACCTGCAGGTGGCGCTCCCCCACCTGCAGGTGGCGCTCCCCCACCTGCAGAGACCTATCCGGGAGAAATGAGTGGCAATGGTGGCAATCCAGCCAATACATCCCCGTTCATTTCAGTCGTTGCTATAGGATACCACTCTGAGGCTGAGCCTTCCAGCTATGGGATGTTTATCGAGAGTCGGGGAGGGATTTGGTCGCTCGCAGCTCAGTCTCAGGCAGCAGGCTCACACAGTTCACAGTTCTCACACGTTGCTATACTAGCGGGGCTACTGCTGCTGCTGCTGCTGCTGCTCCTCCCACCGCTGACCGTCTCCCCCTCCCTCGCGAGACACGGTGGAATATGATCGCTATAATGATTAAAAGGTACCCAGGAAGCAGCCGGACCCCTACATTTTGTGGTCACAAGCACACTGCGCGACGCATTTGAGCTTGTGGATCGGCTCTTTACAAAGTGTGTGTGCCATAGTGCGTCTCTCTCTCTCTCTCTCTCGCTCTCTCTCTCTCTCTCTCTCTCTCTCTCTCTCTCTCTCTCTCTCTCTCTCTCTCTCTCTCTCTGTCTCTCAGACACAGAGAGAGAGAGACGAGAGAGAGAGACGCATGCGTGCACGCACGCACACACACAATAATCTTCTGCAAAAAAATCGACTTTTCTGCGCATGTTTTTCGGTGCGCGGGTGCGCGCACATGTGCGTGAGGTGCGCTCCGGCACCTCCCGAGTTACAAATTAAGCACTGGTGTGCGCATGCACACATACACACACATACCCCTTTTCCACTTCATTGTACCACACTGCCATAACCGCTGTAAACACGTTTATCTGTTAAGCTGCTCATATTGCAGTAAGACTCCTTGTCCGTGATATATGCCAGTTCAGAGAACAATGGTCTTATTCATTGCTTTTACAACATGGCGGAGGCTGTTTGTCAGTTCCCTAGCTTTGTGTGGAGCTTTTTTTGTTGTTTTTTTCTGGCAAGGGCACTCCCATGCTGCCTCGGGCTCATTGGTAAAACCGTGTTGTTTATTTTTTTTTATTAGATTCCATGTTTTTAATGCGGTGAATGTGTTACGGACATTACCAATAAAATGAGAGTTCCATTAGATTTCATTGGTTTCAGGAGGCACAAAGTCCTCGGCACTACTGTGCCATACGTCAGATAAGCAGCCTGCAGCCTGGTCGGTGAGCTCTACGATCCTGTAACTGTTTTTAAACTTGAATGCGCAAACGGTACCAGATCGGTGGCTAGAGATCAGGAACCGCAGAAGAGGAACCCGAACACATTGCCAGCTCCATGCATATACACTATAGACTAGAGACTTTTGACTACTGGCTGCCTAGAAGGCTTGGCTGCCAAGCTCTGTCTCTCACGGCATGTTCTACCCCTGTCTGACCCTGGCAAGATGGCAACCAATTACTAGCAGAATGAGCCATGATGCTGGTATGATTTGTTTTCCACCTCCGTTATCTTAGTAATGGAGCCCCTATGTGACTCGCTGTGAGGCTTCTTCTCTTTCTCTTTTCTCTTATTTCCCCCGTCTTGATCAAACAGTGGGGCTTCTTCTTTTGGTGATGAATTACCCTCCGAAACAAGAGCGTCTTTTATTAGAGGTGCACTCTATCTTGACAAAACATCGGCTTGCATTGCCTACACTGCTTTAATAGAGGCTCTTGCCACCCCCCCCTACACACACACTCACGCGCACGCGCACACCCATGCACCTTTTCTTCTCCCTTCAAATTAAAAACAGACCTGAACAAAGACTTGTCCTCATCTTCCCCTTCCTGCCTGACAGGTTAGTAAGGCAGACGAGACGGTCCGACCGTAGGAACCACAGGGCTCAAATCCTCCTGAAAGATTGAATATTTCTTTGACAGTGCGGATGGGTAGGGTGCATGCTCGCTGCTTTCTGTGGCTCTCTTCCTCGGCTCAAAGTTGAGAAAGTCGTGTGTTATGCGTGTTCGTTACAAGGCTGTCTCTTTTGTTATGGCCAATATGCCGTGTCACAAGCAATTATGATGAACTAGGGTTGTGTGGCTTAGCAAAACCATAACAGATTGAAGCCTGAATAAAAAAAGAAAGGGGAAGGATTACCAACCATGCACAATAACAATAACAACACATACTGTATCTAGAAGTTTCTTAGTGAGAGATACTCTTTGCCTGAGGGCCTGCACCCCAGCTAGTAAAAGATTCAAACAACATGTACTAGAATTGGACTAAATCGATTTGTCACTTATTGTACCAGACTCACAGGCTGCCACCTTGTTTTGGGGGGTTGCCGGGGAGGAGCGCTTTCTTTATACGTCCTCATTCCTGAAAATGAATTGGCTCATTTGAAATCTGTTCTGTTCACAGAAACAGAACCTTTTTTCGTGTGTGTCTATTCTCTAGGCAGCAATTAACCCCAGTTGTCTACTGCTCTTTTCTTGGCGTGACTTGCACGATTCTCAACATGGAAGTTTAGCAAGAACACAGCCACCTCCTCCAGTTGCTAATTGCACAACGCTTGTGGTTGTAGCCCACACGGCCTCTCAACACCTTTACATGTGCGAGTTTACACTGAAAAGCCCCAGTGCTGTGGGAGCTGTTTCCACTAATCATCCATACTGTGAAAAGGCCCTGGTTCTGTGTCAGCCACTTGTGCTAACAGCTCCCCCGCAATGCAAACACTAGGCAGAAGAAGGGGATAGATTCACATATAAGCTCGGCGGCATCTGTTTGCCTTTTAAATTATTCCCTGTTTGTGCTTCCGATATGAGAGAGGCGCTGACTCGTGTAATAACTCCTTTGGGGTCTTCTGCACTGTTAAACCGATGCTTCGAATTTTCACAGCCCCAAAACATGTGCCAATAAGTCTCAATCATAAATATTCTATAGTCGGTCTGACTAAAGCGATTGCACATATCTCTGTTTTATGTCCTGGTGCTTTTTTTCCAGGAGGAGACATAACTCCTCAAAACAGTGTCGGAGCAAAAGAAAATTATTTGCCGGGCAGGAATGAAAATAGTCATTTGCATACTTAAAATGTCAGCTTTCCCTGTTGCTACAGCCAACTTAGTGTCATCATGGTCTGGGAAAGGTGTCCTAATTTGGATGTGTTGTATGAAAATGAAGCCGCCGCTGTCGGAACAGGCAGATAGTGGGTTGGATTGTGTTGCGCTGAAGAGACTGGCTTCACCGCAAAAGATAAGAGGCCATGTACAGATCTGTGAACCATAACTGAACATGAGACGATCTGGGCAATGGTCCAAGAATGGAGTTGAAAGTTGGGAAGCCCAGCCTAGACACTGGAACAATGCAGCTCACCCCCGCATGCTTGTATGTTGTAGGTGTTTGTTTGTTTTTGCTTCTGTTATATACAGTACTAACTTAAGTAATGTTTGTATTTGGAGCCAGAAATGAGCAAAAGCTAGTGTAGTGTAAAGCTTATGAAAATACAAAATACAAAAAAATTCAATTTCCCCTCAACACTGTGCACTATTTATGTAAATTGATGAGTATGTTCTGTATTGACTAACTACAGCTGTACACAAGTAGTTGGCTCAGAAGGAGTCGCCATAGACTGATTAGTGGCAATTGGCACACTTGGAGGAGGATTTATTATGGAATAATTAATGTGTTTGTGCGTGTTGTGCCAGAAAAAAAAAAACATATGCTCTGAAGACTAGAACCCTGTTGAGAACGGAAAGGAACAAACTACTATCCATTTGCAACGTTCTGTTATGCCTTGTTGACTAATGAGAGTCAACCTTCCTCCACTTGGGACTGCATGCTACTTCAAATGTTTTTGTTAATTGCTCTAAAGTTAAGGATGCGACTGGCAAAAGTCATCTATCAATAACCATGTTTAATAATAAACACACACTTTTACTCTTTGGAAACTTTGCTGCTAATTATCCCATGGTCATGGCCAAGTATCTTCTTGTCAAGGTGCCCAATGGAAGGAGTTTTATCAATGCACCCAATGGCAAGAGCTTCCATCACCATTAGCAGTGTGCCCCTTGAGAATTATTTCCCAAGGCCCTGGCCTCAAGGACACTCAATCTGCATAGAGGAGGGAACTAGCAGAATACAGATCTGAAAACGAGCTGATAACCAGACTTCCCAAGGGGCTGAATAATTTCCTCAGTGTTAACAACATCAGAATATAACGGAGAGCGTAACAAACCCACTTAGCCATTTGCCTGCGTGTAACCCCCTAATTTCTGCCTTCATGATCATAATGGTGGTTCGTAACTCATAAGGCTTGGCAGTTCTTTGCGTTCGCTGGCGGCTTTTGATGTGTTCCGCATATCTTCAGTGAAGCCGGTGCGAGACTCACATCTGAAGGAACATGAACATTCTTTGGTTTTCGGTCCCTCAACGTTGTAGTAGGAAACAATAACAAGGGGCCTGTTATCAAGGTGGGCTTTCCCCTCCTCTCATTCATGAACAGACAGTTGAACTGTGAGGTAAGAGGGCGTAACGCATGTCCTCCAATGGTGCTGAGCCCAAACTGTAGAAACGGTAAAGATAGAAAAAAGTAGGGGCTCGCGACTCACTTGAAAACGATTCTTTACTGTACTTGTGCTGTTTTAATTTTCATTGAAAAATAGCAGGCGTTCAGGGCTCATAGAGCGTCGCTCTCGTGAACGCCTGCTGTTCTTTCAGAGCGAATATTTTGTCTACAGTGTCAAATGCTCCAAGAAGCTTTTTTAGCTTATTTAGCGACAGAGCGGTTGAACTGAACACATCTTCCTCCTATGCACATTTTCCAGAGAACCAGATCCCACATGGCTTCCCAACCATCGACATGGGCCCCCAGCTGAAGGTGGTGGAGAGGACCCGGACGGCCACCATGCTGTGTGCCGCCAGCGGGAACCCAGACCCAGAGATCACCTGGTTTAAGGACATGTTACCGGTAGACATCAACAGCAGCAATGGCCGTATCAAGCAGCTCCGCTCAGGTATGCTTCGATTGTATATATAATATTAGATACACAGTACATGTTTGTATAATATACGCTATATATTCAGTGTAGACACCAGGTTGAAAGCTAGTGACCAAATTAGATTGAATCCATTTTTCAATTTCCTGAATATTTACAATTTATAATTTTTGACACACAAGGGTTTTTTTCCCCCGGCAACAACGACAGCACCCAAAACTAGATCTATGTGAAATTAAGATTAATTTAAATTCATCTTGTGGTGTTTATGTAGATGTATGTATCAAATACAACAAATAATAACTCTACTCATGCTGTAATGAGCCAGAGGAAAGGCAAATTTTGTATTCAGCTCAGTTGCACTTTAGTTTTATAATGACTTGTCTTTTAAAATAATTGCCAGGCTTTGCTCTGAAAGCGTTGATACAGAATACCCTGATGCGCCATAACTTGGAAACCACATTTCCAGAAAAAACAAAACAAAAAAACAAAACCGATGATTTAGCTTTACTTGGATGCCGCTCTCTGTGTGTAATGAGAGAGTGTTGCCTTGCCTTGGTTCAGTGCATTCAAATAGTGAGTTCAGCTGTGCACCATACCACCTAATGATACATCTGCTGTGTTCGAGGCTCGCGAGCCGCACTGCATTCGTTAATCTGTGTAAATATGTCATGAAATTATGGTTAACCATAGATAACTGAACACTCCAACGGTACACGTTTACAAAATGTGCATCTCTAACACAAAGACCTTCTCTTATGTACCCTTCAGTGGCAGTGCTCTAAATTCCTTAAGACCTTTGTGTGAAGTTTGTGTGTGTGCGTGTGTGCGCATGCATGCGCATACATGTGTAATAATTGTTATAAATATCTCCATATCCTGATGGTAATCATCGTTATAACGTCTCTTTAGGAAACAGATAACTAATGTCATGGTGGTATATCAGTTTCATCTAACTATTAATTAATTAGGATATCCTGCACGAGGCAGGATACAGGCGGAACAAAGAAAAATACAATAATAATAAACAATATAAACAACACAGACAAATATGGAACTGGAGCACACAATAATGGATAAATGCGTCTCCCATGATAGGATGACACTGGTAACTCACCTTAATCCAAAAACATAGCTTGAGTTACACCACCTTTAACGGCAGAGGAAACTTATTTGACCTTGTTTTGTAAACTGACTTTTCTAAATTAGATTCTAGAGCTGAATAACCCCACAAAGGGACACGGGGGGAGTGGGGGAATTCATTAACCCCCACATTTGATTACTTTTTTTCCCCTACTGTCATGATGGCAGCAACCGGAGGATGAATTTGCGACCTCCCGCGGATCCAATAAGAATTATTTTCCTGCCCTTTACATCAAGTAATTCTTAAAGCCTCGCTAAAACATTTTAATGAGGCCAACACAGTCGGTCTGGCCTTATACGGTGCATTAGTCAAGATCCAGCCCTCGCATAGAGAAAGAAAAAGTAAAATCGATGCCGGGCGCTGTCTGTCTGTTCACAACACCAGACGACTTGATAAATAAACAGTCCAGGCCTGACCCGGATCAGGTGGAAAAGGTGGCGAGTTTGAAGGATTAGTGGCTTTTGACCGTGGCCAAATCTCATCACTCCTGGCTAAATGTACTTCATTTAGAGCGCTAGGCCAAGGGATCAAACCTACCCCCCCTCCCCACGACCTCCACAGTCCTGTGATTAAAGATGGAGGTCCCGTCCGTTAGCTCATTGCCCACTGCAGGGTGAATGTAGGGCACTGGAGTGAGCTCAGATCCTCCAGATTCTGTACACTAGGCTATAAGATCATCCTAGTCTAAAGCAGCACCTCTACTGCATTCCCTTTGTATTGCCTATGTAGGCTAATCCACTGTGTCATTCTTTCAAGAAGAGTTGCTTAAATTAGATACACATTTGTGACCAATTTGGGCCGCAGTTTCAGTGCTTTATTGTTTAGGCTGTTAGAAGTATTCCTATTGGTGATAAAAGTGGGTACATGAAACGATGCTTCCCACATTTCGCTTCCAGCACAGATCTTTGAATTAGCCTCGAATCTCTGTTATGTGGGGAGAAAAGTGCTGATTCATAACACCCTCAGTTCAACTTTTCCTCTTATCTTCTCACCCTGTCTTTTCCTTAACGACGACTGCCATCTTTTACAACAGCTTTGCATAAGAGCATATGACCTGAAACGCGAGTCCCAATATCTGTTCATTTTGCAATTTGCAACCCTCCTCCCTAACCCTCTCTCTCTCACACACACACACACACACACACACACATACACACACACACACACACACACACACACACACACACACACACACACACACACACACACACACACACACACACACACACACACACACACTTGCTCGCATGCACACGCTCCACTCTTAACTGCAGATGCTGCCCATCCTCGTCTCCTCTTGGTGCTTAACCCCCTCGTAACATGTTCCACACCTGCCGCCACACCTGTTGTAACATTTCTTGCTCTAATCTGCCATTGAAGTTCTATTTTTCCTCCATTCACAACTGTACGATTATAGACACCCGACTTTTCTGAAGTGAATAATCCTTAACTCTGACTTGAGTTCTTGTATTGTACTACTACTACTACTACATCATTCTGTTTAACCTCTCTGGTTTTCATTAATTTCTTCTCTTCGTCATTTCTCTCGTTTTAGTAATTAATCTCGATACAAAAAAAGAGAGAGAGAGGAAGCCATTTCAGTGACGGAAAAAAGATGAAATAGTCTTTAAGTTGTGCATAATTTGATCATTGCGGCAAAAAAGGCATTACAAACGGACAGTGTTGTTGTACATACGGTCTTAAATTTAATTACGCAAGCATAGCAATGTGGTCTGAACTAATTGCTCAGATATTGCCGGAGGAAAGAAACAGCATTTTATGAACTAGCAGATAAAGACCAAATTTGTGTGGGTATTTGCTTTATGTATAATAAAAGAATTGTGCGCAACTTAAGCGTATGCAATATAAATTGGGCAAAGAGAAAATGTTTTCATGCACTTCTTTGCCGTGTCGAAGTAGCTTCCACTCTCCCGCTGTTTAGTATTTTTTGTGCCTTTGGGCCTGTTGGACTGGAAACATTATTTATTTGCTCTCTTCACTGCTGTTTAGTGGAATGCTAACTAATCTCTCCCCCCACCCTGTGTGCACTGAAATTACCCCCACCTAGGCGGTACGCCAATTAGAGGTAAGGATGATGAATAAAAGTGTGTTCGGAAAAAAATACACTATCACCGTCCATTCCCAGTCACATCAAAGACACCCTCCCCACCGCGCCATCCCAACTTCACCGAGTTCATCTATACTGTTTGAATCCTGATCCCACAACAACCACCTTCCTCTACGTTGTCCTCGTCAGTCCACACAGTGTCCTTCAGCTGTTCTGTCTGCCCCGTGTCTACCCCCCGACAAACACACAAAACAAACAAACAAGCACCAACGCTGTACTGTAGCAGAGTGGAGGTAGATGCCAGAGAAGTCTGAGCTGTTAACACTGTGAATGAGTTTCTGCAGGATTATTAATTGGCCCTGTTGTTAAGAATGAGCTTCTGAATTACCCCCCCATCATCTCCTTCTTTTCTAAGCAAACACACACACACACCTGCCACATTGTCTAGGCCCAAAGGTTGGCCTCTCTTTTTTTGCCTTTCAGTGGAAAGGAGGAGGTAGCGGCTGTTGAATTTTAAACTAAAGGCCAGCATTGCCACAAGAGGCTCTGCTTACCTTCCAGTCTCGCAAAATTGAAATGGCCCAATTTGCATACAGAGCCTATGCCGCCTCGCCGTCCTCTGGCACGGGAAGAGGAAGTCTAGCCAAGATTGTTAAGGTGGAATCTTCGACCTCTTGTAATGGAAATCATTCTTTCTCCCCCGAGTGCCAGCACAATATCAGCGCGCCGGCATTGAGGTAAATAGGGGACGCCTGGCTGCGAGCCGACTTTATCGGATAGGTTCTGTGCACCCCCTAACCTGTCTCTGGCTGTCGTTCTGTCAATGCACGCTTCTGTTTTTCCACATTTTCTATTTATTTATTTATATATTTAAATGCAATGTCCCCCACTATACTGCATACTTAGAAATACAGCCTATTTGTTTTAACAACCTAAACCCTATATATACCCTTTTTTGATCAGACATTTGGCCACCTCCTTTTTATATCACCAAATACACCGATCTACACGCTCAGAACACATTGCAATGCACAGTGAGCTTGCAGAACCTGCTATTGAGGTCTAAGTAGGTGGGTAAGTAGCCTTGCCAGGCCATGATGTCATGAGGCCCAGATGCCATAAAGGCCCATATAGGTCAGGAGTCTATCTCCTGTTTCTGTAGTGTGAGGCAGCTTGATGTACAAGTACACCCCCTGGACATGATGCTAGTATGTCACAGGGACTTACCCCCATTCCAACCCTTGATGCTGAGTGCAAAGCAGCAGTCTCTTGTATGACCCGGCTGGGAATCGAACCCCGACCTTCCAGTCTCAGGGACACTCTAACCACAAGGCCACTGAGCTGGTGCTTTGACGTTTAGCAGTACGTTTTCCCTCCAGAATAGGCATCCAAGCTGTGGTTAGAGAGCCTGGACGCTCTGAGTCCTGTAACCACCTGACAGCTGTAGTAGACGAGCAATGATCTGGACGTATGTCTTTTCTCCTATCCATGAGGGTCTCAGGTTGACCGTGTCGTAGGCATTAGTATGCAGGTGGGAGCCAGGGTTGAATCAGAGGGAGGTGAGCTAAAACCCCTGAAGGATGTGAGGTGGTATTAACTGATGTCACGGCCGGACCCTCCCTCACATTAGTTGTTCCTTCTCGTTCTATCCTGGGCCCCCCTGCATGTCGTGGCTGCAGGAGGTCTCGTCCACTTTTTAGTCGGTGGTGAAACTTGTTTGTTGCATTCATCTCATACTTCCATGATGTGTACAAGAATGTACCCCTTCGACCCATCATTGTACGCCCAGAATCTGTTTCTGTCATTTTTCAAAATGCATGGCGTCTAGCTTGCCTGCCTTATCGCTGGCTGGCGCCATGGGGTTTTGGAGAGGTGATAACCGTTATCACTTATTTGTTTGCGACATCCAAAATGTACACAAGTAGTGTTTCTTTGAATTTTATATATTTTTGGGGGGTTGGGGTGGGGGGGTATGGGATTCAGGTAAGTTTGTTTGTTTGTGTATTTTCTATTCTTCTTCTCCCCTTTTTCTATTATTGTTCTCCCTTTGAAATTCCCTTTGGATGAAGTCAATACGTGCGAGCCACAGATGAACAAAGCCACAGCGTGCTTCGTCACTCATTCTCTACTTGAATAGCAGCGCTTGGTTCATCTGATGCCGAAGCTACAGTATGTAATGTAGAAAAAACAACAACCCCAAGCCGTGTCCTTGGCGGCATTTTCCTCACTTTTCTTAGGAAAACAATGCTCTCAGCCGTACAGATGTCGGCTGTAGACGACAGCTACTCTGTACTGTTAATACTAATACAAGCCATTTGGCGTGAGCACTTTACCCCCCCGAGCCACCCATACCCCCGCTCCCTCCCAGCCCCCGGAGGGCCTTGGTGAGAAATGGTCAAATAGTCAGTAAATGGAAGAACGGATCGATCCCACCACTTAATGTGTACTTAAAATCGGGTTGGGTGGAGCGGGAGGGGCAGATACGTCCGTGGTTGTTTTTCTGCAAAATCTCGGCCTTTTACGAAGTAATGGCAGCAGTTCATTTGCAGCCCGCAATCACGCCACCCTGCACCTCACGGTGCGCCGCGCACCGTATAATACAAGATGAAAACACCTTGATATCACAGGACACCGTCGCTCCCAAAGTACTCTCAAAGCAGACCCAATAAAAAAAAAGGCAGATTCTGATCGGATTTCACAGGCACCGTCCCTCCAGTGTTGCCAACATGGTGCATTTGTCGCTATATTTAGCTTTTTTTTTCCAGACCTCCCCTAGTGCCAAAATTAGTGGAAAAACTCCTGGCGGAAAATTTAGTGCTTTTTTGCTGGTGAGTTAGGGCGATATTGGTTGACATGCACCAGAGATAAAACCATTTTTTCCTTCTATGATAGTCCTCCTTCCTTCCATTGGTAACCACATGGACCCAAGAGTTAAATTACATTTAATTAATTCTGAATTGCCTAATTTTCAGGAGTCTATACATTAAGAAAATGTAGAAGAATTCATATTTTGACCAACGTTTTGCCAGTTATCTCTTAAATTAGTCTGAGAGACTAAACTCAGCATCAAACGGTGGTGCAGAATAAATAGTGGGCCCTGGTATGAAAATGGTTGAAAACCACTGCTAAAACATTCTAGTGCATTTTGGAAGCGCCACTAGTTGCATTTTGGATTTTGGAGTGTTGGCAACTCTGCGTCTCTCTCTCTCGCTCTTTCTCCCGAAGCTCGTGCTTTTGAATAATGTCCTATTTATTTTTTTGCTTCGGCCGCACAGCGCTGTAGGCCGCCGTAAGCAGAGCAGCAGCCGCTGCACCATCAGTTGCTGCATAATGCGCTGAGCGTAGCGCGGCGGCTGTAACGAGAGCAGACGTGGCGTGATCAGAGCTGCATAATGCGCAGACCGCCGCACCGCTGGAACGAAAGGAGCAGCCTCTTTTTTTTTACATCTCGCCTCCGTTGGTGATTGTTATTCAGTAGCTTATGTTAGTGTTTACTCTAACCTCGTCTGGTCAAGCATCCCCCCCCCCCCCCTCAACATCCTTCACGGCACAAAATGATTTTTTTTTGCCGTGTCAGTTGTTTTCAAGAGAAGAAAGCATAAA
Source organism: Benthosema pterotum (assembly GCA_039105355.1). Taxonomy (NCBI): domain Eukaryota; kingdom Metazoa; phylum Chordata; class Actinopteri; order Myctophiformes; family Myctophidae; genus Benthosema; species Benthosema pterotum. The sequence continues at coordinate 26,164,043 of CM076976.1, forward strand.
TACAAATAGGCCCATGATAGTTATGACATCGTATTTGGTTGATTAATTGACCCTAAGTCACGCGCCTGACACAAGTGTCTCGCCAGCTTTTTCGTTTGTTGTTGCTTGTTTGTCCCTTGACACGCCGAGGTAAACTGCCGGATGTTGATTTGTGGATTGGATAAACTTGCCAAATCAGCTAAACGCCTGCATCCTCAGTGGTCGGCCCCCCTTGACGTACCCCCCCCCCCCCCCACCCTCCCTTTGCCAACACTTAATCATGCACAAATGTGAGCTCGACGTCTACGTGGTTTACTGTGAGAGTCACTGGAGATTTGTGTTGTCGGTCGTTGAGCCCAGTGTTCCAAAACACACCGCGGAAAGTAACTTTTGTCCATCCCTCACACAGGAGCTCTCCAGATCGAGAACAGCGAAGAGTCGGACCAGGGGAAGTACGAGTGCGTCGCCATGAACAGCGCCGGGACCCGTTACTCGGCTCCTGCCAACCTTTATGTCCGAGGTAAGGTTGCGTGCCCACGCTAAACGCCGTCCAAAATGTGGTGCCATCAAACCAATGTCTCTTCATCGCTCTCTCGCTGCTGTCCTCCGTCCGATCTGCTCATCTCTTCATTTCTGGTTCTATAGTTCTCTTCCCTTGTCTCTCTCTCTATCCCTCTGTCTCCATCTTTCTCCCTCTATCTGTCTATGTCTCTCGCATCCTGTTCCCTCGCCAATCATCCTCTTCCCTCCTACATCATTCCTTCCATAACAATGAGCTGAGATAACCCCAGCTTCCTGCGTGTGTGTGTGTGTGCGTTCTGGCAGTGCCGGCAGGTACTGAAAGTATAGAAATAAAAACAAAACAGCTGCATCGAAAATAGTTTTCTCCACAGGACTTTTCCCTCCCCATGGCCAGGACTATCTGCTATCTTATTTTGTATATGTTCTGACATTTTTTGATGCAATCGAAAGGCTTCAATCCTCCCTGTGCGGCCACTGGAACGCAGCACTGGGGAGTTTTTTTTTTCCCACAAACTTTGTTTTCGTTCTGCTGTTGCCTGCGTGAACCGGACCGGAGCGTGGAGGGTGTGAGGGAGGCAGTGTTCCGTGCCAGTGTTGATGCTAGATGCCGATACGTTGGCACGGGGTCAGCCCCTGCAGGTGCCAATGAGACTATACGAGAGAGAAAGAGACCGAAGAACATGAAACGGAATTGATTCGCCAGTTGTTACTGTGGGCGGAGGTGAAGAGAGAGAGAAAGTGGTGAGGTGATGGAGAGACACTCGACTATCTCCTCTAACTTTTAAAAAGGCAGATATAGTATAAAACTCGATAACAAGGCAAAGGATCACGGCCGATGCGTATAGATTCAGGAGTTATGTCGCGTTTCAGATGGACTTAATGGCACGACTTTCAGAGTGGACCAAAGTGTTTTATGTTGCCTCAGAACTTCTTTCTGAGACTGCAATGCCAGACCCTGCCTACTCTTGTAATCTGCCCATTACAGTGCAGTAGCTCACTCATGAATCTGCCTAGCAACAACCCGAGCCACTGAAGCAGTGCTCCCTACATTGGAAGTTTATCCTTATGCAGGGATTCTGGAATTGTTTGCACCTCCCAGAGATCAGCCAAAGTCTGTTCAAAACCGTCGCTGATGTCCGAAAGGGGCCTCTAAACCTAGATCATCTCAGATGTACAACTTCAGCAACAGTCTACCAGGTTTCTGACCAGCACTGCAATAACCTTTCAGAATAACCTTGAATATGTAGACTGTGTGAAGAGGACGGCTGTGAACGAAGAGAGGTTAGAGCCCACTTTGATTTGGTGTGGAACTGGGTTCCACAAAGAGTGTGTGACAACTGAAAGCACTGTCAACCCAGGTTTGGTGCTTGTTTCAATTACAATTTACAATTTAGGCATTTAGCAGACGCTCTTGATCCAGAGCGACTTACAATGGTGAAAAGTTTGCAATTACAATTTTTCAGGATATTTCTATGAACTTGGCATGATTGGACCTGCTTGTAAAGGACCTGGTGGTAGTGGGAGCTATGTCGATGAGTTCTGCATTATTTAAGATGTTAAATTGCAATTACAATTTACAATTTCAGCATTTTGGCGGACACTTTTGATCCAGAGAAGCAAGCAAGAACAACCAATGATAATACATCATGCAATACATCAAATACGTGGAAATATCCGTGCAGTTAAGCAAGCTAAGCAATTCGCGCGCATATAGCAATTTAGCTACGCACCTAAATTGCATATTAGCTGCCGGGAAGGGGCAAGGGGTTGAAGATTTGACACGTCTCTCTTTAAGAGCCGCCTGTGTGCAATTTCACATCAATTTGACCAACCCACTAAGGAGGGATGGAAAAAATGCACGAGAAGAAGAGCCACCCGACTCTATAAACGTCCCCGTCTGCAGATTGGTCGTTAATCGTTATATCACTGTAGGACGTCGAACGCTACCGTGGGCTCGTGTCGTCGTCTTAATTGATGTGCTTTGTAATTAAAGTTTCTGTCTGTGACTACACACACGTACGCAGGCGACGACACAGGATTATATTGTACTGGGTGTGCCAAGTCTATATAGAGTAGCTTAGATCTGCTGGATCTGCTGCTTGCCATGCATCTACTGTAAATCAAAGTCCTTTAAAACATCTCACCATTGAGCCCTCCCCCTCTCTCTCTCTCTCTCTCTCTCTCTCTCTCTCTCTCTCTCTCTCTCTCTCTCTCTCTCTCTCTCTCTCTCTCTCTCTCTCTCACGCTGCTGACGTGAGTTTATAGCCCCGGGGCCCAACATGCTACTATAAAAAGAAAGAGAGAGAGAGCACAGTTAAACAACTGAAACACCTAACAATCAATTAACCCTAGGCATTACTCCCCTGAGTCGCTCCCTGTGTGTCTCTGCCCACAGCGCACACACACACAGCCCAAATCACACCCCCTTACTACTACTACTACTACGGTCACCCAGACAACCAACCCAACAATCAATACAACCACAGCCTATCCGTTGGAGAGATTCGCGATCCGTGGAAAAAAAAGGCATCTCTGCTACAGTGCCGGCGATGCCTCGGGTGTCACCGTTCCTATGAGTGTGGACAGTAAACACGGCGCTAGTGTCTGCCAGGTTTACAACGCCTAAACAAGAAGAGGAGACGAGCCAAACAACAAAGACCGGGGGAAGGGATCTGAAGCTGTAAAAACCTGTGTCTATTAATCAGCGCGTGTGTAGTATGTGTCTGTCACAGGTGCAGACGGCGGGGGTTTCTTGCTCTCCTCAAAGGTAATTACAGTTGTAGCGTGGCGTGGCGCCAGCCTCAGCCTCAGCCCCGCAGGCCTAGCGTAGAGTCTGTAACACCACCCAGGAGCGATCACCCGCCGGCCCCTGGCAACCAACTTTTTTCCGCCAGCCTTGCTCAACTGCGCTCGGGAAAGAGATAGAAAACAATCCAAGCGTAACCTTTTTAAAAGTGCACTTGTCTGGAAAGGAAAAGGGGGGAACAAAAGGCTCACGCTGAGTATCCACTCTCCACCTCTCTGTCCCCACCGAGCACCTGAAATGAGGCCCCAGACCTGCGATGTTTGAGACGTCGCGCTGATGAGAAACCCTATGGAATGTCATGTTCGTTTAACATATCCTGCCCCTAGTGAGATTAGGCGGTAATGTGATGTCTGCTCTGTTCTCCTGTTGAGTTTAATGTGGTTTCAAGACTTGGATTACTTTGTTTATAGGAAGTTAGTTTACAGACATGTTTTACATACCGGTATATGGTGTATCCCTCACATAACAACCCATAACAACTTATAGTATACAGAAATCATCCATCCTATTGGCTGAAAAGCACACGTGACGACGGCTATTGGCTGACAAGCGCATGTTTGGAACTAACATTAGCTTACATGGTTCCAAACAAAGCTCTCTCGCCCATCCACTTGCATTGACAGCAGAGCTCCAGTACAGGCGGGAAGCGCGAACGCAAGATCAAAGCGTGTCGCTACTCTTCCTGTTTATAGTACTCTACCCGACCTATAAACTAGTCACGACCAATCATAAGCAACCAGATCTCGCTGTTGCCTATGACGGGCAGGAAGTCGACGATGCTAGGATAAGATTTTTTATTCCCTTTCATGCCATTGATGTGTCAGAGTAAAGGTCCTTACAACTAATTTCCCATGTTATATAATAACACACACGTACAGTATACATACAATATATACCTTTCCCTCTGAAATGATAGAAGCGATATGATTTGAAACATCAACCTGTATGAATGTGGCATAAATCATGTGAACAGTTTCATATGATCATTTATAATTCACCTACACGTTTTCGAATGTTTTATTCGGCACAACCTCCATTGTGTGAAGGTTTTAATGGGGAAGAGAGACTGAGAGTGAACTGAACGACATTTTTAATCAGGGAAACGGACAGGACTATGCTGTGTAGAGTCCCACATTTAGCAATACAGTTCCAGGAACAATAAGCGACGGTAATAACCATTCTATTGCTTTCATGCCAATCCCAGTGCAGAGACTGTACGCTTAGGTTCTGTACGGTTCTGTACTCAATCATGTAAGGAAAAAACAACATGTACCTTTTCTCCATCGCTTGATATTGACGACTCGATGCACATCAACACCCTAGCATTGGAAGCACATATCGCACACACATATTGTACAAACCCACACACACACTCACACACACACATGTGCTTCTGACAGGCCAGAATCTAATATGCTTGTTACAGCCTGTGTTCTGTGTCCACGCTTCAGGTTTTTTTTTTTTTCACACCAGCCAACATTACCTGATCCAATTCCCTGTCTGCGGCTACACAAACACACACACACACACACACACACACACACACACACACACACACACACACACGCACCGCTGCCGCCACCCTTGTCTTGACATTTTAAAGCCATCGGAGAATGATGTCCTCATATTTCTGTGTGGGAGGGTTGGGAGAAAGAGAAAGGTGTGTGTGTGTGTGTGTGTGTGTGTGTGTGTGTGTGTGTGTGTGTGTGTGTGTGTGTGTGTGTGTGTGTGTGTGTGTGTGTGTGTGTGTGTGTGTGTGTGGTACGAATTGTTTTTCCCTTATATCTGTGCATTCCCTTCCACTCGTCCTCCATTAGGTAGGTGTCTGTGTATGTCAGGGGCGGATCTAGGCATGGGCATGGGGGGGCAATCTGGGTATCCCATACCCAGACTGCCCCACCAAACATGACGGCATGGAAACGACCCAAATTTCAAATATATTTCAAATTGAAATGCTTATGATGATTAAAAAAATGATTTGAAACAGTATGCTACTAACTGTTGTAACCACTAAACCAACATCATTTCATCAAACCATCACATCACGTGTCTGTTGCAACTTCAACAACAACTGATGTTGTTATTGATGCTTTTCTTGCCTAAAATAAGTCCTGTAACCGAAAATGGTATGGGTGCGACTTCATCGTTCTCGCCACGGGGGATGAAGTCGCCCCCAAACCATTTTCACCTGCCTCCCCAATTGGGAAATGTTACATCCGCCCCTGGTGTGTGTGTGTGTGTGTGTGTGTGTGTGTGTGTGTGTGTGTGTGTGTGTGTGTGTGTGTGTGTGTGTGTGTGTGTGTGTGTGTGTGTGTGTGTGTGTGTGTGTGTGTGTGTGCGTGCGCGTGTCTCTGTGAGTGCTGCACGGGTCTGTATTTTCGGTGACCCTCCTCTCTTCGGAAGGAGAGCAGTGGAGACGTGTAAGGAATCACAACAGTCCCTGTGATTGTGCGTGAGCCCTCATTTTTCAGCCTCTTATCCCGCGATGAGAGCAGTGTCAGCTGCATGCTGTCGCTCTGCACTCCTTCATATTCATGTGAAGTGTCAATAAAAGTGCCACGGAGAAAAAGTGCTGATTCTGAAGAGGTCCAGCTCTCTTTTGGGGAGGAGGGTGACATTATGCTGCTCTGCATACCATTCTGTATAACCGCCAGGTAAAATAATGCTAATGTATCTCTACGTTGTTCGCAAGATCAACGTTAAATTAACACTAAGCATTTATGTGTGTGCGCGCGCGTGTCTGTGTGTGTGTTACTTGCCATTAACTTCCACTACTTCCACTGTGTGTGTCTATGGGTGCAATGTTCTGTTTCACTCTGTACACCTCTTCTTGTTGTCTTCCTGTCCTGTTTTGCAATCGCTCATTTCCCCATCGCTCATCTCCATCAAATCACTCATCACATCCTCAAAACCAGATCCACGGGAAGGTTGGTCATTTTTCACTTTTTTAACCCCCCCTCCCCACCCCACTCCCTTTTTCAGTGCCGAATGTAAAAGAAGAAGTCGAAGCCACTGCTGTTCCTCCCTCCGCTAAAATTATATTTCTTTATTTATTGTTTTAAAAAGACCCCGCTCTGGCCCAATGTTGTCCGACATGCATGCTTGCATGGATCCCTGCATTGTGCATGCGAACCACTCCCTTCAGTACAGCCTTTAGCCACTCTAAACAGAAACCAGAGGTTTTTTGTATACATCGCTGCCGTTTTGCTTACCTCGTATTGCGTACATCTTTCCAGACGCTCTCATACTGTCACAGTTGCTGTCAGTCACCCTTGCACCCATTGAAAAAACAAATAAACAGCCCCTCTCTCTCGCACCACGATACTCCCCATCTACCTTTGCGCAAACACTATCCTCCACAGATGAGAGCCCTGCGATGGATTACTCAGGTATTCAGGTGGCAACAGGATTTGTCAGGTATTTAGGCAGCAACAAACCCAGCTCTCCCCTGTCAGGGGACACAGATATCAGAACTGACAAAGCCGTTCACAGGGGATTACGTCTGTTTTAGCACCACGGGCGTCCTCTAAGTGGAGACTGGAGGATGCGATAGGCTCCCGTTGGCCTATCTGGAGGCGAGACATCCACCCCTCCCCACCCACACCTTCTCCTCATCTCCCATAGATTCATACAGGCTGGCAGCAGGAGGATTCAGAATGTCAATAATGTGACTTTGGCTGACATTTAGATCTAAAAGCATGTAATTCATTGTTCTTGCGGATTATGAGATACTTTACCCCCCCCCCCCCCCCATGGGCATGCATGGAAAAGTGGCACCCGCAGTCTCGCAAAAATTGTTGATGGTAGTGATTGTGACAAATTGCGAACTATATGAATTATGATATTCTTAAAGGTTAATGGGTCATTAAATGTAATGGGTCAGTAAAGTAAGACAGACTGTGGCTTCTATAGCTTAGAAATCATTTAGAAATGGGGTGGGGAAGATGAAGACAAATAGGAAAAAGTCCTACTAAATTGATTAGCAGAAACTCTCCTCTCGTCAGAGGAGCGTACAGCGTTGCCGTAGGAGTAGTATGAGTCGACCCCAAAGAGGACTGAGATGTGAGACGATCCATGACAGTGTGATCTCTGAACCATCATGGTAGGTCGCCATCAGCCATGCCAGGAAGCCCTGGGAGAAACGTTCCGCCGACTCCGTGCCAAGCTCTGCTCTGAGATATATTGATTGACTGAACAGGTTTCTGCTATCCTTGGGGGACTTTGTCAAGGCAGTTAAATTTATAGGTATCCAGCGAGAAGGCAGGCAGGCGAGCGGAGCGGAGACAGGGCCTTATTTTGTGGTTTTGATAGAGTCCCGGCGCCCCTGTCTCAACCGAACCACCTCTCAACATGAGAGAGAGAGAGGCTTCAAGCCGGAGTCGGGGGTTGGGTGGGGGTGAATCGATAACAATTACCTGCCCTCTAGTCATTTTGTTCCACAGCACCTCTCCAAACTTAACCGCACGCCCATGAATTATTCACAACATTAAGTGTTCGATATACACAGGCCCCCATTGATGGGCTGCTCTTAGTACTGTTTAGTCTTTGAAATCACGACAGAGAAAGAGATACACTCAGCCCCTAATGTTTTTACATTAGGCTCTACCCCTCATATAAGCCCCGCTCTGCAACGTTTGGTGACTGAAGAGCTACTTTTCCAGAGTACAGTACTCACAGGTGGTCCTATAGGCTCGGCGTGAGCGTGGTTCCACCGGGGTTTAGTTTTGTCTTTTGCTTCAAAGGCTTCCCAAAAAGGGCTCTGAGGAAAGTTCTGCTGTGAGCGTTAGTCACACTGATAATCAAAATGTACAGTCATTTATCAGGGGAAAATTACCAGTTGCTCCTTCCTGTGCGCTTTCTTTCTTTCTTCCCGTCCAATGTGCTCAAACTTGTCGGCAGTCCCGCCGCTACCTACCTACCTACCTACCTTCCCCCCTGCCCTTGTTGCATGCTGCTCCTGCCCCGAGAATGTCACCTTGTAACTGTGCGTTGTATGTGTCCGTGTTTGGTCTGGTCGTCGCATGTCAAATGGCCAGTCAGACCCGTGCCTGTGAACCTGTGTGAGCTAGACTTCCCGGCCGCTGTACTGCTCATTGGAGAGTCTGCTCCAGGCACCGTTTTTATGCATGCTGCTTCACCTTGACCAGACAGCAGCACCAGCCATACAGCCGTACTCGTGTCGCTGCCATAAAGAGCTGACACATCCCTGCCTTGAACCTGCACCGTCCTCCCTAGATTACATTAGATTGAGTTCTTCAGGCTACAACACCTTTGTGACGGGTCCCGTGTACATTTTGAGATAGACATATCTAATTCATGTGGGATGATAATAAATGCCGCGTCGCTAAATTACAATGCGCGAGAGCAAATTTAACAGAAGCCGGTTAGGGATTACGGCTCTGCAGACCTCTCCTCGTCTCCTCCTATGCGGTGTCATGTTCCACGTCCGTCGATCACGCCACAGTCTTTGTTTCCGACAACGTGATGGGATTGTGACGACGACGATGATGGGACGAAGCCCACAGGATTCTTCTTCAATCTACCAAACATCAGGGAGAGAGTGGCGTGCACCGGTGTGTGTGTGTGTGTGCGTGCGCGCCTTTAGTGGGAAATTCACACGAGTGTGAACCAGGTTCCCCCTCTCTAATTATGGTGCGGTCCAGAAAGCCGTTTCCCCTTTCCCTCCTGACTGGAATCTCAAAAGGTGCTTTTGTGTTTTTCCATTTCGCCACATAATGAGAGGAGTAACAAGCATGGCTGTAACGACGTTCCGGTTCAAATTAGAAAGGGAGGCAGGGTAGAGGGAAATGGGGGGTTGGGGGTGGTGTGGTGCGGTGTCACATTTGAAAATCCATTTCCATGGGGGCCAGTGCAAAAGAGCAATTACAGTCTGGATGCCCCCCCCCCCCCCCCCATCAGAACGAGACGCTGCCTGAGACCTTGTAGTGCATTATGAGAAATATACTGTACAGATCCTGTCGGGAGACTTCCAGTGCCGTTATGTTTTAAATATGTATTGACCAAGTGATGGCCCCCGGAAAACAGCAATAATAACGTATATGATGAGAGCGTTTTTTTTTTTTTTTTTTTTCTCGCTCCCTCTGATGGCGCTCCTCTGTCCTCCGCGAGGCAGATGTCACGGAGAAGAAGTCAGCGGTGACACTTTGCCGTGCTTTTAGCTCCGAACACGCTGTGATGATGTTGCGCGCGTCGTGAAATTCCAACCGCTTTTGACAGTGACAGATGTTGATTGACGCGGCGCTCTCAGGCGAGGGTTTGTCGAAGAGAACGGTTCTTTTTTAAATGAGTCACCCAATTTTGTAGACATGTAAACACAACTTTTTAGAATATATAGTCAAGTATATACACAGTATATATATTTATATGCTGTATATGTATATATATTTCTATATAGTACTATGTAAATGCTGGGTCTGCTCTGTTTATTCAGGCCAGCCTTTCAGCACCGGCGCGAGCCTCTGCATCGTTTGCTTTGCCTATTCCCTAGCGACGTCAGCAGGCCCTCTCTGCGTCTCCATGGGAACCCTTTTTTAATGTCAGCCTATCTGCATATCAGAGCCTCACAAAGACAGTGGGGGGACGTGGGGGAGTGAGGAGGACAGACAGCAGGGGCGGATCTAGGCACGGGCATGGGGGGGCAATGCCCTCCTAAATACCCAGTCTGCCCCAGCACACACGATGGCATGCAAAACAACCCAAGATATTTCAAATTAAAGTGCCTATATTTAAAATGATTTGAAACACTACTACTGCTACTGATTCGCTACAGTTGTGTCACCACTAAACCAACAGCATTTTATCATTGAAAACAGAAAACTCTCTGAGTCAGACCTTTAGCTTTATGCATGCTGCGTGTCTGTTGCAACTTCAACAACATCTGATGTTATTATCGATGCTTTACTTGACTAATAAAAGTCCTGTAACCGAAAATGGTATACCATTTTCTTCCCCCCCAATTGGGAAATGTGACATCCGCCCCTGAGAGACAGGCCCTACGAAGCAGAAGGAACAAATGCAGAAAGTGGGAGAAGATGGAGGAAAGAAGGGAAGGGTGGGGGGGGGGGGGGCGTTTGGTGGACAAACAATGGCATCTCTGCAGGGTCTCTCAATGATGCAAGTCGCACCGCCATTCACTGACACTGACAAAAGAGTACCAGATATAGTCACTCTCGGAGCGAGCGAGGAGGAGAAAAAAAGGGCTGCGTCTTGAATGTATTCCTCTTTTGGGGGCTGTAAAAAAGAATAATGGACCCCCCCCCCCCACACACACACACACACACACACACACACACACACACACACACACAAACCGATTCCTCACCCACTCCTTCCCCAAAGTTTTCTTCTTGTGGATATCCATTCTGTGACAGCCCCACATAATACTATTTTGCATGCCTGAGCGTTATACGGACAATAGTGGACAGCTCCTGTACCGTTGTCCGCCACGCCGATTCCCTGTTGTTGTTGTTTTATTCCTCATCATGTTTTCTAGCACTCTGCACTGTCTGACCATTACCTCTCATAAAAAAACAAACATCCAGACTCTTCTTTTAGAGCAGTGGTTCTCACCAGTGGTCCCTGAGAGGATTGCAGGTGGTCCCCAGGCTGAATTATGGAAAGTTGGTTAGCCAGATGTAACTCTTTGAAAGCGTAAAAATGAAACCAAATGGACCCTTGCGGGTCCATTTGGTTTCATTTTTACACTCAAGAGTTAAAATATTCATTATCTGAATTATCCCAAGTCTACACAACTAGATAATGTAGAAGATTAATGGTCATTTTGATCTGTATGTTTGTCTGTTTTGTTTCCCAAAATCAAGCCTTGGTATGGTGGACAAAACCAAAAGAAATATTTTAGTTTTGCGGTCTGTGGGGCTAAAATGTCCTCACATGGTCGCCCGTGGCTCAAATGCTGTAGAAACAGTGGGCCCTGGTGCCAAAAAAAAGGTTGAAAACCACTGTTTTAGAGTTTCACCGGGAGGACGCAAAACACATCTGGAGGAACACGCGCTTTTCACGCTGCAGCGAAACCTGTTGGGGGTTGCCAAGCGGCAGAGATAAAACCGTCCGAGCTTGACTTTCTTTTCTTTTTTCCTCTCCTTCCTCAGTGCGCCGGGTCCCGCCCAGGTTCTCCATCCCGCCCACCAACCACGAGGTGATGCCGGGCGGCAGCGTCAACCTGACGTGCGTGGCGGTCGGCTCACCCATGCCCTACGTCAAGTGGATGATGGGTGAGGTGGAGCTCACCAAGGAGGAGGAGATGCCAGTGGGCCGCAACGTGCTGGAGGTCACCAACATCCGCGAGTCGGCCAACTACACCTGCGTGGCCATGTCCTCCCTGGGCATGATCGAAGCCACGGCGCAGGTCACTGTCAAAGGTAGGAGCTGGAAACCCGCCTTCTGTTTTTGGGTGATTGATTGATTATGTTTTATTGGCAGTAAGTATGAATAGAATGAAAGTATAATACAAAATGCAGGAAAGTAAACAAGAGTGCAGTTAAAGTAGAATTCCACCCATTTTCAACATTTTATTGTGTCATTAATATACCTTAGAGATGTCATGTGGACATGATAAAAAAAAGTCCCCCGCCCCCCCATTCTGTGTTTCCTAAAAATGGAGGTGTGAAAAAAATCATTGTATTTCATGGTGAAATACATCTTGATGACATCATCAAGATGTATTTCAACATGTTGATGATTTTTTTTTTTCTGAGAGTGTACAAATAGAACCAAATGGACCCGCCAGGGTCCATTTGGTTCACATTTGTAAACTCTCAGGGAAAAATTGAAAATGGCTGAAATTCCCGTTTAATATGCTTTTAGTATGTGGTTGAACCTGCATACAATATGCCAATTCATGCTAAGTCGAATATAAAAAAAGAAACATCCTAGATAAAAATGAGACTTCTTTCCACTTCTTTATGAATTTCATCATTCCCGAGTAGGTAGTAAAGTCTAATAATTGCACAACACGCTGTGATAGTAGTCTAAACTGTACTATACTGTACATGCTGGCTTGCCGGTAGGCGTGTTGACTAAAATGGTGAGGGCCGGCCCCACGCCTAATTTGGTCAAATGGGAAATGGTGATCTTTATAACAAACATTTCACAAGATCAATGACTAAGAGGCGAGGTGGAAAAACAAATTCAACCCCGCACCCCTCCCCTTTTTCTTTTTTTACATGTGAATAGATTTTCACTCACGCATGTCATCAGAGTTTTCCCTACTGTGTGCATGTGGTGGCATGTACTGTGAGTGGCCTACTTTGGTGTGAATGGTGTACGGCCCGGTGCTTCACAGAGCATACAGGCAGGGCGTTGTGAAGTAAAAAACTAATTTGACTGTGTGTGTGTGTGTGTGTGTGTGTGTGTGTGTGTGTGTGTGTGTGTGTGTGTGTGTGTGTGTGTGTGTGTGTGTGTGTGTGTGTGTGTGTGTGTGTGATTATGTATGTGGGTGTGTGCGTGTGTGCATCAAAGCTGTCCAGTCCAGCGTATCATCTGCCCATCTTTGCACTCTGTTACCAGCTCCTGTCTGTATTGATCCTCCACTCTCCACTTAGCTGATCAATATCCAGAATGTCACAGCCATTTATATGAGCCCTTTCTTCGAAAGACTCCCTGCAAATTTTGCAACAAAAGGGGGCTTTTCGACTTCTCTTTGTGCGTTTCGTCGTGTCCTCTTCCATAGGCACCACACGCTATTTTTCCAAGGCCTGGAGATTGACGTGATGATAGCCAGTCTATCTATCTAAGACGTATTAGGATCCGTGTTCAAAAAAGCACTCACCTCCGCGGTGCGACGCCTGATCGCCCGCGGTCAAAAGCGATGCTATTCTCTCCGGGAGTCACTAAAGTGCATTCTAGCAGTGGCACTATTAGATGTACCAGACACAGGCAATTTACCCAGTCTGCACCACTAGCTGGATATAAGTAAGTAAGTAGCCCTTGATGCCGAGTGGAAAGCAGGGAGGCATTGGGTCCCATTTTTAGAGTCTTTGGCATGACCCGGCCGGGAATTGAACCCCGACCTCCCAATCTCAGGGCAGACACTCTAACCACAAGGCCAACTAGCTGGATATAGGGCAATCTAACCCTCTCTCTATTTCTCTGTGTCCGCCGCCAGCCTTGCCCAAGCCGCCCACCTCCCTCATCGTGACAGAGACGACGGCCACCAGTGTGACCCTGACCTGGGACTCTGGCAACCCGGAGCCGGTCTCCTACTACATGATCCAGTACCGCGCCAAGGCGTCGGACGGCGGCTTCCAGGAGGTGGACGGCGTGGCCACCACGCGCTACAGCATCGGCGGCCTCAGCCCCTACTCGGAGTACGAGTTCCGCGTCATGGCGGTCAACAACATCGGCCGCGGGCCGCCCAGCGACGCCGTGGAGACGCGCACGGGCGAGCAGGCGCCCTCGTCGCCGCCGCTGCACGTGCAGGCGCGCATGCTGTCGGCCAGCACCATGCTGGTGCAGTGGGAGCCGCCAGAGGAGCCCAACGGCCAGATCCGCGGCTACCGCGTCTACTACAGCTCGGACCTGCTGGCGCCGCTCAGCGCCTGGCAGAAGCACAACACGGACGACAGCCGCCTCACCACCATCTCGGGCCTCACCACCGACATCACCTACAGCCTCCGCGTGCTGGGCTTCACCTCGGTGGGCGACGGACCGCCCTCCGACGTGCTGCAGGTCAAGACCCAGCAGGGAGGTGAGGGTGTTTTATGTGTCCACTTGAGACTAGTAGTAAGCATGATTATTGTAAGCATGTACTGGTCAAGGTTAAGGTTATGAGTCAGGGTAAGGATTGAATGGAATCACTGAAAGCCCACACGCATATGCATGACAGTGTGTAGGGATACTGTGTGCATTTTTTTTTTCCTTTTTCATCATGCGACTGGACTGGTCAGTTGTAAGAAGCAGCAGCATATTACTCATGATTGGACGACTTAGTCATAGTCATGTATTTTTGTTGTTGTTGCCCAGTTCCCGCCCAGCCGTCCAGCTTCGAGGCCGAGGCCGAGCTGGACACCCGCATCCTTCTGACGTGGCTGTGGCCTGTCCAGGACCCCATCACCAAGTATGAGCTGGAGTACTGGGAGGTTGGCACTGATAACAAGGTGAGAACAACAACAACAGGATGATCATCATAACTATTTCATGGTTGCATTTCCTCTGGCGCCTGCAACGAACGGTCTTGTCTGTCTGTCTGTCTGTCTGTCTGTCTGTTTGCCGTTTGTCTCGATCTGTAATGCTCTCATTCGATCTCTCTCTCTCTCTCTCCCACTCCCTTGTTTCACGTACATCTATCACATACACAAATGCACGATTTCACAACTACCGTGAGACTGCAGACAAATGAATCTCGCTCTTTATGATGCAATTTCTTGGAATGGGGCTGCCTGCCTGGGCTGGAGCAGGGCTGTTGCTGCTGCTGCCGTGGTAATGCAGTCGGCTCCCTGGCCGACAATAAAGAATTACTGTTTTGATTGACGGCACAATTATTCTGCAATGGTTCTCAATGTCAAAGCCATCCAATAACCTCTGCTGGACCTGTTGTGGGCTGCAAAAATGTACCCCCCCCCCCACTACCACCACCACCACCAATCAATATGTCCTTTGGATCAGTTTGTCCTCGGTATTGAGGTTCAACTTGGATATATACTTTCTGCACTTTTTTTTGCCCTTTTGGGAGGAAGGAAGTGCCGTTGTGGCATTTAGCCTGCCCAGCCTAGCAGAGAGCGGTTTCATACTCAACAAATACCATCTTGCAGGCCATAGCACCCAAACATGGTGACATGCACTGATGTATTGATTGGGTGAGAAGAGAGGTTCAATGGCTTGAGAAAACTGTCCCAAAATTGAGGTTTGATCCCCGAAAAAAAAGCAGCCATATGCTAGCGTGACCTCAGTCTGAATTGTCACTTCGTTTCACTTGGTGCCAGGCTAGCTATATGCCAGTGGTTTTCAACCAGTGGTCCAGGAACCACCATAGAGGATTCAAGGTGGTCCCCAGGCTAAATGATGGAAAGTCGATTAACCAGGTGTAACTCATGAAACCAAATGGACCCATGCGGGTCCATTTATTCATCATGTGAGTTCTCCTACACAAGTCTACACAACTAGACAATGTAGAAGATTAATGGCCATTTTGATCTGTATGTTTGACTGTTTGGTTTCCCAAATCCAGCCTGGTATTGTGGACAAAAGCAAAAGAAATCTTTAGTTTTTTGGGTCTGTGTGGCTAAAATGTCCTCAAATGGTGGTCCGTGGCTGGCACCCAAAAGGTTGAAAACCACTGCTATATGCCTTTTCAGAGAGTCACATACTAACTGGCTCACATTTAGACGCTCGAAACAATCTTTCATTTCCTCCCTTATTTTTTTTTTCAGATCCACGTACCCTTTAACCCTGCCGGCTCGTACGCAGTGGAGGGTCTGAAGCCAGACACTCTGTACCGCTTCTCCCTGGCCGCCCGCTCTGAGATGGGCCTCGGCGTCTACACCCAGCCCATCGAAGCTCGCACCGCCCAGTCCAGTAAGTAAAAAAAAAATGCTCTCTCTCTCCGGTTTTCTCTTCCCCCTCTCTCTGTCGCTGTCTTTTCCCTCTCCTACCTATATCCTCATTGTCCATTAACCACAGCTGAAGATTCGGTTCAGATAGCAGCGATGGCTCGCGGCCCGCCGGCCCACCGGCCTGCCCGCCTGCCGCCGGCCCCTTTGTTGTGGTTGTGCGATGCCACTTTGTTTTGTACAGTGGTAAGTTCTTGAGATTGTCAGTGGTGGTACCACCATGGCAGGAGAGTGGTAGCAGCAGGAAAGTGGTACCACTAAGTTCCATGCAGTGAGGTGGTACCACCCCGGTGCTCCAGCAGCAGCCAGGTGGTAACAGTGACAATCCCAAGTGCTCACCACTGTATATACAGTTTATATACGGAAGTTGAGTCAGAAGGTGTGTGTATGTATGGAGGAGGGGGGGGGGGGACCTGAGGCATCAAGTCCATTTCAACACAACCGGTGCTACCGTCTGACATAACT
The DNA here is from genome assembly GCA_039105355.1 of Benthosema pterotum. Taxonomy (NCBI): domain Eukaryota; kingdom Metazoa; phylum Chordata; class Actinopteri; order Myctophiformes; family Myctophidae; genus Benthosema; species Benthosema pterotum. The sequence continues at coordinate 26,180,402 of CM076976.1, forward strand.
GCTGACATTCGCTGCCGGCTGCAGCCGGCTCCGTCGGTATACTGCTACACGTTCGCTCGCGCCACTCTGTGTCAACAACACTAACCCTCCTGTCCTTCCAACCTGAGGACAAGCCCCCGCGTTCAGTGTCAGAAGGTACGTTTCGTGTGTCTATAACCCCCCACCCCCACCCCGCTACCCCCCCTCCTGCAACTACCCCACCTCACCCCAGGTCCCGCACTTGCAAGCTGTGCAGTGTTATTCTGTCACCCTGTTTTAACGTTCACTGTTTTTTTTATTAGACATGGCTTGTTTTTCTTTCCTTTCATTATTATTTTTTTTAAAGCAAGAGCAATGGATATTCATCCTGCACTACTAGACTTATTTGGGCTAAGCACGGTTTTCACTTCAACCTGTCGCCATGATTCCTTGTAGAACATGACAGTCTCACAAAGGTGTACACTCACTTTTTTTTATCCTCGGTTAAACCAAGCTCACTATTATACGGTAATGTGCAACGCCGGTTATAAGGGCAGCTTTTAGGACCGACAGCCAGCTGATGGAAACACCATGAGAGCCTCTTTTCTCTCCACCTTACTGTCCTTCACTGTACAATTCAGTGTTAATTGTGTACAAATGGGGACCCTCCAGGCTTTTACACTCCTTGATCTCTTTCCCTTCACCTCTAAGACATCTACACAGAGAAAAATGAATGGTCAGAAACAACCTAACTATAGCCAAGCATTTGGTAAAAAAAAAAACACCAACTGGGTCTTTATTGACAGAATAATGCGCGTTATTATATTTGACCTAATGTATTAGGTTACATTAACCCTAATTTCGAGGGTCAAATTAACCCAAGTACCAGTTGATTTTACCTTACATATTAGGTGTACATTAATAACCAATTTTGATAACCCAACTGCTGAATTTCAAAAGTTTGAAATGGAGGTGGGAAGTGTTGGGGGTGTGACTTATTTGTGACTTTTTGACCCAACAATCGCTTATACCCTCTGGAAAATAACCTAACAAAGTTAACCTAACAAAACAACCTATGAATTTGGTCAAAATAAAACCCCTATAACCCAACAAATGGTTGGGTTATAATAAAACACCCAGCAAGGTGTACAAGGTACAATTTTAACCGGTTAGTTCTTTGTGTGTAGTGTATTTGTCACGCCCTCTTCCCGTCGCTACACTTGTTAAAGTTTACTTTGATGTCGTGGGCAGTATTTCCACCCGTGTCCATTTTTTTCTAAATTTGGACTCAGCATCACATCCCATTATGCAGGCATTGTTTTGATTCGGCGTGTCACCTTTTTGTGTGTGTGTTTGTGTGTGTATACGCGTGTCATCGGTGTTGTCAGGGCTTTGTAGTGTCTTTCTCTCTGGAGGATTGCGGGGCCACCTGCCGTGAATCACTTACAGTTTGATAAGCATCCTCACTGCGTTTTTTTTTTTTTCTGAGGGCAGCAGAGTTTCATGTCGCTGCACTTGCTCAGCATATACTGGATCTGAGCACGATAAGGCCCTACGATTATATAGTTCCACACTTATCATTGCTCTGCTTATAAAAAAAAAATAAACAGACATTTCGTCGGCATGCTTATGTAAACATCTCTCTTTTAATTACTCGCTTTTGTTTCATTTTCCTCTCTTTTTAAAGTTTATTTTATTTATGCACTGTGCAATACTAGGTCCACATACTGTATGAGTTGTAGATGCATGAAATGTACTGAATGAATGTTCTTTGTGTTTGTTCTAATTTTGTTTTCAGCATTGTTGTAAGTCACCCATTTTAAAATGGGTGAGGTGTTTAATTTTTATTTTTTTTACCTCTGGACTGCTGAGATGTTGAGTTGAGCACAAACTTATGTAATTATTTATTTTCGGGTTTATTTGTACTTCATTGAAGTACAAATAAACCCTTTATTGATCACATGCTGGTGCAGAGCTTGTGTCTTCAAACGTGGATTCGATATTTCCCTCTCAAACAAACTCAAATGTACCCAAATGTTTGCTTTATTAGAGCTAGTAGTAGAGAGTGTACAGAGACAGGGAACTGAGGTAATGACAAGGGAGACTTGACAGGAGTCAGATTCAAACTCATGCCTTTGTCTGTGAGCATTATTAACGCAAGCTCACAACAACAGCTGAGCGCCGCAGAAGACATTTTGAACACGAAATGCCCCCAAATAAAATGGGGATGCCAGGGTGGGGGAAAACAGTTTTCAATTTCCTCAAATGAAGTGCAATGATTTTCAAGATCTCTGCCTGGCAAAAGACTAGACATCATGGAAAACACTATAGCATGGAAAGAGCAAGTCGGTGCGTGAATCTGCTACGTCAGAAAGCCGACATAAAGGGAGCGGTGCCAAGCTACTTGTTCATGACACACACTTTGTGTTTTTATCTAGTTAGCTTGTCTAGCTCATTAGTCTGACAAAAAAGAAATGCTGAGTTGGTGAGCCCAGAAAAACTAAAGTTCTACTTTTAGTTTTTGGATTCACTGCCTCAGCACTTATCACACGCTTCCTTCCCCCCCCAATGTCTCTTTTAAAATGTATCTATTCTAACATACTTATGCCCCCCCGCCTGATGCTGTCGCCATTCTTCAAACCCCGATGATATGACCTAGTTTATTATACATTTATACTCTTGTATTATTAGCACACTACAAAAGCTTCCTGCTGCTGTGTTCGGCAAAGCATTCATGAATTTTCATCACAAACAGGACTGTCTGTAGATAACAAGAATGATGAATAACAAGATGTTATTGCAGTCCATTTTTGTTAAAAAATAAAAAAAAAAAAAAAAAAAAAACGCAACCTTGGCTGGATTGTCTTAATTCTACCTGTGTTCAGAACAGAACGCGGTGTATCTCGGCGCTTGTCATCTTCAAAGGCTGCTGTATAACGTGGCTTGAGAGCTGCTGTCAAGCTCTGTTATTTCTCAGGCCTTTTCACTCGGCTTCCGCGTCGATGTGTGAACACCAGTTAAACACACCAGTCAACACGCATTCGCACCGTGGCGTTGTGCGTCTCCGGCTGTTGCATCATCCTCCAATCCATAAATATTAACGGCCAGTAAAGAGTGTAGATAGAATAATTTATGAGAGCAGCAGCATGTGGTTAAGTCTTTTACACCATTATGTTGCATTTCATATTAGGTTTTACTGACCGTCTGGTCTGAGAGAATCCCCCCGTGTGAACCAAACACAGCCTCAAACAAGCCAGACAGACGATCAAGCGCTCCTTCCGTTACAGTGCAGTGCAGAGCACCGCACAGCTCCTCTTCCCTCCCACCAGTCCAGACGGTCGTCCGTCCTTGCCTTGGGTTTGTTTGTTACGTTGTTTTGTTTCAGTTCCGTTTTGTTGTTGTTTTTGGCTTGATCCATGCCCCCCTCCACCCCCCCCTCCTCCTCCACCCCCCCTCCCCACCCATGTGGTCGTGCCCCCCCCTCCCCCCCTGCAGCCCCCTCCGCCCCGCCCCAGGAGGTGCACCTGGTCGCCCTGAGCTCCACCAGCATCAAGGTGAGTTGGGTGGCGCCGCCGGCCGCCAGCCGCCACGGCGCCATCGTGCGCTACACGGTCAGCTACCAGGCGCCGGCCGGCGAGGACGCGGAGCGCCACGACGTCGCCGGCGTCGGCGCCGACGCCACCAGCTACGTGCTGGAGGGCCTGGAGAAGTGGACCGAGTATCAGGTGTGGGTGCGGGCGCACACGGACGTGGGCCCCGGGCCTGAGAGCGCCGCCGTGCGGATCAAAACCAAGGAGGATGGTAAGGTTTTTTTGTTTTGTTTTTGTTTTGTTTTTTGGGGTAGAAGGGGTGTCTTCCATCTCTCTCTCTGTGTGAGGACATTTTTCTCTGCTGCTGGAGGTGCTTCCTCTCCTCTCCTCCCCACCAACCCCTCCTGCTGCTGCCCACTGCCTCTCTCTCTCTCTCATTACGACTGACACTTTCTCTCTCTGTAGCGACCTCTCCCTGTGTCCTGTCTGGTCAATTAGGAGGTAATGAGGCGAAAGTATTGGTCACCTATATTTCGCTTCTCTCTCTCCCTCTCCCTCTCTCTCTCTGTCTCTTTCTGTCTCTCTCTCTCGTCTTATTGTTGGGTCTCTCTTCTGTGACTTTCAGACCTTCGAGCCACTGCAGGTGCAAGACTCATCATCTTTTGGGGTCCCATAGTACCCGCCACACCAATTACCATGTTCATCTCTCTCTCTCTCTCTGTCTGCCTCTCTGTCTGCCTCTCGCTCTCTCTCTCTCTCTCTCTCTCTCTTGCCCACTACCTCCCCGTTTTCTTATTTTCTTTGTCCTCATCTGTGCCTGGTGCCTGGCCCACTCTTCAGCCTAAGAAACTGGAGCAGGGCAACCAACAAAAAACAAATCTCTCTCCGTCTCTCTCTCTCTCCCTCTCTCTCTATCCTTCCTCCCTTTTGTTTTGCAGTGTGATAGAAAGCGGCTGCTCCTAAGAGGCAGCGGTCTATAATTAATGTGTTTGAAGTTTTCTTTTTTCTTTTTCTTTTTTTCCCTTTTTTTGCAACACAGCTAATTTCATAGCAGAATTAGGAGCATTACAGACGACGTTACACCATTGCTCGTCTCGCACTTTAATTAATACACCAGACCGAGAAACAGTGTACAAAGCCAACAGGGTGATGATTTTCTTTTTGGCTTTGAAACCCATGCGGTGCTAGCAAGTAAATATAATTGCATTTAAATTATAAAGCTAAAAAAAAAAAAAAAAGAAAAACACTAAGGAAAGAGAATCATTATTTGGGCGGTTGGTTGACTTTTTGGCTCATTACAATATACAGTATATATTTTTTTATAAAGAGAGGGATATAAAGAGAGATTTTTGTAACTATATATATATATATATATATATATATATATATATATATATATATATATATATATATATATATATATATATATATATATATATATATATATATATATATATATAGTATTTATCCTGGAAACAGGGGCGGATGTAACATTTCCCAATTGGGGGGGGGGGGGGGGGAGAAAATGGTATGGGTGCGATTTCATCGACTTCATTAGGGGGGCCCCCTAAATGCCCCCCCCCCATGCCCTTGCCTAGATCCGCCCCTGCCTGGAAAACGGAAGCATAAAAAATACTTTGCTCAGCATATTTCAATTGTAATCAATCCTGTGTGTGTGTGTGTGTGTGTGTGTGTGTGTGTGTGTGTGTGTGTGTGTGTGTGTGTGTGTGTGTGTGTGTGTGTGTGTGTGTGTGTGTGTGTGTGTGTGTGTGTGTGTGTGTGTGTGCGTGCATGCACGTGTGTGTGCGTGCGTGTGTGTGTGCGCGTGCGTGTGTGTGCGCGTGCGTGTGCCGCCCACAGTGCCCGGCGCGCCGCCCAGGAAGCTGGAGGTGGAGGCGGTGAACTCCACAGCCATCCGTGTCACCTGGAAGCCCCCGCTCAGGGAGAAGCAGCATGGACAGATCCGTGGATACCAGGTCATCTTCTCCAGGCTGGAGAACGGAGAGCCGCGGGGGCAGCCCAACATCCTGGACGTGGCGCTGCCCGAGGCGCAGGTAACCTGGAGCTCACCCCCTCCTCAACAAGCCCTTTTTGTGTCTGTGTATCTCTGTATGCCTCCCAACCCACCCGGACCCCCTCCCATCTTCTTCTCCCATCCTTGTCTCTCTTTTCATTTCCTCAGCCCCCCCCTCCCCCCCAACAAGCCACCCACTCACTCCCTTCCCATGACTTTCATTCTCTCTCTCTCTCTCTCTCTCTCTCTCTCTCTCTCTCTCTCTCTCTCTCTCTCTCTCTCTCTCTCTCTCTCTCTCTCACATTTCTTTCCACTCTAAAAAATCCACACTTCATTTCTACTGCCGCGTCAGGTGACACGTGTGTCCTAGTTTTTCCCTTCGTGCGGTTCTTCTTTTTTCGTTCTCCTGTCTTCTTGTTGCCGGCGTCGGCGTTGGCGGTGGCTGGATGTTTCCACCTTTCTTCTCAGGGCCGGATCTAGGCATGGGTATGGGGGGCAATGCCCGTCTAAATGCCCCCCTGACTGCCCCACCAAACGTGATGTTGTGCAAATAACCCATGTTTCAAAGATATTCCAAATTGAGGTGCTTATAATTAAAGTAATTAGAAACCCTAATGCTACTAACTCACTACAATCGTGAAACGAACAGCATTTCATCATTGAAAACCAAAAACTCTGAGTCAGACCTTTAGCTTTATGCATGCTGCGTGTCTGTTGCTGCTATTGATGCTTTACTTGGCTAATATACAACGTAAGTCTTGTAACCGCCTGCCCCCCTCCAATTGGCAAATGTTACATCCAGGCCTGTTCATCTTCTTCTTCTTCTCCTTTCCATCTATCCCGTCTCAACACGTGACACGTTTGGTGCTGGGATCGCCCGCGGCGTGTAACCCTCAACCCCCGGCGCTGGGATTAAGCAACCCGTAACAAAGCTCGCATGCTAATTCTAATAGCTATTCAATATTTTACGCGTGTATTACAATTGGAAGAGGGGCTTAAACCGTGTCGATACCCCCCTCTCTCTCTCTTTTGTGGGTTTTAGCGGTAATACATACGACGACGCCTTGTTACCCTGTTTATAAATTAGTGTTATTTCCCCCCCAATACAACAGCCCCTCCGCGCAAAAAACGCATTAATGCAAGCAGCAGCTGCCGAAACACCCCAAAGCCGAGCAGCGGCGGCGCACTGTGCTGCTTGGGCTGAGAGATGGCTGAGAGATCGGCTCTGTAATCCCGCCGAGGGATTCCGCAGGTTCATGAATATCTTAAAACCGAAAGCCTTCGAAAGCCTCCCACCCACCCCCTCACAACCCTCTCTCCACTGCGCTTCTCTGTCTCTCTCTCTCTTCTCTCTTCTCTCTCTCTCTCAAAGAGTAGAGAGACAGGCCAGAAGGCACTGTTAATGCCTCCTCTGGACTGCTCGCCAGGAGCAATGTTTGTGCAAACACTTTTTACTCGCCTGCACACCAAACCCCTCCCCGCCAGAAGTGTCTTGTTTAAATGAGCAAGGCGTTCCCCTGCCCCCAGAGAAGTACTACTAAAAATATGCATGAGCAACACTTGTGGAGGAGCATGTGTTGATAAATGCAGCAAAATGTACCTCGCCGTTGAGGGAGATGACCAGCGGGGTTGCCGGTTCAGATCTCAGGCGGCACACACACGCGCGGCTGCTGCACTGCCGCGGCTGCATGCGCCCTTGAGCGGGGAAGCTATTAACACTCATTTGCCACGGCAAATAACCTCCGCTGTGATAAACGGACGCCGCAGAGGTTGCGAGAGCTGTCAAAAGTCACCTTGGGAATGACGTATTGGAGAGCGGTAGACCTGAACTCTGAAGGTGTCTGTTGACACTGGAGCTTCTGGTATGGGGCTCTGCTTGACTGATGGCTGGATGATGGATGACATCACCCGCGTAGGCGGTGGTGACTAATCTCACGAGATTCCTCTTGTGAGATTACGGTAGATTGTGCGCGTGGAGCCAAGAATGGAAATCCGCCGATTTTGACGTGTGTGAGATAGGTAAAGGTCCCCTGACCGATAAGGGCATTCACACTTCGACCATAACCGTCAGACTCCAGACTACACTCAACTACGATAGTTTTTTTTTTTTCTGTGGAGGAGCATGTGTTTTTCTTCCCCCAACATTCCGACAGGCATTAATCCGCGTTAATGCCTGTCGGACTGTGTGTCCAGTGCATTTTTCTGACAGGTGCTGCTGAGACTAGGGCTTTGTACCCAAGTTTGTTGACAGCCGGGAGGAGAGCATCCTGTGGTCTGTAAGCAGAACAACAACAGCACAGGCAGCTTCTGTTTAACAGATAGTTTTTTTCCTTCTTCATGACAACTTCTTGTATAACACCTCTAGCTCTGGGCGATGGAAAGTGAACTGCGTATGACCCCAGCCATCCACCTGTACAGACAATAGTCCTTCATGTCTCATTTGTGCCAGGCCCACAGAAAAACACACAAACACGCTGTAATTCGACATCCGTCGGAGACCTCTTTCTCCGGGTTCGTTTTCCACCGTACCCACGCCCTGTTGAAAACCGGAATTTCAACCTTCCTCCTCCACCGACACAGAGGAATTAAAAAAACAACCAACAACAATATATTAACGCCCCTCTCTCTCCTCCCTCATTCTCCACCCTTCCAGTTGGCCCAGAATCCATTTTATGCCGCAACCGGCGGAGCCTTGCGTGCGGCTTGGTCACCCCTGGTTTGACTCATCCCGACAGATTAGCTTTTGCACGCCAGCTAGCAGCACTCTGTGACCGACCTGTACGAACCTGCCCACACAGACCCCATTAGGAACGTGTGTACGTGCATCCTGTGTGTGCGCGCACGCGCCCACACACACACGCGCTCAACTGCCATCACTCAGTCACCTCCTTTCTCGCCTGCCTCCCTCCAAGCCCATTCACGTTCTCTTCCGAAATACAGCGGTGTGGAGATAACATGAACAAACCTGCCCATGGTTCTTAAATCATCCTGGTGGGAGGCATTCCATCTGGCTCACCCAGAGTTCATGACTCACCCTAGACTTTTCACAACACGACCCGACTTCCCATCCCACCCTGCCAGTGGAAAAACATGTGAAAATGTGAAGCCGTAATCCTCCGGCGTGGAAGGTGAAGGCAAGTGGAAAAAAGACCCGAACGTGTCCTTTTTTGCACAATTACGTCGTTGCGCCCCACGGCAAAAATACAGCCGACCTGCAAGCTCACACACGGCGCGGAGGCAGAGCGCTGCGAGCTTGTAGGTCGGCATCTCACGTGACGACGTGTTGTGAACAGACCGGAGTTTTACTACCCCCGTCGGTTCCCACAAAACTCAACAACCAGTCACAAGCCCAATGTAATAGAGCTGAGCAGTCCCGCCCCTTTCATGACATCGCCCCCCACGTTCCAGAAACGGATTCCCCATTTATTATTGTCATAGACCTTTTCGAAAATGATTTATATGAGGACGATGACGCTGAGCACAAAGCCAGCTCGGGTCGTGACAAATCTTGACAACACACTCAATGTTTTGGGATGATTAAATAATTTCCACGAAGAAAAATCTGTTTTGTTTTTCTTATTGCTAATTCGATATTGCGTGATGATATCGTGTTTGTTGTCGTGATCTGTCACGACCCGAGTTGGCTTTGTCCGCGGCGTCAGACAAAAAAGTCTGAAAAATCCTGACTATTTGTCATGTATTCCTCTCTCTCTCTCTCTCTCTTCATTTCCATTCCCACCTCTCTGCTCACTCTCTTATCTCTCTACAGCACCCTCTCTCTCTCTTTCACGCTCTCATCCCCTTCCTCTCTCTCTCGGGGCCAAGCTAGAGAGGAAAACGCCAGCAGGAGAAGCGAGACTTGTTTGTGTGTGGGCGGGTTAAGCGGCTCTCTCTTTACTGCTGAATTGGGAGCCCACACAGCGTCCTTGTTTCCAGCGCTAAATTTAAGAAGCGGTTGTAGGTCACGTTAACCTTGCGACGATAAGGACCCTCTCCTTCACCACCCACCCAACCCCTGTACTCTACCATGGTTGGTCTTGGGAGGTGGCTGCCCTGGTTGCCCAACTATAGCAGTCTGCTGCTACTATAGCCTAGTCTGACACTTTGTCTGAATTATCATATCACTTCATTATTCAGTCTGAAAGCCCTCCTCACTACACAAGTTTATGGTGTGGGCGTCGGTCTTTGGCGATTGGTTCGTATACCAAGCCAAACAGAATAGTACGATAGCAGATGACGTTGTTGTCATGTGGCTGGCTACGGATTACCCGTTTACTAAAACAAACGAACACAGCCAGTGAGCGCTACTATAGCATGTAAACAGAGGCAGTAAAATGATGATGTTGATAAAACCTGACGCTTCTTTGTTTTCGTAGGTCGATTTAATAGCTAGATTTACCAGACCTGAATCACCAGGAATAAAATAATTTATGTTTATGCGGTTCAGGGCTGGGGTCCACGCTATGCTGTCACGTGACTCTACACACAATCACAACTCTTTTTCGCAGCGTTTTCCACGGTTCGATACCTCTTTGTGTTGTCTGCCTGCACCTCTATTCATGCTTCCATTTCTTTCGGGTGGGGGCGGGGGTAGGGGTGGGGGGGTTTAGTCCGCCCGTACGATTTCATATCATTTAGAGTGCCCACATGTGCACGTTTGCACGTGTGCGTATAGCATGTGAGGGACATGCTGCTGTGCTTTATGCTTGATTGCGTCTATAACCTCAGCAGCCTCAGGTAGAGTTGAATAGGCGTGTATAAGGTATAAAAAAATACATATAAAGCATGAAATAAAAAGCACAAGAATAGGGGGAGAGCAGAGCAGCTCCTTGGCCCATTCCATTCCATCAGTCATGACAGCAGCAGCTTCTCCTTGTCACTTACTCCCCCACCCAGGGGCGGATCTAGGCATGGGCATGGGGGGGCAACACCCCCCTAAGTGCTCAGTCTGCACCACCAAACATGGCATGCAAAACAAGATATTTCAGTGCTTATATTTGAAACACTGCTACTACAACAAACTGCAATCGTCTCACCACTAAACCAACAGCATTTCATCATTGAAAACAGAAAACTCTGAAAAGTCAGACCTTTAGCTTTATGCATGCTGCGTGTCTGTTGCAACGTGAACAACAACTGATGTTATTATTGATGCTTCATATACTGTGTTGCTTCGCGCCACGGGCGATGAAGGCGCCCCCATACCCCCCCCCCCCATTGGGCTATGTTACATCCGCCCCTGAACCCCATCCCCGTCCTGTTTTCATAGCCCGACGCGTCTCAATGCCCCTTGTCATCACATTTGCATTCGCCCGCCTGCCTGCACAAGTCACAACGTCTCCCCCGTTTCCACACAAACGAATCTTATCAGTGGTAATGTGAGGTGTTTCTGAGTTTCACAGTTTGAGCCATTTGCCTTATAAAACATAGTTGGAGAGGGAGGGGTAATTTGGCACTCAAACTACTTTGTTTATTTATTTATTTGCGTTATCATAGTGGCTTTCAACCTTTCTTATACCAGAGCCCACTATTTATTCAGAATTTGAGCCACAGACCACCGTTTGGGGACATTTTTAGCCCCACAGACCACAAAACTATTTTGCTTTTGTCCACAATACCAGGCTGGATTTGGGAAACAAAACAGTCAAGCATACAGATCAAAATGACCATTAATCTTCTATATTCTCTAGTTGTGTAGACTTGAGCTAATGATGAATGTTTTAACCCTTGAGAGTGTAGAATGAAACCAAATGGACCCGCAAGGGTCCATTTGGTTTTATTATATATAACTCATCATATAGCTGGAGACTAGTTGGACCTCTCTCAAGGGCCACTGGTGGTCCCAGGGACCACTGGTTGAAAACCACTGCTTTATGAGAAAGAGAGCATACATGTTCGCGATGTAAAGGCGATTAGAAACCCGTTTTAAAAATGTGATTAAACAAAGTGAACACACTCCCCCACCCCATAAACGCGCCTGCCTGCCACCCACCTCTCCTACCAAACGGAGTCCACGGTAAACAAATTAAAGCAATTAGGTGGTGCGGCGCAAAATGTTTTTACCGCAGACGTTAAGCAGCAGCTGTGCTCCGGAGAACGCCAAGCCCCCCCCCTCCTCCCCACAGCATGTCATGGGACCATGAGGCTGCACTTTTTGACGAGGCTATTCTTCACCAAACAGCCGCTGCTGAGACCAACATTAAAAGAAAAATAAAGACCCTCACGTCCTCCTCAGAGAGAAGCGTCTGATTTGCCAATTAGTCCACAGAGAAGCAACACTGATTACTCAGCCTTTGTTTTCAAAGATGTAAATGTGCCTGAGTCAAAGACAGAACGGCAGGGACAGGGGGGGGGGGGGACCAGGGAGGAGACGTTCTTCTTCTTAGCTAGCAGCCTGATGGTTAGGGTGGTGAGCACCTCTAAGTTGTTCATTTGAGGGACAGACAGAAGCATTGCAGGTGGGGCACCAGTTGGACGGAATTCGAATGTAGCACAAGCGGCCGATCTAGCAGCTCAACTGCGAGACATTTTGACCTTGTAGGTCATCTGTTTTTGACGCAACAGTAGATACAGCATAGTGGCCCTCTCCATCTAGTTGCCCACCGCTGCTTTACTTAGCTTTACTTTTAACAGACTTAATGTAACTCATACTTGGCTAAATACATCTAAAAGCACTTTTAGCCGGGAAAAGAGACAATGAGAGAGCGTTACAATAGAAAGACAACTATTAAGGGACTATTAGGCGTATTTGCACACTGATGCCTAGTCGCAATGTGGGGCAGTGTCTCAACATGTGGGACACTATGAAAAGCTTTTAGAAACCAGGGAATTAATTGCCCCAGGAAAAAGGGGCGACATCTGGTCAACCTCCACTGACTGTCACCCGTCCTGCACCCACGTCGTCCTCTCTCCCACTTGGCCACCGTCTGTGATCCACTTTTGTTGCGTACCGTGGCTCCATCCACAGCGGATGGGGGTGGTGTTGAGGTGCTAACCCACTAGCGGTGCTGTTCTGCGCCCACTGAGGGTTGTGATGATGTCACCAGGGCCAGCATATAGCCAGCGCTGATAATAGGATTTCACGCTTGGCACCGCTAGGGCTTTTTCCTCTGTCCCCTCAGGAATCACTCAGCCAGCCAGCCAGCAGCAGAGGTGGATCTGGCCAGCAGCGCCACAGGAAGGAGTGTTTTGATTTATTTTATTAAAAAAATACCGTTTTTATGCGCTATGTATTGCAATCTTTGGTGAAAAGAAAACTCCTCTCTCTAGTTTTTCTGCTTTCATGTCGTCTGGTGAGAGGGTTTGGAGCGCCATTCGCTTCCACGAGGTCTTTATTGAATTCATGATGACTAAGTGAGTAACATGACGAGGGTAGTGCTCTGAATCTATTTAGCCTTAAATCAGTACCGTAATAACTATGAAAAAAATCTATAACCACAACCCCATAACCCCTGCCGCTAAACTACGTATGTACTGTATATACGCGATTCCAGTCCTTGAACGTTCCGGTAACCTTTTTCTTTCATCCATTTCTTTCCTTTCCTTCCCATCTCCTCTCCTCTTTCTCTCCTGCTGCATGAACTGTTTTGACACATTACATTCATGTATTGCCGGGCGGGAGAAGAAAAAGAAAAGAAAAAAAGGACGTTCCGTTCTTTTTTCTTTTTCTTGTTTAATTTATTTTAAATGACTCCTGTTGCCTGTTGTGCTTGTTGACTCTGATCCATGTCTCCACCACCACCTCCACCTCCTCCTCCTCCACCCCCTCTACCTCCACCCTCCTCCTGTTGTCTTCTTATCTTCTCTTCCCTCCACCTTCATCAGTGGAATATTGAGGAGTCCGAGGAGCAAGTGAGTAACACCAGCGGTGTGTTGTTGTGCTTCTTCTTGGTGGGTTTGTGGTTTTATGCTGCCGGGCAGCTTTTACCTCGGCGGATTTGTTTTTGGGAGCCTCTCTTGCGTTGGGTGTGTGTGTTGTGTGTACTCTACTGTATATGCGTGTGCTCATATATTATTATATTGTGTTTGCTCGCTCCTCTTGGGTTCAGTGTGGTAAGTAACTGTGTGTGTGTGTGAGTGTGAGTGTGTGTGCGTGCGCACTGATTCCGTTGAGTGCATTGTGCCATTTTGCTCGCCGCCGAGTGTGTGCAAAACCTCGGGAACGTTTCTAACCACAATCACAAGCAGTGTGTGCCTTTTTTAATGGATTTTGCATTAACTCATTGTGTGTGTGTCCGGATGTACAGTATGTGTGTATGCGTACAGTATGTGTGGGTGCGCGTCTGTGTGTGTGTGTGTGGGTGTGTGCGTGACTCTGATCAACGCGATCAAGCGTGACATGAGGTTTATTTAACCTATTGATCATTTTAAACAGCGTTTATGCCTCACGTACACTTTTGCCCTCACGGAACGAAGTCCTATGGTAACCGCTGGATGTTCACAGGTGAAGCGGTGAAGGCGCTACTATTCCTCTATAATCCGGCACACAGGCCACAGTTAAAAAGTGGTCCGTGTGTCGCTCCCCATCTCCACGGTGTGACGCTGATGGTAATCATGCTCTTCGTAGACGCCTGTCTCCCCTACTGTTCCGAGATGACACGATGACTGTGTGAAGTGTTGGACTTATATTGGCCCCCGCGCATCTCCGAGATTGCCACCAGCCTTTCATGTTATTTTCCCTGCGCTTGGGATGGCAGCTCGCAGCTGTCACATGGCTCCCTTTCTGTAAAAAAAATGGCGTATTACCTCGCCTGGATGTCATATTGCGCCAGGCAGAAACGCTAAACCCACTAACCTAAGTCACATGCTCTATGGAGACCTGCCATGAAGATAAGAGGGAGAGAGAGAGAGATATAAAGAGAGAGAGAGAGGAAGGAAGGAATATAATAATACAAAATCAAATAAAGTGTATAGCTTTTAAAGCGCCCCAAAGTGTTTTATTTGGGCGTTTTGATTATACCCTCTGTGCAGCCTGTGCTGTATAGCCCTATTCCTGCCTGCTACGTGTGTGGTGAGGGCCTTGTCCTGTCACATCCCATTACTTAGACCATTCAATCTCCATAAAGGCCCATATATATGTCCATCAGCAGCCATGTCCCCCCACTATCGTGTCCTTGTGCAAGACACTATAAAGCCCCATCCCAGCACTTGCTGTTGCTGTAAAAAAAACAAAAAACAAAAAAAAACAACGCATTCTAGTCAGCCACATGAAAACTTTTGTTTTTATATTGACCTGTAAGAGATGCTTTGAGTTTTATCAAACTAGTTAACATTCCTGACATGTACTGTCTGTCGAAGGCAACTGCACTGCTTTATTCAACACCAGCAGTGACCACCTGTAGTTTCCAACCCCAGGTTGCCGGTTATATTTTCCCATTGTTTACGTGTATGAATCAGAGCCACTGGGACAATACGGTGCATTTTGATCTATTCATCTGCAATAACAGTCAGTTAAAAAGCACAGCAGTGCACGGTTTCTCCAGTTTTGCGCAGTGTACACATGGTCTGCTTTGCCTCCAGCTATAACCCCACGTGGGATGTGTGAGCACTGGCTGCTTTTTTCTTCCCTCTAATGTTGGTGTTGTTGATGTTCATTAACACCTGACAGATAGAGCTGCTAGACTATGCATTTGGTAACTACTCAGCGCTTATTTCCACAGCGGCTGCTGTGAAACCAGGCACCGACGTGCCAAAGGAAGCACGACTGGGGGAAACTGGGGGAAGATGTCAGCAGCCATCATGTGTCCTTTTAACCTGTGACGCATTCGCGGGAACAAGTGTATTCTCGAAAGAAGTATTTTTGAGTTTTGCTTGAGGGGGGGAAGTCACGCTGGCTGTCACGATTGCAATTAGCCACCTCACAAAGCATATTAAGTGCAGGCACGCCGAGAGAAAAAGGAATTGACTTGCTATTGCCATTGCCCGTGCGAGTAAGGCTAGTGGTATATATGGAAGCCAGTGGAGAATAATTCATTTCTATGCTTGATAATCATGGTAATACCCTACAGTGCTGCTCTAAGCACTTGCTCCAATTGGAAACTTTGAAGACTTGCCTTTTTTTCCTCTCTCCTATTCCATTTTCCGCTGAGTTTCAAATGTAATACTAGACCCACGATTTGACCTTGCCAGGATGGGGATGGGGGAGAGAGAGAACTCCTACGGAATCCCACCACTGAGACTCTGGAAGCCATTTTGCATGATTAAAGTAATGAGACGTCTTACATAAAGTTAAAATGGCTTTATGATACAGTAATTCAGCATTTTCTCCCCCACGGTCCCCTCTGTCTCTTTCTCTTAAGGGCTAGTGTGGGAGAGCGCAGAGTGCCTCCTTAAAGAGTGAGGCAGTAAAAAACGCTTTGTCAAACAGAGCTTGGGTTATATAGACTGCTAAATGTGCTTCTGCGATTAGGAAATTAAACCTTCATTAGTTAAAGAAATGGCTGTATAATATTCAGACAGTATTGGGAGGCTTTGCGAGGAGCCTGGTAGGCATTAGTCCTCTCTGTGTAGCCCCACAGAGACTGACACACACAAACTCCAGCGTGTGTGCTGCTGCTCCAGCCCGGCCCCAGGCAGCGTAATGCTTTTAGTTCTAAGTGGGTGACTGTGTACAAAACATGTATATAGGCCTGTATGTGGATGTGTGCGTACGTGTGCACTCGCACGTGTGTGTGTGTGTGTGTGTGTGTGTGTGTGTGCGTGTGCGTGTGCGCGTGCGTGTGTGTGTGTGTGCGTGTATTGACACTATTTAAGGAGGCAGTCAGTCCTGCAGCAAGTGAACAGTGCATTACCACAGTCTGTTTGCTGTTTGTCTATCCGTGTGTTAATGACTGTCTGAGCGCGGCTGGTTTGTTCAATACCAGCTACCTTGTCTGTGTGTTTTTGGCTACAGGCTGTTTGTTCGAGCTTCATAGTTTGCATGGGATCCCAGTGGACTCAAAAAGATAGATAAAAACAAAACGACCTCACAAAAATCTAAACTTGGGAGGACAGAACAGTGGAAAATTCACAACAAAATGATTCAGACCACGTCGAATTCACCTGGAGACGATAAATGAAGTTTTGCTGTCAACATGGCTCTATTATTCATCCTGTTGCCGCTTGCTTGTTGTGTGGTAGACAGTTAACAATGGACCCACATGGCAGTGGCGTTGCGTGGTGCTCATTTAGAGCATCTTTTGTTTGAGGTCCGCCGGGCATAATCCCATGCTTATTATCAATGCTGTTTTGGTTCATTTGTTTGGTTGGTTGGTTAACCGTCTTTCCTGCGCGTGTGCCTTAACCGTTTGGGGGCTCGGGAGGTTTTCTTGACAAAGAAAGTCTCTCGACTGCCCCCCTTCCCACACGCTGTAAAAATCTGCAGTGTGGATTTAACTCTAGAGAGGGGTGAAAGAATTATTCACCCTGTCAGGAGTTCAACTAACACTCAGGATTTGGCAGTGTAAACTCGTGGTGGAGTTCCAGTGAAGCCTTTCTCCATTACACTCCTCTAATGTGTTTACCTGTTTCAGGTGAACGAATCAGGGGAAAAAACAAGCTACAGGTGGATGGAGAGAGGTGTCTAACCTTTGTGTGTGTGGTTTGTGTATGTGTGGTTTGTGTGTGTTTTTGGGGGGCGATAAGTGCTTTTTGTGTGAGGGAGTTGGCATAATTTGTTTTGTTTGGCGACTACGGCGGTGTCCCTTCTCCTCGACTGAAACTTTTTTTTGTTCCCACCTGTCAAACTCTGAGCCTTTTCCCTGTCACGCCCCATCTCACAGGAGGCCATCATCGGAGGATTGCACTCCGAGACAACCTACTCCGTCACTGTGGCGGCGTACACCACCAAGGGCGACGGAGCACGCAGCAAAGCCAAAGTTATCACCACCACAGGCGCAGGTAAGAGATGGGGACCTTTAGTCGAGCTGGCGTGGCCGGTTTAGTCTTGTGATTCCAGTCACATTCGCCCATTTGCCGACATCCATCTTTTCTTTTTTTGCTGTTTGACACCTTAAACACTAAAAGCCTCTCGCTCTTGTTCGCTATAACGCTGACTGCCAGTGTGAATCCTGTGTTCCGGCACTCTTGAGCAATGTTCTTAAAGGGGAATTCCAGATCAAAACACCCCCCCCCCTTAATTTGACTCCTGTTGCCATAGTAACCTACTTACTCTAGGTAGTAACCTACATAGAGTGCATTTTCACTGTAGTTGTCCATGTAGCCCAAACGGGACCCCCCCCACCTTGTGGCTAAAAACAACAATGGCCGCCGATGATAGGCTAATTCTGCATCCGTGGCTTTCTGGAGACCATTTGAGGATGGTCTGATTATTTTTCTTGTATGGCAAGTACGAGTGGATCATTATTAGTTATATTAACATTGGAGTCTGTGGAGCCGGGGCAGGTGGGGTGGGGGGGGGGGGGGGGTTGGACTACTTTGGACAACGACAGTGAAAATGCACTCTACCAGGTAGGTTACTAAGGCAACAGGGGTCAATTAAGGGGGTGTGTACTTTTATTTAATTTTATTCAACAATTTCCGACTCCACCCCCCCCCCACTCCTCCCCCTATAGTGCCAGGCAAGCCCACCATGATGATCAGCACCACCATGGGCAACACGGCGCTGATCCAGTGGCAGCCGCCCAAGGAGATGGTGGGCGACCTGGTGGGCTACCAGCTGCAGTACAAGCGCACCGAGGACGAGGCCTTCACGTCGCGCGAGCTGCGCAAGACGGACGACCACTACACGGTCACCGGCCTGCACAAGGGCGCCACCTACGTGTTCCGGCTCAGCGCCCGCAACCGGGCGGGGACGGGCGAGGCCTACGTGAAGGAGATCAGCACGCCCGAGGACGTCCCGTCGGGCTTCCCCCTCAACCTGCGCGTGACTGGCCTGACCACGTCCAGCACCCAGCTGGCCTGGGAGCCGCCGGCGCTGGCCGAGCGCAACGGCAGGATCGTCCACTACGTGGTGGTGTACCGCGACATCAACGCCCAGCAGAACACCACCAACCGCACCGCCGAGACGCGCATGACCATCCAGGGGCTCAAGCCAGACACCACCTACGACATCCGTGTGCAGGCCTTCACCAGCAAGGGAGGCGGACCCATCAGCCCCAGCATCCAGAGCAGGACCATGTCCACGTCGCCGGGTAAGAGGAAGAGGAACACTCACAGAACAATAAATAGACCAGGGGCAGATCTACGCATGAGCAATGTCCTAACTGCCTCACCAAACATGATGGCATGCAAACAACCCAAAGATATTTCAAATTATATTGTATTTATATTATATTTAAAAAGATTGGAAACACTACAACTGCTACTAACTAACTTCAATCGTGGCACCACTAAACCAACAGCATTTCATCAGTGAAAACAGAAAACTCTCTGAGTCAGACCTTTAGCTTTATGCATGCTGCATGTTATTATGCTTAATTGCCTAATAAAAGTCCTGTAACTGAAAATGGTATGGGGGCGGCTTCATCGCCCGTGGCGCGATCGGCACGGGCGATGAAGCCGCCCCCATACCATGAAGCTATGACTTCATCATGGTGACATGAATACTAGCCAGAGAAGCAGAGTTTAATTTGGATTTAATCCCCTGGAAATGTTGGCATCAATAAATATGAATATTAGTGATAATTCAAAGAAATCAAAACATTGTTTTTTGCTTTGGAAAATGTTCTGCAGTAACTTAGAGTACACACGACTTATAGTCCATAATCCATAATGCATGCGATAACAATTGTCTGTTGTCTTCAAAAGGTACAGTAATCATAAATATCAATTTCTAAAGCTCTCTAAACCATTCAGCTTGAACTCTTTAATGGATCGCGTATCCTGTTGTTTGTTCACTGCTAGGGTTTATGCTTTTTACTCCCACTTACATAACTAAATGAACTCAAGGCATGTTGATGTGACCGCCGAGTGCAGAAGAAATAAATTGTCAAGAATACTGGAGGCTGTTCTGCAGAAGTTTCAGCATCCTATTCACTTTTTTTTCATCCAGATTTGGTTTGATTGATCAGCGTGTTCCATATCAAATATACATGAGTGCTGTCTCAATGAAATGCATGGTTATTAATAACCACAAACATCGCATGATGTCAATCTATAATTAATCTAGACTTCCTATAATCCATAATTAATTTAGACTCCTTCCCCTCAGTTACCCACGAGCATGCATGTTTTCACACCACTTAAAGTCACCAAGGGTTGTCGAGTGAAGGGCAATTTGCTCACATCAAACTGCGGAGAATTTTCGCAAATAAAACATGCATACGCGAGCGGGCATTAATTGAAATGATAATTTGTTTTAGTGTTCATAAACTGCGTTTATTGGAGGCCAATTGTAGCCATAACGCGCACACACGCACGCACAAACGCACGCACAAACGCACAAACACACACACACACACACACACACACACACACCTGAATATCGCATAAGCCCCTGCCTTTGACAGAGCGCACAATGGACCCGTTTCGTCCTTTGTTTCCCCCACCAGGCCTTGCTGAACAGTATAGTTGTGTAATTATTGATTTAGAGAGTACTAATCTTATTACGTACTACGAACACACACGGCGTCGAGAGCACGCAGCTTCCTCTCCATTCTAAACAGCTCCTATACTGTATTTTCCACCACCTCACGCATACTAGGCTCCAGTCTAAAGCAGCAACCTATGTTCTCCCCCACCTCCACCTCATGCATTTTATGATCTCATGAATGCTAGAATCCCTTATTTATCACCAGATGTGCACCCGGCACCTATTTTTAAGACACGACAACAATCCCAGCCCCTCTCTGCCATATACATTTCACGGCTGTTACATATTTCATTGGTGTAAAGAACGTATAAATAGATGGAACAGGCTTAGGGGGGGATAAAGGCTATTTTTAAAAGATCGGTAACCAGGCGTGAATGAGATCCTAGATAGTGTTTTTTCTTTCCTTCTCCCCAACCCTCCCACGCCCTCCGTAGCTTGTCGAGTTTGGCCATTAGCTAGCAAGAGTCTCACATTCATCAGCAGGGGTTATTCGCGGTGTGAAATTTGAATTACCCAGCTTAGCGGAAGATTACACTCACTTTGCGGCGTACTAACGCGCCCTGCGTGCTTCACGTGCTAAACAACTCTCTCTTCTCGTCCACCTTATCCCCCGGCAGCGTTCGCCACCAGCTTCGCCGTCAAATCAGTCATGAAGACATCGGTCCTTCTTACCTGGGAAGTACCAGAGAACTACAAGTCCCAAGTGCCTTTCAAGGTAAGTGCGGAGCGCCACCAGGGTGGGAAAGCCTTACCTTTTACCTAAAAATGAAGCTGGCTCAGGGGTAGAGTCACCGGATGGTAACCACAGGGTTGCTGGTTCGAACCTGGGCTCCCCGAGAGTTAGTGCTTAAGTGTCCTTAAGCAAGACACTGGTGCCGTGAGATTTCCACGAGCTGATCTGATTGGATCTCACTAACATGTCATCATCCCTTGCCCCTCCCACACCCTCCACTGTTGTGCTACGTCACATCATTTGGAGCGACGCTCACCCCGAAAGGTTGACTCCCCCTCTAGGCCACTCTGGGTAACAAATTAGTCCAGGCTTTCCGTTTTCGTGCAACGCGGACGAAATGAAAGCCTTGGTGTCGAGGCTACTGAACCCCTAATTGCTCCTGATGCATGCATGCTCCTGATGCATGCGTGTGTGTGTGTGTGTGTGTGTGTGTGTGTGTGTGTGTGTGTGTGTGTGTGTGTGTGTGTGTGTGTGTGTGTGTGTGTGTGTGTGTGTGTGTGTGTGTGTGTGTGTGTGTGTGTGTGTGTGTGTGTGTGTTTGTGTGTGTGAATGGGTGAATATGATGCACATCTATGTATAAAGGCGCTATGTATACGCACCATGTACAATTTACCATTTACCTCCAGCAGCCTCACAGGTAATTCCTTTACGTATTGGAAGATAATTTTAATTGGCAATGATATCCTAGTCATGCACTCTTTGTTATATATGATAGCAAATGAACAAAAGGAGATTGAGCTTTTCTCACTGAGCTGTGAAGACATACATTGGAAGAAGGGGAGGGAGATTTTCCTCTGCTTTTCGCTTTAGTCGAGTCTAGAGTCGTGACTATTCATTCCGTGAGCCTGTGAATAATGTGTTCGCTAATGTGTCAAAAACGATATTAGATCCTTTCCCACCTTCGTTCGTAATGGGCAAGCTATAATGCAGTGTGAAGCAGATGCAAGGTGTGGGTTGCCTTCCCTAAAGGCCATATAATACCGTATATATTAACCAAGAGCATCTTGGGTAGTGTGTGTGCGTGTGCGACGTGGACACCTAGTGGTTATGTGTGAGGAAAAGGAACGGTGAGAACAAGAGGTCGCATATCTACTCTAGTGTGTGTGTGTGTGTGCAGTGCACAAACACATGTGTGTGTGTGTGTATGGCTGGCCTGCTGAGAGAGTGATTGAGTGAATGACAAAAGCGTGAAAGATTGCACCTGTCAACAGTACATGTACAGTACATGCTTTGTGTGTGTGTGTATTTGTGTGTGTTACTGTGTAAAGCTGTAACACTGTAGGTATGCTATATACAGTATATATATATATATATATATATATATATATATATATATATATATATATATATATATATATATATATATATATATATATATATATATATATATATATATATATATATATATATATATATATATACACAACACGAATGCAACTTGATGATGTCATCATCAAGTAAATACAGTACAGTAAAATGTTGAAAATGGGCCGGAATTCTGAACAATATGGACCGTGACAAGTCCAATCAACAAGAAATTTTAAAGCAATTTTAAACAATATAAATAACAAAAAAGTTCAATTATACAAATCAATGCAGCCTGATAACAGCAGCCTGTCTTTCTGACATGAACAAATTAGCCTAATGAATAGGCCTACTTAAATATCACAAAATCGATTTTAAACCTGGCAATTTGATACGGATATCACAGCATTAAGAATTGCGATATATTGATATAGTATCTCTCTCCCTCCCTCCACACAGATCCTGTACAACCAGCAGAGTGTGGAGGTCCAGGGGAACCTGAAGAGGAAGCTGATCACGCGGCTGCAGCCTGACACCGACTACTCCTTTGTCCTGATGAGCCGGGGCAACAGCGCCGGGGGGCTCCAGCAGCAGGTACAGTACTGTACTGTACTGCACTGTACACAGCGCAAACCGCCTTTCACATTGTATAATAGACTAACAATAGTAGCCTTTCAACCTGACCTGGGCACCTGCTACACTGTGCTACAGAGAAACCCTGTGTCTCGGGGAGATTTGACATGACAACCTAGAGCTGAGTGGTGGAGAAAAAAGGAGAGTTTATTTTTATTCAGGCAGAGCAAATTTCCCAGAACGGAGATCTTTTTTTTTTTTTTTTTTTTAATCTTTTGAAGCCTATTATTATAGGGTAGGTTCACTGCCCAGGATGAAGAGTAGTCCCAAGACAGAGAATGTATTGTTTTAACCACATTTTGTCCTAAGAACTAATGTTTTCTTGAAGAAAAAAAAAACGACAAAAGAAAACAACAAATCATGTTTCTGTGTTAATGGACTTCAATATTTCATGTCAAGGACCCCCGAAATTATCTGTATATGACCCCCATCTAAAAATATGTAGTTCCAGGGGACGCCAGAAGCAAAATATTTACATTTAAAACGTCCACTGTGACAGAACATTCAAAGATCTGCTATTTTTTAATAAATAAAGTTAAACATAATGCTTAGAACACCAAAAGGCGTCGTAGGGGTCTTCCAGTTGCTTTGAGAGACAAGCCAATGAAAGGGACAGGGCCATCTACTCATCTCTGTGACCTTTGTTGTTTGTTTGTTATCTACTGACTGCTCTGTCCATCCTAGGTGTCCATCCGCACCGCCCCAGACCTGCTGAAGACCAAGCCTGTGCTTTACAGCCAACAGCAGACCCAGAACAACAAGCTGACCATCAACCTGCCCAAAGTCCAGACCAACGCAGAAGTCCGGTCAGTACCGAGTTCACGTTTCAGACACAAAACTGTATGAATCAGTCCTTCTCAGTGTGAGCTCCAGAGCCTACATTGTTGTCATAAGTAATTTGCGGCTTCACACCATATAGAGTAAACGATCCTGATGCAGCAAAATACCCCTCCATCTGCTATTACTACACTGCAGAATCCAGTGAATCAATTTACCAACTTTTTATTTTGACACGCTCTTGAGTTAAATTGACACGCAAGGATTTTTTGCACTGTCGCCAGTTAAAATTAATGGTAAGGGCTATTTGCAGATACTGTTTGATCCGTTTTATGAAGTCAGCACTTCAGCAGTCAGAGCCCAGAGCCCGGCGCAGGGCACGCTTCCCAATGGAACTTAAGTACTGGAGGTTATTTTTGTCATTTTGTCCTGACTCCGGAACAGAGTTTTTCTTTTTCTTCTTTAATACAAATCCTACAACGAATTTGGGGAAAGTTCAACCCACACAAAGTGCTAGGGTTTTGATTTAAATGCGGTCGAGTCAGTCCCGACACAGTCCAGCACTTTTTCCTGGCAGTTTGACAGCCGTGAACTTGCAGGTAACTAACAGTGCTGCAGCACAGCACAGCAATAAGGACCTGCGCTGACCTGAGGTCTGTCCCACTGCTAACCACATTGCAACACTTTAAACTGGAAACTTTTGTGCTCTCTTCCAACTCGGTGACATGATGCCCCGATGATTATAGCTACGGATCACTTTCGGTCCAATCGGGTCATATTTTTTTGTATTTCTTTTGTGTATCATGTGTGTGTGTGGCTGAAATTGGCAGCATTACATCTGACCCTGACAGGTGGACGCTCTCGGATCAGGCTGAAACATCATCTGAAACACATACACACACACACACTCAGTCAGTCAGTCCTGGAGGATGTAAGGGGGAGAGTGCAGAGACCTGATTGGTAAAAAGATTACTTGGACCGTCGGGGGTCCAGAGCAGATTGACATGTGAAGCTTGGGGGTGATTGGGGCGATGGGGTGAAGTAGGCCCTGAGGGAGAGATCTTGTTATACATGTCTTCGACCATCGCAGACACTTGACTGACCGTTGAATCACAGAGTTAGAAACGCAGGTAGGAGAGTATTTTCTCCACAAGTGATGTCTGAAGTCAGCAGGAGAGGAGAAACTTAAAATTGGTAGAGAGAGAGAGAGACACAAGCAGGGGGTAAGGAATGCAAACAGCACACACACTGCCTTTTTGCACGCATACACAAAAGCCCGTAAGCACGCGCACACACGCACGCACGCACGCACGCACGCAGAGCTATCACGATCAGGGTGCGTTCTATTAACCTACAGGAATCCGTGGGGGCTGTGTATTTGATGAAGGCCCGTCTCAGTGGGACATGGCTGTTTGTTCCGGTGTGAAGGCGGCAGATGTTCTTAGTGATTAGCCATTAATTGGAGAAAGCGGTGCCAATCTGCCTGCGTTCGACCTTGTGTCGGAACCTCCTTGTATCACCCGCGACAAAGTTTCGAATTCCAGTTGCGTTGTTGCTTAATATCGGCATACTGTGTCGTTAATACGCTTTGGCCCATCTTGCTCCTGGCGGCGTCCAGAGATGGAGCTCCGGTATGTATGCCGTTAAATGAGATCTCTGTGTGCCTTTGGCAGGTGGTACTACATCGTGGTGGTGCCGATGTCGTCGTCGGGGCGCCGATGGGAGAACCCGGACGAGAACCCGGACCTGGATGAGGTGAGTGACAGGCTGACAATCGGTTAAAGATAATAGAGGCAACTTTGGCGTGTACAAACACTGTGTTCGTAAACAGATCTGTTTAAAAACAACATCTAACTCCACCTCACCTCCACTCTGTTGGCTCATTATGAAACTGCTGGAGACTGCTGTGCTGTGATTGGCTAAAACGCTGCCTCACCCCACACAACTCCCCTCCCCCTCACAAATTAGCGCCGACGAATGTTTTGATTTCATGACTTGACAACAAGACCGTGCTGGTCCGTCTGCAGGACGAAACAAGTGTCTGTCTGCAGGGAAACAGCTGCAGCATCAAAGCAGCTTTTTAGCCTCTATTAGAGGGTAATAGCGGCTGAAAAGTTGCCTCTGTTACCTTTTAAAGTGGTCAAAAGAAATAGCGTAGGATGTCGCCTGCCCTGACGTCGTTGGTCAACTTGGGCCCAGGGGGACCGGACAGCTGGCGTAAACGTCTGGGCACCTGAGCTGCTGAGCCTGACAGCATGTTGGCGGTTCGAATCCCAATCACGACATCCTCCGCATCTTTCTCTTTCTCTCAAGTTTACAGTTTGTAAACTACAGTTTGTTATGTACATTATCAAATTTAGGCAGAATCGGCCCAAAAACTACTCCTCGGCTCAATAGAACAGACTTGGTCACAGTGGAGGGTTCCCGTGGCCTCCATACTGTGCCCGTCTGGGGGTTTCAAAGCACTGTCTGAGTTTTTATGTGAAGGTAGAACTTGGAATACATCGAGCCTTGCCACGTTAATAATTAATCCATAAGTGTATATTCTAGTATAAGCTTAGTCATGAAATTTAAGGAAGGATGCTGTCTCATCTGATTTAGTTTAGGATGGGAACAATACACACACGCACATACATTTTTTAATATGCGGCGGCGGAAGGTAACAACTGCAGTGGTTTGCAGCCCCACTTCAAATAGCCCGGTAAACTCCTGAGATTGTGTGTGTGTGTGTGTGCAATACTTTATACGTTTTTATATACATTTGCACATTCAAAACAAAAGTTACACACACACACACACTGGGCTGATAAAGATTTATGACTGTTTTATTATTCCATTGAACAAAAGCGGTCCGTGTCCGCCGCAGGGGGAACCGCGACTAAATGACACACCTAAATATTAATAGCATCATTTTTAAGTAAAAGTGTGAAGGCTTGGATCATTGTTCGGGGAGCTCCCAGTAGAAATAAGAGCGGAGACGGAGCGGAGAGACGCCAGACTCCCTGAATCATTAAATGCAGAAGCAGGCCAGTGTCTCCTCCCACCAACATAATGTTTTAATAACGCTACAGTCGGGCAGTGATGTGCAAGACACCACTTGACGGAGAGAACAAAATGCATATGAAACCAACAGACAATGCTGCGCTGCTGGAGGCTGCTGTTCATTTATTTAACAGGCCCGTTAACTGGCGGAGTTGCTGGAGTCATCGCCAACTGTGCTCACACTGTATTGTTTGAGGACATCAAACTGCATCATTGCGCCAAACAATATAAATAAAAAAAATATTTATTTCATTTTTTCTTTCCTTTATGGAGGCAGGCAGAGTCGTACAAGCTCAACATCTCCGTGGGTAGCAGGTGTTAATGTAATGTTCAGGACACGACTGTAGAGCCCGTCCCGCTGCCGCGTATCACGGAAGATCGAATGTTTCAATCAACTGTTCAATCATCTCTTTTCATCAAACCGTGCTTCGCGTATGAGTGCAATATACTGTATGTATGGTAGTGTCTATGGCAAATGTAGTAACAAAACAAGTGGCGTTTCTAAGCAATTTGGAGCCCCAGGCAAGATTTCCCTGGAGCCCCCCCTAAAGGTCCAAATGGACCCCTAAGGGTCCATTTAGTAAGGGAAAATATCCTGTGACGTCATACCTATGACAGTGAATGCCAGGGGGGAGGGCGGGGGGAGCGCTTGTTTTGTTTCATTCTCAACTGAGTAAAGAATGGTTTTACTACTATTGGAAGTCGAGTCATCAGGCTCGCCATTAGGCCAGAGGCCAGCCGCTGGCCGTGTAACTGCCTGTGTCCTGCAAAAATACAATGACCTTGTGCAAAACTGTTGGAAATGGTAAAAAACAGCAAATTAACACCTAAAAAATATGCAAATTAGCCTATAAATGGTCAAAGCTTACCACTTACAACTGGATAAGGTTTAATAAAGTATATACTGTAACTGTCACAGGTTCATGAATGTCCAAGCATCATACTGATATCTGGTATTGGTTTTATTTTGCCATTCAGCTCTTCCCCAATCATGAAAACTATTATAGAAAAGCACATTTGGTTCAGTTCATGAATCACAGTCCTCAATATAGTTGGTGAGTGCAGTCCACATGTGTCAATAATAAGAAAAACGTATGGATGTGGTGGTATGGGTGCGGCTTCACCCGTGGCGCTTCGCGCCACAGGCGAAGCCGCACGTATACCATTTTTATTTACAGGCCTTAGGTGTACTATATTAGGTAGACACGCAGCATGCATAATGCTAATGGTCTGACACTTTAATTTGAAATATCTTGGGTTGTTTTAGATGCCATCATGTTTGGCGGGGCAGTCTGGGCATTTAGGGGGCCATTGCCATGGTCTCCTCTTTCCCTAACCACTGGATGGCCTTCCTCCTCTCTCTCTCTCCCTCAGCTGATGGAGTCGACTGAGAGCCTGATCCTGAGGCGGCGGAGGAGACGTCAGCTGGACTCGTCGACCAAGCCCTACGTGGCGGCCAAGCTGGCCGCCCTGCCCCCTACCTTCACCCTGGGCGATGGGGAGACCTACAACGGCTTCTACAACAAGCCTCTGCTGCACCAGCAGTACCTCTGCTTTGTAGTGGCTGCACTCAAAGAGCAGGAGCAGGACACCAATGACAAACATGTAAGACACACACACACACACCAGGGGCGGATGTAACATTTCTCAATGGGGGGGGGGGGGATGATATGGGTGCGGTTACCATTTTCCATTTTCTCTTACAGGACTTTTATTGGGCAAGTAAAGCATCAATAATAACATCAGTTGTTGTTGAAGTTGCAACAGGCATGCGGCATGCATAGCTAAAGATCTGACTCATAGTTTTCTGTTTTCAATGATGAAATGGTGTTGGTTTGCTGTTGCTGTGTGCTGTTGGTTTAGTGGTGACACAACTGTCGTTAGTAGCAGTAGTAGTGTTTCAAATCATTTTAACTATAAGCACTTTAATCTGAAATATCTTGGGTTGTTTTGCATGGCATCGTGTTTGGTGGGGCATTCTGGGCATTTAAGAGCCATTGGCCCCCCATCCCCATACCTAGATCCAACACACACACACACACACACAAACACACACACACACACACACACACACACACACACACACACACACACACACACACACACACACACACACACACACACACACACACATACTCTCTCTCTCCAAGAGCTCTTCCTTAGCCATTATGTCCTCGGTGTCATTTCACTTTTATGTGCCCTGGCTCAGTGTTGATTTCATTAATGGAGTTGTCAGGTGAAACGGCATTGATTCGTTTTTAATTACCGCATTTAGTTTTTTTTTATACTGTAGATTGTTAATTAGTTGATTCAGGGATTTACATTTTTTTTCACCTGGGGGGTGGATTTAAACTGTTCCGTTGCGCTGTGTATGGAAATCAATAACCTTTACATCTTGCAAATTACGCTGGCAACAACTTTATTGGTGCGTGCTCACTCACTGCTCAGCCCCTTCGCCAGGGGCGGATGTAACATGTCACATTTGGTTGGGGGGAAGAGAACATGTTGGAGGGGCAAGAGAAAATGGTATGGGGGCGGCTTCATCGCACCCATACCATTTTCGGTTACAGGACTTTTATTAGTCAAGTAAAGCATCAATAATAACATCAGTTCTTGTTGAAGTTGCAACAGACACGCAGCATGCATAAAGCTAAAGGCCCAACTCAGAGAGTTTTCTGTTTTCAATGATGAAATGCTGTTGGCTTAGTGGTGACACAGCTGTAGTTTAGTTAGTAGCGCAGTAGTAGTGATGTTGAACTGATGTTATTATTGATGCTTTACTTGACTAATAAAAGTCCTGTAACTGAAAATGGTATGGGTGCGACTTCATGTAGCCGCCCCCATACCATTTTCTCTTCCCCCCCAATGGGACATGTTACATCCGCCCCTGCCCCCAGCCCCCCCCCCCTCTCTTATCACACCGGACAGCAACAGTGAGTCCAGTCACTGTTCCAGAGAAGCCTAGTGCTGCTATAGCTTCTCTCTTTTGCAGCATACTGTAGTGTCTGTCTGTCTGTCTGTCCACGCTTGAAGCCCTGTAGCGCCTGTCAGAGAAGCATGCCTAACACGAAGCGGGGTCAGCCTGGAGGAAACCTCACACTGCAGGAAGCAGTACAGAGAGAGAGAGACGCCGATTGCTCTGGGCACTTCCATCGCCCAGCTCATGCATATTCATTTAGTATAGGCGAAAGCCTCGGCCAAGCGATAATGGGCCGCCTGTCCAGCGAACCTGAATCCCGTTTTCCTGGTGCTGCTACTTCTCTCGTCTCTTCTTCTCGCTCTCTCGCTCGCTGTCACTTTTTCTGTCATGTATTTCAGTGGTTTTCAACCAGTGGTCCTTGAGATGGTTCCGGGTGGTCTCTCCATCTAAATGATGGACAGTTGTTTAACCAGATGTAACTCTTTGAGAGCGAAAACACGAAACCAAACGGACCCTTGCGGGTCCGTTTGGTTTCGTGTTTACCCGATTTTCACCATCTGAATCAGCCCCGTGTCTACACAGTCAGAGGATGTAGAAGATTAATGGTCTTGTCTTTTGTCTTTTGACTTGCTGTACGTATACTCCAACTTTCTCTCTCTCTCTCTCTCTCTCTCTCTCTCTCTCTCTCTCTCTCTCTCTCTCTCTCTCTCTCTGTCTCTCTCTCTCTCCCTCTCTTTCTCTCTCTGCCTGTCTCTCTCCCTGTCCCTTGCCTTGTGCCCCACCATGGCGAGTCACAGGCTGGATTGATTAGTGGCGGCTGAGTGTTAAGGGGGAGACTAAGGTCTGGCCATAGGGCCCGCGGGAGCCCATAAAGCAGCCCTGATTCCCATGAAACGTAGCCTTTAAGTGTCCCTAAAGCCCCTCCATTAATCCCCCCCCCCCACCTCCCCCTCGTTTTTTTTTTTGCTCTGAGAGATGAGAGCAATGGGTAGCAGTGGACAACGGGGAGAATGGAGTAGTTCAAGCCTCATGCACTTGACTTCAAAGGATGCCTAAAATTGTCATTGCCGCTCCAAGCTTTCCGCCTTGGCTTAGGGCATGGGGATACACAATGTAGACTGTGTGGGTGTGTATGTGTGTGTATGAGGTGCACACACACACAAGCACACGGCATCAGGCTGATCAATTAGCCTTCACACAAGAGATGGGATCACAGCTGGCCTGCTGAGGTGGACGTTATAGGAGGTCATTCTATCGATCGCAATGATAGTCACCCAAACACACACACACACACACACACACACACACACACACACACACACACACACACACACACACACACACACACACACACACACACACACACACACACACACACACACACACACACACACACACGACACACGACACACGCATTGACTTCACTCCTTCGCAGAAATTGCAGCCATCTAAACTCGATGTCTCTGCTTCTTGCATTAAAGCAGACACTCTCATACTTGAGACTCTTGAGTCTGAGATTCCAACTCTACTACTGTCACTCCTGTAGGAGTCACTATAGTGCTACTACGTGCAGTCGTGCACTACTATAGTAAATAAAGCCTTTGTTTTACAGCTATGCCGCCTTTCATAGGTCTCACACAGGCACTCATCCCCACTCCAAGCCCCTTCACCCTCCCGTGCATATAGATCAAACAGGACCACGTCACTGTTTACTAAGTCTTCACATGCCGTCCAGCAATGTACACAATATTGACAGCCAATAATCAGTCCATGTAGGGTTCATTGGGGAGATGATGAATGAGGAGGGAGGAGGCAGGAAAGGGATGATAAAGGAGAGAATGGGAGGAGGGTGGTGGGTGCGCGTGTGCCTGCATGTCTCCCCCTTCCTTCCCAGCACCACCCGAGGCACATAAACAAGCCGAGGGAAGTGTGAAATGGGATGAGAGAGGCCGGGCGTGTATAAACAGTATCATTTAAAATGATAAAATACAGAGGAATAGAGCGAGGAATGAAATGCCGTGTGATGTGTGCCATCAGAAGGGGAAACGAGGGAGACAGTCGCGGGTTTGAGAGAAGGGAAAGAAAAATATAGAGGAGGATATGGCGCTTTCTTTTTCCCTCTCGCGTCTTTTCCCTCCGTCGCTCTGATGCCGAGATGAAACGCAGAATGTGTGGAAGCCAACTGTATGCTAATGCCTGTCTGGCAGTCGAGGTGTATGGGTGGGAAATTTGGTATTCTTGGACTAAAATATTGTCTATATATACACAATTACACATACATTCATGAATCAGCTTGCTGAACGGCTGTTGGTATTGGGCAAACATTTTTATAGGGGTTTCTCGTGACCCTACCATTAAAATCATATGGCAGAAAGAAATATACCGTATAAAAATGTCAGACTTCATGCTTTAAGTAGCATGTTAGACATCAAACTAGGTGCTTTTTCATACTTCTGAATCCATTCCAAGCATTAGATTTCCACAGAAAAACACTCCTTGGGCTAAAAAAAAACAACCACAGCAACTTGCCCAAAATGCACTGACATTTGTCATGACATCAATGGCTGTTTTTTTTAGCCCAAGGACTTTGACACATACTTGCTACTTAAAGCATAAGAAAAGTTTGGAGTCTCAAGAAACCCCTACAAAAACTGTCTAATACTTAAAGTCAGTAAGCCATTGAAGTCATGAATGTATGTGCAGTATATAGACAATATTTCAGGCCAATAAAAATAAGATTTTCCACTTTAAACAAAAGAAGCCTGACGGCTGACGACTAACGTGCCACCTCTCCCTTTTATGGACAGTATTCCACTTGCCATTTTTTTTATTGTGTGTGTACTTTGTGCGGTATATGTATAGCACTGAGCGTTTGCGTTCCACACACTAGGAAACAGAAATCTGCACTAATAACGTCGACATACACTCTTTGACGCATCAAGAACTGAGTTTTGACACTTTGTATAAGCGAGGGATAAGGTTTAATAAGGCAGAAAAGTTTGTCCTTACAGATCTGTCGAAGTTAAAATGTCACATTTAATTTAGCGGTTTAAATTTGGTTTGGCAGAGATTAAAAAAATCGCATTATACTGGCGGTCATTGAAATTAAAAAGGTGGATAAACTCTGGCGATGGGAGGGAGAGCAGAGCGGGTGAGAGACAGAGATAGAGAGCTGAGTAACAGCTGTGTGCTGCTGCCTGTAGTGACGCCTCCAGGTATGTGAGGGCGCTTTGTGTTCAGGCAGAGCGATGGACAGCTTCTGCCCGTTGGAGAGAGGGAGGGAGAGATGGAAGAGACAGGAGAGGGCTGAGGGATGATGGACAGAGGGGAGAGGAGGGCAGAGGGCAGCTGGCGAGATTAGCTAGACCCCGGAGCCACATAGTATATTTCAGATAAATGAAGGCACGCTTTCTCACATTTTATTTGCCATTTCTCTCACTCTCTCTCTTTCTCCCTCACTCTCTCTATACTCTGTATTTTCTCTCCATCACTCTACCTTTTTTCTCTTTTGTATTCTCATTGTCTTTGCCTTTAATCATTTCAGTTCTCCATCTCTCTCTCTCCTCTCCTCTTTCTGTGCGTCCTCCTCCCTCTCGTTTTCAACTGTGTCTCTCTTTGGCTTCCCCAGGGAGGCGGGAAGAGGGAAAGAACAACAGAGGGAAAACGGCACAACTCCAGACACCATAATGCGTGTGTTTATTTATGTTTTCATTTCATTTTTTTTTCTTGCTTGTCTGACTCAACGCCCCTGCGGCTAATTTGTGGCGCTTTTTCATTGTTGAGAGGCGCAAGCAACGCCGGGGTCCACCATCACGGCAAGGCAAAACAAAACAAGCAGTCCTGTAGTAGTCATCATCAGCGGTCCCTGAGGCTTAGACAGGAGACCGCAGCGGTGTGTTGGGTACTAGCTGGGTTGGCTAGCTAAAGGAGTAGCATAGCTCTCTATCATAGTGTAGTGATAAATGGTGCATTTATATGGCGCCTTTATCCGAGGCGCTTTGCATAGACTGTGTAATACATTCAGGCCATTCATTCACACATATGCGCGCACACACACCAAATAGCAGAGGAAACCACCAGCACATCAGGCTTGTGGTCTTGCTCAAGGACACTTCGACACCAACTCTGGGGGGAGCCTGGGTTCGGACTGGCAACCTTGAGCCCCTGCCGCTCCGGGTAGAGAGCTGAATAATTAAAAACCACTGTTCCCGACAGAGAAACAAACAGAGAATTTAAATAATTCATATTTCAAAACAGATTTCCAAGAGTCTATACATATATACAGTCAAAGGCCAGGTAAAACTGACACACACACTCTGTTTCTGTCTCTCTCTCTCTGTCGCTTCAAGGCTGTTAGCATGGAAGTTACATAAACCATAAGATCATCAAAGCACCCTATCATGTACAGGTCTCTTTCTCTGTCTCTCTTTCTTTCCCTTTGCCGCTGTATCTCTCTCGCCCCCGCAATCCCCTGTGCTTTGTTCCACACTGACTCCCTCACTCTCACGCTGCTCTCTGGCGCCCCGTCTCCAACAAAATAACATAAAGAGGAGA
Organism: Benthosema pterotum; assembly: GCA_039105355.1. Taxonomy (NCBI): domain Eukaryota; kingdom Metazoa; phylum Chordata; class Actinopteri; order Myctophiformes; family Myctophidae; genus Benthosema; species Benthosema pterotum. Next base: position 26,214,398 of record CM076976.1, read on the forward strand.
TCGCACGCTCCCCTCGCCGTGGGTGCGACGCAGGTGAACGCAACACGCTCTGCTCACCAAGAGAGGGAGGAGAGAAAGGTGCATGTCTCAGGGAGGGAAAAAAACACAATGACACGCGTTTGGTACGCACAAAATGCTGCGTTTACAAGATTTAATAACACATCTGGTACTGCAGTAACATGGGTTGTACATTCCGTCGCATATAGTAAATACTTGTTCTAATGCTTACAGACTTGAACGTATTAATAAGTCCCCTCCCCCTCGTTATTCTGTCACACCTGCGAGCATCAGACAGGATGTCATCCTGTCAAATGCAGATGCGGAAATACTTGTTTGGAATTAGAAGCAAGTACGCACTTTTTTTGTCAATTGCAAGCCTCCCAGTCTACACGTAAACATTCATTTGGAATGCTCCAGATAAAATGCCCCCATTGAATACACTGCCTATCTCTTTGTTTGTCACTCTGTAAGACACACACACACACACACACACACACACACACACACACACACACACACACACACACACACACACACACACACACACACACACACACACACACACACACGTTCAATGTTTTATTGCTCTCCTTTGTCAGTGTGTGAGGGTGGAGGCATCAGAAACCGTGTGACCAAGCTTTTATCAGATTTTTGTGGGCTGTTCACATGGATGATTCCAGAACCTGCCGTGACCAAGGGAGAGACAGAGCGAGAGAGAGAGAGAGAGAGAGAGAGAGTACACACTCTTTTCTTTTCTTTTCTGTCTTTTCTTCTGCCTGTCCTCCTCCTCCACCTCCTCCTCTTCTTCTTTTTCTGTCCTCGATCCCTTCATCGCTTTTTTCTCTCTTCTGCACAGTGCACAGCTGCAGTCATTTGTCACACTGGAAAGAAAGAAGAAAGCATTTCTCTTTTTTCCCAGGATTCCCTGCCGTGTCGTATCCTGGGTCCTTTTCCCCCTCTCTCTCTCTCTCTTAAGCCTTTTCTCCTAAGAAACAGGAAGTTTTCGCGGTGTCATCACATCAACGGCGTTCCACCGTCATGACGTTCTATTTGTTATCGGTTGATTACATTAGAAACACAGCACTGGAAATGGCCTACTGTACTGTATTTTTGTGCTGTGTGTGTGTGTGTGCGTGTGCGTGTGTGCGTGTGTGCGTGTGCGTGTGTGCGTGCGTGTGCATGACAGATGTGAAAGAGAGCGGGGTAGGGGTGAAAAAGAAGCGCGAGCAGCCATAGCTGCTGTGTTCCATCTATCAGCAGAAATGTAAATCCGGTCAGTCATCCTGACTCGGCTAATCTCCTGTTTTGCGCCCGCATGAGTGCAGGACGTGCCGCTTCTCACGTAGGCGTGATTGAGACGCGCTTTAAACACTCCTATAGGGGCTACACATCACCTACACACACACGCGCACCTGCCGCGCACACACTCATCCATACATATTATAATAATACATGGCACGCACACACACACACACATGCGTACGTCTTCCTCCCCATGTCACCCAAGAGGACAGGCGATAAGAGAGGAGCTCCATGACAGAGACTCAGGTCTCTCTCAGCTCATCTCAGCTTATCTTTCCAATTAATATCTGCCTGCGCGCCAAAGAGCCGGTTGCTGCGCGGCTAATGATCCGGATTACTGTCGCCTGCCGCTCCCGCTGCATGCTGGGAAGCCTCGATTCCCCCTCCGGGGACTGTGATCTGTCACCCATTCTCTCCTTTCTCCTCTCTCCTTCCTTCCGGTTCCCTTCACCCCATCCTCTATCTATCTCTCTCTCTTTCTCTCTGTCTCTCTATCTCCGACGTCTATCCCAGTGTTGCCAACTGCCAAAATCTAAGAAATGCACTAGTGGCATTTCCAAAATGCACTAGGATGCGTCGTTAGAGCAGTGGTTCTTTTTCAACCGTTTTCATACCAGGGCCCATCTATTTATTCTGCATTTTAATTTTAGCGAAAAAAAAAACAAGGCTTTTATCTCTGGCGCCTACTAAACAATTTCGCCCCAACTCGCCAGCAAAAAAAGCACTCGATTTTCCGCCAGGAGTTTTCCACTAATTTTGGCTCTACATAGGGGCGGTCTGAAAAAAAAAAAAAAAGCTAAATTTTGCAACAAATGCGGCACGTTGGCAACACTGGTCCACCCCCCACCCCCCTCCTGTCACAGCGCCCGTAGCAGGCCGTGGAATAAAGCACTAATGACGGATGCATCACCTCTCCTCCTTCCCTGCCCTCCTCTCTTCCCCTCTCTTCCTCCTTGGCTACTTTTCATACCTCTTCATCTGTCGCCTCCTTACCCTACCGCCTCGTGCAGCGGGACATTTTTCTTGAACTCTGTACAGTGGCGGCGCCCTTGCCTTGCTCACTCGTTTTCCCTCAGATGCACACACACGAACGCACACACACGCACACGTGCGTGCCGCAAGCATGCACGCACCGCCACCTTCTCTGCCCGCCTCCTGCAGTCTCATAATTTGAAAAGGGGGGTATGGGGTAAAAAAAAAAAAGCTGAGAGAGATGGCTCATTTAGAAACTGGGGCGGAATGGCGCTACACCTCGTCTGCCCTCCTCCCCCCTCCCCCTCCCCCTCCTCTTCCGTCACGGTGTGAACACTAATGAAGGGGAGATGAGTCTTCTCCTCAGCCCTCCATTTATCTCGGCCACCAAGAGACATGCACTCTCATCACTCTGCCTCCCCACACCTATGGTATCTCTCTTTCCCTCTCCTTCTCTTTCTCTCTCTCTCTCTCTGTCACACACGCACGCACACACACGCACCCACACGTGCGCACACCAGGGGCGGATCTAGGCATGGGCATGGGGGGGCAATGCCCCCCTAAATACCCAGTCTGCCCCCCCCCAAACACGATGCAAAACAACCCAAGATATTTCAAATTAAAGTGCTTATATTTAAAATGATTTGAAACACTACTACTGCTACTAACTAAGTACAGCTGTGTCACCACTAAACCAACAGCATTCCATCATGGAAAACAGAGTTTCTGAGTCAGACCTATAGCTTTATGCATGCTGTGTGTCTGTTGCAACTTCAACAACAACTGATGTTATTATTGATGCTTTACTTGACTATTAAAAGTCTTGTAACTGAAAGTGGTATGGGGGCGGCTTCATCGCCCATGGCGCGAAAGCGACACGGGCAATGAAGCCGCCCCCATACCATTTTCTCCTGCCCCTCCAACGTGTTCTCTTGTCCCTCCACACGGGACATGTTACATCCGCCCCTGGCGCACACGTGCACAAACACACGTGTGCGCGCGCGCACACACACACACACACACACACACACACACACGCGCGCGCGCGCACGGTTACAAACTGTGACAAACACATACTCTCTCACTGCAACGTGGCAAAAGAAAGTACACAGAGACGGTTTACTGTCACCAAATAAGAAACATCAGAGCTTTATCGACAGTTGTTTTCACAGCGCGTTCAGCAGGAGACAGACATCCGCTTAACACATAGCGGGTTTGCATAGCCAGTAGTGTTAAGAGAGAGAGAAGAAGGGATCACAAATCAACAGGGATGTGTTGATTTGTGATTTATTTTGTTTTTCTCCCTCTCTCTCTCTCTCTCAAAGTTGAGGGGCGGACATCTTTGGGATGTGTGCATGCATGCGTGCATGCAAGTAACCTTGGTGGCAGATTAATACCAGCCTGCCAGCCAAATATTAGCCCGGCTGCACAAATACTGGAATTCTTTCTGGTTAGTGGGGTCTGATACAGGCAGGACACAGACACTGCAGTATAGCTACAGTACTGCTATTCAAACATGTGGTCACATAGGTCAAATAGTAAAAATGGGCTGCAACTGTCTGTTGTCATCGCAGTGCAGACGAAAACTAGAACTGGCAGTGAAATACTGAAAATATCACACACAAGTAGTAGGCCATGGCCCCCTTGTGCGCCAGCAGAGCAACCGGAGAGCGAGCACCCCAACGTTTCTAGGTGATAGATAATACTTATGATGACAATACATTACATCATCACCTAAACCGATGGCATTACTGATGCGAAAGCCTGGGCGCCAGGGCTAGTCTACCACCTTTTCTATTACCTGAATCGTCAAAAAAGACACAAATTTTGTTTGTTGTCATTGTTGCTCATATCTTTTGAATCAACAACAAATTAAACATGAGAGCGTACAAATGTAACTAAATTGATTGTGTACACCTACAGCCCACACTCTTTTACTTTGATAGGTAAGCTGTTGTAGCTGCCAGCTGACCAGCTCATGTTATTTTCCTCTCTCTCTCTCTCTACAGAGGACGTACTCTGCCAGTCCCTACTCGGATCCCATCCAGGTGATGGTTGGCAGCGTGGCGACCAGCAGCATGGAACAACCAGAGATGCTGTGGGTCATGGGCCCAGTGCTGGCTGTGGTGCTCATCATCATCATAGTCATCGCCATTCTGCTGTTCAAGAGGTAAAGGCCTGCTTTCATACGTATACCGTATGCGTGTGCCCTGAGTGGTTGTGTGTGTGTGTGTGGGTGGGTGTTTGTGTGTGTGTGTGTGTGTGTGTGTGTGTAAGAGGTGGTGGTATGGTGGTATTTCAGCGCCGTAGATGCAGGTTACCTCACGTTGCATCAGGCATACTAATGAGACGACACGCCACTTCCATCCAGGTTCTCTCGCGTGGAACTGTAACGTCCAATTTTGTTACCAAAATGTGCCGTGTAAGGGGAAGTGTGTGTGTGTGTGTGTGTGTGAGGGGGGGGAGTGGTGGAGAGAGGGACCAAAGACAGACTTGACTTCCCATTTGGAAAATCCCCCCTTTCTGGCTGCCAGATTTTGGATTGTTTCTTAACGGTTGAGTGTGCTTAAAACTTAGCCAAAATGGCACCTGACATCGGAACAGTTACAGCACGGGTGACAGGGTGTCAGAAAGTTTGGAAAAGTAAGGAAAAGCATAATGTGTGTGCGTGTGTGTGTGTGTGTGGCATGCGTACAATATGTGCAATATGTGCTCACACTGCAAAAAATAAAATGAGAGAAAAAAAAAAAAAAAAAACGATTATGGCTTGAGGAACCGAACAGAAACTGGAGCCACTTCTCCATTGAACTCAAAGGACTTCAGTGCCCTGCCAGGCCTTGTTCTTTTCTGTCATCCTATTTACTTTGAATGGTGTCCTCAGGCTTCAATATTCTGTCCACACGCCTTGCTGTATCCCCTAAAAAATAACATGTATGCTTGTTGTACACACGTGCGTGTACACGAACACAGTAGATGACAGTTTGGCAAGCGAGTCATTTCACATATATCATTAGACCAGGATGGACCTTTATGTTATATACTGCAGTTCAAGGGACAATTTGAAAAACCCAGACACGCATTGATTCATTCCTTGAACATTTTCATACAGATTATTTGATTTAATGAGCCCTTCTCAAAACCCCACCCTTTGGGGTGTGGCTTGTTCACCAAAATGTTTGTACAGAAAAAATTCTGTATTCCTAAAAATGGAGGTGTGAAAAAACCATTAACATGGTGAAATACATCTGACATCTGACATCATCAAGATGTATTTCACCATGATAAAGGATTTCTGAGAGCGTACAAATGGAACCAAATGAACCCGTTAGGGTTCATTTGGTTGCATTTGTACACTCTCAGAAAAAATGTTGAAAATGGGTGGAATTCCCCTTTAAAACCAGTGGTTATCTGGCAATATTAGATAGACAGAGACTAATCACTCACTATTTCACTATTATAGTGAAATAGTGAGTGACTGCTAAGAAGAATAGTGAAAATAGCCAATTTACAGATTTGCAAATGTATCGCAACACATTGCGATCTTGCAATTTGTTTCTTTTCACATTTTGTCAAGCGATAAAGTATATTTTTTCCTCTCTTGGCGCGTGCTCTACTGTACCCGTACCTCCTCCTGTTCACACCACCATGGCTGCTTCCACTGTGCTAAAATCTCCCCAATCTGCCATGGTCCCGCCTGGGAGGCGTCCTCTGTGTATATCTGCCTCACACCGGCGTTCTCAGATGGAGAGACTTGATGGAGAGACTTGTTAATAACAGGCCCAGGGAGCTTTTTCACTACCTACCGTAGAGGGTTTGTTTGAGAGAAATAGAGGCTTTCCTCCCCACTGTCCAATGCACATACATACATACATACAGTACATACGCAGAAATGACAGGAGGTGTAGTAGTGGTGGGTAGTTGGGGGGCATCAGGAAACCCCCCCTCTCCTCCCCTCGCCTTGCTCGCCCACTGGCAGCGTGACGTGAAGACATAATAATGGCGTTCTCTCAGTGCTGAGGGCTTGTTTTTGTAGCCCCGGCCTGGACTGTATGTGGGCCCGCCAACACCAACACAACCTGGCGAATGGTGAACAATGGCGGGCGAATAGGTATTTTCCATAGGAGTCTAACTTCAACGTCTTCATCTGCACTTGTGGGATATATTCACTATTCAGGGGGTTTTGAGAGTGTGGAGTTAGCAGAAAAAAGGGTGGATTCAGAAGAAGCAGCGAGTAAGTCTTGGGGGTCCGTATTGACAATATTATTAATCCCTCTCTAATCCCTCCCTCCCTCCTTCCTCCTCTTCCTCCTTCTTTTTGCCCTCTGTGAACGCAGCAAACAGGAAAGGTGGGTAAAGCCATGCCATCGTGCCTCAGTCACAACTCCCCCCAACCCCATTCATCCATCTTCCATTTGTGTTGTGAGTTTTGATGGTGCTCGTCCATTTCCCCAAGGGCTGCAGGGTCGGGAGAGAGAGAGAGAGAGAGAGAGAGAGAGAGAGAGAGAGAGAGAGAGAGAGAGAGAGAGAGAGAGAGAGAGAGAGAGAGAGAGAGAGAGAGAGAGAGAGAGAGAGAGAGAGAGAGAGAGAGAGAGAGAGAGAGAGAGAGAGAGAGAGAGAGAGAGAGAGAGAGAGAGAGAGAGAGAGAGAGAGAGAGAGAGAGAGAGAGAGAGAGAGAGAGAGGCCTCCTTCTCCTCTTCCGTCCGCTCTTCCTCTTTGAAAGACGACAGCAGATCAGTGTCCCAGATCAATAAACACACGGTGTAGTTGCTAATAACAGCATGCAGCGACAGCGAACCGAAGGCCGGCACACCAGTCCTGTCACCCTGCCACACCGATACGAAGTACCGCAATAACGACGACCGCGATGCTCTTTTTTTGAATCTTTCCTAAACGGCTTTAGCAAATCGCATTGAATAATAAGTCACCAGGCGTACCGGTATAGGTCGAGAGACGTGTGGCAATACCATTTTCAGTTACAGGACTTTTATTAGGCAAGTAAAACATCAATAATAACATCAGTTGTTGTTGAAGTTGCAACAGACACGCAGCATGCATAAAGATAAAGGTCTGACTAGGAGAGTTTTCTGTTTTCAATGATGTAGTTGGACTGTAGTTAGTTAGTAGTAGTGTTTCAATTTTCAAATAGAAGCACTTTAATTTGAAATATCTAGGGTTGTTCGTGGTTGCATGCCATCATGTGGCGATGGCAGATTGGGCATTTAGGGGGGCACCCCCCCATGCCTATGCCTAGATCCACCCCTGCTGTAGGCCAATTTTCATTATACACCTACTAAAGAAGAGATGAAACGGTGAAAAGTGGACTCTGCAGCCCTTGATAATCGAGGTCAAAGGAACCCCATGGGCCACACACACACCCATGTAACTAATGCATGTCCCACACATGTTTCCAGTGACCCCCGCCCCCCCTCACATCTTCCTGTCCGCCGTGGTCTGTCTTTGTACCGTCTTTTCATTCTTCCTGTGTCAGCGTTTGGCACTTCAACATTGGCCTCGTCTGAGTGGTACCGACCGAGATCTCACCTGCTGCTGAATGGGCCATTGTGGAGTGAAATGTCAGCCAGGGGAGAGCGCTGCCCAAATAGAAATGTTCTCATCTTCTAAGCTTACATTTTCCACACGAGAATCCCCTTTTTCAGTGATTTTTCAGCTCTTTTTATTATTGTTATTATTATTTTTTATTTCCTCTCGTTCCATGACCACTACCTTGTGGGCAGAAAGAGCTCAACAAAGGGCTCTGTACTTCCCTCATTAAGCACAACCACGGTCTCTCTCTCTCTCTCTCTCTCTCTCTCTCTCTCTCTCTCTCTCTCTCTCTCACACACACACACACACACACACACCTGCACACAGCTTTTGCCCTCCCAGCGAGCGCGAGATGAATACCCTTATTGAGCCGCCTGCCATGTTTAAGTTAGCCTGGCGTCAAAGCGTGGTGGAGATTGGCATCTGTTTGCTTGGGGAGAGGAAGAGAGAGCGCCGAGTGCAGAAATGCAGATCATAAAATTTGCCTGCACTCCCCCATGCCTTCTCCTCCTCCTCCTACCCAGACCCCCACCCTCCACCCCACACCCCCAGACCCTCCTCACCCAGCAGCGGTAGTAGACCCTGGGAAAACCGGACACGGGCAGGCTACGGCTCTCACACTCGCAGTAGATTAGTCGTCACGCAGTTAGCATTGGCTTAAGCCCCCCGCGGCATCGCAAACAGGTGGCGGGCTGGGCTATCCGTGGGCTAAGGAGAACGCTGGGAGGCTGGGAGAGAGAAAGAGACAGACAGAGAGAGAGAGAGAGAGAGGGGGACCCCGGGCAGAGCCCTATACGCCCACCAGCTTTATGTATTCTCACCACAGAAGGCACTGCTGCTGCCTAAACACCTACGCCTCGCCACTTGCAAATGGAGTGCAATGAGATGTGAAATTTCCACAGGGCGCCCTGATGCTTCCTGACGCCCGCTTCCATTTGCATTCAGGCAGGGAGGGAGAGGCTCGCGTGTGTCTGCAGCTGGGTGGAACTGTGTGTATGTGTGTGTGTGTGCGTGTGTGCGTGCATGTGTTTGTGCAGGCAGGCGTGCGTGCGTCCAAGCCCACACTGTGTGGCTGTTTCTGACTAATTGACAGCATAACACCAGAGAAACAAGTCAGTGTATATATTCTCTCACACACAATCCTCTCTATATGCTATACTATATATGCAGTATATTTGCTGTACAGTGTAAGCACGTGTTAAGTAAATCAACAGATGCTGCTTGTCTGAGCGACTATCTGACTGCATTCAGATTACATTGAGCCCACCCCCCACCCCCCCCCAATTCCCATGCCTAGAACTGGTCCTGTTTCTCGCATGCATTCTCTCTCTCAAACTTCACATTATTCTCTCTCCCCATTCCCATGTCTGATGGAGGACTGCAGGTGGATGCCATGCAGAGCTGTTAGGTTGGGTGCTATGCAGAGCTGTTAGGTTGGGTGCCATGCAGAGCTAGGCTAGGCAGAGCTGTTAGGTTGGGTGCTATGCAGAGCTGTTAGGTTGGGTGCTATGCAGAGCTGTTAGGTTGGGTGCTATGCAGAGCTGTTAGGTTGGGTGCTATGCAGAGCTGTTAGGTTGGGTGCTATGCAGAGCTGTTAGGTTGGGTGCTATGCAGAACTAGGCTAGGCAGAGCTGTTAGGTTGGGTGCTATGCAGAGCTGTTAGGTTGGGTGCTATGCAGAGCTGTTAGGTTGGGTGCTAGGCAGAGCTGTTAGGTTGGGTGCTATGCAGAGCTAGGCTAGGCAGAGCTGTTAGGTTGGGTGCTATGCAGAACTAGGCTAGGCAGAGCTGTTAGGTTGGGTGCTATGCAGAGCTGTTAGGTTGGGTGCTATGCAGAGCTAGGCTAGGCAGAGCAGGTGCTGCTAGTGCAGAACCAGTCTAATTACCCCATGTTGAGCCACCCAGCTGATGAGCTAATTACAGCATGTGCCTGTTTTTCCTCTCAATCTGGAAAGCCAGTAAACACAATGTGCCATTTGTAGATCCTCTCTCTCTCTCTCTCTCTCACACACACACACACACACACACACACGCACACACACACACACACACACACACACACACACACACACACACACACACACACACACACACACACACACACACACACACACACACACACTGTCACATGTACAGTACGGTACATGCAGGCGTAAACATGGACACACGCACACACAAACATTCACACAGCAAGGAAAATCAAATGTTAAAACCAATTCCCTGTGCACAAACATACTGAACACATGTACACACACACTCACACACACGCACGCACGCACACACGCACGTGCACACAGCAGCTGTCATCCATCCAGCAGCAAACAAACCTAACCTAGCCCACTCCAGGGAGATAACAGGATTTCTCCTAGCGCATTAGAACCCAGTGCAGTTGGACAGCTACCGTATGGAGGGAAGGCACATCCTAATTAATTCTCCCTAGTATGACGACGGTGTCACATGCCGCCGCACACTCACACACGGGCGGCACGTCTCAAAGTTCACCGCGCGCCGTGAGCTTTGTACTGTAGCTCTGTGGCTGTTCCCGCAGAGGGACGCCGGCATGCAAAAAAAAACAAATTATAAATCATGTGATGGGGATGGGGGGGGGGTGCACTTTGCCAATCCTTTGAGCTTATACCCTCGAATGGGTAACCAATACTATTAACCTCATCATGTGAGCCATGGACCACAGCCTACATATTCCAGACCCCCCTCCTCCTCCTCCTTCTCCTCCTCCACTCCACTTCTTTCATTTGGATTTGAAGGCCACAGCGCCGGTCAGTGGTGTTTCTAAGCAATTTGGACCCCCAGGCAAGATTTTCCCTGTAGCCCCCCCCCCCCCCCCCCCCTTTTGGGGGGGGGGGGGGGGGGGTGCTCCAGGGAAAATCTCCTGTGACGTCATACCTATGACAGGCACAGTAACTAAAGAACATATGTGTTTTAAATGTTCAATTCCAGTTATAGAGGACAAGTGTAATGTATTTATCCATATCAGGCTTATTAGCCTGGGATCCATTTTAAAGCATGTCTGGTGGTCGTCCCACTGTCCCCCCGTCCCATCCTGGCGCCCCAGGTAACTGCCTAGTCTGCCTAAAGGCAAAAACGCCGCTGGCGCTGCCGGTGTCTGTATTACCACTGATAAAGACTGGTGAGAGCGTCGCGGGTTAACTCTCTCTCCCTCTTCCTCTCCTCCCTCCAGGAAGCGGGCGTCTCCCCTGCCCAAGGACGAACACTCTGGTGGGGTGAAGGACTCCCTGCTGGCCAACACTTCTGATCCTGTGGAGATGAGGCGACTCAACTACCAGACGCCAGGTATATGCAGCAGTCTATGCCTAAACACACACAACGTCGGGCGCTGTCTCACTGACTGGCCTACTTGGAATGGAACGATGCAAGTTGGAAATGCGCACCCGCCCCGGCCAGTTGTGTTTGTGTCAACATTTAGGCCCTGTATATTGAGTTCTTTGTCAGGCATTCTATGCAGATGTCAGAACAATCATTGTGATCAGGGCCAGAGCCCATGCAGGCAGAGGCATTCTTTTACGCTGGTTCTGGGCAACTGGCTATCCAACGGGCTCAACTTCCAGGCACTGTGTTGGTATGGAACTCGTGTGTCAGAAAGTCATTGTGGCAAAAGATTCTCAACTTACAGTTCAGGGATTACGGACATACTGTAGGTACACACGTATGTACCAAGAGACTTGGTGCTTTTTATAGATAATAGATGCCATTATGTGGTGTGTATTACATATAGTGTCAGAATAACTACAGTATGTATAGGATTTATACATACTTGCTGGGTTCTCTACGATGATGGATATTTGTCTCCACCAGGCCGGAGGCGTGGTGGAGAATATGTTTTGCCCTCCGTCCGTGTGTGTGTGTGTCAGTCCGTCTGTTACCAGCTAATCTCCGGCGCCGTTAACCCGATCGATGCCAAAATTTGCACACACACTCCCTGGATGCCAACGATGAATCTCTACACCAAATTTTCCAGAAGAGCCCATCATAGCGCCACCAGGAGGCAGATGCTTACATTTTTTGGGGGAAAAATCTGTGTGTGCGTCCGTCTGTTAGCAGCTAATCTCCCAAACCGTTAACCCGATCAACGCCACAATTTGCACACACACTCCCTGGATGCCAACCATGAACCTCTGCCCCAAGTTTTCCACAACGGCATGTTATAGCGCCATCAGGAGGCCGAGTTGTGGCATCTTTTTACAAAAAAATGTGTGTGTGTCTGTCTGTTACCAGCTTATCTAACAAACGGTTAACCCGATCGACATCACAATTTGCACACACATTCCCTGGATTCCAACCATGAACCTCTGCCCCAAAGTTTCCACAACGGCATGTTATAGCGCCACCAGGAGGCCGATTTTTGCCATCTTTTTCCAAAAATCTGTGTTTGTGTCCGTCTGTTACCAGCTAATCTCCCAAACCGTTAACCCGATCGATGCAACAATTTGCACACACACTCCCTGGATGCCAACGATGAATCTCTACTCCAATTTTTCCAGAAGAGCCCATCATAGCGCCACCAGGAGGCAGATGCTTGCATTTTTTGGCAGAAATCTGTGTGTGTGTCCGTCTGTTACCAGCTAATCTCCCAAACCGTTAACCCAATCGATGCCACAATTTGCACACACACTCAATGGATGCCAACCATGAACCTCTGCCCCAACTTTTCGACAGCGGCATGTTATAGCGCCACCAGGAGGCCGATTTATGGCATCTTTTTACAAAAAATTGTGTGTGTGTCTGTCTGTTACCAGCTAATCTTCCAAACTGTTAACCCGATCGACATCAGAATTTGCACACACACTCCCTGGATGCCAACCATGAACCTCTGATCCAAATTTTCCACAATGGTCTGTTATAGCGCCACCAGGAAACCCATTCTTGCAATTTTTGTGCAAAAATGTGTGTGTGTGTCCGTCTGTTACCAGCTAATCTCCCAAATCGTTAACCCAATCGGTGCCAAAATTTGCACACACACTCCCTGGATGCCAACAATGAATCTCTGCTCCAAAATTTCCAGAAGAGCCCATCATAGCGCCACCAGGAGGCAGATGCTTTCATTTGTTTGGCAAAAATCTGTGTGTGCGTCCGTCTGTTACCAGCTAATCTCCCAAACCGTTAACCCGATCAACGCCACAATTTGCACACACACTCCCTGGATGCCAACCATGAACCTCTGCCCCAAGTTTTCCACAACAGCCTGTTATAGCGCCACCAGGAGGCCGATTTGTGGCATCTTTTTACAAAAAATGTGTGTGTCTGTCTGTTACCAGCTTATCTCCCAAACTGTTAACCTAACCGGTGCCACAATTTGCAAACACACTCCCTGGATGCCAACCATCAACTTCTGCTCCAAATTTTCCACATCGGCATGCCATAGCGCCACCAGGAGGCCGATTGTGTAAAGATGATAAACACAGCAGGCAATTTACATAAAATCCTCAACACACTAAAATACTAGGCTGAGAAAAACATTCCACTGTTTTCACAATGGCTTGTTATAGCGCCACCAACAGGTGGGCATTTGCAAAACACATTTTTGGACAAAATGCCTCAAATCATCCAAATGCTAAAGTCATAAGAATAAATGCTACCCTTTTTACATTGGCCTATTATAGCGCCACCAGGAGGCCACAACCTGTCCTGGCCTGGTGGAGACCTGTGCCCAGAAGGGCACTTTTCTAGTCTGACTTTGTAGCCTTTCTGGTTGTAACCGTTGCCCTGGGAAACTGCTGATAGTTAACTAGCTATAGCTTTATGGCTTGACTAGAGTATACAGTACAGGTCATATCCATTTGTTCATTTGTTTTTTATCCATTGATTGTTTTCAATCAATGCTATTTGCTGTGTGTGTGTGTGTGTGTGTGTGTGTGTGTGTGTGTGTGTGTGTGTGTGTGTGTGTGTGTGTGTGTGTGTGTGTGTGTGTGTGTGTGTGTGTGTGTGTGTGTGTGTGTGTGTGTGCGCGCGCGTGCGTGTGTGCGCGCGCATACATGTGTGTAACTCTTTACGGTTCTTTAAGAATATAGACCATTCAAAGAATAGTCATCATTTTAGTTCCAATGCACTGTAAAATAATAGTACTGCAATCATTGGTATGATAATAGTACTGAACATTGGTATGATTCTCTCATACTGTATATACTAGAATACTGTAGCTACGACTACTTTCTTGTGCGGGGACTTATTCCAAAACAGGGGGGAAACAGATTGCTTCCTGCAATTAATCCGCGAAGTCATCCATAATTCAAAACATGCACTGCAAGTTTGTGATGAGTCATGCTGTAACTGCAATGGTGGTTGGTACCACATGCTGTGTACAGTACAGTACAGTACAGCGTCGAGGTGTAGTTAACGTCGTTGTTTCCTCCTATTTGTGGTCAGACCTCAAAACGTGTCTGGCAGAACTACACCAAATTAAACCGTCGAGTGTATACCGACGGTACAGGCAGCTTGTTGCAGTGCAGCTTATCCAGTGCTAAGTTGCTGGTAAGCAGAGCTGTATGCGTCATGAATTCAGATAAACATCAAGGTCCCTTTTCTTCCTGGTCTATCTATGCCTGTCTGTCTGTCTGTCTGTCTGTCTGTCTGTCTGTCTGTCTGTCTGTCTGTCTGTCTGTCTGTCTGTCTGTCTGTCTGTCTGTCTGTCTGTCTGTCTGCCTGCCTGCCTGTCTGTCTGTCTGTCTGTCTGTCTGTCTGTCTGTCTGTCTGTCTGTCTGTCTGTCTGTCTGTCTGTCTGTCTGTCTGTCTGTCTGTCTGTCTGTCTGTCTGTCTGTCTGTCTGTCTGTCTTTATCTCTCCCACCTCTCCTCCTTCCTCCCACCCTGAGCTTTCTTTCATTCCCTCAGCTGGTAATGAGTCCTGCTGCCTCTGATGTCAAGGTGAGCCCAGGCAGAGGGAACAATGGCGCAGAGAGGAAATGTCAACTCTGTGTGTGTGTGCGCGTGTGTGTGTGTGTGTGTGTGTGTGTGTGTGTGTGTGTGTGTGTGTGTGTGTGTGTGTGTGTGTGTGTGTGTGTGTGTGTGTGTGTGTGTGCGCACGCGCGCCTGTGTGTACGTGTGGGCTGCGTGCACGTGTGTGCACTCGCGCACAGAGTCCTTCTCGTGGGTTACTCATCTCGCGTGCACGTCTTAGAAGCAGCATCTACACTCACACCCTTTTGAACCCCTTGCAGAGGAATTAAGCAGAGCTGCAGCTCCCTCTCTGCCTCCTTTCCCTTTTGTCTTCCAGTGCCCTGTAGGCTCTCTCTCTCGCTCTCTCGCTCTCTCTCTCTCTCTCTCTCTCTCTCTCTCTCTCTCTCGCTCTCTCATCTCATACTCAAAATTCACCATTATGCCAGCCAACTTCAAAACTAGTGTTTTTGTGTGTGTGTGTGTGTGTGTGTGTGTGTGTGTGTGTGTGTGTGTGTGTGTGTGTGTGTGTGTGTGTGTGTGTGTGTGTGTGTGTGTGTGTGTGTGTGTGTGTGTGTGTGTGTGTTTCTGGGGATCGCACACTGCGTCTATCCTTGGACAGAGCGGCTGAGGTCAGAGGTTAGCCTCGGTCAGGGATTTGTTTTTTCGGACAGTGCCTGGAGTTTTTCCTATATCAATCACCACCTTTTTTGAGGACATTCTGAGCCCTACTGATTTGATGGCTCTCTGGTGCATCCCGCCTCTCACACACAGTACACCAGGGTTCCCCAATTAATTTTCCTCAAGGGCCATATTTTGACGAGGGTACCAGGCCGGGGGCCGAGTCCATGCTTGTGGAAATTTGGGGGATTATTTTTCATGAATTACTTAAAGGGATATTTCACTTCCAAAAAAGGTTTGGTCATTTTAACATCTACATAGGCATCTTTTCAGGGCAAAGCCCATTTGAAAATGTATGGCAGTGTTCTAGCAGTGATTCTTATTATTTTAATTTGAAGGGTGCCCAGTTTAACATGTTTATTTTCATATCATAAAAGCATGTCAACTTAACTGTAAGAGAGTAATCTGAGTTACCAGAAGTTTTATTTGTTGCCATGGATGCCAAATGGATCTGTGATGGTCCATGTGGTTCCAAAAGTGACAAAAGCGAATATGATTAAGGATATGCATGGAGGTATTGTTTTTTTTTTTTAATTATTATTTTTTAATTTTTATTGTTGAAAATACCTCTGCAGGCCACTAGGGGGCGCAAATGGCTCGCAGGCCGCCTATTGAGAAAACCCTGCAGTACACTAAGATCACTGCAAGACAGTAGTTGTCATTTGCAAACAGGACGGGGCAACTAGCAGCGCGTGTGCAGAGACACACGCACACGCCACCTGCTACCTGCCAAATGCTGATAAACTCTTCGATGCGGCTGCTAAGCTCGCCTAATACAGCAGGCACTACTGCAGGCAAACAGCCAGTCCGTTATCTTGTCCCCTCTCCAAAAAAAAAACACAAAAATGCAAAATAAAAGAAGCAAAGTTCACTGCCGAACTCTGGATGCCACCAGTCACTTGAAACCAAAGGACTGAGTTTCATACCTTGCGTGTAGTTATATAACAGCTACCGTACTGTAGTGTACTACTACTGTATGCCAGGGCCGGATTTAGCCAGCCCTACTAGGGTGGGCTGGAAGAATGGCAGGGTGGGCACCTTCAAGATTCTTCAAATGAAGCAGTGGTTTTCAACGTTTTTGAGACCAGGGCCCAATATTTATTCGGCATTTGAGCCACGATAGTCCAATAGCGGCTCTTTTATCTCGCTGCCCTCATTGAAAACAATGGCCTCTAGATCCGGCCCTGCTGTATGAATCTGCATCGCAAATGTACCTCTTGAGGCTGTGTTCGGAAAGGCCGGTGTGAGTCTCTGGCCGTCTACTCTGATGAGTGTTTCTCTTCTTTCCTTCTACTTCCGCTCTCCTTCTTTTCCACAGGTCCCAGCACTCACCGCTGCCCCAACACTCCAAGTTAGTCTCTATCTCTCTCTGTCTCTCTCTGTCTCTCTCTCTTTCTTCCCCTATTATTTACCACACATGCTGCAGTCTCCCATCTCTCCCCCCCGTCTCACACCATGTCTCATTCCTCCGTGGCGATATACCGACGGACATCTCTGCCCACGACGAAAACACTGTCATTTGTTTTGTTTGTCTTTGTTTATTTATTTATTTATTTCTCACGTGGCGGAAAGAAACCAAACTGCAGTGGCACGATATATAATAATATATAAGCGGGATGTGGTTTTTTTCTTCCATTTAGAAAAAAATGATTTCTTACCAAAAAAAAGGTCTTATTTTATGCTGACTTTTTTTTCCCCCCACGGCTCATTTTTGGCCAAGGGAGCGTATAGAGAGAGAGAGAGAGAGAGAGAGAGAGGGTTCACGGGCAGCTGAGCAGCCAGTTCAGCTCACTGTCCATTAGCCCGGCTATCTACCTCTTCACCGTTCATTAAACCAACAACATGACTGTAAAAGACCTGGCCCAATGTGCGTGCACACACACACACACACACGCACGCACGCACGCACGCACGCACGCGCACATGCGCACTTTGCTAATATGCTTACAGGCAGGCAGACCCACTGCAAGATAGTATTAAATTAGTCTAATTGGTCAGGTCTTGTCCCGTGCAATGGCCGCAGTTAGCAGGCCATTAGTCGCCAGTGGACAACGTGTGGCAATAATTAGTAGTGGCAGCGTATGCCAGACCATAACCCATTCTCTTATATCATATTTCCCAAATCCCACTTAAAAGAGCAACACTGTTAATAGCGGCCACCTGTTTAAGCAACACGCTGTGTGATGTGCACATCGGCGTCTTAAAAAAATATTAAAAAATAAAAAACGCCGCTGGCGCGTCATCGCGCGCCCAACAACTTAGCCGCCACCCGAGACGAGGCAAAGTTCCCTGGCAATCCGTTTAGGCACACAGCATTGGCAAGTTCAGAGGCATGGGGGAAATTTGTGCTGGTAGATTAGCGATAAATCATCCAATTGCTCAGCGAAGAGAAATCTGCAGAGCAACGGGGAGGATGGTTTGAATTTAATCCGGCCCAACACGCCCCGGGGCTAGGCCAAAAAAGATAGCTTATTGTCGGGGAGGGAAGTTTCAAAGGGCTGAGGAACAGTTTGTGTTATTTTTTATTTATTTGTTGGTTTGTTGTTTGGTTGTTTTTTTTTTTTAGAGCTGCAACGATTAATGGATGAATCGTATATCGAATAGATAATTTCATTATTTGTCAACTAATTAGTTGCCCGATTAACCAATAGTAATTGGTTAATCGGGCCGTCACCTACTCAATGGAGTTTCTGTAAATCATCATGGGGGTTTAAAGGGGAATTCCACCCATTTTCAAAAAAGGGGTCTGAAAGAAAAATCATTAACATGGTGAAATACATCTTGATGATGTCATCAGATGTATTTCACCATATTAATGATTTTTTCAGACCTCCATTCTTAGGAAATACAGAATTGGGGGAACTTTTTTTTATCATGTCCACACAACATATCTAAGGTATATTAATGACATATTAAAATGTTGAAAATGGGTGGAGTTACCCTTTAACCATAGTTTTTACAGGTGTATGTATAGATAAACTAAAGAGGAGTGACCCATGTCTCTTCCCTTATAATCTGATGATAGTTTACATGCATAGCAGCAACTGCACTGAAAAATATTGTCTATTTAACCAGACGCATGTCAGAATAAGCCTAAAGACGCCACGAGTTGCTTTGATTTTTTTTTTTAAATATGTGTTTGAATAGCAGCCAAATCAGCAGCTAATCAAATTTATTTGTTGTCAGAACATTTCTAAAACATATATTTTAAGGTGATAGTTAAAGAAGTGTCGTAATCCGATTTGTCGATTAATCAACAAATAAATAAGGTTATCGGCAGATTAATCGATTATGAAAATAATCGTTAGTTGCCGCCCTAGCTGGTTTGTTTGACAGTTTATTTACTTTTAGTTACGTTTCATTTTTGTTTTCCTCTGCCCTGGACGTGACAGTGAGACTGATAATGCGGGGCTCTCACCATCGGCCACCATCTCTCTCTCTTCTGTCAGCGTTGTGGGGGGTCCAGGGGGGAGATGTCTGCTTCCTGCTGCTTTTCCTTCCAGGAGCATGCTGCTCACACAACAGTCACTCATGACGTGCGCATAGTGCTGTACTTCACCCCCCCGCCCCACCCCCAGCCCCACCTCCGTCCCACTTTTAGCATGGCAACGATGTCTCCACAATGTCACCAAACACTTTGTTGAACTTGTGCACTCTGTCTCTCTCTCTCTCTTTCTCTATCTCTCTGTCTCTGTATACATTCTGCCTCTCTCTATTATATACTCTGGGTTTATATTTTGTCCCTTTTCCCTCTTTATCAGGCCCAGGTGAATATGGTATGGGCCGCCCCATACCATTTTCATTTAAATTCACTCCAAACCCCCCCACCGAAGAGATAACTATGTATTTTTCCATTTGTATACTGTATCTATAACACAAAATCTACCTTCTATTTTATATATTTTCTTTAGTTCTGTGACCCACACAATTTATACAGTATCTTGTACAGGACTTATATTAGGCAAGTAAGCATCAATAATAACATCATTTTTCAAATCTTTTTAAATATACTGTAAGCACTTCCATTTGAAATATCTTTGGCTTGAAATTTGGTTTGATTTGCGTGCCATCATGTTTGGTGGGGCAGTCAGTCTCTCTCTCTCTCTCTCTCTCTCTCTCTCTCTCTCTCTCTCTCTCTCTCTCTCTCTCTTTCTTTCTCTCTCTCTCAGTCCTCATATGCATTCTTCAGCATAGTGCACTCTGCTCACCGTTGCCACAGTCACCACCCCATGGTCCCACTGGCAAGCCTCTTGCTATAGCTCACACTGTGGTCCAACAAAGTGTTGTCGTTGTTGTTATTGGTATTGTCGCCGTCGCCATTGTCTCTGAAACGGCCCTGCGTTATGTCTAGTTTACTCCGTACTCAAACGTTTCTCCTCTCCTCCTCTTCCAGGAATGAGGGAGCACCCGCCCATTCCCGTGAGCGACCTGGCAGACCACATAGAGCGCCTGAAAGCCAACGACGGCCTCCGCTTCTCCCAGGAGTACGAGGTAAAAAAGAAAGATGGAGCTGGGCTGGGTTTTTGCTGCATCTTTCCCCGAGATGTAAATGTATCCCACGTTTTTTTTTTTTTTTTTTTTTTTTTTTTGCCGTTCTGTTGGAGAAAGAGCCCGACGTTGAGTGTCTCGTATCCCCATAATGCATGTGTTCTAATGGATTATGGACACGGCCCACTTTTCTCAGACGTTTTCCGCAGTCATTTGTACAACTCCATTAACGGGGGCCCACCAGGAAACCAACACTTACATTAAAAGGGAGCAAGTTGCTTTTTTTTTCTCGCAGAAAGCTGGCAGGTGGCAGGAGTCGTTTAAGCAATCCGCGTGCGTCTCGATTATTTCCCAGAAGAAAGTTATTTTGCCCGGTCTCTGCCGCGCAACTCAATGAGGGATTATCTCTTGTCAGTATGTACCCCAAATCCCCCCGTTAACCATAGCCTAACCCTCACACACACACACCCTTAAAAAGTAGGGAGAGAGCAAATTTGCATTTAAAGTGCCGCGTTTTTTTTTTTTTTTGTGAAAGGATTGCCATAAGCCACAGTGAGAGTGCAGTCGCCTGTGGGACTATCTGAGGACAAGGGAGAAGAGGAGGGCAGAGGCATACAGAGAGAGAGAGAGGGGAAAATAAAAGACTTGTGTCATTCGTTCCGACTGTTCACTTTATTCTGCCTAATCGTCCCCCCATTCCCCCATTCCCACATCGTTGACACTTTCGACAAGGCAGTTTTCCTTGTTTTGTGTATTTCGCTATTTTGTTTTTCTTCCTAATTATATAGCTGTCCTCGCCTCCGTCGAGCTACTGTAAACACATCACAGAGAGTCTGGCGCGGGCCACAGGCCATCGCCACTCGGCTCCACCCGGTCCCACCCCCTCCCTCACGCACGCACCCAACCACCCACCCTCCTCACAACCCTCCCTCCCTCCTGCGCCGGACAGATGGCCGTCCATCTCATTGCTTTGTCACGGTCACAGTAGCACAGTAGCCGTGGCTTCCTCCTCCAACGCTCCTGTCGACACAGAGCTTGCGAAAGGCCCTTCGTCGTCCCCTCGCAGTTCCCCTTCCTTCCTTGCCACATTTTTCTTTTTCCAGGGAGCGGTTTGTTTTGTTGCACATCTGTGACCGCCCGTCCGTCCGTCCGTCCGTCCTCGCCCAGCCGGCCGGCGGCATGCTGAGTGAATCACTCCGGGTAATGAGCGATGTTTGTCAACCCAACGGAGGCGCTGCTGCTCGGCTCAACTTTGACAAGCCTGTCCCTTTTCGTCTCTTTTTTTAAAATCAGAAGCGAAGCAACGCCAACCTGCAGCCTCCATCGCCGCTATCATCATCATTATCTTCCACAACATTTCCCAACGTGTCTAATGCGGTCATTTTCCTAAACCCCCGCCACCCCGATCCTCCCCCTCCCCACTCCCCTTCCCCCCTCTCTCCACCTTCCCTGACTAACTTTCTTGCCAGTTGATGTTGGTCTTGCGTGCCGCGCCACCGCCGCCGTCTTCGCGGAGTTCTTTTTTTCAAACTGCCGTGACATGTTTTGACTGCAAATGAAATGTTCCCTTTCAAACTGGCGGGTTGCTGGCAGACAAATTGGCAATGTCGAAGTCATCAGCGGCTGCAGGCCCGTATCCAAATGACTCCCACTATCGAGCAATTTGGAGCTCTGCTGGAGCCTTTCTTTGTTGACTGAGCAGGGGCCCCTTTCAACTAAAAAAAAGATAGATTCCACATCACTCACGTATGAATAAAAAATAAATGCCCACATACTGTAGCGTGGTGTTGTGCCTGTGTTTTTCCTTCTTAATAAGTTTTCAGACAATTTCCCCAGTCTTATCTCCGGCGGGTGGCCTAGATGCCTATGTAGGACATAATAATGAAAGCAGTGGGCAGCCTGTGAGTTGAATGAAAGTTTAGGCGTTTTTAGAAAGGTCAGTTCGAACGTTCCTTATTCGGTCGCAGTGCGCCCTAACTGCTGCCAGGTCAAATGGTATTAAAAAACACCATTTGAACCCTGGGCTCGGGGAAAGCCTGGCATGCGATACATCATGTACAGTAACATAAGCATACGCCCCTAATAATAGGGGCGGGCAAAAAAATCGATATGCCAATATATTCTGATGCTTAATGCCATGATATCAATATCGAATCGCCAGGTCCATAATCAATTTATTTGATACTTATGTAGGCCTATTCATTAATTTGTTCAGGTCAGAAAGACTGACTGATGTTATCAGGCTGCATTGATGTGTACGATTTAACTTTTTGTTATCTATATTGTTTAAAATTGCTTTAAAATGTTATAGTTGATTGAACATGTGGTGAAAGACAACTTGATGACATCATCTTTTTTTTTTTCTTTTTCTGAGAGCGTACAAATGGAACGGGTCCATTTGGTTCCATTTCTATGCCCTTACAAAAAATCTTGAAAAGGGTGGAATTCCCGTTTAAAATGTTCTAGCATAATAAAAGCTCTGTCATTTGTGGTGGGGAAGATGTGATATATCCATATATCAAATCTTATCGCAGCATAATTAAGAATCGATTAAAAATAAATTGATTCATAAGCCTAAATATCAATATTGTATCGTATCATGAGGTAAGTGAATCATCCCACCCCTATTAATTCAATAAGAGCCGCAGCCAAGTTTGAGGTACTGTAAGTGAAGGAATATTGAAGGTGTGCTGCTGCTCTCACTCCCGACTAGTGTTGCGAGGTGAAAGGTGCAGGAGAATTGATGGACACGGTTCCTCCGCTGGCTGGCGGGAGAGATCGATGCCGAATAACAAGAGACTGTGTGACATTATCGAGCCGGGGAGGATAGGAGGGCCGTCACATGTCGGCCCCGATCAATACGGCCCCGGCCCATTGTCGCCTCAGCCCAGGTGACGCATCATGGCAGCCAGAGAGAGGGATAGAGAGGCTGAGAGAGCGCAGTGAAAATGGGTTTTGGGGTTTCGGCGCTAGAAATGATGAGAATCGGCTGAAAGGCGATGAGAAAATGTAAGGGATTCGAGTAGCAATAAAACATAATGCAGTTAATCAGCTGAAGCTGGCCTCGGTATAAGGTAATTCAATATGGCCGCCCACTTGAGTGTTTTGTGGACATCCCCGGGGGGGCTTTGTCCAACTCCTGTGTGTAAGCCAAACATCCTCATCGATGTTCTCTCTTCCCCCCCGAGGCTGTACATCACCTCATCCACCCATCTTTTTTCTTTCTCTCTCTCTCTCTCTCCTCTCGCCCTTTTCTCACAGTCGATCGATCCGGGGCAGCAGTTCACGTGGGAGAACTCCAACATGGAAGTCAACAAGCCCAAGAACCGCTACGCCAACGTCATCGCCTACGACCACTCCAGGGTGGTGCTCACCTCTGTCGACGGTGAGAGAGCCTGTAAAACTATTCAACCACGCGTATTGACAGCGTAAATAGACCCACGTCAAGAGGTCTATTTACTGTATGCGTGTTTTATTGGTTCCATTGTGCCTTCTTCGCACTGTAGGAAATGAAAGGAAATGGAATAAAGGAATCACGGCTTCTGTTGTGCCTTTTTTACACTGTGCGTCGCATACATACAGTACATTCAGCACATTCACACAGACATTCATCCCACCTGAAGCTGGAGGCAGCCATGGAGCCACACAAGCTGCCAACCTACTCATCGGTCGCTTATACAGGCTCAGTGTCTTGCTCAAGGACACTTAAGCCCTAGCCCTACTTTTAGAGTGCCCTCAGCTGGGCAGTGGCCCTACAGAACGAAGCCACAAGTGTTTATAATGGGACACTTAATCAACTTCACCACCCTTTTCTCATACGAGTGGCTTTTGGGGCGGAAATGATGTAAGTAATCTAACCATGAGTGCGTGTGCTCAAACATCATTATCCCTCATCTGCACTTCCAAATGATGGAACTATAAATAATGGTAAATATGTAGGTTTAGTGTAAATGCAACCAAAAAATGCCACATAGCCCTCCGAACCTCTAGTAGAGAGGTTCTATACCCGTGGTCCGGGGACGACCAGTGATCCCTAAGAGGATTCCTGGTGGTCCCCAGCTAAATGATGGACAGTTGGTACCAAATGGACCCTTATAGATCTGTAACTCAAGAGTTAAATTATATTTAAACATCTGAATTACTTAATTTTCAAGAATGTACACATTTAGAAAACGTAGAACAATTGGTATCTTGATCAACGTTTTGCCAGGCGAAAATGCAGAATAAACAGTGGGCCCTGGTGTGAAAAAGGTTGAAAACCACTGCTCTAGTACTCTGCTACTGTGCACCGTAAGTGCAAACAATCCCTGTCTATCCGTCCGTGTATCGATCATAATAACCCGATACGCCAGAACTCCTTTTCTTCTTTCTGCACATCTATTCATGTATGTGTTCCTGTCCGTCGCAGCTGTTCCCGGTAGCGACTACATCAACTCCAACTACATCGACGGCTACAGGAAGCAGAACGCCTACATCGCCACGCAGGGCCCTCTGCCAGAGACGCTGAGTGACTTCTGGCGCATGGTGTGGGAGCAGAGGTCCAGCACCATCGTCATGATGACCAGACTGGAGGAGAAGTCCCGGGTAAGGAACAGGACGGATGTAACATTTCCCAATTGGCGGGGGGGGGGGGGGGGGGGGGGGGGGGGGGGGGGGTTTGCATGCCATTGTGTTTGTTGGGGCAGTCAGGGCATTTAGGGGGGGCATTGCCCCCCATGCCCATGCCTAGATCTGCCCCTGCTTCATAGGAGCCCCTAGGGGGGGACCGTTTGACTACTCAAATATTCCTACTCAATACTCAAAAATGGACCTCGTTGCCGTGGACGGGGGTTTTATATGGGTCCCCACGGGAGAGAATGCGAATTCATGTGGACGTGGCTCGCTAATCTCTCAACTGTGGGTTGAGCAGACTTTGAGCACGCATACGAATATAACGTCATGAATAGGAAGTATGATGCTGAAAAAAAGAGTCAGAGGCCAGACCAAAGGAACATTTCGCTCCATCAGATTATAAATATGCAGCATTGGCGTGTGCTAGAGGGATAAGGCTCATGCTGTACAACCTTCTAGCGATGCTGCCAATCTCTGCTGAAAGCCCTTAGCATTCTCACCAACTGTACAGTAGGTTGACAACAACAACAGCAGCCAAACGTATAAAAGTCGACAGGTTTGGCAGTAATACAAAACACACGTCAAACTTTTTTTGCTCCGCAGACCATTTAAAAATATGTTGCGAAATCGGGAAAAACGGGGGAACAAAGTGTATACCCCCGCTGCTCGTTTTTATTTTCTCCTTGTCTCTGGGCTGCCCATCATTCTTTAAAGGCCTTCGTGTTTTATCAAGCTTTTCATCAAATGAACGGCGTGCTGGGCTGGGATCAGGCCGGCGCACATCAAGGGCCCGCATGCTGACATTTTATTAGCTTACTGCGACAGCGTCGTGACAACTCTCTATTTGACATTATTTGCGTGTTATTATTTTAATGGAAGGATGACCGGGTCCCGGTCTGAGTCACACACGGCTTGTTTTGGTTAGAGCGCGTTTTCCAATTTCAAAATGTATCGTCAGCAATCTGGACGAAACAAAGCGGCTCAGCGTATTTTCTTAATGACATGACATTTTGCAGATAAACAGTTTAAAACTGACAGAATGTCCCTGGTTTAACACGGCCAATATCTGGTGGCTTAATATTGAGTGCATGCCTAGACATAATGAAAATGTATCCCCAGACAAGGTGCTGGAAATGTCAGGCTTTGTGAAATGATGGAGTGTAGCAGCATTATGATCCAGTATGTAGAGAAGCAGCTCTGTCCTAAAAAAACAAACGACTATATTCTCTTTTAAATATGTTATCATTTAAACAACAACTTTGTTTTAAAAGAGCAGGTGTGACTTTCAAATTCGGACGTCTAACATACTAATAGGATTATTTTCCTCCACTCACTCACTCGCTCACGCATGCATGCGCACACGCATGACCACACACAACCACACCCAGCCAGTTTGCTGTCATATGCCACAGCAGTCTGTGGACACACACACATCAAGTCTACAGAAGCAGGTGATCTATCTGGAGCTTCCTCCTCCTACCACCTTCAGCAGCAGCCGATAAAAGCCTGAAAGGTCAGATAAGCGATAGAGGACTTGTAAATGAGGCCTGTGTGTGTGTGTGTGTGTGTGTGTGTGTGTGTGTGTGTGTGTGTGTGTGTGTGTGTGTGTGTGTGTGTGTGTGTGTGTGTGTGTGTGAGGGGGGGGGGGGGGGTGCGTGTGTGTGTGTGTGTGTGTAGAGGTGTTCAGGGGCGTGTCCTGCGTGTGCATTCAGATAAGAGAAGGTCTGCAACTGCGTCATCCTAAAAGCTAGGCGGTGACATCTGAGGGATGACTTTGAAGTTCAGAAAGATGATAGTAAAACCTTCATTGTGTGTGTGTGTGCATGCGCAGGTTTGTGTGTGGGTGTGCATGTGTGTGTATATATATATGTGTCGCTGCATACTCCTGGGTGAAGGGGAGACAATGCCACCCAGTGTCTGACCGCACCGGCTAACTAATCCATAGGGATTTGTGTCCATCAGTCTTTTCAGTTTCTTGTTTCTCCCACGGCCCGTACACACACTCTGCCTCCGAACAGTGGACTGTCTGGGGGGAAATGTCCCGGGCGAAGTGGAGGGCACATTTTTAGGAGGTGAATCGGTGCGTTGTGTCGTCGGTCGATTCGCACCGACTTGGAACAAGATGAAAGCTTGCTCCCAAAATGTCAGCCAAGTTCCTCGCAATCCCTCTTCTTCACTCGTTCTGAATCAATAGCCACGGGGCCCCGAGTCCCAACAAGTCTGACATTCACCGTGTATTTCCATTTACACTGTAGCAGTAGCAGCACATGGAATAAATTCTTCCCAGAAAAAGACACACACGAGGCAGCCCCGGGTTTTGCATTTTTATAGCGTCAGCATTTAGGCGATTCTCCTTCAGACGCGAGCCGATCGTGAGCACGTAGTTCGTAGCTCACCTTATTGCTTAGGTCATGAACACAACACATGACGTACATCAGTTGATGGACTGCCTCTCGCGGGTATTGAATCACTGACCTTTTGGTTACAGAACAGTCCCTTCTAACCACCACTGCCGGCATAGACGGCACAGAATCCAACCGATGAGGTTTTTATTAGCCGCGTGCAGGCGATGCTCCGCTCTGTCAATAAATCTTTGACAGTACAGATAGGGGCAGGGCTCTGACATTACAAAGCCATCCCCAGCCTGTCCCGAGGACATATGGAGCCAGGTGGTCTGGCCTGCTGTCACGTCACAACAGTCCCTGGGCTTTTAGACGCATGTACTCTCTACCTGGCAGCTAACCTGGTGTCCTGAAAGCAGGGGACGCCTCATATGGATAGATTATACTATACATTATGCCTGTCCAATATAACTAGGATTGAACATTGTATGTCATTTAGTTTCAAAATAGTTCATAATTTTATCCCTTGGACGGTGCCATTTTACAGGAGATTTTCCCTGGAGCCCCCCCTTACCAAATGGGTCCAGGGAAAATCTTGCCTAGGGCTCCAAATTGCTTAGAAACGCCACTGCCTGAAAGCAACCACAACCCGACTATTAACTAAGTGAAAATAATCACCGGCTGGTCAGACAGAGTTGGATGTTTTTAATTTGTGCTCAGAGTCCCCCTCATAAAAGCAGCGTGATCTCACCTAATAAAGTAGAAAATGAACGCAATTGCAATTATCCATCCATCCATCCATCTTCTTCCGCTTATCCGAGGTCGGGTCGCGGGGGCAACAATTGCAATTAGCCCTTCACTAAGCCCCTCCCCAATCCGTCCTTGTCCAATAGGCACGCTAGAGGAGGGAAGCTTTGACCAGGAAAGCTTGACCTGCATAGCAACAGTTGCTAAATTATTTCGTCTGGCATTGGTCAGTGGTTAAACTGTTGGCTCTGGTTCCTCTGGGAAGGAATTTAAGTGTTGTATGAACAGACTTTTGGCTCTATTGGTTGTTTATCTGCAGAATTGCAATTCCGTTCATTTGTACTATATTCTGTGAGAGCGGCTACTTGGGTGCTACATGGTAATTCTGGAACAGATTATATATATATATATATATATATATATATATATATATATATATATATATATATATATATATATATATATATATATATATATATATATATATATATTAGGGCTGTTGAATGATTAAAAATTTTAATCAAATTAATCACAGCTTCAAAATTAATTTAATCATGATTAATCACCAATCGAACTATTTCCAAAATATGCATGTTTTCCTGTACAGGATTCCAACATTTAAAAAAGAAACAGAATCTGTGGGAAAAAAAAAACCCATTTATCTTTAAAATATTTATCAAAATAGGTGATCTACATATTATATATATATATATATATATATATATATATATATATATATATATATATATTATATATATATATATATATATATATATATATATATATATATATATATATCAAAATCTGTCTGGGATCCAGCTGTAATTGGAAACATGGTGTTTGTCCCGGTAGCTCTGGGCTCTCTCTAAGCATCTCTACCACCCGTCAGTTCGGTGTCTTTCTGTCAGAATGTTTTTTATTTTTTTTGTGCTCCGTAATGTATCCCAGCATGCATTTTTTTTAGCACAGTGGTTTTCAAACACTGGTCCGGGGACCACCGGTGGTCCTTGAAGGAGTTCCAGGCGGTCCCCAGCTACCGGTAAATGATGGAAAGTTGGATAGCCAGATGTAACTCTTTGAGAGCGTAAACAAATGGACCCTTGCGGGCAGAGGCGTCATCTTGCCTCTGTCCTCACGTGAATAAATAGGGCCCTGGTATCCAAAAGGTTGAAGACTGTTGTGATAAGTGATAACACTGCCCCCTGCGGGGAGGCAGTTAGTTCTTAAAAATAAAGATGGCTGGCTGGTAACGCAAGGACCGATCTCTCTGAGTATTTTCATAATATGGCAGTTAGTTCTTAAAAATAAAGATGGCTGGCTGGTAACGCAAGGACCGATCTCTCTGAGTATTTTCATAATATTACAAAGACCCCTGTTCTAGGCGGACATTTTGCTCAAAGTGCATGTGGTATCTGCTCTCTCAGGTGAAGTGTGACCAGTACTGGCCGGCGAGAGGAACGGAGACCTACGGGATGATCCAGGTCACCATGCTGGACACGGTGGAGCTGGCCACATACAGCGTACGCACCTTCGCCCTCTACAAGGTACACACACACACACACACACACACACACACACACACACACACACACACACACACACACACACACACACACACACACACACACACACACACACACACACACACACACACACACACACACACACACACACACTGTTTTCAATTATGAAATGCTGTTGATTTAGTGGTTGCCACAGCTGTAGTTACTTAGTAGCAGTTGTAGTGTTTCAAAACATTTTAAATATAAGCAATTTGAAATATCTTAGGGTTGTTTTGCTTGACATGGTGTTTGGTGGGGCAGTCAGGGCATTTAGTGGGGGATTGCCCCCCATGCCCATGCCTAGAAATGCTTCTTTCTATGGTTCCAGTTGATGATGGCGACGACAGGAGACGGTCACATTTTCCAGTTTTATTTTAGTTGGCTGGTTGTTGTTGTTTTTTTGCACCTGATGTGTGAAAGCATTGTAGTGATGCTAACAAGCGGTTTCAGGGGGGAAGTGAAGGACATGTGGAGAACAGCCAGCCCAGTGTGACAAGAGGTATCTGCTGATGAGAAATAGACCATTTAAAATCTCCAAATGTCAGGGTGTCCCTTCAAGCTCATTATTATTAAAGTATTTTTACTCCATTTGTACTTAACCACAATAACCCCCACTCGCTCTCTCCATCTCTCTTTCATACCAAAATAATTCAAAGATTTGTGCCGCATTTTCACCATTTTCAAAAATATCAGACCTACAAGCTCATAGCGCGCCACTCCGTGGCACGCTATGAGCTTGTAGGTCTGATATTTTTCAATAACTAAAGTAATGGCAATGATAAGTAATGCTAGTAATGCTATTGTACTTTACAATACCCCCCTCTCTCTCTCTTTTGCACACAGAATGGCTCCAGTGAGAAGAGAGAGGTGAGACAGTTCCAGTTCATGGCCTGGCCTGACCACGGTGTGCCTGAGTACCCCACCCCCATCCTGGCCTTCCTCAGAAGGGTGAAAGCCTGCAACCCTCCGGACGCCGGGCCCATGGTGGTCCACTGCAGGTGGGATATCTGCCTGTTGTGTGAAGTGAAAGGTTTTGGGGGTCCGGTTTGGGGCTGGTCCGGTTGGGGCTGGGTTAGAGTAGAGTGAACTGGCCTGACCCCCGTTCAGAACGTGGATATTCGTTTTATATTATTGCAGTGCACAGTGTAGAATATCCAATATTTGGTGTTGCGCTGTGCCTGCCTGCTGTTTGGATTGTGGGGAGGCTTTGCACCGTGACTGTGTTTACCATGCTGGTTTCTATGATACAGTAAATCAACTGGCAAATTAACTGCAACTGTCTTTTTTATAGGAGCTGTAATGTAAGCGCTCACTTGATAGTATATTCAGTTTTTATGTTCAGTTGTTCTGGCTTTATGTTTTCTGTGTAAAATTGTTTTTGAGTGGCCTCTGAGACATGCTATGGCACTATATGAATCTCTTTATAGTGCTTCTTTATAACATCCATGCTAATCATAATCATATCATAGAGAGGTTAGTAACGGCAACAATAATAATATATAACCTGATTCTCCTGCTGGTGCAGAGAATCCTCTTGTTTTCTTAAATGAAAGACCTACTTTGTCATACTATAGTGTCACACAAATGTGGGACCTACAAGCTCACAGCGTGAGCTTATAGATCAGTTATATATTCGATCAATGAAGCATATTAACAAGAGCTTGTTGTGACTACGATGGATCCGGCAACTACGGGCGAAAGTGGTCGTTCAAAAAGTTGAAAATACTTTATTTCTGGAGTCAGGACGGCATCATCTGGCGATACCCAATCAAATGCCTTTGCTTTGTTTATCCTTCCACACACTGTAATACGAGGACAATGACAGGAGGAATGCCCAATACGACTGTGTGTGCAATAACATGCTATAATTGCTATATATTGTCAGACTGGCGCAACGATTGACCTGTGTTTAATCTCTCTCCCCATCTCCCCTCCCAGTGCGGGCGTGGGCCGGACAGGCTGCCTGATCGTGATCGAGGCCATGCTGGAGCGCATGAAGCATGAGAAGTCGGTGGACATCTACGGCCACGTGACGTGCATGCGCGCACAGCGCAACTACATGGTCCAGACCGAGGACCAGTACATCTTCATCCACGAGGCCCTGCTGGAGGCCGCCACCTGTGGCAACACCGAGGTCCCTGCCAGGAACCTCTACGCGCACATCCAGAAGCTCACGCAGCCCCCACCCGGCGAGACCGTCACCGCCATGGAGCTGGAGTTCAAGGTGACATAAGCCTTTTTGTTTTGTTTAATTAGACTAATTTGTGCCCCCAGACTAGATATTTTCACTATTTTAATCTATCAATTAACTCCCAAACAAATAGTCGTCAAATTAAAGTCGTAAAATGTATTCTGTGAAAATCTCTGCTGGCGAAACACTGTTTGTTTTCATCAACATGGAGAGCGCTCGATCGGTGCGATCGGTGTTTTGATCATGAATAAGGCAAATCAAGCCGCAATGATGCGCCGATTGTTGGATTATGATCAGCCACGGACACGGAGACCACACCCGCGCGTGCAGCCGACGATTTTGTTCATTTCTAGGAGAGTGGGTGGGTTTTTATCTCGATCGGCTGCCGTTAGCCGATCGAGCTAAAAACATGTTAATCGACTAAAATAATGTCACGATCATTGAGGGGTTAAATAATTATGTCACCGGGAGGTTTGGATTTGTACCTTTATTATGTCAATTACGTCATTGTGAGTTATTGAGCTAAAAAATACATATATTTACATTTTCGAGCATAATCTGTGGTCATAATGTGCATGTATCCCCAACAACATATTAAAATAGAAAATCACGATTCGATGTCAATAGCCAGTCCAATCTTAATTACTTTAATTACTACACAGATTTGCAGTGTGATTATGCCAGCAAGCCCTTATGAAATATAATTATGAACCATGATTTCCCATGATCCACGACTGTGAGATACCCACAGCTCATGTTCCACCACATGCACCTGATTTTCATTAGGGAGACACTCATGTGGTGGATGCAGCTTGCCTTTTGATCAGACTCAAGATGACGGCCGGGTGGTGCATATTACTTGTTTTATTAAAGTGTGAGGCTGAAAACATGGAGGAGATGAGAAACGGGCGCTGCATTATTATGCCTCGGCACTGCCTCTCTCTGTCTCTCTCTCTGTTTCTCTATCTGTGTGTAAATCACATCAGCCAAGACTGTGATTGGTTGAGAAAACGGCGCAAAAGCCGATTCATGACACAACAAACACTTTTATTTTCGTATTTAGTCGGTATCGACAGACAGAGAGTTCAAAGTTCTTTATTTGCCACACCACTAGATGCCGAGACATGCATAGGGATGAAACATCGTTTCCCCTTCTCGTCCACGGCACAATAAAAACAATAAAACAAAGAATAAAACAACAAGCAACAGTCGTGCAACAGATTAAAGGATCAGACAGACTGTCTGCCCCGATAGCACAGGCAGTCCCCCCTAAACTGGAAAACCAAAACATCCAGGCTGTAATTCATCATATCATTGTGTCATATGTCACAAATCCAATAACTGGCCCACAGAGGCCTGATGTCTGACATCCAAACAACGCCCCCCTGGGGTCAAAAAGATCTATTCCCCTATTATCTTTTTAATATTAAAACAAAGAATCTGGGCATTCTGTCTGGGGTTTGGCTGATAAAGAGTGATATACATAGAGTAAACACAGGCACCTGTGGGTGGTAATCTAGGATGACAGAACCAGGGCAGAGAATGCACACACGTAAACATGCCGCATACGCGCCGAGAGCTTAAGAAGTGAGTTGACACATGCGTACACAGCTGATATTTCAAGGTGACTCACAATCTCTCTCACACACGCACACAAACACACATGCTCGCGCGGCGAGACGCACCCACACACCTTCTGTCAATAGCTATCGACTGTGATGTTACTACATCCTTCCCCTCCCAGCGTAGCAGAGCCATTAGCCCCTTATGACCATGATCCATTCTGTTTGAAGTGATAATAACAACCGCACGCCTGCCAAGCAACAGAGAATGACAGACCGCCATACGGGGGGCCGCTGCCCTGTCGTTTGAGCCCACACAGTCTGGCCTCAACACGCACACACACACACACACACCCTGGCAGCTACGCCAAGCCCCTCTCCACACACACACTCACACACACACACACACTCACACACACACACACACACACACTCACTCCCGTGCTGTCCATCTGTCCATTGTCCAGTGCCAGCACAGTGTTGACCCAGCCCCACCCCCAGCACCGTGGGAGCCAACGTGAAGGACCCCTTTTGCCCCGTAGCTAAGTTAGCTACACCCTGGCCCCAGATACTGTAGTACCACACGGTGTTATCGATGGCCAGGTGTTATCGATGGCCAGGTGTTATCGATGGCCAGGTGTTATCGATGGCCAGGTGTTATCGATGGCCAGGTGTTATCGATGGCCAGGTGTTATCGATGGCCAGGTGTTATCGATGGCCGGGTGTTATCGATGGCCAGGTGTTATCGATGGCCAGGTGTTATCGATGGCCGGGTGTTATCGATGGCCAGGTGTTATCGATGGCCAGGTGTTATCGATGGCCAGGTCAGGGTACGTACAGGTTATTATAGATTATTTAATTATAGAACTATTTGTTCAGGCCTGGACACGTTTTGGAAAAATAATAAAGTAAAGCGTTGGCATTTAGTATTACCAAAAATGGACCGAATAATTCAAATGGAGAAAAATGTTGACCCTAAAGCAGACAAATGGAAGTTTAATTGCGACTACATTGGCTACATTGATGATTAAATGCCGTGGCACATCAAAATTCATTGATGCAGTATGTGCACAAATTTAAAATATGGTGCCAAAACCATTGGAACGTCCAACAGGAATGTAAAGGAATGGAAGTGATGGAGAGAGAGAGAGAGGGTCTTGCAAAAAAGCACAGGTCAGAATAGAATGCATAGAAAGGTCTGGTGGTCTCATCTCAAATGCATGAAGCCTCTCTGCTGCATTGACTTGACATCTGGTCTTCTGAAGACGTCCTCATTTGGCGCGATGAAGCACACTAAAGAGCGATGAGGGGCTAAAGCATGGCAGGGCCGGATCTAGAGGGGGGCCAGGGTGGGCAGGGCCCACCCAAATGTGCATCCTGCCCACCTAATAAAAAGCTAATATCAGTGGTTTTCATCAGTGGTCCAGGGACCACCAGTGGTCCTTGAGAGAGTTGTGGAAAGTTGGTTAACCAGATGTAACTCTTTGAGACTGTAAAAATGAAACCAAATGGAGCCTTGCGGGTCCATTCAAATGCATGAAGCCTCTCTGCTGCCCTTGCGGGTCCATTTGGTTTCATTTTTACACTCTCAAGAGTTGGTGTCATTTTTACACTCTCAAGAGTTAAAATACTAACAGAATTCAATTGTAGACTTGGGCTAATTCAACAGAATTAGCCCAAGTCTACACAACTAGAGAATGTGGAAGATTAATTCTCATTTTGATCTGTATGTTTGACTGTTTTGCTGCTACATATGAAAAACTTTGGAGTTGCCCACCCTGCCATTCTTCGTGCCCACCCTAGTAGGGCTGGCTAAATCCGGCCCTGAAGCATGGACGAACGCAGAGAGCGAGACGATTTGACACAGAAGCTTTCCAGGGCTCCTTGTTTTGTTTACATGGAGTCACAGGTCACTAATGTTCTCTCTCTCTCTCTCTCTCTCTCTCTCTCTCTCTCTCTCTCTCTCTCTCTCTCTCTCTCTCTCTCTCTCTCTCTCTCTCTCTCTCTCTCTCTCTCTCTCTGTGTCTCTCTCTCTCTCTCCCTCCATTATACAGAGACTGGCCAACTCCAAAGCCCACACGTCGCGTTTCATCAGCGCCAACCTGCCCTGCAACAAGTTCAAGAACCGTCTGGTCAACATCATGCCCTTCGAGTCCACGCGCGTCTGTCTGCAGCCCATCCGTGGCGTCGAGGGTTCCGACTACATCAACGCCAGCTGCATCGACGGCTACAGGTCAGCACTCACACAGCACTTACCTCGGCAGGGGATGGGTGTGTGTGTGTGTGTGTGTGTGTGTGTGTGTGTGTGTGTGTGTGTGTGTGTGTGTGTGTGTGTGTGTGTGTGTGTGTGTGTGTGTGTGTGTGTGTGTGTGTGTGTGTGTGTGTGTGTGTGTGTGTGTGGAGTGGGGGTAGCTTGGTACAGTGGGTGTGTGTCAGGGGTGGATCTAGGCATAGGCATGGGGGGGTACAATGCCCTCCCCAAATGCCTAGATTGCCCCACCAAACATGATGGCATGCAACTCCACCCACGATATTTCAAATGAAAGTGCTTATATTTATAATGATTTGAAACCCTACTACTGCTAGCAGTACGGCAGCACTAAACAAACAGCATTTCATCATTGAAAACAAAAAACTCATTGAGTTTTTTAGCTTTATTCATGCTGTGTGGCTGTTGCAACGTCAACAACTGATTATTTTTGATGCTTATACTTGCATAATATAAGCCCTGTAACCAAAAATGGTATGGGGGCGGCCCCCCCATACCATTTTCTCCTGCCCCCCCAATTGGGAAATGTTACATCCGCCCCTGGTGTGTGTGTGTGTGTGTGTGTGTGTGTGTGTGTGTGTGTGTGTGTGTGTGTGTGTGTGTGTGTGTGTGTGTGTGTGTGTGTGTGTGTGTGTGTGTGTGTGTGTGTGTGTGTGAGAGAGAGAGAAGGTCTAAAATTGTTGTTTGTGTGGTATGTTCTACAGCCTAGGGAAATTCATTTGAATTGGACTTGTGGGGCTTTGAGGTATAGATGAAAAATAACAAAAAGAAGCACAGGAAAGAAAAAGTTATGAAAGGATACGAGGATTGCTGTCCAGCTGCTGCTGTCTCTCTCAGGACGTCCTGCACTGCAGGCTTTCATAATACTTACTGTACTGTATGTGAGTCTGAATTGCTTCCCAGAGAGAGAGAGAGAGAGAGAGAGAGAGAGAGAGAGAGAGAGGAAGTATCAAGTATAGGTACTGTACAGTACATTAGACTTTCTGTATATTTACACCAAGTAAGTCAGTAAAATGTCACCTTTCATTCCATAGTTTTGGAGCCAGGAGGGAGAAGAGTTTTTGGGGGCGACTGGCCAACGCTCCACTCGCCCCAAACTCTTCTCCTCCTCCCTCCGAAACTATAGAATGCACTCCCCATTGCGATCACAACCACAGACTCAGTCCCCTATGCTCCACCGCAGTCTGAAAACACACCTCTTCAGTCTCCATCTCAGCCCACAGCACATATCATCCCATAGCACTTGCAGTACAAACCTAGGTAGTTTAGATAGCAGTTAACTACATAGGATGTCAAATGTATTACCATGTTTTAGTCCTTAAATTGTAAATTCTGTGTATGATGTATTGCAATGTCTTTACTTAATGTAAATCACTCTGGATTAAGTGTCTGCTAAATGCCTACATTGTAAATTGTTTCAGAGTGAGTCCTTCACAACGATAATTGTAAAACATGTCAATACAAAAATAATAGACTAGAATAAACCAATCGGCATAATGAACTAATGAATGGTTAAATTCCAATGGTGAACTTGATTGCATTAGTAGTCATACCAGAATATTCAATAGACAATGATCGGAATGGGCTGAAGGAATAGATTTTCCATGGTTAAAATAGATGATAGTAAATACTAGGATCGAACTTGAAATGGCGTAATAGGGAGTTTACCTCCACACCAGGCTGCAGTGATGTAGAGACCAAACAGCAGCCCCTAATCTCTATCTTCCTAATGAAAGGTGGTCCTCGGAGGCCCACCCTCTATTGTCACTGTGTAAATAGTCTAATTGCAGCCAGAGAGCATCGTAATGAAGTGTGTTCTCCAGAACAACCCCTCCTCCATCGTCCTACCGCCCCTCTCTCTATCCTTTCCTCCTCCTCCTCCTCTCCCTCTATCGCTTTTCCATATATCTTCATCTCTCTCTCTCTCTCTCTCTCTCTCTCTCTCACACACACACACACACATACACACACACACACACGCACATACACAGTCTCTCCTTTCCTCCTCTCTCTCTATCTATCTCCTTTCCATATCTCTTCATCTCTCTCTCCCTTTCTAACCTCTGCTCTCCCCCTCTCTCTCTCTTTCTCTCCTCTCACTCTCCATCTTAATTTTCACCGTCTGTCGCCAAGGCAGCTTTGGCTTCATCAGATGGTTTGGCACGTGTGAATGTGTGTGAGAGAGAAGAGGACACTTGTTGTGAGTGTGTGTGTGTGTGTGTGTGTGTGTGTGTGTGTGTGTGTGTGTGTGTGTGTGTGTGTGTGTGTGTGTGTGTGTGTGTGTGCGCGTGCGTGCGTGCGTGCGTGCGTGCGTGTGTGCGCGTGCGCGCGCGCGCCAGTGGGGGACGTCGGCAGGGGGGGTGCGTGTGTTTGCATGTGTTAGGACACTTGTTGTGTGTGACTGTGTCTGTGTGTGCGTGTTTACACCCATAGCGCCAAGTAATTAAGCTCCCCTTAAAGCTCTGCGCATAAATAAAAGACTAAACAGCGGCCCCTCCAGTGCCCTTCACCCCTCGCACCTTCGAGAAAATACCATAATATGCTGAGCTAATGAGAGCGCAGGCGATCGATTCCAGTCTCTATTGGATCTACACTCTACTGGGGGGAGGAGGAGAAGGAGAGGGTGGATTCTGCTCAGTTTTTTGGCATTGTGATGAGGTTGAAATGAAACACCATCCATGCCCCGAAGCGCAGCAGCACTGTCATCTGGGGACCAACCATGCTGAAGACAGTTGCTTTGTGCTTCCTCTTACATTTTCTGGGGCTACATGAGCTCATCCGGATGTCGTGCACAGCAAGCAGTCAGTCAGCATAGTGATGTGATGTTTGCAACACTTTGCATGCTCACATCTTTATTTATTTTTTATCATTGATTGAAAGGGGACGCCAGACCCCCCGCTCCTCCTATGCCCTTCTTTGTGTGTTTCAGTGTGTACCGCATAGCGATTGATTTGATTGGCTGAGTGAGCAGGGAATGT
Source organism: Benthosema pterotum (assembly GCA_039105355.1). Taxonomy (NCBI): domain Eukaryota; kingdom Metazoa; phylum Chordata; class Actinopteri; order Myctophiformes; family Myctophidae; genus Benthosema; species Benthosema pterotum. The sequence continues at coordinate 26,252,552 of CM076976.1, forward strand.
GAAGCTTGATGATGTATAATGATAAGAGTACCCCTCACTTCACAAAAGTGTTTTTTTTTTCACTTGGTTATAGCAGGGGTTTTAATCAGGTGGTCCCTGAGAGGATTACAGGTGGTCCCCAGCTAAATGATGGACAGTTGGTAACCAAATGGACCCTTGAAGATCTGTAACTCCTGAGATCGCTCACAAGAGTTAAATTATATTTAAACATCTGAACTACTTAACTTTCAAGAATGTGTACACATTTCAAAAATGTAGAAGAATTGTTATTTTGACCGATCTTTGGACACAAATTAAAAATCTTTAGTTTTGGGTCCGAAAAACTATAAACTATAAAGAATAAACAGTGGGCCCCTGGTATGAAAAAAGGTTGAAACCCCCTGGGTTGTAGAATAGAGGAGGCTTGGGGCGGTATTGTGTATTCATAGCGTACAACACACCTCCTTGACATGTCATCAGGGTGATATGATGCAATTTTGTGTTCAAAACAAACAAACAAAAAAAAAAAAAACGCAAAACAATAAGCCGAGGCCACCTGTAACAGAAGCCACTGCAGCATGTATGACATTGTCTAGCCCTACAATGCTGTGTGTCTAATGTGCAATTAGCCTAATGGCCCATAGGATAATGAACAGAGAGGAGATAAGTGCCTTCTTACCATAGATTGAGCACACCTTGCTGGAGGACCTTGATGACACATCCGTGGGCTGAATGGAGCTGATGTGTGCGGGTGGCGTTGATGGCCGATTGGCAGCTGAATAGCATCATGTGCAAGATATTTCAAATTAAAGTGCTCATATTTAAAATGATTGGAACCACTACTACTGCTACTAACTATGTAGAATTGTGGTTGGCACTAAACCAACGGCATTTTATCATTGAAAACAGAAAACTCTCGTGAGTCAGACCTTTAGCTTTATGCATGCTGCGTCATGCTGCATGCAACTTCAACAACAACTGATGATATTATTGATGTTTTACTTGCCTAATATAAGTCCTGTAAACGAAAATGGTATGGGTGCGGCTCCAACGCCCGTGGCACGAAGCGACACGGGCAAATGTTACATCCGCCCCTGATCATGTGACTAATGTTCACTGTTAACGCCTTGGGTTTTGTTTCATGAATATTTTTCCTTTCATGTTTTATGAGATATTTTTTCTACAGGGCATACTATTTGAAAACAAGTAACGTTATCTAAAGGTCGTGAATTATCCAAAGGTCATGAATAATTCCAGTGTTTTGACGACACACGATTTGAAAGGCACTGTTCTAAGCCAGCTGCACAGTCCAGATGTTAATGTGCATCTTGGCCTATAGAAATTAAATGGTATGACCTTCACCAACAGGACCCAATGTCATCTTACATGAACACTCAGTGTCACTTTTACACATTGTGTTTATTTTCATTTCATTTTGTAAAAAATCCAACCTATGCAACCTGGCCCAAACTTTTTGCTAGAGCACAGTGCCTGCAGCTTATCGAATCACGACCTCCTTTGACTTGAAATTGGTTGGATGAATGACATATTGGCTGCGCTAAACAACCAATGTTTCAATATCTTAACCTAAAGCCAGAGCCCACTCAAACAGATTAATGTCCATTTCATTTCAAAATCCCTCCTTGCTTGAATTGGACGGAATGGGTTCCGTGTAGGTGTCATATACTTGTAGCAGGTTGTTATGTCAGGGAGGGGGTCCATTGGACGAAAAAGAAAGTGTGTGTGCGCGCGTATGTGCTGGAAGGGGCCAGAGAGCCAGCGCTGTCACTTCTCCTGCTGCGCTTCTATTTCTCTCCTCACCTCTTGCTCTGAACAGAAAAAAGAACTAGGTACAAAGTGTTCTACTGTGTGCTCTGATGGCTGGCGAGAGTAGAGGCTGTTCTCACTCTTCTCATCTCCTCTCACTTTCTCGTCTTTTTTCATTTTCCGTGCACTTTATCCCCGCGCAAACCCTCGTTCCTTTTTTTCCATTCTGCTGCATTCCTGTACTGCCATTTCTCTTCTTTAATTTGGTTCCTCACTCTGGCTCAGTCACTCCCACCTCTCACGCTGCTCTCCAGTCCTCTCTCCTCTCCAGTGCTCTATCGCTTCTTTATTTGTGCGAGTGAGGCCCTGAGCACACTCTAATCTCCCGGTTCCACATTAGTGCCTAGCCTGCAGCACCTTCATTAGTTGCTCACCCATGGCACAGTGTATGTCTGTGTACGTGTGCATGCACGTGCGTGCGGTGGTGCATGTGCGCGTGTGTTTGGGTCGGTGTGTGTATTAAAACTAGGGAATGAGATGGAGAGGTGTGTGTGTGTGTGTGTGTGTGTGTGTGTGTGTGTGTGTGTGTGTGTGTGTGTGTGTGTGTGTGTGTGTGTGTGTGTGTGTGTGTGTGTGTGCGCGTGCGCGTGCGCGCGTGTCTTGTATACGAACCTATTGTGTATCTGTGCTTGTGCCGTCGTCGTGCCCTCATCCGTTTTGTGTTGTGCACACTGCATGGATGTGACTAAGTTTGTCCTCTGCACACGCAATAGCGTGTGTGTATACACACACAGACACACGTCACCACACAGTCAGTATATATACTACGTGTATATACCGGTATATACCTATATATATATATAGTAGCTTTTCTATGTGTCTACACTATAGGGCTTTGGTGGTGGGGTTACTCTTCTTACTTCTGCCTGTTCTTCCTTCTCGACGCATTGCTGCCCCCACCTGGTAGGCTGCAGAACTGCAGTCATCCAGCCGAGTCAAAGTCACGTAGGACACTAGCACAAATGGCACCTCAACCCTATGAGCTCATCCTCCTGAGCAACGGAGGAGGAGGAGGAGGAGGAGGAGGAGGAGGAGGAGGAGGAGGAGGAGGAGGAGGAGTGCTCTGTAGCCACATGTGAATGCACGCACGGTGCCTATAGATTTACTGTACTACTACTGGTGCCGTATGAGCTTGAGTGTGATTAAAAACACAATAATGTGCACAGGAATAAAAAATAATGTATTCTGTAGTGATTCGTTATTAACTACCGTTGTGAGAGGTTCATGAATCATTTCCTACGCCTGTTATCTGACGATGCGCCTGATACTATGGGCTCTATTTTCGTCCATGCTTTTGTCCCTTATACCTGAACCTATACTATTTTGAAAAACATTTTTGAATAGTTAAATCACCCTATCTACAAGCTCACAATGTGCTGACGTAGATCAACTTGTTAAAACATCAAAGTAGTTTGGGGATAAGAGATGAAAGCATTGGCAAAAACAAGCCGCATGTGTGGTGTGGTGTTGTATGTGTGATATGTAGTGGTATGTGTTATGTTATGTTGTGCTGTGTGTGATACTACGTGTGGTATGTTATATTAAGTGTTATGTGGTGTTGTGTGTGATACTATGTGTTGTTTTGTGTTGTGTCTGCAGGCAGCAGAAGGCCTACTTGGCCACCCAGGGACCCCTGGCGGAGACCACAGAAGACTTCTGGAGAATGCTATGGGAGCACAACTCCACCATCGTCGTCATGCTCACCAAGCTAAGAGAGATGGGACGCGTAAGTAGGACGAGACAGGAACACACGCACGCACGCACGCACGCACACACACACACACACACACACACACACACACACAACCCTGTGCATGAACACCTGCTCTCACACAAACAAACGCACGCGCATACGCCCCAACACCTGTATGAAGTGCTTACCGTGCAGCTAACAATAGACCATACAGTCTGTCAGTGATTTTAGCAGCTACTAACCCTTCTGTTCTAACAGGCGTCTTACAGCTTTATAGGCTATTTGATTAATGTCTTGGCTACCTGTAAAATTAGGACAGTGGGCCCCAAACTTTTTCATGTCAAGGACCCCCAAATTGACCCTCCCGGTAATTTAAACAACACATTTCAAACAGTAAGTGTTTGAAAGTTTTCTATGTTACCTCAAGACCGGTGTGTAAACTGTTATGCGAAGACTCTTGGTTGTCAGTGTGAAGGAAACCGGCGAGTGTGTCAAGCTTCTCTCTCTTTTCCTCATTCTTCCAGGAGAAGTGTCATCAGTACTGGCCAGCAGAGCGCTCAGCCAGGTACCAGTATTTCGTGGTGGACCCCATGGCCGAGTACAACATGCCTCAATACATCCTGAGAGAGTTCAAAGTCACAGATGCCAGGGTAGGATGATGCTTTGAGCCTGTCTCTGACTGTGTGTGTGTGTGTGCGTGTGCGTGCGCGTGCGCGTGCGTGCGTGCGCCTGTGTGAGTCAAAGGCAGAGAGGTAGCAGGGATGATGACATTTTATACAAACAAACCCACTCCCCGCAATTCAAAGCCCTTGTAATTCTAGCTTCTATTATTATATGTTCAAGTCACTTGAGTGCTACAGTATGTGTGCATGCGTGCATGTTTGTATATAATATTACCATCTGGCAGATACCTCATATCTCCGCATTTCAACCTATGTTGTTTTTTCTGGTCAATTAACGGCCTATGTCATCATACAACAAAGGAGGGATAGGTTTTGGACATACCAGGTTTCCACCTGACTGACAGCCATATGGTGTGTGTGTGTGTGTGTGTGTGTGTGTGTGTGTGTGTGTGTGTGTGTGTGTGTGTGTGTGTGTGTGTGTGTGTGTGTGTGTGTGTGTGTGTGTGTGTGTGTGTGTGTGTGTGTGTGTGTGTGTGTGTGTGTGTGTGTGTGTGTGTGTGTGTGTGTGTGTGTGTGTGTGTGTGTGTGTGTTGTGGCTCTCTGTGAAATACATGAAAAGCACAGCCTTAACTCCCTGAGGGCCAGAACTGGAGCTCCCTGTGATGCAGGGCTTTCGCTGGGTTATATTTAGGCCCTGCATGTCATCACCACTCCACAGTACACTGCAGCATCCTGAGTGGCAAGTTAAAGCCATATTATGTAACTCTTTTCTTTTTTTTTCTACCAATAAATTGTTTATTTTCTCCATTATGGTATGGTAGAGAGAGAGAATGACGTACGATTGAGGTTGTGGTTGTATTTGGTCTTCCGGCTCACAGCAGCCACCCTGCTCAACACCCGTTGTCTCTGCGCTGTCGGGTGGAAAACTAGTATGTCCAAGACGGTTAACTTTTCAGGAAATGGAAATGAATAGAAACTTTGATTGATTGAATGCACACATTTAACTCTTGAGAGCGTAAAATGAAACCAAATGGACCCGCAAGGGTCCATTTGGTTTCATTTTACGCTCTCAAGAGTTAAATAATAGTTAAACATCTGAATTACTTAATTTTCAAGATTGTACACATTGAGAAAATGTAGAAGAATTGTTATTTTGACCAATGTTTTGCCATTGTTTATCTCTCGTAAAAGTGTGTACACAAACTTGAAAATCCTTAGTTTGGAGCCAGAGAGACTAAACTCACAAACTCAAATGGTGGCCTGAATTGCAGAATAAATAGTGGGCCCTGCTATGAAAAAAGGTTGAAAACCACAGCTCTAAAAGACTGGACCTCACATTGACAACCAGTGGCCTACACCAGTGTGACGCTCCACAGGTCAGAGGGTCTTCTTTTTCCCATAGACTGTATCCTGTGTTAAACATGCTCCATTTTTTTCCTTGCCATCAGGACGGCCAGTCCAGAACGATCCGCCAATTCCAGTTCACTGACTGGCCAGAACAAGGAGTGCCAAAAACCGGCGAAGGCTTCATTGATTTCATTGGCCAAGTGCACAAAACCAAGGAACAGTTTGGGCAGGATGGACCAATCACTGTACACTGCAGGTAAGAAGATTGGACGGGTCCAGAAGCTCATTTATTGGCTTTGGCTCACATACAGGGCCCACTTTTCACACAGGAGTTTCACACAACCTTTTCTGTTCTTTTTTTCCTGCCTGATATTGATCCTAATGAATCCCTAAAAGTACTGTAACCCAAAACCTGGTGTCAAAACTTGCGTGTCCAAACTTGGCGTGTCACTATTCGAACAGTTCTATAACCAAAGTTGTTTTGGTGTGAATGTAAAGGAGCCAGACATCACCCCCAACATAACCCCTAGAATCCTGGTGTCTACTTAAACAATAATTACTAAGTTAACTTATATTCTGCAATGTAATAGATGAGCGTTTGTATTGTGACAGAACTGCAGGAATAATCACTGTTAAATACTGCCATTAGTGCCCCGATGAGCCTAATCAGCCTCTCATTTATCTCTAACAATGGGCCTACTTGCGCCATTAAAACATAATAACACGTGCATTTGCTTTTAAATTTGCCATCTGATGAGCATCTGCTCGAGGGAAGGCAACGCGTCTAAGGTTAAAAGCAGCTCCTATAAGGTTAGTTGCTATGCAGACGATAGGACGGTACTCTGAGACGGTAGCTGGAGGCGCGGCTCGTCCTCAGACAGGGTGGGTGGAATTATCGTCGGTCACGACGCATAACTCTGATTCTATACTGCGAGGTTTCTACCTCAAATGCATCTGTCAATATTTCAAAAACAAACAATTCAGCCTCCTCTGGCCATGACTGTTTCACAATCCTGACAGCTTGAGTAGACTCGTACAGGTTCTCTCCATTCACACCATTGATCCCCTCTGTCTGCGAGAGCAGACGCCGCTTTATTTTCCAAAACTTTGATCGCCATTATTCAGACACGAAACTAGGCACTCTTGGCTTCTTTTGTGTGGTATGTTCTTAACATTGTAAAGGTGGTTAGGAGCTTTGATATAGATAAAGTATATGAATGGAATTTTGGATTTTCTTTTAACATTGTCATTAAAGGGAAATCTGGGTACAGACATGCTTCACCCATTAATGTCAAGGATAAAAACATAAGTCATTCTCTCTCTCTCTCAGTGCCGGCGTCGGCAGGACAGGAGTGTTCATCACTCTCAGCATCGTGCTGGAGAGGATGAGGTATGAGGGCGTGGTGGACCTCTTCCAGACGGTGAAGACCCTCCGCACCCAGCGGCCCGCCATGGTGCAGACAGAGGTATAGTACTAGTGACTCTAATTGACACACACACACACACACACACACACACACACACACACACACACACACACACACACACACACACAACAGAGATTCCCAACGCGTTTGAGACCAGGGGCATTTTTGCCATTAGGCAGACTAGATTAGGCAGTTGCCTAGGGCTCCATGAGGTGAGGGGAGGCACCAGGGCGCCACCAGACATGCTTTATAAAAGGATCCAGGGCTAATAAGCCCCATATGGATAAATACATTATACTTGTCCTCTATAGCTAGAATTGAACATTTAAAACACATATAACATGTTCTTTAGTTTAAAAATAGTTCATATTTTTATCCCTTGGAGAGGGTGCCATTTTACTGTGATAGGTATGACGTCACAGGAGCAATTTGGAGCAATTTGGAGCCAGATTGCTTAGAAGCCACTGCTTGAGAACCAAAAGAGAAATGGGCGACTTGTGGTCCTTTTTTTTTTTTTCAAAAGTTGAATGTGATTTTTAGCAGGTATAATTTTTTTGAAAGGTTTTTGAAATAATGATTAAAAATAAAAGTAAGCCCATGTTCTCATACTACACAGCCCTGTCTGGTGTGGAAATCTTGTCTTCCTCTCAGCCAGGCTGTCTCTATGGTTACCTACCAGGATCAGGCCCGGTATTAGCAAGAACAATTCTTGGCAATACTAAGGATGTGTGTCTGACATGGTCAGAGATACACGCAGGGTCGGCACATACAGGGCAGTCAGCAAGCGGGAGGTTGAAATGATTGACTTGATGATTCATTGTAATATACAAATGTAAAAAAATAATAATTCCAATATAACGTTTACAGTGTTGTGGTTTTGGTGTTGGATAATGATTACATTCCCATGTTTTCATTTAGTGGAAATCTAACATTTTATCAACAAAGAAACGATTGTGGCGATGAATTTGCGATCATAAGTGTTATCTCAAAAGACTGGTTATGATTGTGGCAGGCCTGTTGATGATAAAATGGTAAATGGTGATTTATATAGCGCCTTTATCCAAAGTGCTTTGATTGTAGATCCTATTTACCCATTCACACAGCAATGGACCCTTGCGTGTCCATTTGGTTTCATGTTTGCACTCTCAAGAGTTACATGTATAATGTCATCTGAATTAGCCCCAAATCTACACAACTAGAGAATGTAGAAGATCAATGTTCATTGTGATCTGTATGTTTGACTGTTTTGTTTCTCAAATCCATGTTGTGGACAAAAGCAAAAGACATCTTTTGTTTTGGGGGTCTGTGGGGCAAAGAATGTCCTCAAATGGTGGTCCATGGCTCAAATAAATAGTGGGCCCTGGGTATCAAAAAGGTTGAAAAAAAAAAATAAAATAAAAATAAAAGATCAATCCCACACCTCACCATCCATCCCACTGTATTTCTCCTCAGGACCAGTACCAGTTGTGCTACAGGGCAGCGCTGGAGTACCTGGGCAGCTTTGACCACTATGCAACGTAACCACTCCCACCGAGCAGCCTCCCCCCACCCGCCCAAAACCTCTCAGGAGTGTGTGCCAAGTGTCCCATCTCAGCCACCATCCACCACCATTACCTAACCTTGACCCTTGACCTTCCCCCCGCCCACCACCTCACCGCTAGAAGGAGTATAAGGGGAGGAGAGAGGGAATGCAATGCGCTCACTGACCCGGGAAAAAAAAAAAAACGGGTCCAAAAATGAACCAATCACAGAGGATGTAAACCAACACATGACGATTTTTTTCCCCCATTTTTTGCTTTTAACAGAGGAGAACGAATCAAAACAAAACTATAATCGAAAGAGGAAAAAGACAGCCTTTTGTGTACGGATGCGACAGCTGAGACTTTTGGCGGTTTGGCTTTCCTGTTCTGACGACACACAACCCGCCCCCCTCCCCCCCAAAAAAACTCCCACAATCCACCACCTCCCTGATTGTCAGAGGCTACTGGTAGCACTAAGAGATGATTCTCTTTTCCTTTTTTTTGTATCGTCACTATTATTAAATATCATTATGACAAATGTTTATTATTATCTAGCGCGTCATTTAATTATTTTTTTATTATTCTTTTTGGTTGTTATTATTTTTAATAATCATTTTAACAGACATTTTATTTTTGTCTTAAAGCAAGGCCTGCTGTCGGGGCCCGGCATTGTTTCATAATTGGTACGTCTTTATATTTTTCTTTTCTTTTTGTCATTTTTCTAGGTTACTTTAGCACAAGGGACATGTATTTTTGTCATGTTCCTAGATACTAATTCAGGAGAACCACTGTTCTCTCAGCTGCTGTTCTCAGTTTTTCCTTATGTATTCACTATTGTTCATTGTTCTGTGCTGTTCCTCACGTTGTTTTTATTGTTATAACGGTCTTATTCAGTCCAGATGGATCCGGAGGGGTGGGGTCACTTTGATACGCCTTTTCACTCATTGTTGTTTCTAAAAAATATATAAAATCTATCGAGAAAAAAAAAAGCGTACAAAATCATTTCAGAGCATACATCTGCTAGATGTTGTACTGTATGTAAACACAGTAGCTAGTTGAAAGTGATTCAAGCTAACACCACACTAAATCAGCGGTGTGTACAGAACTGGAAAGCACATGATCTTTTATTTGTATTTCGGGTGTTTTTTTGTTTTTATCGGTTTTTCGTCCAAACAAAAGCCTATGGCATTGAGGCCTTCATACTCCATACCTGGAGAAACTTACCTGAGGAAAAACAACAACAACATGGAAAAAAACACAGACTTTTCTACCCCCCCCCCCCACCCCCCACCCAAAGGGGAATTGAAAATGAACATCGACCCCAATGTAAGTTGCCCTTTGAACCCCCCGTACCTCCTCGCTGCCCAGACTCCTGGTCAGCCTGTGGGAACCATTCAGAGCGAAGGAGCAGGGGCGTCCCACGTGGGCCGAGGAGGGGGACAGCAGCCAAATAACACTGGCACCCACCTGTACAGAATCAACCATTCCTAAAGCAGAGGGAGAGAGAGACTCAGCCCTTTGGACTCAGACCTGCTATTATTTTATACAGAAATAGAAATATATATATAAATATATATATATATAAATATATATATATAATTATGATTGATTATATATATGTACAATTATACATAGATATATACACAGCTTCGGAAAAGTATATTGTTCAAAAACAAGAAGAAGAAGAAGAAGAAAAAACAAAGGATTTGCTCTGCCGACAGTACCAGTCCATAGAGACACCGCAGAGAGCCTGCTGTCCTTGCGTGAGTATTAACGGAATTTAAAAAAAAAACATCGAAAAAAGAAACAAATCCACTGTTGTATCTACTGTACTATCATAGTAACCTTTTTGACAGCCCGTTTGTCCGTCTGAGGAAAAACAGCACAACTCCTACTACTTACCCCCCCCTTCACCCAACCAACCCCCACACTACGCCAACCACCCCGACCCCCCGATGAAAAAGGACGACTTTTTGACGACTCCTCCAACCAACCAACTCTGGCTGTCGTACACCCCATTGCAAGCACAGCTTTTTTAAGCTGCGCGCCGTGTGCGCCGTGCGCTGAAAATAGCAGACCTACGAGCTGGCAGATTCTGCCCGTTTTTTCCGGTGCGCGGCCACACCGGCGCCGCAACCAAAAGTACAGGCTTGATCCAATGTACAGCGTGAGTTTGTGGAGGAGGAGCGTCTGATCCTGAGGCCTGCGAGGGGCGGGGGAGGGAGGGGACTTGTCGAAAGGCGCCGCCGGCGATTTAAGAGACAGAAATCGTTCATTTTTACCTTGTGAATGCTTAGTGCTGTAGGGGTTCAACCTGTTGTATACACAGTCTGTTTTCTATTTGTTGATAACGAACTGGAATTTAAAAAAGATGTTGCTGAAAAGAGAAAAAAAAGAAGAAAAAAAAAACCTCATCGATGTTAATAAAGTTGAATAATTGGGTTTTTGTACGAATCCTTGTTTGTCGCGTTTGCTTTTTCTTTTCCAGTTGTGTATAACATACACTTCTTGGTGTGTCTCATGGATAGTAGATAAATAATGGATTAATGAGGAATGTTCTACTTTTTTGTGTATTCTGTTTTTTGGCTGGATTTTGCAAACCGTTTGGTTCTCAAAGTTTCCTCTGCGCGGTTGAAAGCATTTCTAGTTGAGAGAGAACAAATCAGTTGTGTTTCACTTTTCTGGTTACTGGAAGCGTTACACCAAAAACAAATACCACATGATAAGCTTCATCCTCTAATCATTCTCTGAATATCAATGGCTGTTTATTTATTTTGGTCCTAATAACTCAAGTTGTTTTGTTTTGAGAAGATTCTGGGTTCCAGAGCAGCCTGTGGACGTGCATGTGTGTGCGTGTGCACATGCACGGATCATGTATTTCACCTAGGCCTTGGAATCATGTGGTATGTGCAAATTGTGGTTGACATTCACTTGTGCATGTATGCATAGGCGATTTTAGGCTCTCCCAGCAGGGGGGGCATTGGGGGGGACCCCAAAATGGACCCTTACGGGGGGACCTCAAATGGACCCGTAATGGTCCATTTGGGGTTCATTTTACACTCTCAGGAGTTCAATCGTTATTATTTGGGGCATGTATGTACTGTATACTCAATGGGATAGTCCGAATTTTTTAAAGTCAAGCTGTATGAAATACTTGCCATTAATATAGTGGAGTCAACTGTATTAATTGATTGCCAGAGTTCCGTGGTGGGAGTTCTGCTCTGGTTTTGTTCAATATTAAGTAGTTCCGGTCATTTTGTGGGGGTCCCTGGGGGCACACAGTAAAATTAATCCAAACCATGAACCATAATTTGTATTGTTGAATTATTTCTAAAATATTAGGACCTCCTTCATTCATTTTGACCCCCCACTGCGTGGCCCTCAGTGACGGAATTACTTCTTCTTTCACCAAAACCAGAGCAGAACTCCCACCAGCTTATAACTTCACTAAAGACCTGTCTTCCGTTCCAATATTGTTGGTTTGCCAGTATTATACTGTATGTGTGTTTGTGAGTGTGTGTGCGAGCTCTGCAGTGCTCTGCACGCCGTAAAGTTCCTGGTTGTTTCTTCTCCTGAAACCGTGCAGCACTAGTTCCAGCAGAGCAGATACCCCTCAGTGACCTCCTCTCAGCCTGCCCACACAACACACACACACACACACACACACACACACACACACACTGCTGCACAGAGCTACCACCACCAGACCGCTAAACCACGGCCAGCTGCTGTCACACTGTCTCACACAACACCTACTTCACCAAACTTCACAAGTTGGATCAAAACAGCTCACTGCCAAGAGAAGATGGCAAAGAAACTGTTGTTGTAGTTGTTGTACTCGACGAAGGCTGTCGACAGATCAGACAGTTAAGTGCATTATGGGTGCCAGTGATATGTGGAGGTAAAAACACACAATACCGTTTCATTTTGTTCTTTTTGTAAAGCCTTCTTTTTATTTGTTCATTTCTGTTAAGGAATCACAGCGGATTCAATTTGTTTTTATTTCATATCCATGTTCTCATGCAGGTCTGACTAGGAATCGTGCACTACTATATTTATGCTTAAAATTCATAAATATATCATCTCAGAATTACCTTGAGACTGTAGGAATTGTCCAATAATATATTTATGCTTTTTAAGCATAAATAGGCTACTATACAGAGTAGAGCACGGTTTTACAGAGACATAGTATGAGAGGATCCACAGGCATTGGGGGCTTGGAGATCACCTATTTTGATAATAATATTTAAAAACTGAACACATTTTTAAATGTTCAAATCCTATACGGGATTATGGCATATTTTGAACATAGTTTGAATGGTGATAATTAATCATGATCAAATCGACGCTGATTCAAAATTCCCCATCAGAGTAATGTTAGCACCACACCCTCATACAAAACGAAAAAGGTACACAATGAACAGCACTCCATTTTTAAAGTCACAGAAAAATTAGTATTAGCAAGTGATTACACATTGTATTTCATTGTGTGTATTGCATGCTTTCATTGTGTACATTGCTGCTGATTAACAATATTCAACTACAGACTGATATGGCTCACTGAACTGTGAAATTATGCACCCATCATGTTATTTGTCTGTAGTCAGCTGTCAACATGTTATTGTACATGCTGAGGAGGATCTTCAAATCCAGTCAATAATTTAGAATGTATGCATGCATGCATGGAGAAAGATACAAGTAAAATATGCATAATCCCTTTCAACAGTGCATTGCTTTAAAGGTACCATTTTCTCTCCTACACTTCAGTTAGTAAACAGAAAAGGTTTTTATTCCCCTGAAAGGAACAGCTATATCAATCAATTGTATTGTCTTTTGGCTTCAGTTTGATTGCGTAGTTTATAGTGAGCGGTGGGATGCCGCTGATGTAATCATGCAGTAGGCTATTGTTACAATAATATTGTGGTCTGGTGTTCCACATATTTATTCTATAGTGTCCTAGGTGGGTTTTTTAATGGAGGCAGCAGTCCAAATAATTTAGTGTAGCTGGAGGTTTGTTGTTTTTTGTTGCCAAACAAAATCCATACAGCGCATCATTTCATACAATGTTATTTCATTTTTCAGCATCTTTCATCATCTTTCAAACATCCTTGGTGACTCATTTTCAAAAAACAGGAATAATATTTATTTATAAGCCCAGTGGCCGCTGTCCAGTGCATTTTCTCTCACATTGAGAACATCCACCTGGTCTGGCTTGGCTTCAGTGGCTTCTCTCCCACAGAATGTTCTTCGTTGCTGTCAGATTCCCCACAGCAGGCCCCAATCAGCCTAAAGGCAGACAGGCTTGCTTGCCACCCAAGTCTCCAGCATCAGCATCAAAGGGAGACAGTAGCCAGAATGGGTAAGAGGAGATTTTAAAATGAACGCACATAATGTTCTTGTACCCTTTTAACATTCTACATGGCCGCTGTGCGTGTTTTGCCAAATGACTCCTCCTTGTAGTAGGTACTTTTCAGTGCTTGCGTGACCAAATTAAAGAGCAGCCATGACATTTCCTAGACTTCTTTTGTTTTTGTTTGTTTGTTTGCATCACATCTGGAACATTGTCTAACTGTGGGGGGAAAAGAATTGGCTTCAAGTCCTGTTGTCAAGGTTTTTTTAATGGGTTAAACCATGGTTTCGGAGTTGTTGAGAGATGCATACTTATTAGATGTATTAGCCCTGGCCCGAGTAAACACACATGTTGTCAATTACACTAATTAGGCTCTGTTACATGATTAGGATACGCAGAACCTTTCCAGAGACAGTCCAACCCTGTTTGACAAAACAGAGTTATTGGAGGTATTAATGCCTGTGTTTAAGAATCAACTAATATGATTTATTTATTGACAGTAAAAAGTCTCTTGATCCCCTTGGGGAATAATGCCATAGTGCCATACAGGTAGTAGGCTATTGACCTTATACAGGCAGCTGGTCGAGTGGGCACACTGGAGATGTAGGCACACACATTTCTAGCAAAGTGGGCAAAAAGCCAACTGGGCATACAGGCAGTTCGGCACACAGGTTAACTGGGCAAATGGACCAGAGGGCACACAGGCTATATGGGCATATGGACAATTGGGCAAACCGGATACTTAGGCATATGACTTTGATCTTGAAGTACCCCCCGGCCCCCCATTGTGTGAGAGAGACAGTGAGAGACGGTCACGGCGTGAAATGGTTGAGAGAACCACTTTTCTGTCTGCCTGTCTGCCTGTCTGCCTGTCTGCCTGTCTCTCTCTCTCTCTCTCTCTCTCTCTCTCTCTCTCTCTCTCTCTCTCTCTCTCTCTCTCTCTCTCTCTCTCTCTCTCTCTCTCTCTCTCTCTCTCTCTCTCTCAAGTGGCACCTTTTTAACGCCTCCCCCTACCCCCTGTCTGTGAAAAGAACATTCTATGAACATTGTGTTTTCAAAATGTTTGAAAGTGTTCAAAACAAGGTGAAATGATCCCTTTCACAGGGGTTGACACTAAGGTCTCCCAGGCACTTGCCCATCAGGCAAGTGCAAGTCAGGTTCTACTTGCCCTCAGGTCATGGTCACTTGCCCCCCAAAAATATATTGTAAATTTTGCATTTAAGTTTACTTTCTACTTGGGTCTCCAGCTAAGTTAATTAACCGGATATAACTCTTGAGAACATAAAAATGAAACCAAACGGACCCTGTCAGGTCCATTTGGTTTCATGTTTACACTCTCAAGAGTTAAAATTCATCATCTTAATTAGCCCATAGTGGTCACAGACCCAGTGGTCCCTGACCCCAGCAAAATGATAGTTTGGAACCAAATGAACCTGGGAGAGAGATAGGTAGATAGCTAGAGAGCAGGAAAAGACACAGAGGCAGAGTGCAATGACTGCCTTCAAGACAAATTTATCTTGTGTAGTGTTATAGTGCACTAAGTTACACACTTGCCCGATCGGGCAACCAGGTAGCAGTCTTCACTTGCCCCACCATTTTTTTTTTTACTTGCAGGTAGTATTTAACAATCAGTGGTAGTAATCCCTAAAATCCTATTCTACCAGTTACCCCTATGTGTCAGGCATGACAAATTGGTTTATGTAATTTTAGCAAATTGATATATGCCTTTATACAATTTCGCCAGAGGCATATACATAGTTTATCTAATGACCTAGAACATTGTTAAAGCTTAAATACATGTTTTCATTTAATTTCTTCTTCTTCTTACTAAAGGTTTTGGGTTTCCACAGACTAACACATTTGCATGAAAATGCCTCACTTCCAGGGAACGTGTTAATGGGGGGTGGGGGGGGGGGGGCATGTAAATGAAAACATGTATTTAAGCTTTAACAAAGTTCTAGGTCATTAGATAAACTAGACTAAAACTATCACTAAAAAACAACAACAAAGATGGTTATTTACCTATCACAGCCTCACTTGTATATAAAAAACATCCCCTGTCCCTAAGCTTCAATTTGACTCCAAGATGACCTTTCTATCTTGACAATTATGCTTTCTGTAGCCAGAATTCTGCACTATACCTCAAATCTATGAAATTGTATATTCAGTCAATATCAGCTATACATATGAGCCATGATAACAAAGTCAAAATGTCCCACCTATATTTTTTATGAAAATGAGTGTTGCATTTATATAAATAAATAAAATGAATAGGTTGTCTGTGTATGTTTTAAGGCTCAAAGATCTCAGTGTAACTATTCCTAATGACATGTGTATGTGGCAGGCTTGTATTTTACCAAGTGCCAATACCAATATAATACTCTTTATAAAGGTGCCACTTTATAAAGTGTGTGTGTGTGTGTGTGTGTGTGTGTGTGTGTGTGTGTGTGTGTGTGTGTGTGTGTGTGTGTGTGTGTGTGTGTGTGTGTGTGTGTGTGTGTGTGTGTGTGTGTGTGTGTGTGTGTGTGTGTGTGTGTGTGTGTGTGTGTGTGTGTGTGTGTGTGTGTGAGAAGTATCTTACTTAAAGATACATTTAACTGTGGACATGCATCACTTATAGGGGGGAATATCCTGTTTAAAGGACAACCTTTTCCCTTTTTAACAAGGTTATAGATTATTAGCTAAAGTTTGTCTAAAAGTATACCTTGACAACAACAACTGGGTTGTTTAGGAGGGGTTTGAATGTGGACTTTTTGGAGTCGCTGAAAGGGATCATTTCACCTTGTTTTGAACACGAGAGAGAGAGAGTCTCTCTTAATCTCCCCAAAACAATCACCCCAAAATAAAAGAATCATCCAAGGGCCCTTCACACATAGGATTTGAAAAACTACCTTTGGTCCATTATATTTGAAAAATGAACTTTGGACACTTATTTCAGTTTTCTAATTGGAGAACTAACTTTGGTCCATTATTTCTGACTCGTGACTTGTGTCTTTAGTGTGTGTGTGTGTGTGTGTGTGTGTGTGAGAGAGAGAGAGAGAGAGAGAGGGGGGGTGGGCGGGGGTAGAGAGAGAGACACAAGGGAGAGAGAGACAGACAGGTGTCAGCAGGCAGACAGCAGACTGCTCACAGACAGTTCACAGCAGGGGATCAGAAAGGGGGGCACATCAAAGCAATGTGTCCAGCTGTCTTGTGTGTCCAGTTTGATGTATGCCCTGATGTATTGCCTGCCCAGTTGGCCCTATGCCCAGATGTATTTTTTGCCCAGTTGGCCCTATGCCCAGATGTATTTTTGCCCAGTTGTCTGGTGTGCCCCCTTGGTTTTTGTGCCCACCTGACCGGTTACCGTAGTAGGCTATTGACCTTATACAGGCAGCAGCGTCCAGATTGCAATGAGTTAATGGCAAGGTGGCAACTATACTGCAATTTGCCAAAGCCAGGCTGGCATTGCTGTCAATAACATTTGTTTGGAGGTAACCTTGTATTAAAAAAAAGTCTGATTGTGTTTAATAACTAACTAATCAAACTTGAACAACATTGCAACTGGATGAATTATCCTTTTTATGTAGGCTTATTTGTGAGTGTAGCGGGGCGAGCTTTTATCATACATCTTGGGTTTTCACTGGTGGTCCATGAAGATGTGGTTACTGGACCCTGACTATGTAGGAAAGTGAAGATTCATATTTTAATTGACCACAGGTTGCGAAACAACACAGTAAATTAACTGGTTAACTTATGATGAAGCGACAATGTTGTCAGTTATTGGGAAGTCATGGTCAAGAACTTTTTACTGTTTTACTGACCGTTGGCCACCGGTCGTGTCCGTTGGGCCAATTATCCATGACCATTCCTCACTGGTCACTACTAAACTAGGCTAACCATACGTCCGTATTTCCCAGGACATGTCCGTATTTCACGTCCTGTCCTGGGTGTCCTGGTTTATTTTTAGAAAATGAGGAAATGTCCCGGTTTTTGTAAAATTACTTTCATTCAGTTCCTTTCCGACATGTCTTTGCTTACATCGGACCAGTAAATCGACAGGCACTGCGCACGATGACCTCAGCCCTGAGCAGAGTCAGTGCAGGCAGCCTTGGTCAATCAGTTAGTACTAGTAGACACTAGACAGCGTGGTTGTCAGTCTCCACCACCATGCCCAAGCGCAAGTGCACATTTACAGACGAGTTACAGAAAAAATTCCCTGTATTCAGACCGGGGCGAGACAAAAGTGAAGCACTGTGCACTGTTTGCAAAGCAGGCACGTACAGTACGTCTCGCTCTGCAATGGTGGTGCAAGGGACATAAAATCCCACATTGACACAGAAAAACACAAAAAAAGCTGTTCGAGGCGATAGTAGCGCCTGTTCGATATCTGAATATTTCGTGAAATCCCCCCCCCACCCCCCCCCCGCTAAGGTGTCCTGGTTTTCACCTTTGAGAACATGGTCACCCTATACTAAACCTAACCCTAACTCCTAACCCTAAACATAACTTCATTAAAACCTGTGCCTAAACCTGACCTTAACCCCCAGACACCATTGTGCCACCAGTTGCGTCCGTTGGGCCACCTACTGCGGTCGCAAAACGATTTCGGTGAAGTTGGAAAAATTACATAAATTAGTTGCGACTGTTTGGCCTCCCGTCACGCCCGGTTTGGCCTCCATTTATGCTGCAACGTCTGCCGCAACACATGCCACGGTTGCAAATTTATTTTGCCGCTCCTGCACAATTTGCACCCTCACTTTTCCATCTCCACTTTTGTAACACTGGGCAGAGAGAGCCCCTAAAAGAATCCACCGAGACAAGCTGCTTTCTCTCAAGAAATTCCTTGCAGGTGATTATTTTTCTAACAGTACGTTTTAACAGCGGCTGACAGCCAGATGGATTTTCTGGAAATGCATTTGTCAAAGATACTCGGAAACTGCCGCCTAAAACCAATTTTGTTGACCTGTGTCCCATTAGCACGAGTCCAGGGCAGGGTGTTGATGTCAGTTCTCTGCACTCTGGATCAGAGCTGTGTCCAGGCAGCTCCTTTTCCTCTCTAAAATAGCCACATTAGCCGACAAGGAATCCCTTTATGCATATCTGCTAATTTCATGTTGTAGAATGTTTGCCTATTGGAGACCGGAGCATTCTAGTGGGAGAGTTGCGATATTGAGGGGTCAGAAACCAGCCCGGTCACGTGGTTCGTCACGTGACTATACAGAGCCTCTCTGAGTCCTAACTGCAATTGGGAATACATTGTTTTCAACAAGAACGGCACAAATAAGAGCTATTTAGGTATATATTCATAACAACAAATAGTTTAAAGTATTGTTCAGTCACAACTACTGTCTCTGTAATGTTTATGTTGTACTGTTATTAAAGAACAGCTGGTTTTAAAGCTGGATGGGGTGCTGTTGGCTCTATGCTCCTCCAGCAGCACAAGCGCCGAGGGACATAGGAGTGAACAGGAATATTGCAACTCTCCCACTATAAAGCTCTGAGACTAGCTCTGGACTTTGACTCGTGGTCATTGCCAGTACTGTAGTTTTTAAGTCCTACATTTCCCACCATCCCTTGACCTTTCAGTCGCATTCTGATTGGTCCTTGTAATGAAGGACAAATCATATGTGTGTGACGTAATTTTCCCGGGAAACAGTACGGCCATCACTTTTTCAGGGATTGGTTTATGTAACAATTTTTTTTAAAATTTTGCTTATAAGAAACAGGTTCAATTTTTTCACTTATTTGCTATGAATGCCAGTTGTTAACTATGACTTTTCTGTCTGCCCTGATCCCCAACTAGGATGTCCTCACATGGAACCTGAATGGGGTTCAGACAGGAGAGGAATGGCAGTGCGAGGGCTGAACACTAGAAGTCTTGGAGAAAGAGTGACGCACATGTCCAGTCCAATGACCTTCCGCAAACGACAGATCGGCCTCATGTCCGACACCACGGTAAGGAGGCCATCAGCTATGTACCACTGCAGAGTTTGCATGCTTTGGGCTACTCTTCGTAGGGTCCACAGGATTACCTGGAACTTCACCATTACCTACACTAGGTAGAACTAAGCCCCCACCCAGTGGCGCTCTCCAGGCTTGAAGCTCCAGGCCCTGGTGGCCAGGTCTGGAACTGCAGGTGGCTGAAAGCACCACAAGCACCAGGGGAGCACACATGCTGCTTTGCTTTGTGAAAGCGGACTGGGCAGTCTGTGTTTACGTTGTTTTCTGGAAAAACTACGGGTGCTCAAAGTTTGGTGGGCAAATGCGAAAGTAGGGTCTACTTCCAGCAGTCTTCCGGTACGTGCTTCAAAACGCAACTGAGCAACTTATCATATCCCTAACCTAGCCCAAGACATTGGACTCTCGTAGAGAGGTGTTTACGATTCTGACGTGATCACTCTACGAGAGTTCAAGATTTTCTATCGTATTTCCTTGACGGATTTCGCCGTTTCGGCTTCTAGTAGCTCTTAGGGTGCACCAATCCCACATGTAAAAGGCTGAACATAAGCTTCCACCCACTAGCTTCCACTACGGCAAAAGATTGTAGGCCGTAGAGTCCTAGTTTTTAATAAATAAAATGTTTTATTCCACTCAGTCTGTTGATGTTTTTTTCCACTCGGTCCGTCCGGAAGCTGCCATCTTGGAAGGAGGGGAAAGGGGGGGGTGGGGGTGCGCCATAACCAATGGCAGCTCAGCGGCCCTCCCACTCCCCTCCCCCCACTCCCCTCCTCCGCCCCACACACTCTCACTCCCCTCCCCGTCCCTCACCCCGGGAGGAGGGGGGTGGGGGAGGGGAGTGGGAGGGCCGCTGAGCTGCCATTGGTTATGTCTTGGGCTATTATCATATATTGAAATGAACAGCAAGGTTAATTCTATCCATTGATTACTCTAGAACCACTAAAGGAATATTATAAGAATCGCCTTTTTTTCTACCTTTCAAGAGTCTCTTTGGGGTAGATGCTATACACAGTAGGCTATTTAACAACATCTATGTTTCATAATATTTGAAGTTTCTCACTCAGAGAAATGTTAGCTGCAAGTTAATATATGCAGTAGGTTAATAATAATGTTTTGAAGTCGTATCGCCCAGCCCTGTAGTCCCTCATGAGTGGGCCGTCCAAACGTGTCCGGGCAGTGGGGTCAGAGTAAATAGTCTGAGGATTGGGTCATATCATGGCGTGTGGCTGACTCCAGCCCATGTGTCCGACAGTCCAACAGGTCTCCACACAGTGTCTGGTGCCAGAAATAAAATCCTAGAAACAGAACCCACACCCACTGGTTAGCCAGCCCAGAGGCTACGCAGTCGCACCTCTCTGAGCTTCCTGGAGCCATGGATGAGGGCATGAGGGAGTGGGACTCACTAGACCGTGGAGGGAGAGTGCCCGCAGAAGAAGCCCAAGGGGTCCTGCAACACCAAGTCCAGGACATAGCCTGGGGCGCCACCATGTGATTCAAGATTTTACTGTTTCATCTTGCATAGGAGTACACAATAATTCAAGTATTTTTATTATTTTGGTTCCTCAGCATTCCAGCAGCAATAATATCACACTTGTGTGTGTGTGTGCGTGTGCGTGTGCGTGTGTGTGTGTGTGTGTGTGTGTGTGTGTGTGTGTGTGTGTGTGTGTGTGTGTGTGTGTGTGTGTGTGTGTGTGTGTGTGTGTGTGTGTGTGTGTGTGTGTGTGTGTGTGTGTGTGAGAGGGATTGAGACAGCAGCATCAGCAGCAGGAAGAGTTGCATTAACAGCCCAAGGATTCAACAAAATATCGACCTTTGGGCCACCACCTACCACACAGGTATGTACTAGAGATACAGTACAGTAGGCCTAGTTGTAGGAGTTCAAGGTTAACAGAGGGGGGCAGTATTTGGCTGTGTGTTTCTGATGTTCTTGATCAGTGCGCCAAAAGCCTGGCACAGTAAAAGCAAACACAATGTTCTCTTCTTTGTAAGGTTCTTTTGCTAAGGTTTTATTATATCAAATCGTTAATGTGATGCTGATATACTATGTCACACGTTTCTTCTTCTTTTTTTCTTTTTACTTTTTAAGATTTTATTACGTGTGTTATAGCAAAATAATTGGCTGAGTTTTGTCCCCCCTTCCCCTTTGTGAAAATACCATAGGAGTGACCCCAATCAGGCTTGGTCACAGATGCAAATTGCGATGTATATTTGTACTTGGTTCGAGATGGATTCCTCTTGTTTCCGTCCTTCCCAGAAAGCACTTTTTGTTCCTTTTATGTTAAGCTGTAAAAGGTGTCAAATATCCCCCTTTGCATCTTTTGAAAAGCCTGTTTAGAGTTTGGCCCTTTTTAAAAGTAGTTTTTTCCAGTGAGTGGGATGACATTTGGCTTAAGGTTATGTGTCCAATCATCAAACCACATCTTGTGCAACATGTGCATAGTGGCCACATTTGGACCTTATTTCCAGCTTTTCTAATGACACCTCAAGTGGAATGTTGTGTTTATAGTGTTACTGATTGAGGGCTTCCTTAAAAATCCAGCCCAAACCTAAACAAAATGTGTTCCCTCACTCATCACGCCCTAGTGGAAAAGATTCAACGCTGCGTGGATGTCATTCTGTATGTTTCAATCTGGAAAACTTCTTTTTTTCTCTTTTCCTCGGGATTCCATTTGACTATCAGCGGGTACACAAAACACTGTATGCTATGTCAGCCAGGGTGGCTTTATCTCTGATGTAATCTCCATTATTACATGACCTTGAAGGTTTCACCTCTTAACTGCAGGAATTTTGCAATTAACAGATGTTTTAGTTTTGTTGTAATGGGCGCCGATCTTTGAAAACAGTCTTGTCTTACACATCTGCAAACAATGTGTAAAAATACCGGCATTCATGATTCAGTCTCAGGAATGTTTCTCTGCTGATATATTTACCTTTCGGGCCTAGAAAAGAAAATACATTTTATTTCTAACTGGAAATCATTATTTATATACATAGTATCACCTATCCCGTAATGGTCGGTTCATGTTTTAAACAAGCGAGTCGTCAAGAGCCCAAACTGCCGCGTTCCAGGTCCTGTGAAGTTGCACCTGTTGGCTGCCACGCCACCAGAACATTCTCACTGTTCTCAGCTCGAAAAGAACAGATAGCTTCTCTTGATGGGTGACATTTATACATAGAGAAGTATTACTTATTACAAAGGCTATGTTGCCCCAAAATTTTGTAGACTTTGATCCTTTTCATAAATTAATGTGAGGAATGTTTACGTTGCTGTCTTAGATGAATAAAACACCAAACAGGTCCAGCCACAGTTCACTGCTTGTCTTGTTGATACGGAATCAAAACATCCTGCATAATTCTGACACGAGGATCTACAGTAAGAATGACTCACGGCACGAAAATGAGAAAGTCCTTAACATAATCCAGCCTCCAGCTGCAACATTCGCTTTATATCACTTTAATACCGAGACCGATGCTGAGATGGTTCAGCCTTGAATCGCAAACTGAGAATAATCCATTTGTGGTTCCGCAGTTTATCTGTAAATTGATTTCCAAACGGCGCCTATTATGCCCTGCATTATGTCTTGAAAGGTTTGCGCATCTCCCTGGCAAGCAGCTCAGCTCGTACTGCTCCTCTCTAAAGTTGTTTCTACGTGACCCCAAACACCTGACATGTTTCATCCTCGGATGGGGTATTTATTTAGATTGCAGTCTGAAGCCCCTGATACCTCCCAAAAATCATGACCATCTGCTCCTCATTTTCTGCTCTAGGCTCAGAGGCTAAAATAGTAGTTTGCGCTGGAGGAGATGTTGAACGTGAGACTCTCAAACAACATCAGCCCCAGTTTCATCCACGGCCAACTCTCGATTGAATCATCATGGCATACCTCCACCGCGATAAATCAATTTAACTAGAGTCTGTGTTGTTTTAGCACCCATTTTATGAGCTACAGTGAATTCACTCAACCAGTAAGAAAGGACAGCACCTGTTTTGGCACAGCCTTCTTTTCTTTTCTTTCCTACCTTTTTTTTCTTATTCCTTTTTAACAGTATAGTACCCTCTGATCCGCCCAATTGATTTTCCTATGGGCGTATGCCTAAGATGGCAGCCTCCCTTGGAGCAGAAGGTAAATGTAAGCCTTTGCTCAGCCCAAAGCATCCTTTAGAGTGCTTTGGGAGCTACAGCCAGGGAGATTATCATGTCAGAAGTAATCCGACTCGGCCCACCAGCGCAACTATACCGAGGAGGTGGAGCAACAGTTGGGAGTGTGTGTGTGTGGTGGGGGGGCGAGACCAGGCAGAGGCATCAGAGACGCTCTCTGTGTTCTACTTACCGTAACTACACTCCTCTATAGCCTTCTAACCCCCCAAACGCATCTCTGCAGTGCAGCCCTCACCCCTTCCCTGAAGCCAGCCCCCCCCACCATCACCACCCCACTAAGTTAAAGAGAAGACCTGCTGCTGCTGAGGGGTAAGACCCAACCACCTGTTCTCAGAGAGTTGGTAGCAGTCCCACACAGTTCTGTATTATTTTGTTAAGTGGTAGGCTGTGTTGTTCCCAGTTAGAAGAGTAATTTGATATCTACAGAAGTGAATTTTGCAGTGGTGTTTGTACCTTGTAAGATGCTGTGCTTAAGCTTTCGTGTCTCTATTTCAGACTATACCTACAGTACCTGTATGGTCGCTTGCTGAGTGCTTGTTGATAAAGGAGACTTCATTACTGCTGCCTGGAGTTTTGCTCCAGAGATCCACACACACACCTCTACAGGAGCTCTTCTAAACGTCCCTAAGTTAACTTCTACTCATCTCTCTTCAATGGATGGACCGCTTCACTGGCTCATGGACGCCTTGAGAGAGGTGTGGATTTTGATCACTGCGACATGAGGGAAACTCGTGGAAATGTCACCATGATAAAGGGATAATACGACTCACGGGTACTGATTCAGGTCAGTCATTCAGGCAGAACGTCTAAACACATCTTCTCCTCAGAGACGTATGTATGTGGAGCATTGATGTGCGTTTTTTTCGGGGGGGAACCAGCGAGCTGGATTCCTTCACTCGGCTCCTCTCCTCGGCTGTGTGATGATGGACTTACCGAGCACAGCACTCACCCGTGGAGGTCAGCTGAAGACGACGCCACGCAGCTAAGTCTGGATTAGCCGGCCGAACGGTAAGGACACTGCATCTTCTTTTGTTAGAATAAGCCGGCAGCTTATAGGGGGGGAGGCGTTAGGTCCTGCTGACGGGAAGATGCTTCCCGGACTCCCTGAGTGGCAGAAAACACACGTTGGATTATCTGTCAACAAGCAACGATGTCTCGCTGCCTTGCAGCCACATGTCATTGTCACAAGTTGGAGTTGGGATGTTGGATCCCTCGCGGGATTTTCGATTTAGGTTCTCAGATGAGCTCACCTTTGAACTGAACCAAGATGATGGTGGTGGTGTTGTTGTTGTTGTTCTTTCCTGTATTGCTTATTTAGCCATGCTGAATGAGAGGGTATAGAGGGGTGCGTCACGCGGCTATAACTGCCTAAAAATAGATTGGTGGTATACTCTTAGAGTGGCTATTCTCATTGCAGGTGTTTGACTGCCTGTCATGATCCCCCCCAGCCCCACTAAGCCTATATCATATGTGGAGATTATGCTATATCCACTGGAGTTTTGCACAGAAGTTAAGCCTGTATACTCACTTGAGCCTTTCAACTCCAACATAACCTGCTGTCCGTCCAAGCAGCTCATAGTGGAGAGGCCTGCCACAAGGCCAAAACGTCAGTGAACCCATCAAATTCTACCTCACACCTTCATTATCTCTAGTCTCATTAATACTGACTTGCCAAGACATCCTGGAGGCTGAATATACAGTATATATATATATATATAGCACATTGAACATAATATTGAACCAACGTGTCTTTGGAGTGGAGTTGTTTGTGCGTGCTCGAGCATGCTCCCGTGGGCTTTATTTGAAAGTGCTCAGCAATGTGTCAAATGGCCCAACATCTGTTGGTATCACTGACGGCAACATGTAGAACATAGCTAATACCGGTGTATTAAAAAGCGTATCTGGCATAGACAGATTAGCAGTCAGCAATCAAGATATCATGTCATTTATGGTGGACAAAATCAATGTTGTTGTCAGCCTGAAGGTGAACGATGACTGAGGCTGACTGATGTTTTATTGCCTGCTGCAAGTAGCCCCACCTTTTATCCGACGGATTTAAAGCAAAGTCAAAACATGCCACCTAACTATTCCATTATACAAAGTCTTCTGTGATGATGGATTTAGAAAGGATTGTACCTGCTGCGGAATCTAAGTAGCATCTGAGAGCATGCCTTCACTTTCTGACGCGTTTCATTCATCGCGCGATGGAGTCGGACGCCAACAATAGCAGATCTGCTACTCTCTGCGCATGACTGATGTTAGTTAGTACATTTTATTTCAGTCCATAGTAAAATAAAAGAGCTCATGTACATACAAGCATATCCAGAGAAATTAAAAATCACTATTATTAATGGCACCAAAGAGGTGCTCAGATGACTGCAGAAGTCAAGGTTTATGTTGACTTTTTAACATAACACAGGTTGAACAGAATAAAGTACATTGACAGACAGTTGATTTCATGAGAAAATAAAACTGCATCACGCAAAGAAGTTCTCCAGATCATAAATTTGAATCAGGAATCTTGAGAACAAGGGCAAGAAATATGATGAAGAGTGGCGATTTGTTATTGAAATTAATCAATTGAATACATATATTTGTGTTGATGCCTTTATATTTAAGCGTGTATCATAAAACAGGTGCTTTGGGTTATTCAATTAAAAGAAAATGCAATCGATAGAATCATCACAAAGAGAATAATCAATAATAGCAGCTCTGCGGTGGATAGATAAACCTTTATTGATCACAGACATGCAGGTGTCAGAAGCAGTAGTGAGAGGGAAACACAGTGACTTAGTTATCATTCTGCTTTATTGTTTTGCCAGTAAGATATATTTCCTCATTCTAAACTCCAACTTTGATAATAACAAACGGCAGGCGTGTTTTCATTGCCCTGTTGTTACTGAGTCATAGTGTATACACAGTCAGCCAATGTGTATTATTGCCCCAGCCAATTTGCAGTGCAGCCTAACTATCCTAAGCCTTTTTCAGTTGAATTAGAACTTGGATTTAGGACAGCCAATATTGGCTCAGAACATCTCAGTTTACAATCTGTGTGCTTTTAGCCCAACCCGAAATGGTGCTTATACTAACGGCCTATACTAACACACATCAACAAAACAACAAATCAAGGTCATCTCTCTCCTCCGTCTCCATTGCTCTGATCGAAGGTCTTGTGTATTGTAGGTTTTAGATAGAGCCTACCGGTGCTACCCTATTGGTCTAACCCTGGAGTTGGAGGTGTCTGAGGGATTAGTTCACACACACACACACACACACACACACACACACACACACACACACACACACACACACACACACACACACACACACACACACAGGCCCAATCTTCACCGCTAGCACTTGCAGCCAGGTGTTACCCCACGTGATGGTAGATAAAGCCGGCAGGCATTAGTACTAATCCCGCCCTGATCTTTGGAATATGTCCCTATTACCTTGCAGAGCTCTCTCTCGCCCTCTCTCTCTCTCTCTCCCCATCTCTCTCTCTCTCTCTCTCTCTCTCTCTCTCTCTCTCTCTCTCTCTCTCTCTCTCTCCCTATCTCTCTCTAGTGGTCCTTGGTCTTCCTAGTGCTCCCTTTAGGAGGGTTAAAGACGAGACCAGGCCTCTCTCTAGGACTCCCCTCCTCGAGCACCCTTATTTCATTGCAACCCAGGAAGTTGAAGACAGTAGGTGCCTTTCCTACTATTTGTACTCGTCCTCTGTTATCTCAGGGGCGGGTGTAACATTTCCCAATTGAGGTGGGGGCAGGAGAAAATGGGGCAGGCTTCATTGCCTGTGTCGCTTCACGCCACGGGCGATGAGGCCAAACCCATAACATTTTCAGTTACAGGACTTATATTTGGCCAGTATAAGCATCGATAATAACATCAGTTGTTGCTGAAGTTGCAACAGAGGTAAAGGTATAACTCAGAGTTTTTAGTAGCGGTAGTAGTGTTTGAAATAATTTTAAATAGAAGCACTTTAATTTGAAATGATCTTGGGTTGTTTTGCATGCCATCGTGTTTGGTTGTGTTTGGCACTGGGACAAATGGTCACATGGGTGGAGCAACGCTCACTGGAACGTCTGGACACATGTGGCACTCGTTATGGCCCGTCGTGGACGCTTCTAGATATGAAAGGAGCCGCAGATTTATGTAAGGTGGATTATCTATAGTGTTATGTGACGGTTGCTACTGTGTGTTCCATCCAAGTGAAGTGGGTGTCTGAAGGGCCACGTGCGCCCAAGCACACTGCTTTCAGGCGCCGCACGCGGTACGTGTGCGCGCATGCTCATGTACATGTGCATGCGTCAGAGCGAAAGAGAGAGAACGGCCTGTATTATCTATCTATACAGTAGTAAAGGAGCTTCTCCTGCAGAATAATGGAGGGGAGGGCAAAAAACTGAGCACAGGCGTCTGTTTCTAACGGTCTACAAAGAAGCTCTTCATTCATGCTCTCGCTGAGATCTTCTGTATGCAGAGATCATGTCACTCTGGTCAGGATCCCGGCAAGCTGACATATAGCCCTCCCAACACACACACACACACCCCCACACACACACACACACACACACACACACACACACACACACACACACACACACACACACACACACACACACACACACACACACACAGATGCGCACGTCCACACGCACGTCTCTCCATTCAAAACATTGTCGGCCTGCAGATGTTCGTATCCTCTTCGTGACAGATCACCAATTCATTTTGCTACTGTCACACAGTGACATTCTGTAGAGAGTGCCCCCTTTTCCCTCGCCCTCCGCATTGGAGCAGAAATACATGAGCACCATGCTGTTGTTAATTACATTACCACAAGCTTAGCAGCAAGGAGGCCAGTGACCCAATTATTTCTAGAAAACATCGATTTCACAGTGTCTTTTGAACAGTGCGGTTTTTAAAAAGGCGTTGGAGGGGCTTCCACTTGTTGCCGTGTGTGTGTGTGTGTGTGTGTGTGTGTGTGTGTGTGTGTGTGTGTGTGTGTGTGTGTGTGTGTGTGTGTGTGTGTGTGTGTGTGTGCGTGTGCGTGTGCGTGTGTGTGTGTGCGCGCGCGCGCGTGCGCGCGCATTTAGAAGCGTGAAGCTTCTGGTGACTAACGTGGCAGCCCTCTGAATTGTGAGCCATTTGTTCCTCAGACATGTACACATAATCAATCATGACCACACATACACACCGCTGCTGGTAGTAGTCATCCACCTGAATGGTTGCTAACATAATTCGGGGCGT
The DNA here is from genome assembly GCA_039105355.1 of Benthosema pterotum. NCBI lineage: Eukaryota > Metazoa > Chordata > Actinopteri > Myctophiformes > Myctophidae > Benthosema > Benthosema pterotum. The sequence goes on from CM076976.1 coordinate 26,281,661, forward strand.
TCAGCCATTTATTTGCTCTATAATGTTGTACTCTCAACAACCCCACCTTGATATTCATGCCCATGCATTCTGTGTACATCCTAATGAGGACTCTCATTGTGCTATTTGAGCCCTCCTTTTACCCCTTTTCAGACACACTGCATTATCTTGGCCCCGCAAGTTTATTTTGCGCATGTTTTCAGGGGTGTTCCCCCTATATGCAGGAGCGTGCATGGGCACATCCGCAGTATGCGTTCTAGTGTGGTGCTTTGTAAAAAAAAAAAAAAAAAAAGGCCAGACACGCTGCCGATCTGTAGGAAAAAAACTTTAGTTTGTTTTCCCTTGCTTGCATTTTTATGATCTCTGTTTGAAGATGACTTTTCCTTCTGGCAGACTAATCTTGGATTCCCACCCTGCAGTATGTGATACATATATATTCTGTTTAGTTGGTGCATTGGTTTTAATGCCAGGGGCGGATGTAACATTTTCCCAATTGGGTGGCAGGAGAAAATGTTATGGGGGCGGCTAAGCCGCACCCATACCACTTTTTGTTACAGGACTTTTATTAGGCAAGTAAGCATCAATAAATAACATCAGTTGTTGTTGAAGTTGCAACAGACACGCATCATGCATAAAGCTAAAGGTCTGACTCAGAGTTTTCTGTTTTCAATGATGAAATGCTGTTGGTTCCACAGTGGTGCCACAACTGTAGGTTAGTAGGTTAGTAGCAGTGGTAGTGTTTCAAATGGGTGGGTTGTTTTTCATGCCATTTCATGGCATTGCCCCCCCATGCCCATGCCTAGATCCGCCCCTGTTTACTGCAAACAGCAACACCTGCCCTATGAGGATGTTCACCACTCAATCATGGACAGCACTGGTTCCCAAACACTGAGTCGAGATGCAGTTGGTTACAGGCTCTGATACACTGTTATGGGTCCAGCTTGTCCAGCTTTGAGGGATTGTGTAAAAACAAGCATTGAAGACAAAAGTGAGGACACAAATTGTATAGGCCAGAGCACGATGATGCGATGATTGGTGTGATTTAGTGTCCTAAAGTTCGTTTTGTTAATTATTACAAAACCTTTTCAAAAACATCCCACATGTTTCATAAATTAAATGTAGTTGTGAATGCAATTGACTGTGTGTGTGTGTGTGTGTGTGTGTGTGTGTGTGTGTGTGTGTGTGTGTGTGTGTGTGTGTGTGTGTGTGTGTGTGTGTGTGTGTGTGTGTGTGTGCTTTTCTGTGTTTGCTTCCCATCATGGTAGTGAAAATGGCCAATCTACAAGCTCATAACGTGGCTCATGCGTTAAGCTGTTGGAACTGCTATTTTTACTAGTTTGGCTGCTGTTTTGTGGAAACATCTATTATGGGTAACCAACGATGTACCGCATGTCCATGATCTTAAGAAGAGTCCATACTCCTCTCACTGTCTGTACCATGTTTGTGGCAGTAGGAATCGGTGATCAATGTTCCATGTCTGTACTGATTAATCACCCTTAAAGATCAGAAAACGGTGAAGAATGGTACTTGGCAGTTTTATTGGTACCAATCGACTGCAGATGTACGTAATGTCTTTCTAAGTGGAGCAATTAAGACAATCAAACTGTTTTTTTCCGAGGGCATGAGATCAGCGTTTTGACTGGATGGTGTCGAGTGTTACTGTCTAAAACATTGGAGGAGTCAACTGTTTTGCCCAGCTAATTGTTTTATCAAGATGAGGCTTTGAACCACCGGGCCGTGGACAGTGATGCATTGGTTGTCCAGTGAGGCGACCCATTGTGATGCTGAGTAATTGCCTCGAAGTGACCTATTCCTAGCATAAGAAAACAATGATCTCATCAACCACTGCATATCATAAACCAACCGGCTCTTTTCAAGCGAAAAGACTTTTATCATATTCAAGGGCTGACTTCAGGTGACAGAAGTTGGTGCTGTACCAATGTACACAAGAGAGGAGTTTCCACCAAGGAGGCTATGTATCACATCCTGCAATTAAATTTAACAGTGAAGAACCAACATTGGACATGTGGCTCAGCCTCAAATAACATTCTCCATCGGCCGCCGCTACTATTTGATTTACATGCGCTGTGTATCAAACTAGGCTGCTAGTTTAAGTGCTTGTCTTTTAAATTATCGTCATACCTCTATAAGCAAGTCATCTTGGTTATGTAAGGCCTGCATACCATGCCTTACCTGTGAACAGTGATAGACAAGCTTGTATTTAAGCCTGATTTATACTTGGCCGTGCGTCTGTGTTTCACGACAAAAATAGCCCAGTCTACAAGCTCTCCGCTGAGTTGTGAGCTTGTAGAGTGGCTTAGGCCTACCAACTACCAAGTTGTGTTTTTGTTGACATAGACAGTGTTATATACAGTGCTATTTCTGTCTCTTTTTTTCCCTTTCTCACTTTTTTAACAAGCCCCAAACTCCACAGACCAACCACGTATAATACGGAATCTAACCTGGCAAAACACTTTAGAACACTGGTCTGGATTTGTTGTTAGACGTTGCCAGTATACCATTTCCGGGTCTGGGAAAATGTTTTGCAATCCATGCTTGTGTTGTGATATATATAAAAAAGAAAATACCAAAACAGTGGACTTGTGAAAGCTCTCCAGCGTCTGTGGCAGGAGAATAGAAATCGTGATTCTTCTGACTGTCTTGTCTGTACGTTCTCTTCGTGAAAGAGATGTCAAGTGTGATGAAGGGTGTACAAACACAGAGGTTTGCTCAACACTGAGGCCCCCGCCAGCCTGACGTAGCCAATACGTGTGGCAAAGGGATTCCTTTCAGGGCGCAGGGCTCATCTTCTCCCTTAAAGGAATTTGATGTATAGCGCTGGCTGCATTCTTGCATGTCAACGAGCAATGTCATTTTTTGCAGATGACTTTGGCCGGGCCCTATGACAGCAGCCTTAATTTGACATAAGGCTAAGCAAACTGTGGTAATGTGAAATCGCTTTTGGGGGAAAAAGAAAAAAAAATCAGTTGAGAATCATTTTGTGCAAGGTCATGGAAATGAAAAGAAACACAGGAAACCAATTAGGACCTTTTTATATGTGTGAAATCATAGTGACTGATCGTCTTATAATTCAAACAGATATACTCGCATGGGCTACGGATAATTGGAACTAACTATGGTGCTCATAAGCGGGCGGAGGAAGATGGTTTATATTATTGCAGGTGTAGGACTGTAACATGTCTAACATTTGTGCCTCTCTCTCTCTCTTTCTGTCTGTTTCTCTCTCCCCCTCTCTCTCTCTCTCTCTTTCTCTTCCTTAGCAGAGTTTCAATGCTCCTCCACGTTCTAAGATGAAGTTATGGAAAGGTGCTACTTTTGCCTTCATGCTCTGCGGTGCTGCGCTCTCCCTCCTCCTCAGTAGAAACATGGCCACTGTCGGACAGTTCAAACCTACCAGGGTAAAATATCCACAGGCATCGTCAGTCTCATTAAGACCGTCATTATCATCATCATCACCATCACCACCATCACCCCCATCGTCATCCTCATCTTCGATATTACCATCGGCGACCACAAAACTGTCCTCCTCCCACCCACCGATGTCGTCGTACCGACGAGCGGGTGGTCTCCAGAGGAGGGCGAGATCGGCAGACGGCATGAACTCTATCTTCTCAGAGTGTAAGATAAACTGTTTTGCTCTTTTCCTGTAAGCAACCTGTAACATGAGACGGTGTGTGAAGGAGAGAGCCCCCCAGTATGTGTTGTTTATCTGGCACATCCTTTTACGCCTTACAATAACCCATGCAGTCAGTGAACACCTCACGGTTCACTGGCTGCCCATATGGCCGAGGGGCCGAGGGGTTAGGTGGGCAGAAACCATAAAACCTTCACGCGGCGTGAATAGAGGGATGATTTAGCCGTCGTCGTTTTTCGAACAGGAGTGCCGTTTTGGCCTGACCCGAGCAGAACCTCGCTCGACTTTGTATTTGTCAGACTTAATTACCACGCCATGTTAAAGCTATGTTATGTTATGCTGTCTTTTCGTTTCATCATGTTGAGATTTAATTTAATTTTGTGCTGCCAGCGAGTGATAAGAACCCAAGGTTTTTTCCCCACAACTCTGTATATTTAGTGCTGTAACAACCTGACACTGTTGGAGTTCATTAAAAGTATGGCTGGCAGTACACTTAATCACAGCGTTTCACGAACCTTAGGTTTGTTTCCTTGAAACTGATGCTCAAACTTTCATGTCAAGAACCCCCGGAATTAAGAAGTGGCCACCGACGAAACCCATCAGAAAACATATTGTTCCAGGGAACATTTTAACTCAAATATTTCAGTTAAAATGTTTGCTCTAAAAGACTATATATTCAAAGATTTTCAAGATGTTTTTTTTTTTTAAACAGTAGCATGGCACTCAGTGATGGTATATATCGTTTACACAGATGTTAGGTTTGGTTTACCTGGGGATCCCATTTTCTTGAGTCACTACACTGTCTCTGTGCAATCTGTGTACTGATATGTGATTATATTGCTTATTGTAGTCTACGTCACTCTGGATAAGAGCTTGTGCTCTTATCCAGAGTGCCGTAATTGTGCCGTAATTGTTGTTGTAAAGGACACGGGACTCTCTATTGTGATTATAACAGAAACATACAACCTGCATGAGTCACCCGAGGATCACCGCCTTCCTGTATACTGTGAGTGTATTGTGTATAATAAGATCTCTGATTCATCTCTCCCTACAGTCACCAAGCTGTTCCAGAGCTTCACGGAGAGCGAGCTCCAGCAGGTCGTGGGAGCCTTCCTGGACCGGAAGCGGCGGCTGTCCCACCAGCTGTACGCCCGGAGCCACGCCCGGAGGACTAAGCGCGCCCGACGGCCCAAGCCCTGCTCCCTGCGCGAGGTGGAGCTGACGGTCAGCGAGCTGGGCCTCGGCTACGAGAGCGACGAGACCCTGCTCTTCCGCTACTGCAGCGGCAAGTGCGCGAGCCACCGGCGCAACTACGACATCACCATGGACCACATGCGACGCTCGGGCTTCCGCAAGAAGGGCCGCAAGGACAAGGTGAGCAGCGGGCCCTGCTGCCGGCCCATTGCCTACGAACAGAGCACCTCCTTCCTGGACAACAAGAGCCGCTACCACACGATAAAGGAGGTGTCGGCGCAGGAGTGCGGCTGCGTATGATGCAACCACACTGCTGCGGTGGGAACCGGGACGCTAACTTGACAATCTCCACTGCTGCACATGCTGCTCTCGGCCTCTCCTTTAAAGGAGAATTCCACACCAAAACATACTGGGCCTCAATCTACCTTGATTCCTGTGACATGATACATAATGTCCTTGATTTTTGTCATAGATGCCCCTTTTCTACATTTCATCATAAGGTCCCCCTCCCTCCAATGCAGTTTGCATTGGCGCAGGTTGTCTTTATTCTAATGCGGGTATTTTAGTAGCTCCAAACGTTTTTTTTTTCACACATCACATCAAACTACACACTACAAGATAATTGGACCACTATATGATTTTTGAAAACTTAGCCGGCACTCCTGCGACAGGAGTTTCAACCAGATTGATTGGAGAGGAGAGTGGCAAAAGGGAGGGGAGGAGAGGAGGAGGAATAGATACCTCTAGATACCTCTGGGATTACATGTGAAGTCTGCCCACAGTGACATAAAACTCAAGCGTGAGTATCGGTATACTATCAAAATGTGATGTGGGAAATGTGGGGAAAAAAAGTTTTGGAGTTACAAAAATACCCACATTAGAATAAAGACAACCTGCACCAATGTAAACTGCATTGGAGGGAGGGGGGCCTCATGGTGAAATGTAGAAAATGGGGCATCTGTGACAAAAATCAAGAATATTATGTATCATGTCACAGGAATCAAGGTAGATTGATGCCCAATGTGTTTTGGTGTGGAATTCTCCTTTAAGTGTTACATGGATTCTAAAGAGACAAGTGAAGATAACTGTGGAATAATAAGGATGCAACTATGGGATATACAGTATGTCTATATAAGACCAGGGTGGAACTTGGAATGGAATATATAAAACCAAAGGCAAAGCCATGAAATATATATAAAGCCAAGGAGGAACCTATGGAATATAGTCGTGGCTGCTCACTGGTGATCTATGCCTTTTTCATGGGCAGACATTAGATCATTATTAGCATCCACTGCCTCAAGCTGGGAGCAAATCACAGGAACGACATGATCTCTTTCTGTGTTTGTTGTTGGCATGCAGCAGGACACAGAGAAGGACTGCTCATCATACCCCGACAAAATGAAAGCTATTTGTTGTGTGTTGTTTTTTTTATCTGTGTAGTAACACTGTGAATTGTAGCGCAACAAACGATGTAACGTGATTTGGTTGATGACGTTGCTGTATGGTTTTCCCCGTAATAATAATAATAATAGTAATACACAATAATACACAATCAATATATAGACTGCCTGTCTATATAGAGAAACTGTTTTCAACACATGGAATAGATTCTTGCTGTTACGCCACTCCTGTACACAAAGTGATGGATTGCAGTGTTATTACACAGGTGTCATTGAACAAGAAAAACATTTTTATATATAACTTCAGATTTGAGAACCACAATTAATTAGTGTCTATTGTAATGTGACATTGTTTAGCTGAGAAATAATGAGACCCTGCATCAAATGAAAACCCATCAAGTAGCGTTGCTCTCTCTCGACCGTAGAATAAGCACGGTATAAAACCATTTCTCCCTCATCCTCCGTCCCAAAGGCAACTGATCACCATGCTCCAGGAAATTTCTATTCTTGATTGTTAATCATCAATCTTCTCATAACGATTCCCCAAATCACCCAGTGTAAGTATTTCCCATAATCCTTTTGGAATTATTTTCCTCAAAGTATTGCCAAAGCACATTCAGCCGTCTCGAGAAAAAAAAAAAAAACTGCATGATTAATTTACAGTTTGAGACTTATAAACATGTCTCCAATTACAGGTGATAAGTCCTAAAATGTATCATCTCTAGTTGTAATTTGTGCAGTTTATGCTCAATTTTAACACCAGTGGTGGTTTGGGTAATCAGAAGCGAATGTGTGAAAAAGAAACATAATCAAAACATTAAGTAGTGACATGTTTTCCTAACTATGAAGTGGAGTTGGGAATTGTGTTCGAGCCCATCCAATTAAAAAAAAAAGCATACATTACTACGATCCAAACCTCACTGGCCTTTCTATTGGCCTGACAAATGCCTGCTTCTTGTATTGCCTAGTAGAGTTTAAGAGAAAAACAAGCTGCTGAAGTGAATTATGATGCATATTTCCCCCTAAAATAATTTACACCATCACAACTCGTTACTTGGTCTGAGCCCATTGCAGCGGTTTGCCTGAAGTATAGTAAATTATATTATGTTTGTTTCATTTGTTTTTGTTTTTTTGTTTTTTTTGTTCTGAGCAGATGCAGTTCTGGGTGTGGATGCGGTGCATCTTTATTGTGGAATTTGTGTATTTATTGGGGCTGTAAATTATGTATTGCATATTTATTTAGATGACCACACAGAAACGGCTTACTATTGAGCAACTGTGCCAAAAATGTTTTATCTAACTTTCTATACTGACTGCTGAATAAACAGAGACAGTCTCAGAAGTATGAAAGCTTATTATTTCTCTCCCAGCACTCCACTTTGTGGTGTCGAACTTGATATAGTATAGATATAGTACAGCTATAGCAGAGCAGGGCCCAGCAACGATAACTCTTTCTATACAGTATGAGCATTTCAATAAGTGTAAGGTGCAAAATCACAATTTGAGATATGTAACATGTCATGACAAATACTTGAGAGTCTGTCTGAGCTTATCTCTGAATTGTAATCATGTTGACATACTGTATGTCAGTAAACACAAAACCAAAGGTCATGGGCTGTGTGAATTAGTGACATGGATTACCAAAACGTAGAGGTTGTGCAAATATTTCACTCAGCTTCCTTTAGCCTGTGAACGATGGTTTGATCTCCTGGAATTTAAGGATTGTCTACATAGAAAGAACTCGGCATAGAGAAGTGTTGCACACATCTTGCATGTTCAAGGCTGGATAACGGGATAGAATTGGCACATTAGTGCATCAGATTGACCTCTATGTCTCTTTCCTCTCTCTCTTACTCCCGCTGAAGAAAACATTATGGAAATAGTCACAAGTTCCTGAAGTCTTCGAGAGAGGTGCTTTGGGGACCGATCGACTGATGCCCTCGTCAAAATGCATGGTGTACAGGGAGGAAGGGGAGAATGGTTAGGCCTGTCATAAAACGAATACATGAAGGCTCGGCCCAAATAATACTCGGACCAGCCTAAATGTTGCGACATTTGGGGGCTCAGAAAACGGAGCTCTCACGAGGGCTGTTGCAGCCTTAAAGAGGGACAAATGTGAGAGAGGTACAAATGTGAACCAAATAGAACCCTAGCGGGTCCACTTGGTTCCATTTGTGTGCTCTCAGGAAAAAAAGGTCCCAAAAGAAATATCAAATTCATTAACACAACTTGACGATAAAGCCGCCATTGGACTGGTCCCATGAAGTGAGCAGAGCAGAGTCTGTCTATACTCAGGGCCGAGTGTTATTTGGGCCAAGCCTTCCTGTTAGCCACAAAATGCAAAAGGATTTATATACGATTGACTTTTATACCACTTAAACGGTATATAAAAAGATAGTTTTCCCCGCTAGATCTGATGAATTGCCAATCACTGACCATTTGGTGTGAAAATCAGGCCAACTTTTAATCTGCTTAATGAAAACACCTTGACCTCACAACTCACTTGATCTCACACACTTTTTGGGCCACTAGAACCTCACGACTGCGTAGCAGTGGGGAAGGCCCTTCACAGCCCCCCCCCCCCCCCCCCCTCCATGGCAGTCAGCCTTCCACCTCACAACACGCCCACCCACTATAGGCCTACTGGCTTTCCACCTCAACCACACAAACATCTCCACAAACACATTTTTGGCTGTTTTGACATTTCTGGGCTGTGGTCCAAGACCCGCCATGTATACGTGAAGCATAAGCTTGTTTTAACTGTGTCTAGAAAAATAATTTGACATCGGCAGTAGTGAAACGATCTGTAATTTAAGACATCTATAATTGAAACCACCACCAGTGATCGCGCTGTTTAAGCGCATAAACTCCCCCCAAATACAGCCAAATTCTCAACTTCAGTACACTATGTAGATCTTTCTTTAACTAAGACTAATATCACAGGATAGTGGGGGAAAATAAAGCATTTTGTCAAGATATCTGTTTTCCACTTTTCCATGAATTATATTTCTTTCAAGGGGTTCCTTTTGGATTTATTTTTCATGCCCATAACCTGGAAAATTGTTCTCTCAACATGTTATTACAGGACAGTAAAAACGGGGATCGTTTTCTCTGATGTAAACAGACATTTCCGTTCCATGTCATGTAAACCTGAGAAGAGGAATGGCCTTTCTGAAACAGCCTGCCTGGCTGTAGACCCTCTGGAGCGAGATACTGTATGTCTGACACCACATCCTGCTGAAGGCTGGAAAGCAGGTATACCCACCACATTAAAAAAACATTTACTACTGCATCTCATGACCAAAATATAATTATGAAATCTATTTTCTATCTATGATGAATCCATCTTCAGCCCCAACAGCTACACTGCAGTCAAGTGAATGTAGAGGGACTTGTGGAAGCTTACTAGTACACACACTGTATACATGTAACACCTAACGGTTTACAAAAGAAGACGTCCTGTTTCTTCTCCGCTTGTTTCTCATAGGCGCACAATGTGAACTTCAAATTAAAGGCAATAAAGGCAACTTCAGTGTGTACAACAAATTGTACAAACACTGTGTTTGAAAAACAAAATTGTTTAAAAACAGAATGTAACTCCACCTGACCTCCACTCTATTGGCTTATTATGAATCTGCTGGAGACTGCCTTGCTGTGATTGGCTAAATGCTGCCTCACCTCCCCTCATAAATTAGCACCGCCTTTCCTGAGCCTGACGAATGTTTTGTTTTCATGATTTGTTGTCAACAACTAAGTTCTGGACCGTCTGCAGGACGAAGCAAATCTCTGTCTGCAGGGAAACAGCTGCTGCATCACAGTAAAAACAGTTAAAAATATAACTATATATTTAATGTTAATAATTATACCTTGTTATTATACCATGTTAATAATTGCATTTATGTGTGTGTGACAGCTTACCACAGAAATGGCATATGAGTTTCTATGAACCAACAAAGATGTTTGGCTTGTACCTCATGTTTTCAATTGTCCACTGATTCTACCCTAGCGCATTGAAATACTATACGTACTACTGCTCAGCAACACATCTGCTGTTGCTAACAGCACTGACTTGTTCTACAATAAACATGTCAAGGTTTTACAACAAGCTCCCCTGACCAGCTGGGTGGGATGGTGAATTCAGATGTCTTTAAAGGTATAGTCAGTGATTTCACTTTGAAAAATCACTTGTTTTTTATTTTGTTGTGATAATCCGTCCTACTATAGAGCGTGCTGCTATTGTCTGATTATGAATCTGCTGGAGACTGCTGTGCTGTGATTGGCTAAAACGCTGACTCACCCCACACAACCCCCCTCTCCACCGACAAATGTGACAGCACCGATTTACAGATTATTAAAGTATACAATGTAAGCTTTCATATGATGCATCACTCAAAGAAATTGGAGCATTTGTGTAGGAGTTATGAGCATTAAATCTGAGTGTCCCAAAATAGCAAAACTGAGAAAAAGCCATTTGAAGTTTCAGAAAATTTCCGACATGGGCAACAGAGCACCAGATCTGATCGACAAATGTTTTCATGATTTGTTGACAACAACAAAGTTCTGGACCGTATGCAGGGCGAAGCAAGTGTCTGTCTGCAGGGAAACAGCTGCAGCATCAAAGTAGAAGCAAGGTAGAGTGGAAAGAGGCAAAAATATAGCTGTATATCTATTTTCATTTTTGGCTAAAAGCCTCTATTACCTTTTTAAAGAAGGATGATGGGTGAGGAGGAATGGATTTTTGAGGACCCTGAATAAAGTTGGTCCAAGGAGGAAATATCCTACAACCTTTACACTCAATTTATATTTTATAGCATACATAGATTTCACTGCTGAAGGGAAGTATTGCCAATTAATTTTGATAGGTCTGGTATTTCTTTTATAGATAAAAAAATATATATACAGTGCATAACTATCCATAAATAAACCACAACATCAAAACTATGGATGGACATTAAACATGGCCAGTGAGCTTCTCTTGTTTTTATCTATGACGGAAAACAAAATTACATTAAAAAATCAGATTCACTCTGAAAGCCTGATTATTATTAACTATAGTATGTTCCTTTCTCCTGTTCTTTGTGAGACTGTGGTGCCCCCTGTTGTTGGCCTGCTTGGATGGTCTATTTTTAAAAGAAGAGAAGAAAAGACAGTAATATGGAGATAGACTTCACAAAGCAAAGAGAGACAGTGGAGGCACTGACAGAAAAGATTGGGGGGTGTACAGGATTTAGTTATGCTTGTATGCCACACTGGACTGTTATGTACTGTATGTTATAAAAGGGTATAGAGCTTTTTTTTTTTTTTTTTTTTTTTTAACAAACAGCAGCAATTATTTGCGATCTCTTTGACACAAATGGCAGCATGTTTTCCTCAACACTATGTGAATTCATCTAAAATGTTGATCTATTACTATTATAGTATATGACAATGTTTTACACTTACAACATAATAGACCTTTCAGTAAGCCCCGCCACCGCTCCAGTGTCCACCTAAGGCTAGGGCTAGCACTCATTCATTCATACCAATGTAAATATCATGGACATTACACATTGAATACTGGGTCATTTTTTGAACCAGACCTTTAAAATCGCAGTGGAAAAATTTGTGACATTTTTTTTTTTAACAATGTTTTATCAGAATCACCAGGAAAGCAATTGTTGGAGAGGTTTGTCTATCACATGTTATGCTTAGCTATGATTGGACCACAACAGAGAGGAGGGGCTTACTGAAATGTCTATTGTTTTTTATAATAATTTATGTTTGGGACAGTTTGGACCAAAAAAAAATGTCACAGTCACTGTGTCACAGTCAAGACATATCTAAAACTACTGAGAACCTGCTGATCTGGGTGGTTCAGTGAGATAGGTTAGCGGTTATGAGACCGGGAGATGTGGGTTCAAACCCTGTTCTCGACTTTACTTTTAAGGCCCATTTCCAGAGGAACAAAACTCCAAAAAAAGCAGCCTTAGTGAGCTGGTGCTGGTGGCTCAGTGAGATAGGACAATTGCCATGTGAATGAAATGCCATGACATGCTGCTCATGACATGCTGTCAATACCCCTTTCCAGATGAAGAAAACGAAAGAACAAGCTGGCCGGCCAGTGGTACTCCTAGTAGCACTCTGCAGTAGCACTCTGTAGTAGTACATGGTCTCTGAAAACATGCTATAATATCCGTTTTTGAGGATATCCATCTTCATCCACTTATCCGAGGTCCGAGATTTTCAAAAAATGTCGAAATCAAGTAAAGGCGACTATATAGCTATAGTACATGACAACATACTATAGTATGCCTTTTTTCATCATCTTTGAGGGTTTTCAAAAAATGTCAAAATTGAATAAAAACGAGTAGATGGTCTCGGACAAAATACTAGAGTATGCTGTTTTTCATCATTTTGGGTGATTTTCAAAAAATGTTCAAACAAGGAAAGTGACATACTGTAGTATGCCATTTTTTGTCATTTTGGTCATTTTCAAAATTGTCAAAATCAGGAAAAACGACAGGTCTCGACAACATGCAAGCAGCAATAATATGCTGTTTTTCATAACTTTTGATGATTTTCGAAAGGCTATAGTACTAGTCTCGGACAACAGCTATAGTATGCTAATGCTGTTTTTCATCAACTGTCCAAATCGAGAAAAATGACATACTATAGCATGCCGTTTTTTCATAATTTTTTGTGATTTTCAAAAAATGTCGAAATAGAGGAAGAATTACAGGCTATAGTACATGGTCTCAGACATATGCTATAGTATGCTGTTTTCCATCATTTCATCAGTTCACACACTGGTCATACAAGGCATCGCAGGCACCGTCTGGGTGGCTCAGTGAGATAGTTTAACGTTTAATGTTTAACGTTTTAAGTTTTATGTGGACTGGGAGATGTGGGTTCGAAAAATGTTGAAATTTCGGAAAAGACGCAAGGCTATAGCCTATTCTATACCCTTACCTTTTTTATCGTTTTGAGGATTTTTGAGGATTTTCGAAGAATGTCAAAATTTCGAAAAGACGCAAGGCTATAGCCTTAGTCCATTTTTCATCATTTTGAGGATTTTTGAAGATTTTCAAAAAATGACGAAATCTGGTCAAAACGCAAGGCTATAGCCTTACGGTCTTGCACAGCATGCTGTTTTTCATCGCTTTGAGGATTTTTGAGGATTTCCGAAAAATGTGGAAATTTTGAGAAATAAAAAAGAAAAGGGTATAGCCTTACGGCAAAAACGCAAGGCTATAGCCTTACGGTCTGGCACAGCATGCCATTTGTCATCGTTTTCAGGATTTTTGAGGATTTTCAAAATATGTCGAAATTTCGGAAAAAAAACGCAAGGAGATACCCTTACCGTTTTTCATCGTTTTAAGGATTTTCGAAAAATGACGAAATCTGTCAAAAATGCATGGCTATAGCCTTACGGTCTTGCACAGCATGCCGTTTTTCATTGCTTTGAGGATTTTTGAGGATTTTCGAAAAAATGTCGAAATTTCAGAAAAAAGGGTAAGGCTATAGCCTTACGTTTTTTTTATCGGTTTGAGTATTTTTGAGGATTTTTGAAAAGTCGAAATGTCGAAAAAACGCAAGGCTATAGCCTTAACCTTTTTCATCGTTTTGAGGATTTTTGTAGATTTTCAAAAAATGATAAATCTGGCAATAACGCAAGGTCTTGCACAGCATGGCGTTTTTCATCGTTTTGAGGATTTTTGAGGATTTTGAAAAATGTTGAAATTTCGGAAAAAAACGCAAGGCTATACCCTTACCTTTTTTCATCGTTTTGAGGATTTTTGAGGATTTTCGAAAAATGTCAGAATTTCGAAAATACGCAAGGCTATAGCCTTAACCTTTTTCATCGTTTTGAGGATTTTTGAAGATTTTCCAAAAAATGACAAAATCTGGCAAAAACGCAAGGCTATAGACTTACGTTCTTGCACAGCATGCCAGTTTTCATCGGTTTGAGGATTTCCGAAAAATGTAGAAAAAAAGGAAAAAAAAAAAAAAAAAAACGCTTTTTTTCCATCATTGTTTTCCATCATTTCATCAGTTCACACACTGGTCATACATTTGGACATTTCCAGATGAACAAAACGGCGTTTTGAGGATTTTTGAAGATTTTCAAAAAATCATGAAATCCGTCAAAACCGCAAGGCTATAGCCTTACGGTCTTGCACAGCATGCCATTTTGTATCGTTTTGAGGATTTTTGAGGATTTTTTAAAAAAAATCGAAATTTCGAGAAAAAAAACGTCAGGCTATAGCCTTACGCTTTTTCATCGTTTTGAGGATTGACGAAGAATGACAAAAAATGACAAAACTGGCAAAAACGCAAGGCTTTAGCCTTACGGTCTTGCACAGCATGCACTTTTTCATCGTTTTGAGGATTTTTGAGGATTTTCGAAAAAAAATCGAAATTTCGAGAAAAAAAACGTCAGGCTATAGCCTTACGCTTTTTCATCGTTTTGAGGATTGACGAAGAATGACAAAAAATGACAAAACTGGCAAAAACGCAAGGCTATAGCCTTACGGTCTTGCACAGCATGCACTTTTTCATCGTTTTGAGGATTTTTGAGGATTTTCGAAAAAATGTCAATTTCGAGAAAAAAAAACGTAAGGCTATAGCCTTACGTTTTTTCATCGTTTTGAGGATTTTCGAAAAATGACAAAAAATGACAAAACTGGCAAAAACGCAAGGCTATAGCCTCACAGTCTTGCACAGCATGCCGTTTTTCATCGTTTTGAGGATTTTTGAGGATTTTCGAAAAAATGTCGAAATTTCGAGAAAAAAAAACGTCAAGCTATAGCCTTATGCTTTTTTCATCGTTTTGAATTGACGAAGAACGACAAAAAATGACAAAACTGGCAAAAACGCAAGGCTATAGCCTTACGGTCTTGCACAGCATGCAATTTTTCCATCGTTTTGAGGATTATTGAGGATTTTCAAAAAAATGTCGAGAATTTCGAGAAAAAAACGTAAGGCTATAGCCTTACGTTTTTCATCGTTTTGAGAATTTTCGGAAATGACAGAATTTCGAAAAAACGCAAAGCCGATAATTCTAATAACCTTAACCTAACCTTTTTCATCGTTTTGAGGATTTTTGAAGATTTCCAAAAAATGACAAAATCTGGCAAAAACGCAAGGCTATAGACTTACATTCTTGCACAGCATGCTGTTTTTCATCGTTTTGAGGATTTTTGAGGATTTTTGAAAAATGTTGAATTTTCGAAAAAAACGCAAGGCTATAGCCTTAACCTTTTTCATCGTTTTGAGGATTTTTGAAGATTTTCAAAAAATGATGAAATCTGGCAAAAAACGCAAGGTCTTGCACAGCATGGCGTTTTTCATCGTTTTGAGGATTTTTGAAAAATGTTGAAAAAAAAAAAAAAAAAAAAAAACGCAAGGCTATACCCTTACCGTTTTTCATCGAAAAAAACACGTCAGGCTATAGCCTAACGCTTTTTTCATCGTTTTGAGGATTGACGAAGATTGACAAAACTGGCAAAAACGCAAGGTTATAGCCTTACGGTCTTGCACAGCATGCCGTTTTTCATCGTTTTGAGGATTTTTGAGCATTTTCGAAAAAAAAATCGAAATTTTGAGAAAAAAAAAACGTCAGGCTATAGCCTAACGCTTTTTTCATCGTTTTGAGGATTGACGAAGAATGACAAAAAATGACAAAACTGGAAAAACGCAAGGTTATAGCCTTACGGTCTTGCACAGCACGCACTTTTTCATCTTTTTGAGGATTTTTGAGGATTTTCGAAAAAATGTCAATTTCGAGAAAAAAAACGTAAGGCTATAGCCTTACGTTTTTTCATCGTTTTGAGGATTCGAAAAATGACAAAAAATGACAAACTGGCAATAACGCAAGCCTAGCAATTACGTCTTGCACAGCATGCGGTTTTTTCATCGTTTTGGAGATTTTTGAGGATTTTGAAAAAATGTCAAATTTCAACAAAAAAAGTAAGCTATAGCCTTAGGTTTTTTTTCATCGTTTTGAGGATTTTTTGAAAATGACAAAACTGGCAAAAACGCAAGGCCATAGCATACGGTCTTGCACAGCATGCCGTTTTTCATCGTTTTGAGGATTTTGAGGATTTTTGAAAAAATGTTGAGAAATTTCGAGAAAAGAACGTAAGGCGATAGCCTTACGTTTTTCATCGTTTTGAGATTTAAAAAAAAAATGACAAAAAATGACAAAACTGGCAAAAACGCAAGGCTATAGCCTCACGTCTTGCACAGCATGCCTTTTATCACGTTAAAGGATTTTTGATGGTTTTCGAAAAAAATGTCGAAATTTCGAGAAAAAAAAGGTAAGGCTATGAGCTTTATTGTTTTTCATCGTTTTGAGGATTTTCGAAAAAATGTCGAAATTCCGAGAAAAGAAGCGTAAGGCTATAGCCTTACGTTTTTTCATCGTTTTGAGGATTTTCGAAAAATGACAAAAAATGACACAACTGGCAAAAACGCAAGGCTAAGCCTCACAGTCTTGCACAGCATGCCGTTTTTCATCGTTTGAGGATTTTTGAGGATTTTTGAAAAAATGTGGAAAATTTCGAGAAAAAAACGTAAGGCATAGCCTTACGTTTTTTCATCGTTTTGAGGATTTTCGAAAAATGACAAAAATGACAAAACGGCAAAAATGCAAGGCTATAGCCTTACGGTCTTGCACAGCATGCCCATTTTTCATCGTTTAGAGGATTTTTGAGGATTTTCGAAAAAATGTCGAATTTCGACAAAGAAGGTAAGGCTATAGCCTTTTGGTTTTTTCATCGTTTTGAGGATTTCGAAAAATGACAAAAAATGACAAAACTGGCAAAAACGCAAGGCCATAGCATTACGGTCTTGCACAGCATGCCGTTTTTCATCGTTCTGAGGATTTTTGATGATTTTCGAAAAAATGTCGAAATTTTTCGACAAAAAAAGGTAAGGGTATAGCCTTATGTTTTTTCAAAATCGTTTTGAGGATTTTCGAAAAATGACAAAATCTGGCAAAAACGCAAGGCCATAGCAGTACGGTCTTGCACAGCATGCCGTTTTTCATCGTTTTGGAGGATTTTTGAGGATTTTCGAAAAAATGTCAAAATTTGAGAAAAAGAACGTAAGGGCTATAGCCTTACGTTTTTTTCATCGTTTTTGAGGATTTCATAAAAATGACAAAAAATGACAACAATGGCAAAAACGCAAGGCTATAGCCTCACGGTCTTCCAGCATGCCTTTTTCACTTTTTCCATTGTGTAAGAGATTTTGAGGATTTCGAAAAAATGTCGAAATTTCGAGAAAAAAAAACGTAAGGCTATAGCCTTACGTTTTTTTCATCGTTTTGAGGATTTTCGAAAAATGACAAAAAATGACAAAACTGGCAAAAACGCAAGACCGTAGCATTACGTCTTGCACAGCATGCCGTTTTTTCATCGTTTTGAGGATTTTTGAGATTTTCGAAAAAATGTCGAAATTTCGACAAAAAAAGGTAAGGCTATAGCCTTATGTTTTTTCATCGTTTTGAAGGATTTTTGAAAAATGACAAAACTGCAAAAACCCAAGGCCATAGCATTACGGTCTTGCACAGCATGCCGTTTTTTCATCGTTTTGAGGATTTTTGAGGATTTTGAAAAAATGTTGAAATTTCGAGAAAAAGAACGTAAGGCTATAGCCTTACGTTTTTTCATCGTTTGGGATTTTCAAAAAATGACAAAAAATGACAAAACTGGCAAAACGCAAGGCTATAGCCTCACGTCTTGCA